>CM076999.1:6916285-8116285 GCA_039090855.1 Macrothele yani | reverse complement strand
CTACGAAGTATTAGGTAGGTGGTCATGATTCAGTGATCACTCAGTGTATGTTGAATCGATGCCACGTTGGAAAGCTGCTGTACAGAGGGCAAAAGGAGGACCTACAAAGTATTAGGTAGGTGGTAATTCAGTGATCACTCAGGGTATGTTGAATCGATGCCACGTCGGATAACTGCTGTACAGAGGGCGAAAGGAGGACCTACAAAGTATTAGGTAGGTGGTCATAATTCAGTGATCACTCAGTGTATGTTGAATCAATGCCAAGTCGGATAACTGCTGTACAGAGGGCGAAAGGAGGCCCTACGAAGTATTAGGTAGGTGGCCATAATTCAGTGATCACTCAGTGTATGTTGAATTGATGCCACGTCGGATAGCTGCTCTACTGAGGGCGAAAGGAAGACCTACGAAGTATTAGGTAGGTGGTCATGATTCAGTGATCACTCAGTGTATGTTGAATCGATGCCACGTCGGATAGCTGCTCTACTGAGGGCGAAAGGAAGACCTACGAAGTATTAGGTAGGTGGTCATGATTCAGTGATCACTCAGTGTATGTTGAATCGACGCCACGTCGGATAGCTGCTGTACTGAGGGCGAAAGGAGGACCTACGAAATATTAGGTAGGTGGTCATAATTCAGTGATCACTCAGTGTATGTTGAATCGACGCCACGTCGGATAGCTGCTGTACTGTGGGCGAAAGGAGGACTTACGAAGTATTAGGTAGGTGGTCATGATTCAGTGATCACTCAGTGTATGTTGAATCGATGCCACGTCGGAAAGCTGCTGTACAGAGGGCAAAAGAAGGACCTACGATGTATTAGGTAGGTGGTCATAATTCAGTGATCACTCAGGGTATGTTGAATCGATGCCACGTCGGATAATTGCTGTACAGAGGGCGACGAAAGGAGGACCTACAAAGTATTAGGTAGGTGGTCATAATTCAGTGATCACTCAGTGTATGTTGAATCAATGCCAAGTCGGATAACTGCTGTACAGAGGGCGAAAGGAGGCCCTACGAAGTATTAGGTAGGTGGTCATAATTCAGTGATCACTCAGTGTATGTTGAATTGATGCCACGTCGGATAGCTGCTCTACTGAGGGCGAAAGGAAGACCTACGAAGTATTAGGTAGGTGGTCATGATTCAGTGATCACTCAGTGTATGTTGAATCGACGCCACGTCGGATAGCTCCTGTACTGAGGGCGAAAGGAGGACCTACGAAGTATTAGGTAGGTGGTCATAATTCAGTGATCACTCAGTGTATGTTGAATCAATGCCAAGTCGGATAACTGCTGTACAGAGGGCGAAAGGAGGACCTACCAAGTATTAGGTAGGTGGTCATAATTCAGTGATCACTCAGTGTAAGTTTAATAGATACCACGTCGATAGCTGCTGTACTGAGGGCAAAAGGAGGACCTACAAAGTATTAGGTAGGTGGTCATGATTCAGTGATCACTCAGTGTATGTTGAATCGATGCCACGTCGGAAAGCTGCTGTACAGAGGGCAAAAGGAGGACCTACGAAGTATTAGGTAGGTGGTCATAATTCAGTGATCACTCAGGGTATGTTGAATCGATGCCACGTCGGATAACTGCTGTAAAGAGGGCGAAAGGAGGACCTACAAAGTATTAGGTAGGTGGTCATAATTCAGTGATCACTCAGTGTATGTTGAATCGACGCCACGTCGGATAGCTGCTCTACTGAGGGCGAAAGGAAGACCTACGAAGTATTAGGTAGGTGGTCATGATTCAGTGATCACTCAGTGTATGTTGAATCGACGCCACGTCGGATAGCTGCTGTACTGAGGGCGAAAGGAGGACCTATGAAGTATTAGGTAGGTGGTCATAATTCAGTGATCACTCAGTGTATGTTGAATCAATGCCAAGTCGGATAACTGCTGTACAGAGGGCGAAAGGAGGACCTACCAAGTATTAGGTAGGTGGTCATAATTCAGTGATCACTCAGTGTATGTTTAATAGATACCACGTTGATAGCTGCTGTACTGAGGGCAAAAGGAGGACCTACAAAGTATTAGAAAGGTGGTCATAATTCAGTGATCACTCAGTGTATGTTGAATCGATGCCACGTTGGAAAGCTGCTGTACAGAGGGCAAAAGGAGGACCTACAAAGTATTAGGTAGGTGGTAATTCAGTGATCACTCAGGGTATGTTGAATCGATGCCACGTCGGATAACTGCTGTACAGAGGGCGAAAGGAGGACCTACAAAGTATTAGGTAGGTGGTCATAATTCAGTGATCACTCAGTGTATGTTGAATCAATGCCAAGTCGGATAACTGCTGTACAGAGGGCGAAAGGAGGCCCTACGAAGTATTAGGTAGGTGGCCATAATTCAGTGATCACTCAGTGTATGTTGAATTGATGCCACGTCGGATAGCTGCTCTACTGAGGGCGAAAGGAAGACCTACGAAGTATTAGGTAGGTGGTCATGATTCAGTGATCACTCAGTGTATGTTGAATCGATGCCACGTCGGATAGCTGCTCTACTGAGGGCGAAAGGAAGACCTACGAAGTATTAGGTAGGTGGTCATGATTCAGTGATCACTCAGTGTATGTTGAATCGACGCCACGTCGGATAGCTGCTGTACTGAGGGCGAAAGGAGGACCTACGAAGTATTAGGTAGGTGGTCATAATTCAGTGATCACTCAGTGTATGTTGAATCGACGCCACGTCGGATAGCTGCTGTACTGTGGGCGAAAGGAGGACTTACGAAGTATTAGGTAGGTGGTCATGATTCAGTGATCACTCAGTGTATGTTGAATCGATGCCACGTCGGAAAGCTGCTGTACAGAGGGCAAAAGGAGGACCTACGATGTATTAGGTAGGTGGTCATAATTCAGTGATCACTCAGGGTATGTTGAATCGATGCCACGTCGGATAATTGCTGTACAGAGGGCGACGAAAGGAGGACCTACAAAGTATTAGGTAGGTGGTCATAATTCAGTGATCACTCAGTGTATGTTGAATCAATGCCAAGTCGGATAACTGCTGTACAGAGGGCGAAAGGAGGCCCTACGAAGTATTAGGTAGGTGGTCATAATTCAGTGATCACTCAGTGTATGTTGAATTGATGCCACGTCGGATAGCTGCTCTACTGAGGGCGAAAGGAAGACCTACGAAGTATTAGGTAGGTGGTCATGATTCAGTGATCACTCAGTGTATGTTGAATCGACGCCACGTCGGATAGCTCCTGTACTGAGGGCGAAAGGAGGACCTACGAAGTATTAGGTAGGTGGTCATAATTCAGTGATCACTCAGTGTATGTTGAATCAATGCCAAGTCGGATAACTGCTGTACAGAGGGCGAAAGGAGGACCTACCAAGTATTAGGTAGGTGGTCATAATTCAGTGATCACTCAGTGTATGTTTAATAGATACCACGTCGATAGCTGGTGTACTGAGGGCAAAAGGAGGACCTACAAAGTATTAGGAAGGTGGTCATAATTCAGTGATCACTCAGTGTATGTTGAATCGATGCCACGTCGGAAAGCTGCTGTACAGAGGGCAAAAGGAGGCCCTACGAAGTATTAGGTAGGTGGTCATAATTCAGTGATCACTCAGGGTATGTTGAATCGATGCCACGTCGGATAACTGCTGTACAGAGGGCGAAAGGAGGACCTACAAAGTATTAGGTAGGTGGTCATAATTCAGTGATCACTCAGTGTATGTTGAATCAATGCCAAGTCGGATAACTGCTGTACAGAGGGCGAAAGGAGGACCTACCAAGTATTAGGTAGGTGGTCATAATTCAGTGATCACTCAGTGTATGTTTAATAGATACCACGTCGATAGCTGCTGTACTGAGGGCAAAAGGAGGACCTACAAAGTATTAGGTAGGTGGTCATGATTCAGTGATCACTCAGTGTATGTTGAATCGATGCCACGTCGGAAAGCTGCTGTACAGAGGGCAAAAGGAGGACCTACGAAGTATTAGGTAGGTGGTCATAATTCAGTGATCACTCAGTGTATGTTGAATCAATGCCAAGTCGGATAACTGCTGTACAGAGGGCGAAAGGAGGACCTACCAAGTATTAGGTAGGTGGTCATAATTCAGTGATCACTCAGTGTATGTTGAATTGATGCCACGTCGATAGCTGCTGTACTGAGGGCAAAAGGAGGACCTACAAAGTATTAGAAAGGTGGTCATAATTCAGTGATCACTCAGTGTATGTTGAATCGATGCCACGTCGGAAAGCTGCTGTACAGAGGGCAAAAGGAGGACCTACGAAGTATTAGGTAGGTGGTCATAATTCAGTGATCACTCAGGGTATGTTGAATCGATGCCACGTCGGATAACTGCTGTACAGAGGGCGAAAGGAGGACCTACAAAGTATTAGGAAGGTGGTCATAATTCAGTGATCACTCAGTGTATGTTGAATCGATGCCACGTCGGAAAGCTGCTGTACAGAGGGCAAAAGGAGGCCCTACGAAGTATTAGGTAGGTGGTCATAATTCAGTGATCACTCAGGGTATGTTGAATCGATGCCACGTCGGATAACTGCTGTACAGAGGGCGAAAGGAGGACCTACAAAGTATTAGGTAGGTGGTCATAATTCAGTGATCACTCAGGGTATGTTGAATCGATGCCACGTCGGATAACTGCTGTAAAGAGGGCGAAAGGAGGACCTACAAAGTATTAGGTAGGTGGTCATAATTCAGTGAACACTCAGTGTATGTTGAATCGACGCCACGTCGGATAGCTGCTCTACTGAGGGCGAAAGGAAGACCTACAAAGTATTAGGTAGGTGGTCATGATTCAGTGATCACTCAGTGTATGTTGAATCGACGCCACGTCGGATAGCTGCTGTACTGAGGGCGAAAGGAGGACCTATGAAGTATTAGGTAGGTGGTCATAATTCAGTGATCACTCAGTGTATGTTGAATCAATGCCAAGTCGGATAACTGCTGTACAGAGGGCGAAAGGAGGACCTACCAAGTATTAGGTAGGTGGTCATAATTCAGTGATCACTCAGTGTATGTTGAATTGATGCCACGTCGATAGCTGCTGTACTGAGGGCAAAAGGAGGACCTACAAAGTATTAGAAAGGTGGTCATAATTCAGTGATCACTCAGTGTATGTTGAATCGATGCCACGTCGGAAAGCTGCTGTACAGAGGGCAAAAGGAGGACCTACGAAGTATTAGGTAGGTGGTCATAATTCAGTGATCACTCAGGGTATGTTGAATCGATGCCACGTCGGATAACTGCTGTACAGAGGGCGAAAGGAGGACCTACAAAGTATTAGGTAGGTGGTCATAATTCAGTGATCACTCAGTGTATGTTGAATCGATGCCACGTCGGATAGCTGCTGTTCAGAGGGTAAAAGGAGGACCTACGAAGTATTAGGTAGGTGGTCATAATTCAGTGATCACTCAGTGTATGTTGAATCAATGCCAAGTCGGATAACTGCTGTACAGAGGGCGAAAGGAGGCCCTACGAAGTATTAGGTAGGTGGTCATAATTCAGTGATCACTCAGTGTATCTTGAATCGATGCCACGTCGGATAACTGCTGTACAGAGGGCGAAAGGAGGACCTACAAAGTATTAGGTAGGTGGTCATAATTCAGTGATCACTCAGTGTATATTGAATCGATGCCACAGAGGGCGAAAGGAGGACCTACAAAATATTAGGTAGGTGGTCATAATTCAGTGATCACTCAGTGTATGTTGAATCGATGCCACGTCAGATAGCTGCTGTACAGAGGGCAAAAGGAGGACCTACGAAGTATTAGGTAGGTGGTCATAATTCAGTGATCACTCATTGTATGTTGAATCGATGCCAAGTCGGATAGCTGCTGTACAGAGGGCGAAAGGAGGACCTACGAAGTATTAGGTAGGTGGTCATAATTCAGTGATCACTCAGTGTATCTTGAATCGATGCCACGTCGGATAGCTGCTGTACAGAGGGCGAAAGGAGGACCTACGAAGTATTAGGTAGGTGGTCATGATTCAGTGATCACTCAGTGTATGTTGAATCGACGCCACGTCGGATAGCTCCTGTACTGAGGGCGAAAGGAGGACCTACGAAGTATTAGGTAGGTGGTCATAATTCAGTGATCACTCAGTGTATGTTGAATGAATGCCAAGTCGGATAACTGCTGTACAGAGGGCGAAAGGAGGACCTACGAAGTATTAGGTAGGTGGTCATAATTCAGTGATCACTCAGTGTATATTGAATCAATGCCAAGTCGGATAGCTGCTGTACAGAGGGCGAAAGGAGCACCTACAAAGTGAGTAGGTCACAATTAAGTGGTCACTCAGAGCATAGCATTTTTGTTAGCTTTTCATTAAAGATTCACTCACCAGACATGACTCATAATAGCATATTCAAGTGCAGTTATTATTGCACAAAATCAAATATAACTTCAAGTATGAGTAAATGTTTACACTTACAAAATCCTTCTTGATTGCACAAAAATTCTTCCCACACACTTCCAAAGCTTGAGCGAAGAGCTGAGCCTCTGTCGGGGTCCATTCACTAGATGACGCATGTTTTGTACTACATTCTCCGGACAGCTGTGGGTTTGGAACCTGGCATCCGTCGTCATGATGGCAAGGGTGGTGTGAAGTTACAAATTCAGACTGTATGGATGGATGGAAGAAAATCATGACTACCCAAAAAAATGGTGAAACCTTGTTCAATCACTTCTGAAAGGATCATGTGCACATAATAATGCATGCAGGAATATAACAGGAATGTAAAACACTCATGAAAAACAATAAAGTGCTGCATTTATTTATTAGGTCATTTGGGAAATAAGTGAGAACTTTCATTGGTGTACATTTTGGAAAGTTGAAATAGCAACACCTGCGATGCTCGTCAGTTGTCATATAGCTCAAGCTCAAATTAAGCTTGCTGCTGCATTACATGGTAATTGTTAATATTACTGCCAAAGAATAAATGCTATTCTTCTAAATATTCTATTTAACATGCTATAATTTTAATGTTTTTACAGATGAAGACTGTGTGCAATCTATTACTTCTAAGAAATAGTATTATGCATTTTATAATGACAACGTAAATGTTAACTCACCATTTGTTTTGTTGAATATCCTGCTTACTGCAGCAGGAGTTAAACACATGAAATGTACCTATAACACTTTTAATGAACTTATAAAAAACAATTGATAAAAACAGAGCAGAAACTGTAAAAATGGAATGAAATCGGAGAAAATCACGCAAAGAACTTGTCAATCATTAAAAATCCCTGAAAGGCTATCATTGTTCACACACGAACTCTCCGCTGTGACTCCAAATGTGTTTCAAATGCATGAGCCAAGGGACAATGATGCTACAGGTGGGCTGAGGTGGACTTCAGCCCACCAAACTTTTCCTTGAGCCTACTCTTCAGCCTCCCACCCCCAAATATTTAAGCAGTTAAAACATATGGTAAGTGCAACCCTCTAAGATTTTAGGGAACTTGGATAAACGAATGTGAATTCCTTGAATTCACAGAAATTTTAATGTATAAAAAGAATTTTTCCTTAAATTTAGTAAGACATTTGTTAAGTTCCATTTTTTAATAATGGCTTAATAGTTAAAACTTTTTCCATGTTATTATTATTATTATTATTATTATTATTGGTGACCAATGCACTTCTCAACTTTTAAATAACAAAATATTTACAAAAACTTAAAACATGAAATTGCAAAGTACTTATTTTATGTTTAAGTTTTAGTAAATATTTTTTATATTAAAAGTTGAGAAGTGCATTGGTCCCCCCCCAAAACAAACAAACATGGAAAATGTTTTAACTGTTAAGCCATTTTTACAAAATGGAACTTAACAAACATCTTAATACATTTTAACATGTTTTTATCTTGTCATATTGAGAATAGCATATATAGTTAAAATTAGCATTTGTATTTCTGGGAAATGGAGGGAGTTCTCTGAGCGAATGTCTGTCTAAGAGCAGTACAGTAGAAAAACACCACTTACCACTTTTGTAATTACAGTTTAAAAGGGAAGGAAGGAAGGAAGAAAGGAAGGAAGGAAGGAAGGAAGGAGAGAGAGAGAGAGAGAGAGAGAGAGAGAGAGAGAGAGATTCCGATTCCTTGTCAGGTTACAAACTAAAATTCATAAAAAGCCTTATGACAGCTAAAGAACAAAAAAGAAGTAGTTGTAGTAGTGGTACAGTAGTAAAGAATAAAAACATATAGGTAGCTAAAATTGCAAAGAACAAAGAAATAGTAATCTAATTTGAAGATGACAATTCGTTTTTTGGTGTAATTGTGACAAGGATGGTTCACCCAGTGTAATAATCTTGCAGTTTGCAAAGCAGACAAAGCAGGATGTCCTGTCTTCATCCACCAACAGGACATCCTGTCTTCATGAACAACAAAGTGGCTGATTTCCTGGAAAAAACCAATTGCATAAGACTCAAGGCTGACAACACTGAAAAACTATGTAAAGCTGTTAGTAAGCTTTCTAAAAAAATCTTCTCCTGAAATCTTTCTTAGGAGACGACCCCCCCTCCCCAGCTTATTTTCGTACTCCCAGGTTGTTCTTACAGATCAAGCTACATAAAGTTAGACATCCCATTAGGCCATTAATTGAAAACACCTTTTCTCCTGCAGTCAATCTTGAAAGGCAATTGGTCAAATGTTGCAAAGCTCTGACAAGAAATCATCCTTATTCTGTTGTATCAACCAAGACCTTTATCCAGAAACTCACTTCTTCCATCAATCGTCAAGATTCCCTGTACACCTTTGACGTGGATTCATTGTTTCCTTCTGTTCCTTTCTTTGATGCCTACATGCTCATGGTCAAAAAACTAATGGAGCACCAAGAAATTCCTGGAGAACTGATCAAAGATATTTATGACTGTTTTGATTCATTGAAAAAGTATTCCTGTTTTGTATACAATGGTATCTATTACCAACAAAAACAAGGTGTACCTATGGGCTCTCCTCTTTCCCCCTTACTTGCTAAAATTTATTTGCAGAATATTGAAACATTAATAGTTGCCCCATCCCTCTTAAAACCCACCATTTGGTTAAGGTATGTGGACGACATCTTCATTATTTGGCCACACCAAAAACACTCTCTGTTTGAACTCATGTCCTCCATAACTTCAAAATTCCTGCATATAAAATTTTCCTCTCAAGAACAGATCAACAATAATATTAGTTTTCTGGATGTTAACATCAACATCAACCCAGACTTCTCACTTGGCCTCTCTGTTTACAGGAAACCTCCTGCCACCCATAATATCATGTCTTACCATTCTCGCACTTTTGGAAAATACAAACTGTCTGCTCTAAAGTCATACATTCACCGGGCCAACCTTATTCGCAACAGCCATTCTGCTCTTCAACAAGAATATCAGAACATCATCAACATTGGCAAATTGCATGGCTTTCCACCCCTCTTATTACATAGACTAATCAAGCGGTTTGAATCACAAAATAGATCTACACTGACGGAAAAAAAAAATCCCAACACCACGAAGGGGTTGTGCTAGATAAACGACAGTTGGTAGGCGGTGAGAGTACATCTGTAAGATGATGTCTATGCAAATTTCGCGCTCGGCGCATACGTGTGGCACTAGTAGCGCCTCGGAACATGCAAAGCAGGTTTGCTGTAAATACGCGCTGTAACGTTCGTGAGCGTTAGTTATTGTTGAGATTCGACATAGTGTGTTGATGTTAGTCAAGAATGCCTTTAAGAAGACGAAGAAGCCATTATCAACAGCTCACGAAGTTTGAACGAGGTCGTGTAATAGGGCTACGAGAAGGTGGATTTTCTTTCCGCAATATTGCAGAACGACTTGGCAGGAATGTAGCCACTGTGCATGATTGTTGGCAGTGGTGGTCAAGGGAAGGTACTGCCTCAAGAAGACCAGGTTCCGGCCAGCCACGTGGCACTACTGAGAGGGAAGACCGCCGTGTATAGCGTATGGCCGTGGCGCATCGTACTGCGTCTGCGGCAGCAATTCGAGCTGCAGTTGCCACCCCAGTGACACAACGAACTGTTACAAATTGGTTACTTGAAGGACAGCTCCGAGCCAGACGCTCTGTAGCGTGCATTCCACTTACTCCAAACCACTGCCGTTTGCGACGTCAAGCTAGAGCTCATTGGAGGACAGAGTGGAGATCTGTTGTGTTTTCTGATGAAAGCCGGTTCTGCCTGGGTGCAAGTGATGGCCGTGTGTTGGTTAGGAGGAGGCCAGGTGAGCGCCTGCCACCAACCGGTCTGCGGCCGAGACACACTGGACCTACACCTGGAGTTATGGTCTGAGAAGCAATTTCCTATGACAGCAGGAGCACTCTCGTGGTTATCCCACGCACCCTGACGGCACAGTTGTACGTCGGTCTGGTGATTCAACCTGATGTGCTGCCATTCATGAACAGCATTCCAGGAGGTGTTTTCCAACAAGATAACGCTCGCCAGCATACCGCTGTTGTAACCCAACATGCTCTAGAGTGTCAACATGTTGCTGTGGCCTGCTAGATCACCAGATCTTTCACCAATTGAGCACGTATGGGACATCATTGGACGACAACTCCAGCGTCACCCCCAACTAGCATTAACCGTCCCTGTATTGACCGACCAAGTGCAACAGGCATGGAACTCCATCCCACAAACTGACATCCAGCACATGTACGACACAATGCATGAACATTTACATGCTTGCATTCAACATTCTGGCAGTTACACCAATTATTAATGTACCAGCATTTCACATTTAAAATGGCTCTTCTCGCGCTTACATTAAGCTGTGATCTTGAAACCTTAAATCGATTAAATATGTTACCTATACAAATGTATTGCTGCCATTTCATTCTTCTACAACTATTTTTTCGTGGTGTTGGGATTTTTTTTCCGTCAGTGTAGTTTACTGCCTGAACCTTCAACCACCCATCAGTTTGTTGGCACTTTGCCCTTTAGCCTGTCCTTCACTCATAAAGTTTGCTCTATTTTCAAGTCTTTTGGCTACAGGATTGCAGTCAAACCACCTCCACATCTTCTCAAGCTCAGCCTTAAGGACAGAGATCTCAATAAACCCCTAGATTTACAAGGTGTCTACTCTATCCCTATCAACACTTACACAGCGTTACCCACTATATCGGTAGTACTTACCGCAGCATAAACGGGCGTTTGATGGAGCATATCGCTGATGTTAAGAAAGGTAGCCCTTCCAACTCCCTTTCAATTTTAACCATCAGCATACATTCAGGGCTCCCGATTGGCATAATGTTAAGCGAATCACCTCGTTCAGCAATCGGCATACCCTCAGATACCGCGAAAGCATTGAAATCTACCTTACCCCTAACACCTGCAATACTGACGCACCTTTTAACATGCCTATTATTTGGAAAGCGATTTTGAAATCTGGCAACAACCGACGCTTTTACCACGTGTCTCATTCCATGGGTGATGAAGGTAGAAGTCGCTACCGAAATGTCCCGCTCATGATTTTTCAATATAACTTATGCGTGTGGTGAGGATTTCAAGAATTCTTTAAGGATGGTAAGTCAGATAACAACCGAAAACTTGAAAATTTCGTCGTCCTGGAGTGGGAATCGAACCTGCATCTCCCAGATAGCACCCTGGTATGCTAACCACTACATCACCCAGAACGACCAAGTCTCAAGTTTTCGATTAATTTGAATATAACCATAATTTACATTGAATATAATTGGTAAATTTTAGACTTGGTCATTCATAATTTTAATTTGAATGCAATCGCAAACTTGAGACTTGGTTGTTCTGGGTGGTGTAGTGGTTCGCATTCCCGGGTGCTATCTGGGAGACACGGGTTCGATTCCCATTCCAGGTCGACGAAATTTTCAAGTTTTTGCATATTATCTGACTTACCATCCTTGTCACAATTACATAAAAAAACTGATTGTCATATTCAGAATTTGTATTATATGGTGTAATCTCATATTTCGTTCTTGAAATAGTAACCACTAAACGATATGAAGATTCGTATCATGGTTCCCATACTACATACACTGAATAAATACTATGTACAGTATTTTTTCAGGTAGAACCATTTAATGGTGGTTTTAACTGTTGTAACTTTTTACATGTTATATTACCTTTGAGAGAAAAGCAATTTCTCAGTTGGAAGTTATTAATATTCACTGTGAATATATATCTCGGTAATCAAACGTGATTCAAGGAAAAATCTTTCACGTACCTCTCGGTTGTAGGTGGTCGATGTTCAAATCTTCACACAGTTGTTCTCATCAGGTTCTTGAGTGTAGGCTTTTTAGAAGTTAGTCCACACATTTTCTTGAGTAGGATATACTTTTTTAGTTGAACTACGGGAGGCACATGAAGACAAAGGAGATGTGAAAAATTATGTTGGAAAACTTGAAAAAAAACGGAAAAATGAATCACTCAAAAAAATATTTGCATGAGGAAATGCAATCACCAAAAACTTCGTCAGACTTCCTGGATGTATTGTTCGATGCATTTCGGCAGACCTGTCTGCCATCTTCTGGGACCCCTGGTCGTCCGTTTTTTCTGCAGTCTACGTTGAATATGCCACGTGCTCAGTTCGGGAATCTTTGTGTGTTACATGTCATTGGATGTGTTGCATTGCCACTCCTGTAATTTGAAGACTCAGGATTATTATTTTTTTTTTTTTTGAGGACAAGATTTCTTTTTTTTAACTTCATGTCTGTGTGTTTGCCTTCCCATTTTTGTTCTCTTCTTCTATCAGTATCTCCCATGGAATTGGCATTTCCACTCCTCCACTAATGTTGTGTTTGGTTATTTCAATTACGATTGCTTCAGCAATCGTATTTGCTTCAGCAATCGTAATTGAAAAAAACAAAAAAACCAACTGCAACATTAGTAGTGGAGTGGAAATGCCAATTCCATGGGAGATACTGATAGAAGATGAGAACAAAAAATGGGAAGGCAAACAGAACAGAAACAATGCAAACATGCAGACATAAAAAAAATCCCGATTCTTGAAAAAAAAAAAAAATTCCAGTGTCTGCAAATCACAGGAGTGGTAACGCAACACATCCGATGACGTATAACATACAAAGATTTCCCAATTCAACGTAGACTGCAGAAAGATCGGACAACCAGAGGTCCCAGAAGATGGCAGACAGATGTGCCGAAATACATCGAACAATACATCCAGGAAGTCTGACGAAGTTCTTTTGGTGATTGCATTTCCTCATGCGAATATTTTTTCAAGTGATTCATTTTTCCGTATTTTTCAAGTTTTCCAACGTAATTTTTCACATTTTCTTTGTCTTCATGTGCCTCCCGTAGTTCAACTAAAAAGGTATATCCTACTCATGAAAATGTGTGGACTAACTTCTAAAAAAAGCCTACACTCAAGAACCTGATGAGAACAACCGTGCAAAGATTTGAACATTGGCCACCTACAACTGAGAGGTACGTGAAAGATTTTTCCTTGAATCACATTTGATTACCGAGGTATATATTCCCAATGAATATTAATAACTTTCAACTGAGAAATTGCTTTTCACTCAAAGGAAATATAACATGTAAAAAGTTACAACAGTTAAAATCACCATTAAATGGTTCTACCTGAAAAAATAACGTATGAAAAACATGTTTTTAAAACTCAATACATCAAGAAATATGTGCGTATTACGTACAGTATGCACCTGAAAACTATTTTTTTTTTACTAGGGATAATATTATCAGCTAGAATAAATCAGCAACATTTATTCACAATTAAATGTTTTATTTGAAGATCTCCTATAGTTTCCCTGAGTGTTTGTCTCCGCTTTTGCAGGAAAAATGATCTTAAAATAAAATATTTAATTGTGAATAAAAGTTGCTAATTTATTCTATCTCAAAATTACAAGTATTGTAGTCATGAAATATATTAACATTATCAGCATCAGATACAATCTACCCGAATGGAATTTGTGTGCCAAAACTTCTGCCAAGCACTTCAAAATTTCTGCCCCCTGCTCTGAATGGCCAAATAGCCCACCCAGTTCTGAGCGGCTGACATCGCCACTGCGTAAGCCACAGCCCTACCTGCCATTTGCCTTAATTGCCTAGTGACTAGGCGATTAGGGCAAATACCCTAGTGAATAGGCAATTAGTGTCCAGTGACTAGGCAATTAAGGCAAATATATCCTCCATCACTCCAAGCAATTTCAGTTGAAAAAGCCACAACCTTCTTCAGTGGTGGGCAATCAATTTGCCCTAATTGCCTAGTGACTAGGCAATTAGGGCAAGTTTTTCCCAGTGGCTTATGCAGCTGAAACAATAATTACCAGTGGTGGATGATCTATTTTCACCAGTGGTGATTGCCCAGTGGCTTATGCAGCTGAAAAAATAATTGCCAGTGGTAGGCAATCTATTTGCCCTAATTGCCTAGTCATTGGGCAATTAGGGCAAATAGATCTCATAGTGGCTAGTCAATTAGGGCAAATAAATCCCCCACCACTGAAGAAGGCTGACTTATGCAGTTGAAATGCATTTGGAGACACAGAGGAGGGTTCATGTGTGAACAATGATGGTCTTTTGGGTTTTTTAACGATTGGCAAGTTTTTTTGCATGGTTTCATTCAATTTTATTCCATTTTAAAAGTTTTTGCTTTATTCTGTTTTTATCAATAGTTATTTTTTAAAGTTCGTTAGAGAGAGAGGGAGTGTGTGTGTGTGTGTGTGTGTGTGTGTGTGTGTGTGTGTGTGTGTGTGTGTGTGTGTGTGTGTGTGTGTGAGAGAGAGAGAGAGAGAGAGAGAGAGAGAGAGAGAGAGAGAGAGAGAGAGAGAGAGAGAGATACATTCCACGTGTTTAACTCAAGCTGGAGCAAACTAGATATTCAACAAAAGTGATGGTGAATCAACATTTATGTTGTCATTATAAAATGTATTATACCACTTCTTAGAAGTAATACATCGCACGCTGCCTTCCTAGGTCAAAACATTAAACTTAAAACATATGAAACAGAAAATTTAGAAGAATAGCATTTATCCTTCAACTACAGTATGTTTGCAAGTTGTATAGTATGTGCCTACCAATTGGTTAGTGAAAGTGTAATAATGATGGAGTAGATGGGACAATCAATGACAGTAGAAAAACAGCGTTATTTTGAAGTTTTGTGTCTTATCGCAGCATTAAAGGAGCACTGCAAGAAGGCTCCTGCAAACAGCTAATTGCCCCTCAAGGAAATGGTGGTGCACAATTGGATGAAAGGATGTGAGGAAGGCAGGGCATCATCCATCAAGACTCTTAAATGAAATAGAATGATTACGACTTCCAGACATGAAGCCTACCAAAGCAGCCTCACAGCAGTCGTGCAGGTTGAGATTCCATGACCTTTCCACACAACCGGGTGTCCCTCACACTGCAGTTTATACCATGCTGATGGAAGATCTACGCCTAACAAGCAACCAAACTGGCAACATGGGTACTGAACACACTGACCACGACACCAAAGGAATTCCAATACTAAATTGCACAGCAATGTTTCAGCTGTTGCTCGCATTTTCCCAAAATCACGATAAAGATGGGAATTTTCTGACAAAAAGTCCCTACTGAATTGCCGAAAAGCGAATGTTTCTTGTCATTTTTTCTCTCGTCATCCTGCCAACCCCTACATAGTTTTTCATCCCCATAAAATTTTAATTACATCATTGCTGCTTCGCCTTGCTGACCTGATATCTTTCCTCATCATTTTCCCACACTGCTTCACACTGTTGTCACTTTTCATCCCCGTCCCAGGAGCAGAAAGTATTTAAAACTGCGACGTCTGTTGCAGAACAATATCCCCCTGCAGAACATCTTTTTTTTCATATTAGATTTTGATTTCCTTGCAGAATAATTTTTTTAATCTTAAAATTTAATCCCTTGCAGAACTTTTTTTATCTTAGATTTGCGAGCGCTGCACTTGCTTGAACACCCCACATCTTCACTGTCAGGTCCATACTCTTCCAACATCATGCCACCTGTATGCTGGGAGTGTACCGTGTTTGTGTCTCTACATCCTATCCCGCCGGAAGTTTCTAACGTGATGCTTTGTGCTGCTCTCTCTACGTTCGGCTGCATTGTCGAGTCGGATTTTCACACCTTCAGCTGCCCCAAATGATGCTGAGGATCGTTCTACTGGTGCCTTCAGATGCCAGGCACACGTTATTTTTCCATCTGGTGAAGCCCTTCTTCAATGCCCAACTGTTGTCACGGTTTGCTGCAGCAATGTGCAGCCTGTTCTTCAGTGTCTCCATTGCCAAGCCACTGGTCATCTCTACTCTGCATGCCCACATTCTTCTGGTGCACCTGCTGCTCCATCTTTTTGCTTGGCATCTGCTCCTGCTTTGGAGTCTGCTGCTCATCCTTCCACTCCTGCTCCCAATGGGTCGTCTTCCACTTCAGGTGTGCATACTACCTTGCCTGCATCATCCGATCCTTCTGCTTTGCCAATGCCTACCGAATCTGCGCCTTTGTCTCATCTCTTCGGCTTTCACTACTCTTTGGACCCTCCGTCTCTATGCATATAGGGCTCTGACGCCTCCGACTCCTCCCTCCAAGACTTCTCTTACACCTGCCATTGATGCTGCACACCAGAGATCTCCGCACCTCGCTTCCAGCTCCATCAAGAAGCTCCGCCAGTCTTCATCTCCTTCGTCTGATCGTCGGCTCCATTCCTTCCCTCCGCTCTCCAAGTTGGCTTCTCAGTCTGATAGTGATTCTTCTCCTGGGGACTTCCTGTTTGACCCTCCTCTCCCTCTCGACCAATTCCAGAAGCTCCTAGAGGATGCCTCCTTGACTGCTGGGCTGCTCGCTTGGGACGAAATTCATAGACTTTTCTTCGCTCCTCCTCATCATCAACAGACGAAGAGCATCCTTGCCACCTTCCATTTTATGTACTATCTTGAGGTTAGCAATCAACTTGATGCTTATCGACAAGCCCTTTTCGACCTCTCCAAGCACTTCCTCTTCTCCATCCAGGGCTAGCTGGTTTCACCCACCACTGCCCCTGCTCTTGATACCAACTTTGAAGAAGATGCTCCTTCTCTCGATTCAGACTCCTAGTACTCAACTTCAGAGGACCTGTAATGACTCTCTCTGGAGCTTGCTCTTCGCTTTGCTTCTTGTCCTAGTTCCTCCTATTGCCGGATCACCTGTGCTCCCGTTCTCTCTTTGAAGTTCGCTCTCTACACTGCCTTATTGCAGCATTGTAATTATCACCATCATTGTGTCTCATTGGTGTTTATGTTAATCATTCACTTGCACTTTTTTCTCTTTTATTTAAAGCAAATTTTAATCTGTATGCTGGAAGCACTAATCAACCTCCCTACCCACACACACATCCATTCACCCCTACCATTTGGGATAGCAAATAATTTTATGCTTTTTGAAAGATCTCTTTCTCCCTCCCTGCTACTATGTTGTCACAGTGGGGAGGCTCCAAGCCATGTTAAACCACAAGATACTGCTGGGGAGGGTGTTTGTTAGTTGTCCATCCTGGAACATATCATCTCAAGTCAACAACAGCAGAACACATGTGAGGTCTGAAAGTGGCTTCTTTGTTCCCAAAAATGTTTGCTTGAGAGAAGGTTGCTTGTTTCAAATATGATAGTCAAATAATTGAAAAAAATTGAAGCTGCATCATCAGCCTAATCATACTAGGAAAATGGTAAAACACCATTCAATTGGCAGAAAAAAAAACATACTATTAGTCTGAAAAATTCTGAAAGCTGCCCTAGTTTTTTTGTATGGACCAAATTACCACAAACACTTTGTAAATACTGTATATACTCGCGTATAAGTCGACACCCCACTTTCAGAGTAAAGAAATCATAAAAATCAAAAACTCGCGTACAAGTCGATCCTGGAATGAGAAAAAAAAATTTAAATGAATTTATTCAACGAAAGAAATAATTATATATATAATAATAAATTTAATTTTCATACCCAAAAACTTTATCGGAACCCTTCAAAATCCGATTTCGAGTCAGACTTGCCTAACAGTTCAAAAAAGTCTTTCTCCATCATCCGCGCGTCATTGTAAACATCAGTATTTCCACCTATGCCCGTGTCATAAGAATCACTGTCGTCGTCACTCATAAAAATCTCATCATCCTGTGTGCCATCAAGTTTGTTACTAATGCAACATTTCTTGAATGATTTCACGACCATTTCCACAGGTATCGCATCCGAAGCATCCTTGACCAAGCCCTATATGTTCGAGGAATACGTAGGATTTCGCGGTAACAAAATGCGCCGACTAAATTTTTAAAAGTCTAAATTCAAGAGCCTGATGAGAACAGCCATACAAAGATTTGAACATCGACCACTTACAACTGAGAGGTACGTGAAAAGTTTTTCCTTGAATTACATTTGATTACCGAGGTATTTGTTTGCAGTAAATACTAATAATTTCCAACTGAGAAATTGCATTTCACGCAAAGGAACTACAACATGTAAAAAGTTCCAACAGTTAAACCACTATTGAATGGATTTAACTGAAAAATAATAACGTATATAAAACATGTTTTTTTAACCTCGTTATGTTGAGAAATACGTGCATATTAAATATCGTTATTTCACTGAACTTTTTTTTTTTATGTACATACAGAAAATAAAATAAAATACATTTCTGCTTTCATAGCAAAAAGCTTGTTACACGGAACTGCAAAATGGCAAAAGATGACAGATAAAATAATGCACGTGCAGCATTAGGTACGATCGTCGGAAACGTGTGAAAAACAGTAATGCACAGGAAGCCAATATTACGGCGGGCATCACACATGCAAGATGTCAAGGTCACACGTAAAGGGAAGAAGCAACCATTGTTTAGTTGCATTGGTTAATACTGGGTTACTCCAGTATTAACAAATGAAACTAAACAAGGGATGACTGGGGGCGGGCGGAGATAGACGGGAAAGAAAGGAAGAAGAAAAAAAACCAACTGCGGTCGCTATCCTTACAGTTACACCTCCTGCTTCTGGCGTAAAATTCACACGGGAAAACTTTGAGAGGGAATGAGGAAGCAGGACATTGGCTTAGTACGTTAAAATTTTGGAAGGGAGGGTGTCGCCGCGGAACTATTTCGCCATAACAAAGAATGGCAGTTCGCTTAAGAGAATGTGTAATTTCGTAAAACTGGCACTTGGAAATTGGCAAAAAAAAAAAAATGTAAAAAAAAATGTTTTAATCACAATCATACTGAAAGCTTGTGGGAAAAAAGGGCCGTCGGCGCGGACGTCGTGGTCAGGAAATTAATCGTCCGCAATGAATTCTTGACCGCCGCGGACGGGCGGTTTTGCACGCCCTGCATGGCGGTTTCATCCATGTTCTCTATTTGGGAAAGTTCTAAAGCAGTCTCTTTTCTCTTTTGAATTACATACTTTTGAAATTCCATTATCTTTGCTTCGAGGTCACGAGGTAACTTTTGCGCAATTTTGGTGCGCTGGCGTAGACGCAACCCATAGCGGTTCATGAACCTTGTGCACCAACCTGGTGAGGCACGAAAAGTGTTATTTGCAGCTGCAAACTTTTCATCTTTTGCGAGCTTCATTGCTCGCGAACTGGTATACGTTTGCGAGCTTCATTGCTCGCAAACGTATACCAGTTCGCGTTACAATGTAACCATTTTGTCTGCAGCCCACAATCCAATCATTCAAGACACTTTCCAGCTCTAGAAAAGATGCCGTTCCACGGTGCAGCGCCTTTTGCGATTTTCACCAAATCCTTTTTTTTTTTTTTTTTTTTTTTTTTACGCCAATCTCGAATCAGTTTTTCGTTAATGCCAAATTGACGTGAAGCAGCACAGTTGTTAGTATTTTCTATAAAAGAAACCACTTTCAACTTAAATCCTGCGTTATAGGACATCCGCTTCTTTACACAATCCGTGTCAGCCATGAGCCACCCATAATAGGAGAAGCGAGACAAAAACACGTGTGATTAAAAACAAGCAACACCTATGGCTGTCGCATGAATGCGCTAGGTCGTAGATCAGCAGTCAGTGCAATAAACTGATAGTTGGGAGGGCGGAGCTTCCGATGCGCGGCTGTGATTGCGCTGTGGATACGCAAAGCCAGGAGACTTTTCAAAGCTCTGAGAGATTCGTAGGGTCGCGATTTCGTAATTACTATCGCATCAGTGCTTTTATGTTTTTCTTTTCGGAGGATCGCGATCAGTATTCTTTGGGGGGGGGTGGATTGCCTTTTGCCTCATGGGAAGAACTTTGGACTTATGATTTTTTTAGGCTCCGCATATAAGTCGACCCCCTTACTTTGAAAGCTCCTTTTTTGTCCCAAATTTCTCGACTTATACGCGAGTATATACGGTAGTTCATATGTATCAATGGCATACTATTTAACTTCAAAACTTACTGGCAGATTCTCAAATTCTAAATGCATGCCCTCGTTCTAAGTAAATTTAACTGATTTAAATAACAGGTTTATATTATTATATTTAATAAGGAAGTTTAAACTGATAAGTAAGTTTCTTAATGTTGTCTGTTTTATTGTGATTAATTCACTTGATAATTTTTTTGCACGAGTTTTGGTCAAAGTGTTGCACGCTTTGCCCGCAAAACCTTTACAACCCTTGAAAGTCACGTTGCAGAACAATGACCATAATTCTGCTCCTGGGAACCCCGTTATCTTTGCTTCTATTGCAGAAAAGCACCGGTAAGCCTTGAGAGCATCTTTCATAAGGGCCTTGCAGATATAGAAAGAGGAGTTTGGTTTGCTTCTTTGGCAGTTTGCCAATGCGGCAACATGGCCATTTCAGTTGAGTTCAAGTGGTCGGTTGGTGTGTCACCAGTTGTGGCTTTGGTCAGTCCTGGTCTTTTGTATGTATTTTCACAAACTGCGTGCATCAACAAATATAAGCATTTTTATTAAAATTGGGAGTGTAAAAGCCCATTTCTTTTTATTCTTGAATTCTCTTTAAAGTACAAAATTTTACTTAGCCAATACATTGTGCTCGTAATTTCAAGTGTAAATATAGCAAAAAATAAAACTATAAATTTCACTAATCTGCTTGAAGTACACTGATGAAGGCTTAATGCTGTGCTTTGCTGCTTTGACATATGTGTCACCTCTGAGCAGGGGTGTATTAAGAGGGGAGCAAGGGGCCTTGCTCCCCTCTTAATACACCCCTGCTCCTCTGAGAGTGTTTCATTTCAGGGGAGCAAATCCCCTGCTCCCCTGAGAGTGTTTCACTCTCAGGGGAGCAAGGCTGCTTGCTCCCCTCTTAATAAACCCCTGCTCGTCTGAGAGTGTTTCATTTCAGGGGAGCAAGGCCCCTTCTCCTTGGTGTCCGATGGTCTATTCCAGCTGTACAACGCGCCACCCTACCAGACTGCAACTACTCAGGTGAGACTTCAGGAACACTCATAGAGTCTGGAATCATCCAGTGATCCCCAAGGTCCCTGGATTTAAACCCTGTGGAAGCTCTGGAATGCCGTGGAGCAAAACATCAGATCCATGGATCCTGGATCGATGTCTCCGGCAAAGTTGTGGACAATGCTGCAACAGGCATGGCTGGCATATTACCCAGGGGTGCAGAAAATGTTCAGGGACCAATATTTCCTCAGAACACATTTTTTTTTTTTTTTTTTTCTTTTTGTCTGAAATTTTTCCCGAAACTGTAGCGGATTTTCATACAAGTTTAAACAATTATTAGAGTACATGTTGGTGATCAAGAACTATCCTTAAAGCGTATTACTTAAAAATTTGAAAAAAAAAAACAACAACAAAAAAACTGATATTCATTCAAATTTTTTACGAAAAAAATTGTCCCTTTTTTTTTTTTACGCACGAAAGATTTAGTGCTCCAGGTGAATCTCTCCCCTCAAGCAGGTGAAAGTTTCAGGCGAGACAGGAATAGGCGAATCAAGAATTATTTCCTTGCCTAAAATGGCGGAGCCCAACAACTTTCGACATACGAGGAATAGATGAAACAAGAGTAGGCAAATCAAGAAGTTTGCTCCAGGTGAATCCCTCCCCTCTAGCAGGTGAAAGTTTTAGGTGAGACAGGAATAGGCGAATCAAGAATTCTTTCCTCGCCTAAAAGGGTGAAACCCATTAACTTTCGATGTACGAAGAATAGGCGAATCAAGAAGTAACCCGGGGCAGAGAGGCTGAAAAATAAACAGCTAAAAAATTCTGTAATTAACTATGATTTATTTCATTCTAGCATTCCAGGCATCTAATTGTGCCAGATAATTTTACCAAATGAAATTTAAATTTATTTAAGGAAAATGCATGGGTCATTATTCGCTTTAAAATATCCGGAACCCTCAATAATTTTTCAAATCGGCGCCTATGACACATTCACTGCCATTATTATTATTATTTTTTTTATTGTAGGTTTAACAATCACCTAGAGCAACTCAGTGGACTATAAGAAGTCACCCTGTCCCTAATTTAGGGCCACTAGTTCCAGGGAAGGGCGAGACCCAGTGCCATGAGACAAACACAACACCCATGTCTCACCAGGATTCGAATCCAGACCTGTCTCAGACGAGTGATCGAAGCCATCGCTTAGACCACTGTGCCACTGGGGTGGCCCATTAGTTTCCGAAACGTTTACTAGAGTGACTAGTGGTTCCGTCGTACTTGTTACTCGCGCCACGCTGTCTTCGCCTTGGCATTAGTAAAGTCGTTTGGGCTCGGTGAATCGTTTGTGAGCGGAGGTTCGCAGTACGTCACCAGCCCTCATAACCTCTTGTATTCATAATGACACATTTTTCAAAATTATTACTTGATTACCGTGAAGTAAATTACTTCTATTTTTCACGCTATATTCATTGTTAATAAGTCAATTTTTCGTTTTATTATTACTACCATTATTTTACCCCCAGGCAAAATTTTCCCCAGAGCTGCCTTAATTTTCCCCGAACCTTGTTCACGCGTTCGGACATATTCTGCACCCCTGGCATTACCTCCGGCATTTGGTGGAGTTGATTTCTTGGCACATGCAAGCTGTTATTACTACAGGTGGACCTATAACGAAGTAAATTTCTCCGTCATTTCTGTCCACGCCAGGATTCGAACCCGGATCCCCTCACTCCGGAACAAGTCACTCTACCAATTGAGCTACGCGGACGTGTGTTCTGACTACTATCTGCCTTTATGTCGTGTGCGTCCTGCTGGCAGGTACGTCACAGACCCACAAGCTATTAGGTAAATATCTCTATTGTTTTATCTATTGAGTGTATAAAATAGTAAAACTACACTAGTAATCCGGTTTATTGGCATAAGAGCATGTGTGCCACTTAAGCTCCCACAGTATGCGATTGTTCATGAGAACAAATAATATCGCCTTTTTGCATTGTATTTTTTGTATACTACATTGTATTTGTAAATACTACACAGGTGAAACAGGTCGTAAGCTGGAAACTCGCATCGTGGAGCACAAGGCAGCAATAAAAAAATTTTCAAACAAGACAAGATTAGACAGGCACGTTAAAGAAACAGGACACCACATGGACTGGGACTCTTTAACAGCCAGCCATGCCTGTGCATAGACTGGGACTCTTTAACGGCCAGCCATGCCTGTGCATAGACTGGGATTCTTTAACAGCCAGCCATGCCTGTGCATAGACTGGGACTTCTTAACAGCCAGCCATGCCTGTGCATAGACTGGGACTCTTTAACAGCCAGCCATGCCTGTGCATAGACTGGGACTCTTTAACAGCCAGCCATGCCCGTGCATAGACTGGGACTCTTTAACAGCCAGCCATGCCTGTGCATAGACTGGGACTCTTTAACAGCCAGCCATGCCTGTGCATAGACTGGGACTCTTTAACGGCCAGCCATGTCTGTGCATAGACTGGGACGACTCTTTAACAGCCAGCCATGCCTGTGCATAGACTGGGACTCTTTAACGGCCAGCCATGTCTGTGCATAGACTGGGACGACTCTTTAACAGCCAGCCATGCCTGTGCATAGACTGGGACTCTTTAACAGCCAGCCATGCCTGTGCATAGACTGGGACTCTTTAACAGCCAGACATGCATGTGCATAGACTGATACTCTTTAACAGCCAGCCATGCCTGTGCATAGACTGGGATGGCTCTTTAACAGCCAGCCATGCCTGTGCATAGACTGGGACGGCTCTTTAACAGCGAGCCATGCCTGTGCATAGACTGTGACGGTTTCTTAACAGCCAGCCATGCCTGTGCATAGACTGGGACTCTTTAACAGTCTATGACAGCCATGCCTGTGCAAGATAGACTGGGACTCTTTAATGCCAGCCATGCCTGTGCATGGACTGGGACTCTTTAACAGTCATTGGACATCAATCCAATTTCCTGAAGCGTAAATTGAAAGAGAGACTTGAAATTGGAAAATACCAGAACTTCATTATTAATGACTGTAAAGGACTTTCGCTGCCTAACATCTGGCAAGATATATTGCAGAATCATTAACTGTCAAGGTTAACCGTAACCGAAGACAGTGATGGGGATTGAACAGATGACTGCCTGACAAAGGAGAGGAGTTATCTCTGAAAATTTGCAGAAATTTGAGACTTTACCTAGATTAATCCCATAAAACAAATGATCTAGTTTGTATTTTTTGTCGAAATGCTTGTAAGTGAAAAAAGTAGAAACAAAAAACTTTCCAATTGTTTGTGGACATTGTACTGCATTGTGTTTTCCTATTGTCAATGCATATCTGGTGTTTCTCCAAATATACAAACTCTAGATGCAGATTTTAATGTTTTTGATGCAAAAGCATTTTTTTTAATGACATGTAATCCACAACCTAACTTTATACAATTTTTTTTTAAACAGTTAATCTAAGGATTATATGACGAAAAATACAATGTATAAAATATTGGGTTGTCTGGAAAGTACAAGCCAAATTTGCATAGCATGTTGATGACTGGGTGCCATGTGGTACTGTCACTATATGTAGATGAGGCAGCTACATAAAAGGATGTGTGGGAAGTCCTTGTATCAGTTTGTTGTGGTCCCTCTCCCACAGTGCTCTGTGCCTTGGTCGTCTGCTTCCGTGCCTGCTCCCGCTGCTCCGCATTCTTCGTGGCCTGCCACTCCTGCTGAAGCTCCGGAGGTGTCTGCTCCGTCTCGTCCTTCCCATAGTGCTGGTCTCCCGCTGCTTCATCTGGTTCCTGGCTACCGCCCGCCTCCGACTGAGAACTTACTCGACTACTAATTCATCTGGTTCCTGGACTACTAATTCATCTGGTCTCTCGCTGCTTCATCTGGTTCCTGGCTACCGCCCGCCTCTGGCTGAGAATTCACTCGACTACTAATTCATCTGGTTCCTGGACTACTAATTCATCTGGTCTCCCACTGCTTCATCTGGTTCCTGGCTACCGCCCGCCTCTGGCTGAGAATTCACTCGACTACTGATTCATCTGGTTCCTGGACTACTAATTCATCTGGTCTCCCGCTGCTTCATCTGGTTCTTGGCTAACGCCCGCCTCTGGCTGAGAATTCACTCGACTACTAATTCATCTCTAATTCATCTGACTACTAATTCATCTGGTCTCCCGCTGCTTCATCTGGTTCCTGGCTACCGCCAGCCTCCGGCTGAGAATTCACTCAACTACTAATTCATCTGGTCTCCCGCTGCTTCATCTGGTTCCTGGCTACCGCCCCCGCCTCCGGCTGAGAATTCGCTCGACTACTAATTCATCTGGTTCCTGGATTACTAATTCACTCTACTACTAATTCATCTGGTTCGCTGCTTCAATTGGTTCCTGGCTACCTCCCGCCTCCTTCTGCGCCCCCAGCCTCGTTGCCCATGTCTGCTGTGGTGATCCCTTTGTTTCCAGTCCGGTCTTTGACTTCTTCAGATTCTGACGCATCTATGCCTTCGTTCGGGAGCAGGCTGCTGCTGTCTGTCACAAATCATCAGTTTCTCACAGTCACCAAGAAACTCAAGGTGTCTCCTCCTTCCGATTCTTCTCAGCGGCTCCAGCCTTATTCATCCCCCCCCCCCCTGTGTCGGATCCTTCTTCTGTTGTCTCAATGCCACCTCTGGTCTCTCTGGCCCCTATTAACCAGTTCCATTGCCTCATCCCAGATGTCTCCTGGTGCTGTCTATCAGCTCTTCTTTACGAAGCTTCACAATCATGCCACAAAACAATTCCTCTCCTCCTTTGATCCAGGGTGCTACCCTGTGCTTAGTGAGCCCTTAGACTATGTTTGTGACGCTCTCCACACCCACAGCAAAGGTCACCTTGTTCTCTGTCCCTGGCTGCTTAGCCTCTCCCATTGCTGCCGTTGTTCAACACTTTCTCCACGAGGGCCCACCAGACTCTCCTTCCTCTGTGGACTTTGATGCTTATGCTTCGACTCCACATGACACGGACTGATCCTTCTTTCTCCTCTGACTTTTCGTCCTTTGTATCGGCCTTCCTTATTGCGCCATGCTCTCGTTGGGGCCAATGCTTATTTGTGCATATCTTGTTGTTTGTATTTATCTTGTGATGCTCTTGCCCAGTATTGTATTTTTTTCCCTGTTTTATTTCCTGAATAAAGTGTTTGAAACCCTTGTATCAGTTTGTGCTGGAAGCTGTGTAAAGAAAGACAGGAAAGTGGCTGTAAAGTCAAAGGACAATGAACGACAAGCCCTTGCATTTACGACGTGTCATGCTTTACCTCTACCACAAGGGACTAAACACATTGAAAGCTGTACGGGAGATATGTTCTACGTACAGGGACAGTGCGATAGCAGACAGAACAGTTTCCAAGTGGTTTGCCAGATTTTGAGATGGAAACTTTAACCCGGAAGATGAAGAACGTCCAGGCAGGCCATGTGCCACTGATGAGGACCAGCTCACAACTGGGGCCAACACCTGTCAAACATGGGATTTAATATACGTATTCAACCTATCCAAATTCACCATCGACGATCACCTCCAGAAGCTTGGCTATGTCAGTCGGTATAATGCATGGATCCAACACCATTTGTCTGAGAGAAACTTCGTTGATCAAAATGAAGTTATTTATTTAGAAACTTCGCTGATCGAGTTTCCATCTGTGACACGCTTCTGAAATGCAATAAAAACAATCTGTTTCCCAGAAGATTGGTGACTGATGATGAAAAATGGATCTTTTACAATGTCAGACCTGCCAACCTCTCAGAACCAAAAAACGTAACACTCAGATAGAAAAATCTTAACATGACGCATGCTGATAATTTTTGAAGCCTATTTCAGTTATATAAATCCTTGATGATGAGAATGTAAGGATTTTTTCCCTACATCAAAATTTTTTTGAGAAACTAATTAAATCTAACCAGCAAACACTTTTATGTTGTTAATTATTAGAAAAAAAAATACAATTACAGGAGAAATCCTCACTCCGCCTAACTTCCATTTTCGGAAATTTTGAGAGACGGAAGACTTTCATTTTAGGGAGTCTGCAAGATGGTTTAATCGGGTTCTGGGGATGTCGTTTCTGTCTGCAGGACCAAAATAAATCTACGATGTGCATCAGCCGTCGCAGTGATTCTGCTACGAGGATTAGTAGAAAATTAATCTGCAATGTACGTCGGCCGTCCCTGCGATTGTTCTACAGGGTGGGTACAAAATAAATCTGCGATGTTCGTCGGCCATTGCCGCTACTCTTCTACGGGGATGAGTACAAAATAAATCTGTGATGTACGTTGGCCGTTGCCACGATTTTGCTACGGTGATGAGTACAAAATAATTCTGTGATGTATATCGTCCTTCGCGAGAAAAAATTACGATTACGGAAGAAATCCTCACTGCGCCTAACTTAAATTTTTGGAAATTTTGAAAGGCGGAAAACTGGCATCTATGATAGGGAGTCTGTAAGATGGTTTAATATGGTTTTGGGGATGTCGTTTTTGTCTGCAGGACCAAAATAAATCTGCGATGTACGTCGCCCGTTGCCACAATTCTGCTACAAGGCTTCTGTCTGAAAAGGGAAAAAATGAAGGAAAACATGACTATTTAAAAAAAAAAAAAGCGTATTTTTGGCTGCAAAATCGCATTAGCGTATTGCAGCATGATTTAGCATACTAAATATGATAAAATCGTAACAGGTGGCAGGTCTGCAATGTGGTGAGGAAAAGGTCATGGCTGCAGCATGGTGATACACCCTTAGCGACCCCTAAAGTGGGAATACACCCATAAAAGACCTTGCTTAGTGTTTGGCGGAACTCTACAGGTGTACTGCACTATGAGCTTCTACTGAACAACCAGACAATAAAGATCTTGCTTAGTGTTTGGTGGAACTCTAAAGGTGTACTGCACTATGAGCTTCTACTGAACAACCAGACAATAAAGATCTTGCTTAGTGTTTGGTGGAACTCTACAGGTGTACTGCACTATGAGCTTCTACTGAACAACCAGACAATAAAGATCTTGCTTAGTGTTTGGTGGAACTCTAAAGGTGTACTGCACTATGAGCTTCTACTGAACAACCAGACAATAAAGATCTTGCTTAATGTTTGGTGGAACTCTACAGGTGTACTGCACTATGAGCTTCTACTGAACAACCAGACAATAAATAACAATAAGCACTGCCCACAGCTGGACGTTCTACAGGCAATCAATCAGGAAAAAGTGCCCTGTTTTAGCGAATAGGACTGGCGGTTGTGTTCCTGCTGGACAATGCAAGACCTCATACCTCTTTGAGGACACAACAGAAGTTGCTGGAGTTTGGGTGGAATCTTCTACCTCACTGGCATATTCTTCAGATATTGCTCCTTCAGACTACCACCTTTTCAGATCACTTCAATTTCCTTAATGGCACCATATCGCTCAGAATTCCCTTCTTTGGGCCAGGTCACAAATCCCCTGACGAGTTTTTCTGCACTGGAACCTGTGAACTTCTGGGTAGACGGAATCTTCAGCTTGCATGACTGACGGTAAAAGGCTGTACAGCAACAGGACATATAAATATATCATTTATTATTAAAAAAAAATTTTGCCATCCTTGATGTTCTTTTACATGCTGTTTTTCAGCATGAATTATACATATCACTAAGTTGTTCTCTGAGATTCAGAGGTTAGCTCCACAAAGAAAGGCAATCCACCAGATAAATGTTTAAATAATTATTTACTTACTGTTGCCATATCAAACGTCTCAATTTACAGAAATCATGGCATACAGC
This sequence comes from Macrothele yani, assembly GCA_039090855.1. Lineage (NCBI taxonomy): Eukaryota > Metazoa > Arthropoda > Arachnida > Araneae > Macrothelidae > Macrothele > Macrothele yani. The sequence goes on along the minus strand of CM076999.1, from coordinate 8,087,238 downwards.
TCAAGCTTCACTGACATCCATCACACGATGTACACAAGACCTTCTGTGCTTTATACTCATAATATTTTTCTAACACAGACACTCCTGAATCTGATCCTCCCATGACTTCCTTGGCTTTCCTCTACCTTTCTTTGCTGCCACTTGGGCAGAAAATGTTTTCTTAGTAAGCATCTCACAACTCATTCTTTCAACATGGACAAACCACTTAAGAATATCAGTCTCTACTTTACTCACAACATTTTACCTCATTTCCACTTAGTAGTTCTAATTCTGACTATTATATAGCTCTAATTATTGTACTATTCTCTTTTACGTGCGATATTTCAACGTAACTTGTACAAAACTAGCGGATAATGCTTACTTTGGCATTCCTTTCTAGCGACGGGAACATTTCACGCACGTGTTTTCCGGTCCTTTGTTGATGTTATTGCCCTAAAGTCCGTTGTATGCGATGTCTGGCTTTACTTCTCACACTTTTTGCTGGGTATGCTCATTGGATCTTTGCCTTAGGATTCAAACATCAATTTTTACCGTTCTTTATACTCGAAATTTTCGCCCATACTCTGGGCATCTTCAAGAGCGTGGCGACTTTACCACCGATGTTCGTGGTTAACTTCGCGCTAATGGAGTCCAAAACTCCTTGTTGCCATTCGTCGCAAAAACTTTCCTGGATATATTTCGTTATCAAGCCCGGCTGGCGCCATCTATGTTTCGTTAAGAACACTTTTTTTTTCCCGTATTTTTTTTTTTTTTTTTTTTTAATTTTCTTCTCCTATCCTGGTTTTCTTGTCTTTTTTTGCCTGTTTATCTTTTGTTGTTGTTTTTCTTGTCTTATTAGTTCTTTCCACATGCCCGATAATGTGCTAGGGTCGTTCTGGTTACATACCCTTGCTTTATTTTTGTAGATTAATATTGCTTCTTCCCTCCTCATTTGCCTTTCTGATTTTTTATTCTTTTTTAGCATTTTAATTTCATCAAACTTTGGGAATGTCCGGTTTTCCAAGCAGAATTGCACTAAAGCAGTTTTGGCTTCTTTTTTTGCCAGTTAGATATGTGTTGTTTAAGTCTTTTTTTAATCTGTTTTTCGTACTTCCAATGTACGATATTGGGGGTATGTGTGCTATTGGAATTTCGTAGGTTCCTGATTCTTCTAGCATTTTTTCCTCTGTTTTTTTTGTTGACAGTCATACTTTTCACGGTGTGCACTGAGCTTCCTAGTTGTAAGTCATATTTAGCACAGTGCATATTGATTTCTTTACTCACTCCTTCCAGGTATGGGAAAGCTCCAATGTATCTCAATTTCTTATTTCTCATCTTCCTTTGGTTGTGCACTTCTTGGCCTTCTTTACTCTGAGTCATATGCTTTTTACTCTCATGTATCCATTTATTAATTAGCTTGCTCGGGTACCCATACTCTTGTGATATTTTCGAGATAAACTCTAGCTCTTGATTTTTTAGCCTGTTGTTAGATGTGTGTGTGTGTACGCTCGCCGTATCAAGTTTACTATGCTGTTTTTTTTATGTATCACTGGATGGAGCGACGAGTATGGTATCAGTACAGGTATGTAAGTTGCTTTTCTGAACACAGACAGAGTATTCAAAACTATTTTTGTTTTTCTTTAGTTGAATGTCCAGGAAGGATAGGCAATTATCCTCTTCAAACTCAATAGTTAGCTCTATGGTATTACAGATTTTGCTAAACTGCTGTGCTAGATCTTGTAGCTCGGCTTTGTTAAGTTTAGACATTATAATAATGTCGTCTACATATCGAGCATAAAGTATTGGTTTTTCAGGTAAATTTTGAATAATTTCTTTTTCGAGGTATGCCATAATCACTTCTGCGTATAATGCCGATAATGGGGATCCTTTTTCTTTTTCGAGGTATGCCATAATCACTTCTGCGTATAATGCCGATAATGGGGATCCCATAGGGCCACCTTGCGTTTGTTTAAATATATTTCCTTCAAAATGGAAGATGTTGTTTTCCTTGATGAAATATAAGGTATTCTTTAGCTCTTTCAGTTGTGACAAGTTTAGTTCTTTGTTGATGCTTAGTTGTTGCATAATCAATTCAATGGCTAGCTCGACAGGAGTGTTTGGGTATAACGCCTTAACATCCATGGAGGCCATAGTTATTTGCTCTAGGTCTTGATTAATTAATTTGATTTTTTCTATAAACTCATAGCTATTCCTTAATGTATATTGATTCCTCATGAATATTGGGGATAGATAGTAGAGCAGGGATGCCAAAAATATTCTCGAAAATTAAAACTCATAAAGAAAACACACCTTTAAGACTGATTCTATCGAAAAAAAACTCACCACTCATCAACCTAGAAAAAAAGATATACAACTATTTATCCCCAATATTCATGAGGAATCAATATACATTAAAGAATAGCTATGAGTTTATAGAAAAAATCAAATTAATTAATCAAGACCTAGAGCAAATAACTATGGCCTCCATGGATGTTAAGGCGTTATACCCAAACACTCCTGTCGAGCTAGCCATTGAATTGATTATGCAACAACTAAGCATCAACAAAGAACTAAACTTGTCACAACTGAAAGAGCTAAAGAATACCTTATATTTCATCAAGGAAAACAACATCTTCCATTTTGAAGGAAATATATTTAAACAAACGCAAGGTGGCCCTATGGGATCCCCATTATCGGCATTATACGCAGAAGTGATTATGGCATACCTCGAAAAAGAAATTATTCAAAATTTACCTGAAAAACCAATACTTTATGCTCGATATGTAGACGACATTATTATAATGTCTAAACTTAACAAAGCCGAGCTACAAGATCTAGCACAGCAGTTTAGCAAAATCTGTAACACCATAGAGCTAACTATTGAGTTTGAAGAGGATAATTGCCTATCCTTCCTGGACATTCAACTAAAGAAAAACAAAAATAGTTTTGAATACTCTGTCTGTGTTCAGAAAAGCAACTTACATACCTGTACTGATACCATACTCGTCGCACCATCCAGTGATACATAAAAAAAACAGCATAGTAAACTTGATACGGCAAGCGTACACACACACACATCTAACAACAGGCTAAAAAATCAAGAGCTAGAGTTTATCTCGAAAATATCACAAGAGTATGGGTACCCGAGCAAGCTAATTAATAAATGGATACATGAGAGTAAAAAGCATATGACTCAGAGTAAAGAAGGCCAAGAAGTGCACAACCAAAGGAAGATGAGAAATAAAAAATTGAAATACATTGGAGCTTTCCCATACCTGGAAGGAGTGAGTAAAGAAATCAATATGCACTGTGCTAAATATGACTTACAACTAGGAAGCTCAGTGCACACCGTGAAAAGTATGACTGTCAACAAAAAACAGAGGAAAAAATGCTAGAAGAATCAGGAACCTACGAAATTCCAATAGCACACATACCCCCAATATCGTACATTGGAAGAACGAAAAACAGATTAAAAAAAGACTTAAACAACACATATCTAACTGGCAAAAAAAAGAAGCCAAAACTGCTTTAGTGCAATTCTGCTTGAAAAACCGGACATTCCCAAAGTTTGATGAAATTAAAATGCTAAAAAAGAATAAAAAATCGGAAAGGCAAATGAGGAGGGAAGAAGCAATATTAATCTACAAAAATAAAGCAAGGGTATGTAACCAGAACGACCCTAGCACATTATCGGGCCTGTGGAAAGAACTAATAAGACAAGAAAAACAACAACAAAAGAAAAACAGGCAAAAAAAGACAAGAAAACCAGGATAGGAGAAGAAAATTAAAAAAAAAAAATAAAAAAAAATACGGAAAAAAAAAGTGTTCTTAACGAAACATAGATGGCGCCAGCCGGGCTTGATAACGAAATATATCCAGGAAAGTTTTTGCGACGAATGGCAACAAGGAGTTTTGGACTCCATTAGCGCGAAGTTAACCACGAACATCGGTGGTAAAGTCGCCACGCTCCTGAAGATGCCCAGAGTATGGGCGAAAATTTCGAGTATAAAGAACGGTAAAAATTGATGTTTGAATCCTAAGGCAAAGATCCAATGAGTATACCCAGCGAAAAGTGTGAGAAGTAAAGCCAGACATCGCATACAACGGACTTTAGGACAATAACATCAACAAAGGACCGGAAAACACGTGCGTGAAATGTTCCCGTCGCTAGAAAGGAATGCCAAGGTAAGCATTATCCGCTAGTTTTTTGTACAAGTTACATTTTACCTCATATTACATAACTGCAATACATCTTCATTCCTCACTTCACTGCCATACATCAGAGTAGAAACAATTTCACTTTCATACACAGTCATTCGGGACTTTCTTGGAAACCCATTATTTCTGTGAAATCCTTCTAAAGCAGCTATGACTTTCAATGAAGAATTCACTCGCCTACTAATTTTGCCATCTACTTTTTTCTCACTGTCAAACATGCTTCCTAAATGCACAAACTCATTCACCTGGTCAATCACTGTGCCATTTACACTTACATTACATTCAGTGCTACCAGTTCCTCTCTCAAAAACCATAACTTTGGTTTTTCCTTTATTTATACTCAGTTTGAATTTCATGCGAACTTCGTACATCCGGGACAACATACTCAGCAACTCACTTTTGCTATCTGCTAACAGGACTGTGTCATCAGTATACAGTAATCTGCACACACACGGATATTACCGAACTTTCTTGACAGCCCAATATTTAACTCATTTTCCCAAATTGGAGAAATACAAAATTTGAACTGCAATACATAGGTGTTGAAACTTACCAGTCCTTTTAAAGCTGTTTGCATAGGAGTATCTGAAGCTTTTTCGGGAACCAGGGAAGGATCTATGGCCCTAGCAAAACGACTAATAGCTCTAATACACAAAAACAAAATGACCCATGTTAAATAAAAATAGCATCAAGAACATCACAATAAAGGCTATTTTTTACATTAAAAGGAATCTGAAAAGTACCAAACTGAGAGAAAATTAATCCTCTTTTTCATTTTTTGCATTAGTATTTTATAAATAGTATTAGAACATATTCAATTATACTTTATTAGAACATATTCAATTATACTTTATACTTAAAATAAAACAGACTGAAATTAATTGGTATATTTATTCAATAACCAGAGGTTTTTTTGTTTGTTTTTTCATGATGTATTCCATGATTTTTTGGTAAAAAATGGTACTGGAGCTGAAGCAAATTTGATTATGCCTTTCATGCAAATATAAACTTCAACACTGTTCTGCTTTCAACACAGTACACTGAGGTGCCAAAAAAAAAAAAAAAACTGGAGAGGATGCTACCATTTCCATTACATGATACCATACTCATGTGGTAGATGGTATCATCCGCAAACAACGTATATATAGAGGCAGATACAGGGTGGCCCAAAACATACCTACTAAGTTTAAATCCAATCTGCTCTGTAACTAGTTAATTTAATTTGAAGAAACTTTGCGGACAGATTATAGCCATCAAGCCATTTGTGTCTTATGTGTTTTCTTTTCATTTGGCTGGACATGAAAAATGGCATCCTACACTATATAGAGCAGTGGATATTCGTTATCAAAGAGTACATTCGATCATCAGAAAGCCCCGAAAAGTTTAGTTTCAGGTAAAGTTTGGTGTCAGAGTTAGACTGGACAGGCACAAATATTAACCCTCCTCAAGAAATTTTGAAAACAGGGTCAGTGTTGGACGATCACTGTCAAGGGGGCAGGCACTCCACAGTAAGGACTGAACGAAACACTGAAAAAGTTCGAGAAACATTTGAAAGAAGCCCGAAAAAGTCTACCAGGAGAGCGTCTCAGGAGTTGAGGATCAAATGCAGGAGTCTTCATCCAGACCCAACAGCCACTCACAGAGGGAGCATAGCAGCAAGATTGGACTTCACTCCTGCAATGATCACAAGCTTGAGAACCAAGAAATTGATCTTGGTCTCATCTGGTTTTGAGATGAGGCACATTTTCGTATTGATGCCTTTGTGAACAAGTAGAACTGGCGAATATGGGACACAGAACATGCACATGTTTAGATTGCTTCAAGTTTTCACCCTAAACGTGTGACCGTGTGGTGTGCCTTGTCGAGAATTGGCATTCGTGGACCTGTTTTTGTTGAGGGAACCTTATCGCAGTTAGCTATGGAAACTTGCTTGAAAACAATTTCATTCCTGTCCTTCAGGGCTTCTGTGGTTCTGACCTCACGACCATGGAAGCCCTGACTTCCTGAACATGGCAGCAGTGCACATTGTATGACTTCCAGCGAACATAAACAATGCAACAAAGGCGGAAGTTAGGAAAACTATTTATTTACCATATCTTTTGGCTTATAAGTTGATGTGGAGTATAAGTCAAATGGGTTAAATTTCTCTCAATTTCCTTATCTTCATTCATAGGCAAATCGATCCTGAATATAAGAAGAGGCTAGAACAAATACATTCGACTTATACTCCATATCAATAAGTTGATATGGAGTATAAGTCGAATGGGTTAAATTTCTCAATTTCTTTATCTTCATAGTAAGTCGATCCTGAGTATAACACGAGGCTAGAACAAATACAGTTAGTGTTCAGAAGTTGATATGGAGTATAAGTCAAATAGGTTAAATTTCTCAATTTCCTTATCTTTGTGAAAATACTCCAAATACGTGGCGACAGTTAATAAATAAATAAATACATCGCTCTTTCCACGTTCCAGAAACACACAGCATCCGAAAAATTGTTTTTCAGACAACCGCTGTGGAATTGAACCAACAGAACCCTCGATATTGCGCCAAGTGCGTTACATTTACGCCACGGTGGCCAACAATCCACGGTGCTATGTGTATTTAAGTCAGCTTCTGACATCGTAAATCCATAAGGTGGGCTCAGCTACTGAGAACGTGGAAAGAGCGATGTATTTATTTATTTATTTTCCTTATCTTTATTCACAGATAAGTCAATCGTGAGTATAAGATGAGGCTAGAACAAATGCAGTTAGCTTTCTGAAATTCTGTAACTACGAGGGAGGATCGAAAAGTAAAGCACAGCATTTTTTTCTCTTTGCAGGTTGCAAGTAGCGGGTTGCAGTTTGGCAGACGAGTTTGAATATAATGCTACAGATCAGTTTGGCTGGATGAGGTGTTGCCATGGTGAAAGACAGTGTGGATGACAGCGCAAAGATGTTATGTTTTGTAAGCCTTGTCTACCAATGAAGAGCAATGCGGTGTAGTCCGATTTTTGTGGGCTTAACGGAAAACTCCGACAGAAATTCACAAAGAAATGGTCAAAGTCTAGGGTAGTGATTGCCTGGACCGCAGCAACATCTCCAGATGGTGCAGTTTCTCTGAAGAGGGCCGTGGCAACATTACCAACTATATGGTTCCTGACTACTAATTCAATGTAACTGCGTCATCACCTCCCACCGTGAGAGGCACTGAGCAGGCAATTCTGAATGGCTAGCAGATGCACCTGAGCATATTGGCACAGAAGTTCAACATTTTGTATGGTATAGCGTACGATATTGTTCATGACAAATCGTAATTTTGCAAGGTCAGTGCATGATGGGTGCCCAAGAACTTGACAAATGACCAGAAGGGACAGAGAATGATGTCATCCTTGGACCACTTGATGCGTTACGCAAAAGAACATGAATTTCTGGCAGGTGTAGTGACAGACCATGCATCCTGGGCATACCACTTGTAACGTATACTCTAGATTCAGTTTCTTTTTGATTTTACTATCTCTTGTTGTTTTATTTTCCTATGCAAATTATCTTCTCACTTTACGAGATGTTGTTTCTCCCGCTGAATTATATGTGGCAACGAGTGTAAGTCATGACGTGGTGGTATGCAGTATATATAGGCGCGCTCAAGATACCAGAGAGCTTCGTTTTATATGTGATAGGTTCTTCCTGATTATTGATATGCGATTTACCTACGTTTCTACGATAGTACGAAAGTTTGGGCTATCAGTAGTTGTGTTATTTTGGAGTGTGTATTTGAGTAATACCAGGAGCTCCCCAATAAAAGGTTAAAAGTGAGTACGTTTTCTTAGTTCATTTTATTGTCAGACCTCTGTCTGGCCGTTAAGTCTATTTCATTGAGTGTTTACGTTAAGTTCAGGGTATATTGTGTTTACCGCTCTAATAAGGAGCCTTCAAGGTACTAATGTACTAAAACCAACGTTATATTACTGATATTCAAGATAATGAGGAACGCTGAGTAAAAAATAAATTCCATATTCTTGGAATTTATTGCACATGCGTGTCTTACCTAAACGAACTCTAGCACTTTGAAGATTAAGCACACTTTAGCTACGTCAAGTAACCTTTCAATAACCCTAACGTGACTTAACGTAAGCTTTCCTGCACTACACCTCCAGCCGGAGAATTCTATTCATTATACACTACACACCCAAAACAAAGGAGGTCAGTATGGTTTGGAAATATTCCGATTTTCTGCAACCAAAAAAATTCAAAGTAACCCAATCTGCACAAAAATTCCGACGCTGTTCTGGGACACGCATGGCATTCTCCTGGTGGAGTTTCATCCAATGGGACTACTATGAATGCCAAAACCTATGCTAACACACTGACAAAGTTGTGTCGTGCCCTTCATGACAAAAGATCCAACAGAGATACTGCAAATGTTAGACTGCTTTATGACAATACTCGCCCACATGTTGCACAGCACGTTTGCGACAAAACTGCACAATCTGGCTTGGAGCTGCTCCACCACCCACCATACAATCCGAACCTGGCTCCTTCGGACTTTCATCTGTCTGGTCTCTTGAAAAGATTCCTGGGTGGCCAACACTTTGATTCAGCCAATGAAGTCAAATCGATTGTCCGCAAATGGACTTTTATGAACAAGGCATACTAAAACTGGTACTACACTGGGATAAATGTCTCGAGTGTCTCGGTTTTTATGTTGAAAAATAGCTAAGAAATGTAGTTTCACTGTGCATATGTTTTATCTTGCTTATCTATTAAACTGTTAATAAAAAAGAAGTGTGTGTTACTTTTCAATCCACCCTCGTACACTAGGTGAGACAATTACATTCCATGAATGGTCATGTAGTGTCGCCCTTGTGGCAATGCGGGCAGAATAACGTGCCTATGCGCATCTGGACATGTTTCAAGTAGCGCATCGTTAACTAAAGACCCATTCCTGAGCGAGCAAATGTGAAAGCGATGGATGCCTGTGTGTAAGTTTTGAGGTAAAAATGAGTGACCGAAATTTAGAGCAGCACTTTAACATCAAATTCTGTGTGAAGATTTGTCAAAGTGTTACTGAAATATTAGAGCTATTGAAACTGGTGTATGGTGAAGATGCCATTAAAAAATCAAGTGTCTTTGAGTGGCATAACAGTAAAAAAAAGCATGCATGCCAATGTTGCAGTTGAAGACCATGCTTGTGTGTGTGTTTATCACAAGGGGATAGTTCATGATGAATTCATTGAATAGGGACAAATGATCGACCAACAATGCCGTTTATAGGTGTTGAAAAGGTTAGAGGTTTCTGTTCAAAGGAAAAGAGCTGAACTGTAGCTTAACAATGTCCCAAGCCATGATCTGCTCAATGTTCATGACTTTCTGGCAAAGAGATCAATTACCAAATTCTATCATCCACTCTATTTGCCTGACTTAACCCCTTGTGATTTCTGGCTCTTCCCAAAAATAAAAACTGCCATGAAAGGTAGAAGATTTCCAGCCATTTCTGACATCTAGTGTTAATGTGACAAACAAACTCAAAAACATTTCAGAAACAGACTTCCAGGTATGTTTTCAGCAACGACAACAGTGCCTAATTGAATGCATAGCTGTTGAAGGGGATTACTTCGAAGGTGACAATGGAACTCAAGAGCATTCCGGAAACAGAGTTCCGGTCATGTTTCCAGCAACAACAACAGGGTCTAATTAAATGCATAGCTGCTGAAGGGGATTACTTCGAAGGTGACAAAGGAACTCAAGAGTATTCCGGAAACAGAGTTCCAGATACGTTTCCAGCAATGGCAACAGGGTCTAATTAAATGCATAGCTGCTGAAGGGGATTACTTCGAAGGTGACAAAGGAACTCAAGAGTATTCCGGAAACAGAGTTCCAGGTACGTTTCCAGCAATGGCAACAGGGTCTAATTAAATGCATAGCTGCTGAAGGGGATTACTTCGAAGGTGACAAAGGAACTCAAGAGTATTTCAGAAACAAAGTTCCAGGTACGTTTCCAGCAATGGCAACAGGGTCTAGATAAATGCATAGCTGCTGAAGGGGATTACTTCGAAGGTGACAAAGGAACTCAAGAGTATTCTGGAAACAGAGTTCCAGGTATGTTTCCAGCAATGGCAACAGGGTCTCATTAAATGCATAGCTGCTAAAGGGGATTACTTCGAAGGTGACAAAGGAACTCAAGAGTATTTCAGAAACAAAGTTCCAGGTACGTTTCCATCAATGGCAACAGGGTCTAATTAAATGCATAGCTGCTGAAGGGGATTACTTCCAAGGTGACAAAGGAACTCTGTGTAACAGTTAGCATACTCAAACAGAAATTGGGAGATGCGGGTTTGATTCCTGCTCTAGGGCAACGAAATTTTCAAGTTTTCTGACAGGTGTTACATGGATGACCAGTAAGTGGCGCAAACAAATTCAGAATTTACATTCTGTTTGCTTTAAATATTTTATCAATTTTTCATGTACTATGAAGAATTTTTTCATTCATTGATATATACTGGCGGAAAGTGAAAAAAGAACACCAAGAAGGAATTGGCGGGCGATCGTGAAATTTACATATGTTAATGGGGTCGTGTTTACGTAGGTGTGATGTTAATTTCGGGACCAACCGGTGAGCGCTTATGCCACAGCATGGCATAATATGCAAATTATCGTCGGTGGTATTTAAGGATTACGGCGAAGTGAATGTAATCAGTTGTCGGCGTACGGACACGTGCGAAGACCCTGAAGAAGCTGCAATGCCTGGGCATGGAAGACGTGTACAATTTCAGCAGTTATCGGACTTTGAGCGAGGTTGTCTAGTCGGACTCCACGAGGCTGGGTGGTCGTATCATCGTATTGTGGAGCGAATTGGATGGGAAATATGGGTGGTGGTACGATGGTGGCGTAGATGGTCCGAGGAAGATTCCCACATGAGAAGACGTGGAACCGGGAATCACAGACGGACTGATGAGCAGACCGATCGATGCATAAGAAGAGCGGCGTTGTCAAGCAGAACATCCACTGCGACGCAAATCCGAGCTGCCGTTGCACCTGAGGTGACTGTGCGAACAATCTGCAACCGTCTACTGGATGCAGGACTATGTGCACGTGTGCCTCTGACTCCAGCCCACCGTCAGGAACAGCTGCAGTGGTGTCGCCAACGTCTGCACTGGAGAACGCAATGGCGATCTGTCGTGTTCATGGATGAAAGCAGATTCTGCTTGGGAGCCTCCGATGGCCGTATGCGTGTTCGCAGACGCACAGGGGAGCGTCTCCACCCTTCTTGCATCCGCCAGCGACACACAGGGTCTACACCTGGTCGCCTGGTGTGGGGAGCGATCAGCTATCACTCCCGTACACAACTAGTGTTTGTACCGGGTACGTTAAACATCACCTCCTACATCAACAACATCATTCAGCCCGTTGTTGTGCCATTTGTAAGATCGGACCATCGTGGTGTTTTCCAGCAAGATAACGCACGCCCACACACGGCAGGTGCAACGCAACATGCACTTCAGGGTGTGAGACAACTTCCATGGCCTGCACGTTCACCGGATTTGTCCCCCATTGAGCATGTGTGGGATTTTATGGGACAACGACTTATCCGGTCTCCACGGCCAGCCACGACCATCCTCGATTTACGTGTCCAGGTTGAGGATGCTTGGAACTCAATACCCCAAACTTACATCCAACATCTGTACGACAGACTCCATGCCAGAATTGCACAGTGTGACGCAGTTCATGGCAGTTCAACCTCGTACTAACCATGTTACATGGAAATGTTATTTTTTCAGTTTACCAGCAAATATAGCTGTATTTTGCCATAATGTTTTGATTACGTTATCCTCTGTATTCCATTATTATGCTGTATAAATTTCGTTGGTATCAGACGTCTCCTTCTTGGTGTTCTTTTTTCACTTTCCGCCAGTGTATATATACAGTACATATTTTTTTCTCATTGAGAAATTTAAATAGATAAGTTCAGGCCCAGATTTCTGAAGAAAAGAAGTCTCGACTTGTATGCCAAAAATTATTGTACATTTAATACACTTTGAATCGGCTGCACAAATAACATCTCACAACCAACAGAACTGAAAATGCAATAACACTGTTAAAAGCCATGGATACGATTTGGAAGAGCAGAGTTATTAGCCTTAAAACTAAGTTAAGCATCCTCGACAAATGCATCTTCAGCAGCCTGTTATATGGATGCAAGAATTGGACAAGGATACTTGCTTTTGAAAGAAAGTGCTATCATAAAATCTTACGAATTGAATGGACCCAGAGGATAAGAAATGAAGAAGTGTAGAGAAGAATACAACTAAAAGAGACCTTGTTCCAAAAAATCATACAGAGAAAACTAAGACTTTTTGGACACATCTGCAGAACCAAAAATGACAGAAAGATAAAGGCACTGGTGTTTGGTTTAATGAATGGAAGAAATGGAAGAAGACACCCTCACTGTTAGTGGGTTGATGATATCAAAGACTGGTGCAGTGGAGCTCTTCAAGAACTGAATCACTGAACAACTCTGCAATGGATAGACTTCAATGGGGCAATATAGTTAAAACAGCATCAAACACCTACAGGAATTTTACCCATGGTTGATGATAATGATGACGAATAATGTCTTGAACAGTTGACCATGGGTGCTGCAATTATTCTGCAATCGCACACATGGACAGGTTGCTGATATGGCACCCTACAACAACACCTCATCAGAGGTCAGTAAGCTCAACACGCGTATCCATGTCTGACGAGTAGATCATATACGACGTCTGAGGAGCTTAACTGCAGTTTTAAAGGAAATCTGCCACACATGATCTATTGGAATGTTCCGTTTTTGTTGCAGGAAGGGGTGTCTGGAAACATTTTTTCACATAGGGCAAGTCTAGATATTGCTTTTGTCAATTTCAACAAACAACTCTTCCCCTGTCATATCAACAAACTGATACTTAGTACACACCAGAGATGAGCCTGTGCCCGGGCTATGACAAAATGCCCAGAAATGGATCCAGGCCCGCCCTGGGCTCTTACATCAAATCTTTGACCTTGGACTAGAGTTAATTTTCCCTTTCACTCTTTTAATTACTTTTATTTAACACAGCTAACTAAATTAACTAATGCAATGGGAAATGCAAAACTCAATGGTCAGGCTGTAGTCTTTCCTTTGTTTGTTGCCTAAAATTCTTAATTATTGTTTATTACGCCCTCTCTCTCTCTCTCTCTCTCTCTCTCTCTCTCTTCTTTTTCTTCTTCTTCTCCTCACTTCCTCCTCTTCACTCACTCTCTCTCTCTCTCTCTTCTTCTTCTCCTCACTTCCTCCTCTCTCTCTCTCTCTCTCTCTCTCTCTCTCTCTCTCTCTCTCTCTCTCTCTCTCCTTCTCCTCACTTCCTTCCTCCTCTTCACTCACTCACTCTCCCTCTCTCTTCTTCTTCTTCTCCTCACTTCCTCCTCTTCACTCTCTCTCTCTCTCTCTCTCTCTCTCTCTCTCTCTCTCTCCTTCTCCTCACTTCCTTCCTCCTCTTCACTCACTCACTCTCCCTCTCTCTTCTTCTTCTTCTCCTCACTTCCTCCCTCTTCACTCTCTCTCTCTCTCTCTCTCTCTCTCTTTCAAAAATAACTTTTTTTCATTTTTGGGGGTAGGGGGTTCGACATTAATGGGAAGCACCAACATTCTTATTCTGATCATGAAAATATAAATAGGAATAAAACAATACGCTTCATTTTTTCCTTATTCACATAGGAAACATTTGCACAAATATTCAAACCCGAGCTGGGCCCAGGCCAGTAATAAATAGTGATATAGTGGGCCTGGGCCGTGCCCGGGCTTTAAAAAAGGAGCCCATGCTTAACAGAGTTTAAAGAAAAGAACTTACTTGGCCATAGACAAATACTGTTCAACACACTGATCACTTAATTTATCTGGTTTCCATTTCAGAGTTTCTAGATCTTCACATCGTCTGCTGTCCTTTTCACCTGAAAATGCAACATAGCATTTGAAAAATTAAGACACTACACAAAACTACAAAACCTGAAATATTTACACTGTTTTCCAGAAGCCAATGCAAAAATTTATAGTTACAGGAAGTACTTAACAGTAAAAAAAAATTCAAATAAAACTATGAAATGAAGCTTCACGAGTACATCGTATAAAGCAATATCTTTCAAAAGAGTAACCCACATAGAAATTTCAAAATAAGAAACAAGGAATTAAATCCTTTGAATAAAGCTCATTCTAAAAACTGGTTTCCTAGTTACTTAAATTAAAAACTTAATCAAGCATCAACTATCTTTTTTTTTTTCTTCTAGGAAAATAATTTAATTAAAAAATGCATTTTCTTTTTTGGAGAAAACTCTACTCCTCATTCAGGTATTTTGTTGTCACTCTTTTTCAGTCACTATCGCAGTTATGGTTAATTTTGACAGTTACAATTTTTTTTTTTTGCCAAATATTACCAGATGTTAGGCAGGGACAAACCTCTGCAGTAATTGATGCAAGTCTGATTTTTCTCAATTTCTATTCCTTCTTTTAATTTTCTTTTTTAATAGTTGCCCTGGAAACTGATGATTTTTAGTGAATTCCAGTTCATGTTGTGTCCAGTTTCTGTAACATGCCTATCTAATCCTGTCTTGTCAGAGCAATTTTTTTATAGCTGCTCTATGTTCTGCTATTCCAGTTTCTTGTCTGTGACCTGTCTCACTTACGTAGGATAGTCCACAACTACATTTTACTTTATAGACCACTCCTTGCATTTTTAAAATAGCTCATTCTCTTTGAACTATCTTTGGGAAATAACTTTGTTCTCAAAACTGGGAGCTAGCCATATGCCATACTTCTTACTTATTCTCTTCAAAGATTCGAATAAACAGGGGGTGCAGCACAGAAACACATAATTTTAGGTAGGAATTTAGGGCATTCTGATAAAAAAATTTAGGGATATTTTAGGGATTTTTTCTTCTTCTCAAATCAGACTAATTTAACAAAACAATTGATCACATGCCTAAATAAAGACAGAGTTTGCAGAGGCAGAAGGGTTTTCATCTTGAACTCCTTCTTCAAGAAAAAGCCACACAGGAAATGGACATGGAGACATCCAAATGGGACGACAAGTGAAATTGATTTTATTATGTGTAACAAAAAATTCGTCATAGAAGACTGCAGTGTGCTAAACAAGTTCAACACAGGTAGTGACCATAGATTGGTGAGATGTAAGATGCACCTCAACACTAAACTTGAACGTGGCAAGCTCATAAGACAAACAAAATCTATTGACATAACCAACCTTAAAAAACACCATAATACCTTCAAGTTGGAACTGAAGAACAGGTTCTCTGCTTTAGAAGGCCTAACATCGGAAGAAGTGGACATCTCTGAAGTTAACAGAAAAGTAACCAAAGCTCTTATGGAAACAGCAACAAAATTAGCTGGGTCTAAGAACAAGTTGCATGTAAATAAATTATCAGGAAAAACGAAAATGTTGATGCAAAAAAGAAAGAGATGAGGACAACTAAAGAAGATGTGACTTCCAAAGTGGAATATATAGAGCTATGCAAGACAGTACGAAAAAGTATCACTGAAGACGTAAGAAAATTCAACTGTGAACTAGTGAGGAAAGCAATTGAAAACAACCAAAGCCTAAAGATAGCAAAGGGACATCTCAGTAAGGGAAGAAAACAGATTATGGCACTGAGAAAAGAAGATGGTTCTGTAACAAGAAATAGAGGCGATATTTTGACAAGAGTGAAAGATTTCTACTCCAAATTATATGAAAGGGATGATACATGCACTCCAGACATCATGAAAGATACCAGTACCAGAGTTCCTCCAGTCCTTCCAGCAGAAGTTGCACATGCAATCAAGAACATGAAGCGGGGAAAAGCTCCAGGAGAAGATGGAATTACTGTAGACATCATACAAGAAGCAAGTGGAGAAATCGAAACAGTACTCGCCCAAATTTTCACTCGATGCCTTAATGAAGGAAAGATTCCTGAGGATTGGAACACCGCTACAATGATCCTGCTACATAAGAAAGGTGACATTGAGGATCTCGGAAACTACAGACCTATCAGCCTCCTATCAGTAGTTTATAAAATCTTCACTAAAGTTCTTTCACACCGCTTGAAGGTAACACTGGACATGGCTCAACCGAGAGAACAAGCTGGATTCAGGAGTGGCTACAGCACAATAGATCATATCCATGTGCTGAGAGAACTAATTGAAAGAGCGAGGGAATATGAACTTCCATTGTACATGGCTTTTATCGATTATGAAAAAGCCTTTGATTCGGTGAAACCATCAGCAGTTACAATGGCTCTGAAAACCTGCGGTATTGAAGATGCATACATTAATATTATTAATAACATCTATGAAAATGCAAGTGCAAAGATTAGGCTGTTTGAAAATACAACACACATAAAAATTGAAAGGGAGTGAGACAAGGTGACACCATATCTCCGAAGCTCTTTAATGCCACATTGGAGGGTGTTTTTCAGTCACTGAGCTGGGAAAACAAGGGGATAAAGATTAATGGAGATTATCTAACCCACCTTCGTTTTGCTGATGACGTAGTCATTTTTGCAACTAGCCCATCAGAGCTGCAGAGTATGATCCAGGAACTTGCTGACAAGAGTAAAGAAGTGGGATTAAAAATGAACTTTCAGAAGACAAAAGTGATGTTCAATGCTTTTACAAGAAATGAAGATTTATCGATTGATGGAGAAAAGCTGGAGATAACAGACACGTACATTTATCTTGGACAGCAGATATCAAGTGAGGGTCACATTGATGAAGAAATTAATCGGCGCACAAAACTTGCCTGGAGAGCTTTTGGAAGAAACAGCATAATTTTCAAGAGCAATATGCCATTATGTCTTAAAAGAAAAGTGTTTGATCAATGCATCCTTCCAGTGCTTACGTATGGTGCAGAGACGTGGACCTTAACTAAAAGAGACATACAAAGGCTGCAGACAACTCAAAGAAGCATGGAGAGGTGCATACTTGGTGTAACCAGGAGAGATAAGAAGAGGAACTCGTGGATCCGAAAAATGACAAGAGTGGAAGACATCATGATCAGAGTCAAATCCCTGAAATGGCAATGGGCTGGACATACTGTCAGAAGGACAGATCATCGATGGACAGCCGAAATTTTAGATTGGATTCCAAGGGACAGGAAAAGACCCAGAAGAAGACCACATGGGAGATGGGTGGATGAAATTCGAAAGTATGCAGGGGTGACATGGAGGAGACTGGCACAAGACAGACCGTTGTGGAGGAAACTTGGGAGACCTTCGTCCAGCAGTGGATTGATAATGGTTGACAATGATGATGATGATGATGACCAACACTTTCAAATTTATGCAGCTTAAAAGTGTTGGCATATATGTCACATAAGATTACATAAAGACATATGACAACACTTAAACTCACACAATTTAAAAGAGTTGGCACATATGTCTATTTAGTGGTTCTATTACTCAGTTCTCTATATTTTTCTTAATTATGTTTTTGATGCTTATTACCATCTTGCACATATTTTTTTTACTAATAAACCTTAAAATTAACATTTTATAGGTTGCCAGCTCATTCAGTGCTCTCAGCGAAGCAGAGCCACATAAATATTGGCATTTTGGGAGCAAAAACATTTAGAAATGTACTAAAGGTTGA
Source organism: Macrothele yani (assembly GCA_039090855.1). NCBI lineage: Eukaryota > Metazoa > Arthropoda > Arachnida > Araneae > Macrothelidae > Macrothele > Macrothele yani. The sequence continues at coordinate 8,069,409 of CM076999.1, read as the reverse complement.
GTGTAATTTGCTCTCTGAAGCACGATAGTTAAAAAATACAAACACAAGATTTTTCACAAGGGCGACAATTGCATCATCAGGTGAAGACTACATTTGAACATACTTAGTGCAAAGTTATGAAGTGTCAGTGTCTTGATGTCATGATGTTCATTAGTTGATGACGATTGGTCCCTCCTATCTAACTTCTGATGCTACGTAGTTCCGTCTTTGAAAGGTGGTTTAGATTAAGTTAACTGATTGTGTAGAGGGTTTTTTAAATCTTGAATTTTTTCTTTAATATATACTGTATTAAACAGTTGTTTCCAAACATATGGCAAAGTAGTGGGAATGTCATCGTTACAGCACCGTCGACGATAGTGATGGATGAACAATGCTTCCACAAACAATGTAGATCTTTTTCTTTGGTGCATAAAAGAATATATGCATCATTCCACGAGGGGGTGTGGGTTCCTTCCTGGACTGTGCAGGCCAAAGCAGTGTTAGAGGCACCTGCTTGGGTTAAATATTGGTGTTCGGCTGTACGAATACCTAGGCTCCAAAGGGTCAAGCCTATATACCAGCTATCATTGAACTCTGAGCTCAGACTCTTTAATGGTATGCAATAGACACCATATTTTTCATTCTCAGGCTTGATGTCCCTATCTCTGGGCATCAGCTGGAAAAAGATTACTGAGGACTCGCCAAATGAAATACAGTGTTTCTTGCAGATGTTGTGCAAAATGTGCGAGATTTTCGGCTGGTATTCAATAGTACCAACGTACTTAATAGTCTTATGATTGCTGGTTAAGGTTGTGCAGACCTTTTTCTTGTGTTGAGCAATTAGAGTATTCACAAAGTTCCTATTGTACGCATTCTGGATCGCGATTTGCATTATTTTTTCTAGTTTGGTTCTCCGCAATCTGGCATTCGACGTCTGTGAAAATGCTCGGCTTATAAGAAATCTAAAAGTCGCAGCTTTATATTTGTGTGGATGATAAGAGTTATATGGGATGATCACAGTAGAGCTGGTTGGCTTACGATACACAGAAAACTGAATTGAGTTGGTGATCATGTTCCGTCTGATGCTCAAGACAAGGTAGGGGAAAATTCTTCATTCTCCAATTCAATGGTAAATTGTATGGTGGGGCATACCGACGTCAAACTTAATCTGAATTCTTCAAGATCGTCAAGGGAATGCGGCCAAATTACTAATATATCGTCGATATACCTCGTACATAGTAATGGGGCGTGGGTACAATTGGTTAAGACATTAGTTTCTATTGATTGCATAACAATTTCAGCCATCAAAGCAGATAGTGGTGATCCCATAGCTGTGCAATCAATAGAAAATAATGTCTTAACCAATTGTACCCACGTCCCATTACTACAAGGAGTGTTCAAATGAAAAGGTACGAAACAACACTGTGGGTATAAATGAAGACTTTATTCAAAGTATACACCATAGGCCGTAGCACAACGATCCCATTGATTAACGAGCCGAAGGATTCCTTGTTCCCAGAATTCCTGTGGCCGTGACGAGACCCAGTCCTGCACAGCGTCCTTGAGTTCGTCGTCCGAGTGGAAGCGCTTCCCTTTCAGATGTTTTTTCAGGGGACCAAACACATGGAAATCGCAGGGCGACATGTCCGGGCTGTAGGGCGGATGGTCAAGCTGCTCCCACTGGAACTTGGCCAGTTCCGCGTGTGTGACCCTGGAGACGTGTGGACACGCGTTATCATGGAGCAGAACCACATCCTCCGTGAGCAGCCACGGTCTTTTGTTCTTGATGGACCTGCGTAGGCTTCCGAGTGTCTCACAGTACACATCGGACTTAATGGTTCGTCTGTGCTGGAGGAATTCAACAAGTAGTGGACCTTGGACGTCGAAAAGACGGTGAGCAACACCTTGCCTGCGCATGCGGGTGCCCGCGCATGCTCCGATCCACGCCGGTGACTCCAATCGCATCCTTAGATGTGTCGCTACGTTCTCCCATAGCGGCATAGGCAAATATGTTAACGGTTACGTTCTTATGACGTTTCGTACCTTTTCATTTGAACACCCCTAGTATATATGAGGTATATCGACGATACATTAGTACTTTTGCCGCATTCCCTTGACGATCTTGAAGAATTCAGATTAAGTTTGTCGTCGGTATGCCCCACCATACAATTTACCATTGAATTGGAGAATGAAGGATTTCTCCCCTACCTTGACTTGAGCATCAGACGGAGCATGATCACCAACTCAATTCAGTTTTCTGTGAATCGTAAGCCAACCAGCTCTACTGTGATCATCCGATATAACTCTTATCATCCACACAAATATAAAGCTGCGACTTTTAGATTTCTTATAAGGCGAGCATTTTCACACACGTCGAATGCCAGATTGCGGAGAACCGGACTAGAAAAAATAATGCAAATCACGATCCAGAATGGGTAAAATAGGAACTTTTTGAATGCTCTGATTGCTCAACACAAGAAAAAGGTCTGCGCAACCTTAACCAGCAATCATAAAACTATTAAGTACATTGGTACTATTGAATACCAGCCGCAAATCTCGCACATTTTGCACAACATCTGCAACAAACATGGCATTTCTTTTGGCGAGTTCTCCAGCAATCTTTTCCAGCTGATGCACAGAGATCGGGACGTCAAGCCTGAGAATGAAAAATATGGTGTCTATTGCATACCATTAAAAAGTCTGAGCTCAGAGTTCAACGATAGCTGGTATATAGGCTCGACCCTTCGGAGCCTAGGTATTCGTACTGCCGAACACCGATATTCAACCCGAACAGGTGCCTCTGACACTGCTTTGGCCCGCACAATCCAGGAAGGAACCCCCCCCCCTCATGGAATGATGCATATATTCTTCTATGCACCAAAGAAAAAGATCTACATTGTTTCTGGAAGCATTGTTCATCCATTATTATCGTGGACGGTGCTGTAACAATGACATTCCCACTACTTTGCCATATGTTTGGAAACAACTGTTTAATACAGTTTATATTAAAGAAAAAATTCAAGATTTAAAACCCCCCACTACACAATCAGTTAACTTAATCTAATACCACCTTTCAAGGACGGAACTACGTAGCATCAGAAGTTAGATAGGAGGGACCAATCGTCATCAACTAATGAACATCATTGTACATCATGATGTCAAGACACTGACACTTTATAACTTCACATTAAGTACGTTCAAATGTAGTCTTCGCCTGATGATGATGCAAGGGTCGCCCTTGTGAAAGATCTCGTGCTCGTATTTTTTAACTTGTAAATATTTCATTCATTAAATATTTTAACTATCGTGCTTCAGACAGCAAATTACACTGGACCTTTAGTTATTCTCAGCGCGAAGACATTTATCTCTCATTTAGATATGGTTCAACACCAATATTAAAATGTATCAATAACTGCACAGATATAAACTTCACAACTCACCTGGGTGAATGTGATTAGGAAGTAATTCACCATAATTGAACTGTGAACACTTCAACAATGTAAAACAATTTAAAAAAAGAAAAAAAGCTGAAGAATTTTCCATAATGGAAAAATTGAACGCAGGCAAAAAGCATTCTTCATAGCAAAAGCTATGCTAAGAAAAACGAACTTTTCAAATACATCTCCCGGAATCAGAGATAGCAAGAAAAATGTTTTGACCTTTACAACCCCTAGGGAGAAAGTTTTACATTATTTTAAGAGGATCTTCTTATTGTAGCAAAAATCTTTTTACACACCACCTTTATTATACCGAATGACATACAGTAAAAAGAAATTTCTCAAAAGGGTTTTTTGGGGCAGAGATAGGCTGCAAACAGAAGTACACAAACTCCACCTAGTGGCAAAATTGTGAACCACAAACCTCCTTAAATACAAACCTAAAGTATTCCATAAGGTAAATGGTATCTGATGTTAAAATATTTTTTTTAATCGGACATTTAGAAGTACAGATATTATGAAAAATATATTAAATATCTGCGCCCCACTAGCGGCGAAATTGTGCACTATTTGCGGAAGAAAATACAGATAAGGAGTTTTCACAGTTAGTAGCATCTGATCAAAAGAGAATATTTTTCAATCGAGTTTTTAGTTGCGCAGATATTGCTGTAAACGGAAACTGAACTTACGCCCTCTAGTGGCACACTTGTGTGTTAAGAAATATTTGAAATTATATGAGAAACATTTTGCACTGCAAATGTTCTTCAATAAAGAAAGAATTTTTCAAATTGGACTCCTAGAAACAGAGATATGGACAAAAATAAGATATATGTGTATGCCCCCTGGTGGAAAAATTATGAACTATTTTAAGCAGGAGGTGTTCTCAAAAAGTTTTCTGAGGTGAGCAGTATCGGTTCATGGAAGAATTTTTTCAATCGAGTTTCCAGCTCAGATTTTGTTGCAAATACATCAGAAGCAAAAATAAACACTTACACCCCCTGGTGGCCAAACCATTCTTTACGAAAAATGAGAATTTATATGCAAAACATTTCCCCTCAGGAGCTGTATCCGACGCAGGAAGAATGTTTCAAATTGGACTTTTAGAAGCGGAGATATTGGGAAAATCACAATTTACCTTTACGCCCCTAGCAGAAAATTTATGCATTATTTGAAAAGGGACTGTAACTAAAATAGTCTGCAATATAAATGTCATCGAAAGAAAGAATTTTTTTAATTGGATATTTAGAAGAAGATATATGAAATGAAATTATTTTAAATTCAATATGATCTCCATTTGCGCCCTTTAGCGGTGAAGTTGTGCATCGAGAAAAACCAGAACGACTGGATCATCATTCCCACATTTTAAGCTTTTTGATACAAAAAGAATTTTACAAATCAAACCAACAGTTGCAGAGATATGGTCACTTCAGCTGGACAGACAAAGTGATAACATAAGCACGATGCAAAAGATGCTAATAATGCAACTTCAGTCCTCCTAACAGACTAGAAAACCAACAGAACCCCCCCCTCCCCTCAGCACAGACATTAAGTTATGTCAGTAGAAAAATTCGCAACTACAAAACATTGCGCTTGGACAAAAAGGAAAGAATGGATAAAATATCAGGACATGTAACAGAATTTTGGGATATATCCAGGGCTTTTCCACAATTTCCAGGATCAAAAGGACGCGTACGAACCATGTGAAAATTACTGAATTACTGTATATAACAAAATGTATCACAAAGAAACCATTTTTCCCATATAAAACCAAAACATTAATGCCGGAAAAATTTTAGGATCTTTTAAGTTTTTCTAGGGACATGTTAGGAATTTTAGGAATTTTAGGGCAACTGTGCCCCCTGAATAAACCTTTATAAGTAATTTTCCTAGTGAATTTTATTTGTTGCTGTTGTGCGTTCTTTTTACCTGAAAAATTTAGAAGTTTTTCAACTTCATTTTTAGGATAGTTATTTTCTGTAAGGATGACTTTTTTAGTTCTTTGTGTGCTTTTTTATTTCTCCTATAGAATTTGCATTTTTTAATTAAATTATTTTCCTAGAAGAAAAAAACCCATAGTATATATTTAATTAGGGAATTTAAATCAAATCCACATCATTCAACCTTGGGTAGGAATCAGGAGATTCACATTTGATTCCAGCTATATTGTGGTGCACATTTTCAACTTTTCTACAGAGTGCTTTAACCCTTTAAGTACCTGATGTATCTGAACCACCAAATCATGCACAAAATTTTCTGCACTCTCCAGACAGAAATGTTCACATAGCGGCCGGGTTTCACGAAAGCTACAACAAAAAATTCCCTTTCCCACCCTCTCATCTCATTAGCACTGACCAAAAGACTATCACTTTTAATAAGCGCTTCCTTCTAGTCCTTTTTTCCTGCTCTATGCAGGGGAAAGCTTCCATTTGTTATGTTTTAATAACAAATTGAAAATTTTTTCATGAAAGAAAGTATTACTTAACAGTATATTACTTTCTTTATTTAATTGGAAGATATCAATGATCAATTTTATCATTCGGAACTAGTGGAGATTTGTATTTTCCATTTCCACATGGTAATTTCACACTGCATACTCATTATTTTGGCAACACCTGCACTTCCTCCTACACACTGCCCCCCCCCTCAATAAATATCCTGGATCCGCCCCTGGCTCTATGACCCAAGACATACTGGGGAAAGGGCAAGTTCCCCTGACATGGACATTATGCCACTGTGCAGAAACAAGTCATCTCTCTCCTATGTAAGGCTCATCACCATTGTCATAGCCCTTTTATCAGGTAATCAGCCAGAAAGGATTAGTGTAAATCATCCCAATAAATCACCACTTTAAATAACAAAGCAAAGCAATGATTTCAGTTGTGCAGGTTTACTCGCTCAAGTTGCATTTGGTCCACTTCTTAGACATCACAGCAAATATATTCGTCAAACCGATTTCAGCCCATTTTTCTAGCCCCGAGTTAATTTGTTCCAGCTGGTTAAAGGTTCAAGTGCATTACTGATGTCAAAAGACATTGTTAAGCCAGATGTACAGTTTTCTGAACTACCAAGCACTATGGAAATGAAACAGAATTAACTTCCAGAATATCTCTCAATTATGACATAGCACTATGTCAGTGATGTGTCAAAAGGCGTTTTGCATTTTGGTGGTAAATATCATTGGAGCCAATTTTAAAGGATAATTTCCATTGAAGACACGTGATATTTAAATCCATATAGCTACTTTAAGAAGGATTTCACAGGAATGGATGGGTTCTCAAGAAAGTCCTGAAGGGCTGTGTATGAAAGTGTAATTGTTCCTGCTCTGATGTATGGCAGTGAAACCAGGATATTGCAGAATAGACATAGGAGTTGTTTGTATACTGGAGAGATATGTTACTCCCTGGAGCAGAAAGAGTGTGACATGGCAATGCCCGTCGCAGATTCTCAGAAAAGTGTGCAGACTGTTTTTCTGTTTTCTTAACATTAATTGTTTTTTTAAGATTTTTTTTTTAATTTTAAAACAAAGGAAGGGAAATTTTTACACGTTTTAACATTGGCTCCTGTTCCAGATGTAAAGCTGTAATTAATAGATCATGCAGGCAAGTGTCCTCCCCCGCACCCTCCTGTTTTATTTTAGCTTTCATTTTTCCATATTTTTCAGATAACTTCAACTTGATGAGATACATACAATTGCTTTTTCCCAGCAGCATCTCACCACTCATTCTTTCAACACATCAAAACCACCTTGATATTTGTCAACCCTATTAACAACATTTTGCCTCACATTACACGTCTTTGTTCTTCGCATGATCAGAACATGGCTTCCCCCCCCCCCCCCATAAGTAACATCTCTCCTGCACACAAATGATCTCCTGCACACAAATTATTCCTGTCTCTTTTCTGCAGTACCCAGGTTTCACTGCTGTACATCAAATTAGGAACAATTATACTTTCATACACATCCACTCAGGATGTGATGGATGGATGCTTTTTAAAAAGGTCCACTCAGGACCTTTAAAAGAATCTATCATTCCTGCAAAATTCTTCTAAAGCAGTTATGACTTTCACCGATGAATTCACTTGCCTACTGATTTCACTACCTAACTTGTTTTCTCTGTCAAACATTCTTTCCAAATACACAACATTCATCTGGCCTAATTCTCTATTATTTCATTCAGACTGATTATGCATTTAGTATATAGTTTTTCACTCAAAACCATAACTTTGGTAACTTATTTAAATTCATTTTGAATTTCACACAAAATTTATACAAACAATATGCCCTGAACTCACTTTTGTTCTCAGTCAATAGAACAGCCTGCACACAAGAATTACCTAAACATAACACCAATACTGCATGTTTTGACATCACACATGCCTATAACCAGCCCTAGGCAATTTACAATTAAAGATTAAATACTAAATTTTTGGCTGATGAAGATTAAAACTTAGGCACACAACTCAGTACTCTAAATAAGCTTCAAAATGGAGCACCCATTTACTATTTCCTCTGCTCCACAGAAATTAAAATTCAAGTGTGTTAACTAGTCAGCTTTATGAAGCTTATAATTAAAACTCAAAACCACAATTAAATAGCTGACTCAAAGTAACTACAGAAAATCTTTTACAAATATTTAAAATGAAATCCAAATAATTAATCCAACCTTCCAAAAGGGACAGATGTTCAGAAGCACATCTCATAAGGGAACAGCCATCTAATCCAAATAAAAAAGAGAGACATAAAAATGTTTTCTAAAGAGGGCATGTACTGCATCCCTCCCCCACCAACCTTCTGTTGTAGCTGGAGCAACAAAATATTTTACTTCAGAATTTTTTTTTTTTTATTTTTCTTTTTTTTTTTTTTTTTGATTGGAGGTTTAACGACCACCGTGAGCAACTCAATGGGCTATAAGCAGTCGCCCGTCCCTAATTTAGGGTCACTAGTTCCAGGGAAGGGAGAGAGCCAGTGCCGTAAGACAAACACAACATCCATGCCTGACCGGGATTCGAACCCGGACCCTTTCGGACGAATGATCAGAGGCCAACGCCTTAGACCACTGCGCCACCGGGGCGGCTTACTTCAGAATTCACAGTGAAGTTTAATCGATACAATTTTTTTTTTTTTTTTTGTTAGAATCAGAAAACAAAATAAGTAAATGCAAAGTTATTTACAACCTTGCCTATTCTAAAAGGAAAATGTCAGAGTTGGGGAGGAAGTGGCCCCCATTGGATCTTCCACAGGAGGGGTGCATATAAAAATAATTGGGGGGAGAGAGGGGCTGACAAAAAATGGAAGTTTTTGAAATCCACCAAATTAAAATTAAAATTAATAAAAAACAGGTGAAAAAACTAAAAGCATTTTTTTCTAATGTAAGTTCATGCATTTTCATTAAATTAAAGCCCTTTTTTATTCTAATGTAAGTTGCATTTTAACTAAAAACATAAACAGAACATTTTCAGGGGGAGGCAAGGCTCCTTGTGCACCCCCATCCCCCCATATGCCCTTTTCCACAGACTCAAAAGTGAAACCCACTAACTAACCTTAGGCTTCTTACAATGAAATGCCACCATTCCTGAATGATACAGAAAGCTTTACTGATTGAATGATCAGAACCCACTAATTACTACTAGCCTGTAGTGCTAAATGTGCTACAGATATTAGGAGGCTGTTGAAAGCACATATTTTTAGATTCTACTTTAATTTGTGCATGTATTTTGAAACCTTAAAAATCACAAAATTAGGTTACAGTTCTTGTGCGAATTACCATGACTAGATTAAATTAAATTCTGAATAATGTTAAATATTGCAGGGGGAAAAAACAAACTGTACCGGGTTTTAACAATGGAGGCACAGAGGCTTGATACTGACGGCCAACTCTTATTCTATTTCTGTTTTTGTTCCGGGACTCATATTCCCAGTAAGAGTCAAAATCAGCATCTGAAAAAAAGAAGGGATATATTTACGTCTAGTACTCTTTGATCCCCAAACACAATACTTTCATGGGTAATATATAACAAGCAATGATACATTTAAAACTTTGGAACACTCTTTCCAGAAACAGCAGCACAAAAAACAACAACAAAGAGGTATTCTTGCCCAGTTCTTTTTTTTTTTTTTAATGAGAATTTTTTTAATGATGATATTCAAAATTTTACTTTTATTTCAAGGCATGCAAATAACTTACTTATATACTGCCACATTATTAAAGTATGCAATACAGACATAACAATAGATGAAAGTGGTTGAGTAAGTATTCAATACACACATAACAATTTATGAACATAGTTACATCAATCATGAACCCTCTCACTTTTACAGTCAAATATTGTCATTATTTACCAACAACTGCCACATCTTGGAATATAAAGGTCACTCTAATGAAACTGAGACTCGTGTAATAGCGTCATTGAATAATTACACAGAGCCGTGCATTTGCACCAGTAGATAGTGTGTCATGTCAGGAAGCATGCTGTTATTGGCGGCAAGTTGACTACGTAGGGTTGTGACATGGATTCGTCCAAACAGGCCCAGCGGGCAGTTAAGCAATTTTTGAGGGCAGAAGGTGTTAGTGGAACCAAAATTTTGGTTCCACAACATGGTTTGTACGGAAAGTAATGAGACCACTTTTCCTGGGCCAATCAGAAAGAAGGGCCAGAGGGCAGAGTCTCTGGGCGTGACAGGTAGCGGGGGTATGTTAGGTAAACAATCAATGTCTCATTAGTTGGCTCTGAGCTTTTACAGAGTGAGGACTGCTTGTGAAGTGGACAGCTGTGTGAGTGTCGCATAACAGTCAAAATGCAGAAGAGTGCCAAACAGCGATACGCGGTGAAGTTTTGTGTTAAACTTGAAAATTTCCGTGACCGAGACGCTTGCTATGATGCAGAAAGCCTACGGGAAGGATGCTTTATCGAAAGAACAAGTGTTTCGGTGGCACAAAACGTTCACAGAGGGAAGAGAGAGCATCAAGGATGAGCCACGCCCAGGGCGCCCTTCAACGTCTCACACTTCGGGCAATGTGGAAAAGGTGAAAACTGTTTTGGACTCTGACCGACGTCTGAGTGTTAGATTGGTAGCAGAGTACATGGGACTTGCAAAATCTATTGTGCATGAAATCATCATGCAAGAATTGCAGATGCGGAAAGTTTGCGCCAAATTGGTTCCTCAGGTTTTGAGCAGAGGAACAACCGTGTGTCGATTTCTCGTGAGCTTGTGTGCCGTGCGAGGAGTGAACTTGGTTTTTGGAGAAAGTGATAACAGGTGATGAGACGTGGGTCTTTGAGTTTGATCCGGAGACGAAAAGACAGAGCTCAGAGTGGCACATTCCCAAGTCTCCTCGACCAAAGAAGGCTTGAATGTGCAAACCGAAGATGAAATCGATGCTTATTGTCTTCTTTAGACTGTAAAGGTGTTGTCCATAAGGAGTTCGTACCACCCGGACAAACGGTCAACGCTGCATTTTACGTGGAAGTGCTTCAATGGCTGAAGAACAGATTTGCACGCGCCCACCAGGAGATCACTAACACTTGGGTTCTTTACCACAATAATGTGCCAAGCCATGCGTCACTGAGAGTTTCTGGCGAAACACAATGTGGCAACGCTGCCCCAACCTCCCTACAGCTCGGACTTGGCCTCGGCTGACTTCTTTTTGTTTCCCTGGCTCAAATCCAGCCTGAAAGGACACCATTTTGGGGTTGTTACAAACGTGCAAACTGCCACAACAAGTGCTTTGAAAGTGATCCCTGTTCCCGACTTCCAGGCAAGCTACGGGGCGCATGGCAGACCCGGTGGCAGCGGTGTATTGATGTTCAAGGGTGTTATTTCATGGAATTTTAATGTTATGTAAGTATAACTTTAATTAAACATCTGTTATTGAATGAGTCTCATTACTTTCCGGACAAACCTTGTATGAAGGATGTGTATGGGAATGAGTGTCAGTCACAGCGTACAGTGTTCCACTGGTGTAGTGAATTTTGCAAAGGACATGTCATTATTTACCAACAACTGACATATCTTGGAATATAAGGGTTGCCCAAATGAAAGCGAGACTCCTGTAATAGCGTCGTTGAATAATTACACAAAACCATGCATTTGCACCAGTAGATGGCGCGTCATGTCAGGAAGCATGCTGTTATCGGAGACAAGTTGACTATGTAGGGTCATCACACGGATTCGTCCAAACAGGCCCAGAGGGCAGTTATGCAATTTTTTATGGCAGAAGGTGTTAGTGGAACCAAAATTTATCATCATATGAAGGATGTGTACAGGAATGAGTGTCAGTCCCGATGTACAGTGTTCCGCTGGTGTAGTGAATTTCGCAAAGAACATGTCAGCACGGAGGACATGCCAAGACCTGGGCAAGCACACGTCACCATCACCATGGAATCAATTGCTGCCATGTACAACCTTGTGAAGGAGAATCGCCGAATCACCACCTGCGAGCTTGCAGCAACATTGTCAGTGAGTAAGGGAACTGTTAACATCATTCTTCATCACTGTTTGAGATGCCCGAAGCTGTGGTTTCTTTCCAAGTAGCTTTCAAACTAGCAAAACACATTCCTCCTCCTCAGAAAAAAAAAAAAAAGAAACAAACAAACAAAGAAGTGTTGTCAAGAACTTGGTTCAGAGGCATCAGGCCAACGCAATCCTGGGCCACAGCGAAAGAAGCACGTCCGGGCCACGGCAAAAGAAGAACGGCGGGCCAACGTAATCCTGGGTCACGGCGAGAGAAGCACGCCGGTCCTACGTAATCCCAGCCCGGCACCGAACTTTCATAAAAGCAAAACAAATTCCTTCTCCTCGGGGAAAAAAAAAAAAGAAAGAAAGAAAAGAAACAAACAGCTGCATCACAAACTTTTTTCAGAGACTTTGGGACGACGTAATTCTGGGCCACGGCGAAAGAAGCAAAAAATAGATGTGTAAAAATTGCCAAATTTTCCCATGCTTCCAATCTCTATATCCTTTGCTCAAATTTTGCACCTTGCTTTCCTTTTATCTGTATTAACTAAGGATATCCAGTCCTTATAATCCCTTTTTGAATCCACAGTGGATTAAAAATACATTTTCCACATTTTCCCCCAGGCATTGTACATCGAAAGCCCAACCAACTTAATGCAATCGAATATTTAGCTTATAATCAAATGGTAGAGAAAGCACACGCTGCACACAAAAACAAAATGTCTAGTGTGTCATCCCCGCAAAAGTCGGCGATCAGGCCAAACGTTCACATGACCAACCGGCGACGGCGAGGTCCGTAGCTCGGGGTGTTCAAAGGTTTCAGTCGGTAATCAACTTTGTGTCAAATGGCCAAATTACACTACCTAAGCTCCACCTACAGCCTTAGAACAAGCACACACGCCAAGAAAATGGAGGACGGGAGGGAATTACCGAGTTTCGCAGTAGTGAGCTCAAACTCGACGATGTTTTTCCCGTTCAGGGTAGATAATATTGGTGAAAAACATAAAAATAAGCACTTTTAAGTACCCAAAACAAAAATTAAGCACTATTAAGGGCCCTTAATTTTTGTTTGCAAAATTCAGCACCTTTAAGCATTTTTAAGCACCCGTACGAACCATGATAATGACTATGGAAGATTGAAATTGCTAAACTCAAAAATAGGCAAAATCCAGAAAAATAGGATAAATTCCACAAAAATGGGTATCATCTTTAAAACCCTAGATCAACCCCTGCATCCTGCCTGGTTGGGCACATGGTGGTGAAAATGTACAATCTTTTAGTACCGCCATCTATAAAATAAATTTGTTACTACTGGTACAGAATGGTGCATCGTGAGTGCCAATACCTTACATAGTTTTGGTTTTACAAAACATTGAAACTGTCCATTTCATTTGTAATAACCCTGTATTAGGTACATTTGTATTTGTCATGATACCTCAGTTTCCAAAATATCATCTGGAAAGTTTTCTTGCATAACTGTGCTATTCCTGTTTTCAGAGGAATACACAGCAATCAGACATCACTGAATTGACTATAATTACTGTTTCATACGTGAATTCCCGCTCCACAGTGATGAAATTTCCAAGTTTTCTGATGTGATTGAATTCACGTGTGAAACAGTCAGTGCAGTCAATTCAACGATGTCTGATTGCTGTGTTAATTATCATGATTTTCTGGAGGAACTGCAGATGTATTCCAAAATTTTTTCCTAGCACAGAATTTTTCTTCTACGTAACACACAACACAGCATAAGAAAAAAGAAAAAAAAAGTGTAATTTACTATCTGTTAAAATACATGATATTTCCACTACCTTGGAATTTTCTAGAATTTTTCATCTGCTTTGTTGTGGAACATTAAAAAAAATTCAGTCTACTTCATTAAAAAAGTGCTCACTGCAGTTCAGACATTGGAATCATTAATTAATTACCCTTGATCATTTAGTAAATCATACCTACTGCCATCTGAAATATTCTTACCTACACACAGAGCAATGTCATTTTTAAAACTAACTGCCGCCGGATCCTCACACGCCAGTTTGCTTGCGCTCCGAGTTCTAGAGTTCACATTTGAAGAGCTGGATGTGCTTGCTGAGTCTCCAAAAATACTGTCTGGAATTGAGATTTCATTATTAGGAGCTTTCACAGATTCATACACTTTGGATATTATGACAATCCTTTATTCAACATACACTGACACATATTCACATAACATGAAATCAGCACAGGAAGCACACATACAAAGTATTCACCAGAGCATAGTGTTGTCCCTAGGTTGTTTCATCAGGGTGCAGCACCCTGCCCTTTTCTGACATGTTAAAATCTGCCTTGCCCCATTTTTGGATGGTAAAAATGCCAGCTGCCCTCCCCCAATTTTTACCGTGCCCTTAATCTTGCATAGCTCTTGCTGTTCCGTGACTCGCCAGGCCCACGATCGCAGCATCAGTCACAAACGCACCCGTGCAATTGTTTTGCTCGAAGACAATACCCGCAAACCTTATGGTTCACGAGATTGTGAGGAAATCGCAACCTTTTTTTTTTTTTTTTTTTTCATTTGGGGGTTTAACGACCACCATGAGCAACTCAAAGAGCTATAAGCAGTCGCCCATCCTTAATTTAGGGCCACTGGTTTCCAGAAAAGATAAAAATTAGTGGTCACCACTAGCTGTATGGCAACTGGATAAAACAGAATGGTCGGTAGGAAAAGTTGCTTTACTCGCCAAGCTTGAAAATTTGCCTCTTGCAACCGTCTGGTGGTCAAATTATTTTTTCATTACTTAAGAATTTATTTGCATTTTTCAAAACCCTCCTATAAATTAGCAAGATCATTTTCTATCATCCAACTCACACGTGGGGAAAAACAATGCTTTGCTCAGTAAATAAGTGGGTGGAATCTATTTATAGATTCACTCTTTAAGAAAGGGAAGGCGGTTGTTTTCCCCACTGTAGTTTGGGCAGAAAGTAACGACAATGGACATCTGAGCTTCAGCTGGAACTCTGATGTCACAAACCGACATCAGCAGTTCGCATTTTATTAAGTTTTTTCAAAAATGTATGATTTCCCATTGATTAGTCACTTCCTGCTTATCATCAGACAAAAAAGAGCAATAATTACTTTTGTTAAGAAAAGAATTGAAGTTTAAATAGGAACTTTAGCTTTTCGTTGCTGTCTTTCGTTCACTGTCGAATCGTGTTTTTGGAACATTAATTTAGATTTAAACGAATAAAATATTTTTGCTCTGCTTTTAATACAGCGAGAAAATTGTTTTTTACTACGAATTGGGAAAACACGCTTTAGGTGAAATCAGATGTCAAAAATCGATACTGCATTGTACACTTTGCCGTGATAACAATTTTATGAGTCACGGAAATGGCAGGTTCCATCATGGACAGATTAAGTAGCGATTTTAAAATTGATTTTTGCTTTAAAAAAGAGAGAGCACAAAATGTTTACTATGATTGGTTGGTTTTGAAGTGACTGTTAGAAATAAGAAAACATGCATTTTGTTATAAAAAATTATCTGAAAATATCGAATCCATCTTTTTCACTAATCGCAAGACATTAAGAACGAGGAATATGATCAGGAAAACAAAAAATAAGAATATAATCACAGAGGAATGAGGGAGAAAAAAATAAAAAATTTGTAGCTTGGTAAAAACAATTCTAAATTCTGAAAATTACGGTACATTATCTGTGCTTAAAACAATCATTTTTAGACTGCAATAAAATTGAATAGAAGTTTGTTTCCGTGAAGCAGTGAAATAGTTCAAAAGAAATGATTAATTTCATGGTTTTATCTCGGTTACCAGTGAATTCAACTCCAGTTAGAAAATAAGGGCAATTTGTTGGCCATCAAATTAAATGCTGATTTTTTTATTTTTTTTTCACTTTAAGCAACAAAACACTGGATGGAAGCAAGAACAGTCATTTTTTTTATTTCAATCATTTGGTTCAAGTAAATTATTTTCAAATAATTTTACTGTATGTTTTCATATATTTAATAATCCATTGATTAGAAGTATGGTGAAAAGCATTTACTTTTACTTTTTATCTATGATTAGGCAACTAAAATAATTGTTACTTTCTTCAGGTCATGGGAAAAGTAGATCTGATTCTTGTTGAGTAAATGAATGTTGTTAACAAAACCATTTAAATAAAATGAAGTTATTTTAAATTTACATTCTTTGGTTTTCATGCAAAAATATCATCATCATCATCATTGTCAACCATTATCAATCCACTGCTGGACGAAGGTCTCCCCAAGTTTCCTCCACAACGGTCTGTCTTGTGCCAGTCTCCTCCATGTCACTCCCGCATATTTACGAATTTCATCCACCCATCTCCCATGTGGTCTTTTTCTGGGTCTTTTCCTGTCCCTTGGAATCCAATCTAAAATTTCGGCCGTCCATCTATGGTCTGTCCTTCTGCAAAAATATATTAAATAGAATATATATATATTACAAAACCCATAGAGCTCGTTATTGCAATATTCCTACTTCTCTGTGTGTAATGGTATTATGCTTAGGATCCGATGAGAACAGGGTCAGAGGTTTATTCTGGGAGAGGGGGGTCTAAAACTATGACCTCATGCATACATAAAATGTCCCTTTATGAGAAAACTGTGCCCTTTTTTTCAGATATGTTTTGCCATCACAAAGTGCCCCTTTGTGATACAAAGTGCCCTTTTTTCAGATCTTGCAAAGTTTTGCACACATAATGAGCCCTTTTTTTAATACAAATGTGCCCTTTCTCAGCAAATTACCCTGCCTTTTTCAATTTCTAGGATGAACACTAAGAGTATATTCCAAAGTGAGAAACAAATATGTAGGTTGAATGAAAAATAATGCCCCCACCTTCACAATCAGATACTCCAACCCTGACTGGAAATTTTCAGTAGTAAAAACTACAAAAACCCATAGTTTTTGGTGTTTTTCAGTAGTAATGAATAAAATATTATTATGCATTCTGTAACAAACAAATTGTCAGGGCAGCAAAATAACAGTGCGAATTCATATAAAAGCAAATTATTACTTAAACAACTGTCCATATAAACTGAAGACGTTGAAAAACGAGGAGATTTATTCCTAAAAAATGGTAGCAGTGCACAAAAGTGACTTATTTTTTGGGAAAAATTTCCAATTGAAGTTTACCTTTTCTTATTCTAAGCAGTACTTTATTTGTACACAGGGCTTGATTTTGACTGGTAGTTAGTAGCAAATTGCTAGCAAGCAAATGCATTTTGCTAGCGATAAAAAGTGGTTCTAGCAAAAGTTGCTAGTAGAAAAATTTAGTGTGAACTGTAAAGCACCACTGCATTCAGCCCTTGCGAATGTCAGTAGCCAGTGGCCAAATGGCTACCAGATATTTTGTAGTGGCTAGTTACTAGTAGAAAAATTTAGTGTGAGCTGTAAAGCACCACTGCATTCAGCCCTTGCAAATGTCAGTAGCCAGTGGCTAAATTGCTACCAGATATTTTGTAGTGGCTAGTAAATTTTTCCATATAGTAGCCAACAATGACCAGTAGATTTTTTTTTCCCCCAAGTGAGCAACTATTTTACCCAACTTTTCCTTCCGCTTGTGAATGAATATCAAGTTCAGTTTTCACGCTCGCGTTCCTGCAGCTGCTTCGAAAATAAATGGAAGTTAAGGTGGGCTTCGAGACAAACTTAATCTGCTGATGGATCTGCCTAGAGTGACCGAAGGGTCAAGGTTACTAAAGCAACCTTTGCCATGGTACACTTTGCACAAAGTATAATGTCATCTGCACATAAAAGACTTGTCTTTGAATCTCTGCTTAACTGCATATATGCTGAACAAAAATAAACAAACTGGTACAGCATTGTTTTTAAAATGATGCAGCTGTTACATCTAATGCCATGTAGTACTGGTCCTTGTGAGTGGCTTTTCAGAGATGAACCTCATAAAAATCAGCAATTGGGCATGTCTGAATAGTGACACTTTAAAAGAATTCTTGAAATCGTGATCACAAACGTAAGTTACGTTGAAAAATTAAGAGTGGGACATTTCGGTAGCGACTTCTACCTTAATCAGCCATGGAATGAGACACATGGTAAAAGCATCAGTTGTTGCCAGATTTCAAAATCGATTTCCAAATAATAGGGATGTTAAAAGGTGCGTCAGTATTGCAGGTGTTAGGGGTAAGGTAGATTTCAATGCTTTCGCGGTATCTGAGGGCATGCCGATTGCTGAACGGGGCGATTCGCTTAACATTGTGCCAATCGGGAGCCGTGGACGTATTGCTGATGGTTAAAATTGAAAGGGAGGTGGAAGGGCTACCTTTCTTAACATCAGCGATATGCTCCATCAAATGCCGGTTTATGCTGCTGTAAGTACTACCAATATAGTGGGTAACGCCTGTGGAAGTGTTGATAGGGATAGAATAGACACATTGTAAATCTATGGGTTTATTGAGATCTCTGTCCTTAAGGATGAGTTTCAGAAGATGTGGAGGTGGTTTGACTGCAATCCTGTAGCCAAAAGACTTGAAAATAGAGCAAACTTTATGAGTGAAGGACAGGCTAAAGGGCAAAGTGCCAACAAACTGATGGGTGGTGGAAGGTTCAGGCAGTAAACTAGATCTATTCTGTGATTCAAAACTCTTGATTAGTCTATGTAATAAGAGGGGTGGAAAGCCATGCAATTTGCCAATGTTGATGATGATAGTGACACTTTAGAGACTTAATAATAATAATAATAATTACTTAATGATGATTAGATGCAATGGCCCTTCAGTTGAAGATTTTGATCCTCAAAATGCTATTCAATTGTGGTGGGCAGATACCTCTGATGGTAATATCAGACAAAGTACATATCAGCGGTAAACTGTACCAACATTATTAGTGCCACTTTATGTATATATATATCCTAGGCTTTTGTCCCTTTGCTTTAAATATTACTAAAGGAATTAGACATCTAACTTCATTGGCCTCTCGAAAATAAATTATGTATGTGTAAATAAAGACAGTAAGAGTAATATTACAGCACTGAAAATAAATTGTCAACAAATCATTTTGGAGCAAAATCATGTGCAACATTTGCAATCAAACTAATGATCCTATGCAGTAACTGTTCTGCATCTGTTTTAATGAAGGCAAAGGTCTATCATTAGAAAGAAAGAAAGAAAAACATTTGCCCATTTAATTTAACAGAAATGTAAGCAGAGAAGTTACTAAATTATTATTTTTTTAACTTTGAGGGGCCAGTAGATTTTGTCATTTTGCTAGTAAAATTTTTATTCCACTTGCCACAGTGGCTAGTAGAAATTTAAGCAGTTTTGCAAGGGCTGACTGCATTGTGTGTGTGGACTATTTTAGACACATACAAAAAGGAACAATTGCAAAGATCACATATTTCAAACGTCAAACGTCAAAGTACTCCATTGAAGAAGACATAGCCTAATGTCGAAACATGTTTGGATTGTTGTGGTGATGTTGGAGGAGGATTTCATTTGTTGATTTCTTTTAAGGATTCAGGTTTTAATTTGACTTTATCCTTTCATTGATTTTATGTATCTTTCATCGTAAATTTCATTCCTTTTAAAAAGACTTTGACTGTTGTAACCTTATATTGCATTCCCGGCAGTCAATACGTTCCAAGCCTAACTGCTTTTATTGAACATAATTTTGTTTACTACAAGATATTTAAAAAAAAAAAAGACTTAAATAGTGAAGCCAGAACAACGATTTGAACGCTATTCGTAACCTACCCAAGAAATACCAAGCTTCCAAGGCCGTGGTAAGTCCAAATTTCTTATAAAATACAACAATAGCATATCCCTAAATGCGTCCTTGTCCAACAACCCCTACGTATGTAATAAAAACGTGCGTAACAGTAATTTCCTGCTACACATTATATGCAGTAAATACAATAAGTTTATTTTTTAATTGTTAAGTATGACGTATTTACCACGTATTGTGAGAAGAATATTTCTTCAACTCTGAATTTTTTTTCTAAATTTTAGGTACATGCTATTGCTTACATGATACGAAATAATTATGGGGATTACGACTTAAACACTTATTTGTGCATGAACTCCATTCTTCTTTCCTGAACTTGAGTGTTACGTTTTCACAAAAATGTTTCTTCCGAGTACTTTTTCATATTTAAAAATAATGTTTTTCTCTATTAACAAACCAGCCAAGTTGCTCGAATGTGCATGTCCTTCTGTGGCTCTAAGATATATCTTGATTCTTTTTAATACGGAAAAACTTCTTTAGGCAGTTGCAGTTGTTGATGAACAGTTTAATATTGATCTGCTAATTTGTACACTTCAGTAAACACTATGTCCAATTATTCAACTTTATGTAACAAGTAATGTTTCTTACTGATTTGCTTTGTATTTATCAAGGGAATTAAACACTTTCAGTTCATTTTTTAATCCTGCTGTATCAAAATTTGAAGCATAGAGTTCTTTAAGCTCTGATAGTAGATGTTCAGGGAAGCTTTCACAAAATTTATTAAAACAGTTCGAAGCCACGAATTTAAGATATAATATCACTGATTTTAATTCATTGACACTTCACACAAACTGAAACAACTCTCGTGAAACACGCGCTGTTAAAGGCGGAAGCATGGAGGGACTGAGGTAGTCCGAAGTCTTCGTTTTTCGGAGCGAACCCTTGGCAAAAGCAATGGCCACTCACAAGCTCCGTAGCTCATTCATGTTGTAGTGGAAACACTAGCAGGAGATAGTATTGAAGCTCTTTGCATCAGAACAGCGAAGTCTCTCGAAGACCTATTTGCATTACGTTGATGCCGTTGATCATCGTTCGCCAGACTGATTCTCATAATCGAAAGAAGCGAACCCGCTTGTGTTTTTTTGCACTGAAAGCATCAACATATCTTAATACCGTTGATAATTTGCTTTTATTTGTGTATATTTAATTAACTTTTATTTCCGCATTCTCTGGGCTTCGCAACTAGCCTAGCTAGCCTCGAATATACGCCACTGGTGTGCATGTGTATTAATTACTGCATGTTAAATAAAAATATATATCCAGTGGTTCCCCAGGCTTTTTTAAAGCAGTGTTAAAATTTGAAATAAATCTTCTACTGGCCCAGTGGACCACTGGAATTTTCAAACCACTGGTCTCCCAAAATGCCACTGATCCGTAAAAAAAAAAAAAAAAAAAGACGTTTACAATATATGTAGAACATAATGTATCATAGTAACTTGTACAGAAAACTAGCGGATAATGCTTACCTTGGCATTCCTTTCTAGCGACGGGGACATTTCACGCACGTGTTTTCCGGTCTTTGTTGAGGTTATTGTCTTAAAGTCCGTTGTATGCGATGACTGGCTTTACTTCTCACACTTTTCGCTGGGTATACTCATTGATCTTGCTTTAGGATTCCAAACATCAATTTTTACCGTTCTTTATACTCGAAATTTTCGCCCATACTCTGGGCATCTTCAGGAGCGTGGCGACTTTACCACCGATGTTCGTGGCTAACTTCGCGCTAATGGAGTCCGATACTTGTTGCCATTCGTCGGAAAAACTTTCCTGATATATTTCGTTAACAGCTGGCGCCATCTATGTTTAGTTAAGACCACTTCCCCCCCGTATTTTTTTTTAATTTTTTTAATTTCTTCTCCTATCCTGAAGAAATAAAAAAATTAAAAAAAAAAAAAAATACGGGGAAAAAAAAAAAAAAAAAGTGGTCTTAACTAAACATAGATGGCGCCAGCCGGGCTTGTTAACGAAATATATCCGGGAAAGTTTTTCCGACGAATGGCAACAAGGAGTATCGGACTCTATTAGCGCGAAGTTAGCCACGAACATCGGTGGTAAAGTCGCCACGCTCCTGAAGATGCCCAGAGTATGGGCGAAAATTTCGAGTATAAAGAACGGTAAAAATTGATGTTTGGAATCCTAAAGCAAAGATCCAATGAGTATACCCAGCTTAAAAGTGTGAGAAGTAAAGCCAGTCATCGCATACAACGGACTTTAGGACAATAACCTCAACAAAGACCGGAAAACACGTGCGTGAAATGTCCCCGTCGCTAGAAAGGAATGCCAAGGTAAGCATTATCCGCTAGTTTTCTGTACAAGTTACTTTGAAATATCGCACGTAAAAGAGAATAGTACAATAATTAGAGCTATATAATAGTCAGAATTAGAACTACTAAGTGGAAATAATGTATCATTTTAACGAAATTATCTCCAATATTTATTTTCAAAACATTTAATTTGAAAATGCAACTGACAGGACAAAAAATGTTTCCAGAATAAGATTCCAGTGGATTGGTGATATAACAGAGTAAGAGTGTTTTCCTGATATGCTTTTAAGTAAGAAGAAACAAGGAGACTCCAAAGGTACAAAACAATTCTTATATATTAGTAGCCTTTTTCATATGTTTTATTGTTTAGGGTTTAGCTTCCTTTTTCTTATTTTTAGTCTTGTTGCTCATCCCTGCTACTTTCCCATGAAGTTAGTTTTAGTCCCCCATTTAAAACTGTTTCATGTGAATTGCTCTTTTGCAAAAATTACCTTTACACACCCAATTGACCTTCTCTGCTAGTGGATTTTCTTGGGCCAGAAACAAAAGCTGGCTTGTGTCTGGTATCAGTATCAGCTGCATTCACTAAAGTAGGCAAAGGTAATAAAAAACGGCTTTGCCATTACAGGGCAAGGACTGGGGAAACTGTCTGTATTACCTGTTTCTTCCAATCTTTACAAATCATGAGGGATAAAAAAAATAGTTGTTGTCCACTAGCATTTCATGAAGCCATCAGTTTGCAGCCTGAAAAGAAAACCGTACAGCGAGGTAAAAGAAATAGAAATTTATTTAACTTATGACAACTTAGAATAAAAAACTTATTAGCCATCTGGGCCAGTAAAGTCAATAGTTCAGTGGTCCGGCAGAAGTTTTACTGGTCAATGGCCAGCAGACCACTAGGTAATTCGAACAATGTAAAGTTTTCACCAAATTCGATTTTTTCTCCAAATGTAATTTTAAGTCGCCAATTTTTTTTTCATTCTCCATTCAAAATATAGAAACTATAAAGTGTTATAATAGTACAAAAATAGGTTATAGATTTTTTTACAATTAAGCAGCAAAATATTATGTTATATTAAGTGTGCAACTTAATTATCGGTCCCTAACCGCAAGAAATTATAGAGCATCGGCAAATGCAAATAGCTGTGTGCGATAATGGCTGATTGCAGCGCCATCCAACAGCTTTCCAGGCAGCCATAACCGTTCACAGCTGTAGTAACAGAAGGGACAAAAGTTGACAGTGAAAGCAATATCATTCGAGAAGAAACATTTGAGGCACAGCCTCCTGTTCGTGTTTCAGCTGAAAAAAAGTGCCCAGCAAATGATCTGTGCTGCTTTGGGTGAGGCTGCTGTGTCCTACAGTACATGTAAGAAGTAGCTTCAGCGGTTTAAGCAAGGAAATTTCGATCTCCGTGATGCGGAATGTCCGGGACAGCCACAGAAAGTTGACGATGAGGAACTGGAACAACTGTTGGATGCGAATCCCTGTCACACACAGTCAGAGCTCGCCCAGGAACTCAGAGTAACACGGCAAGCCTTTGCAAAGCGCCTGCACAAGCTTGGATGGATTCACAAGGAGGGCCGTTGGGTGCCCCACCAACTCACAGCTGCAAACAAGTTTAGGCGCTACGATGTTGCTGTGTCCTTGCTCTCCAGATTCAAAAGAAGGATTTCCTCCACAAGATTTTGACCTGTGATGAAAAATGGATCCTCTACGATAATCCTAAGTGGCACAAATTGCGGATTTATCCAGGTCAGCCTACCACCAGTACTGCCAAACCGAATATCCATGCCAGGAAGTTGTTGTTGTGCATATGGTGGGATCAGCGTGATGTCATACACTATGAGTTGCTCAAACCTGGTGAAACGGTCAATGCTGAGCGTTATTGTCAGCAACTCATTTGTGTGAGTGATGCAATGGAGGCGAAAAGGCCATACACCGGCAAGGGCAGAAGGTCGGTCCTGTTGCTTCAGGATAACGCGCGTCCTCACACCGCGAAAACGATTTTAAACACGATCACTGACCTGGGATGGGAGATTTTGTCCGACCCGGCGTATTCTCCAGACTTTGCCCCGTCGGATTATCACCTCTTTTGCTCCCTGCAACATCCCCTGAGTGATACGCACTTCACTTCTATCGAGCAGGCCCACACAAGTATCGATGACTTTATGAACTCGAAACAGCCCTCTTTTTTCCGCAGTGGCATACGGCAGCTCCTTGACCGATGGCTCAAATATATCCAACACGACGCCGATTATTTCACTGATTAGGTACGTGTTCAATTTGCTATAATTTGCTGTCAACGTGTCGTGCGTTTGGCCGAGAATTAAGTTGCACACCTAATAGATCCTGAATTATAATAGAAAGAAATACACTTATTTTCAATTTATTACTACCTATAAAATTTCCAAACAAAGAATTATTGACAAGACGCATTTCAAATTAATTGAAAAATTTGGAATTACAAGGGACATCCTGAAAGTAATGCCTCCTGCTTAATAAGTTTTGAAATTTTGAAGTGATTTTAATGAAACTGAACTGACATGTATGGTATGTTACGAATGTGGGAACAAAATTTTTTCAGAATCAGAAATAAAGATCATGAATGACAAAGAAAAGCAGCGAGACGTAATTGAATTCCTGGAAAAAGAGGGATGTGAGGCTCCAGAAATTCACAGAAGACTCCTCGCAGTGTATGGAGCTGCCACAATCGATAACAGTAATGTCCGAAGATAGATGAAGAGGTTTCGAGAGGGGAAAGTTCAGTGTCAGACTAACAACGGAGTGGAAGACTTGCAACTGCAATGACAGATGCCAACAGGCAAAGAATGAAAGACCTCATCACAGCTGATCATCGTGTCACAACCAGGAGTTGCAAAAATAAACAAACCTCACTATGTGCAGACATTGAAGAAGCTAAAGGAAGCTATCAGAAGGAGAAGACGTGACATTCCACTTCATAGTGTTGTTTTACACCATGATAACGTATGACATCCCCACACCTCAATGGAGACTTCATAGGCTATTGAGAAAATGGGATGAACGGTGATACCCCAATCCCTCTAGTCTTGATTTGGCTCCCTCAGACTTTATCCTGTTTGCCCCTTTGAAAAACACCCTTCATGGGGAATGTTTCGACGACATGACAGATGTTAAACTGGCTGTGAACTGATGGGTGAAACGACAGCCTCAGGAATTTTTCCAAAATGGATTTTACCAATGGGTTCAAAGATGGCGGAAATGTATAGAAAGTGATGGAGAATACTTTGAATAGGCTAGCATTATTAACAATATGTTCAAGTATGCAAAAGAAATAAGATATCCGTTTATTGACGTACAAACGTTATGAATAAGTGTAAGCTTTCAACACCAACGGGTGCCTTCTTCAGACTTGTTCGTGGTTAGTAAGGCAAAAGTAACAAAGAATAGAAAATTTTAAATAAAATAAACATGAACAGAATTTGAGAACGTGATATGTTGCGTTGAGAGCATGCGACAACGAGAGATGTCAACAGGAACGAGCTAAGCGTGAAGGAATGTGCGCCATATTTGGGGAAGCTCAAATGAGACGTCATCGTTGCAAACTACAGGGTTACTCAAAATCTCCAGGGTTACTCAAACTACAGGGTTACTCAAAATCTCATAACGTTTGTACGTCAATAAACGGATATCTTATTTCTTTTGCATACTGATTATTTGACGTAATCTACCCGAACTTTAGTTTTATATGTTCAAGTATTTTGCCCACCAAGTTTCAAATTTTTCTGCTTCAAATTAAAATCTTATGAGGGACAAGGTATTGCTTTCAGGATGTCCTTGGTACATTAAATCTGTGTCTTGGTTTTAAAAGGGCCAGTATAAAAAAATGCAGATGTTGAAAAATTGTACCTCATGACCTATAGAACTTTCATCTAATAACTATTTGCATATGAGTCATGCAATATTGGTTCATATCAAAAGAAATCTAAAAATATGATCAAATTTAAAATATTCTACATTAATTTTCAAGCAAAATTTGACATGACGTCCGAGCAAAAGTAATCGCCAATATTTTCACCAAAGCTTTTTATCAATCGCCCATAATTAATTTTTTTCTGCAAATTGCGAAGAATGTGATTGGCAGCATGAACCCTGTACACCTACACTGTACAATTACTAATTAACTAGCACAGAGGTTCCATATCTGTGCGTCACAACACTCCAGGGTATCGCCAGTCTTGGCCCGGGGTGTCGCGACTATAACGAAAAACTAACATATTTAATTCTCCAGCTGGCAAGCACACATATATACTTTCAGAGATTTCTGTGGCCAAAGTGGCGACGACGCAATAATACATTCATCAAAAAATTGTTCAAAAGCCACGAGAACGCAATAACGCGGCGAAAAAATTTTCAGGCTCGTAGTGGCGAGAACGCATATTATGCGCATTTTGATGACTACGAATACTACAGAAAGACAGGACGCTTTTTTGGGAGTCTTCTGTTATATATGTGACAAAATTCCACATTGCTACTTCCAAAGCTCCTGCCACCTTTAGGGTTAAAGAATGAATTGCAAGAATGTTAAAGAGAAAAGAAACACATCATTCTTCTTGTTATGAAAGCGCTCCCTTTATCTGAGTTCCAGGCTGTAAAGCTCTTTGAAAACTTGGCTGACGTCATGCGAATCTCACTACCCCTGCAGTCTGAAAATGGACTGAACCAGGCAAGGTCAAGCACTGACGTTCTTCCGCCACATTGTTGGGCGTTTAGTTTACTATGCAGTCTTCATTCAATACTTATGTATCGTGTATAAACATTTGTTAGAACTAAGCTACTGTGTTTTAATAACCGTGAGAGTTATTTCTATGTAAACGAGTGTGTGTTGGTTTCTGATAATAGAGAAGTTTTTTAAATAAAAACGTGGTGTAAAGAAGAAGTTGCAAGTAGTTCTAAACAGGCGAGAAGCAGAGTTGTACAAAAATAAAATGTATCTACGTGCACAACCATTGAAACAGAAAACTTGCTTCAAACCAGCGAAGAGCGATCCATGCTAACAGTAGAATAAGATAATTTAAGGAAAAATTAATAAAAAAATAAATAATAATTATTAGAGCATTACAGATTCCAGTGAAGACAAAATAAATAAATACATTACAATTAAATGTTCAGCACAGATTGTGAAATGGACCTTTATGGTAAAATATTAAAATATTGGACCATGAACTTCATAAAAACAAGAGACTACTTAAAGAAATGTTTTATATCCAGAAAAATAGTTCCATTATAAAAAAGTATTAATGGCATTTTCAACAATTTAATTAAAAAATAGTCGACTTACAAAATACATTAGGAAAAGATTTTAATTTAATAACTTACTCCTGCAAGAAGTACCTGGCAATAAAATTTAAATTCTTTTTGTGTAAATAAAACTTTTGATACAGTTCCTACACATTGAGAACAGGCCTTGATACAATTTATAGGCCAGATATGTCTGTAAAAACAAAAGAACTCAGAAGAAGTAGAAAATAATTGAATGCTCTTGAAGTTAAAATACAATTAAGTACATTAATCTGCATAAAGCCTTAAGTAAGGGTTTTTTTAACTGCGGTAAATAATATATTTAATTTTTTTTCATCTACAAGTAAAAACTATACGCAAAATCTGTTAATAATTTGGAAGCTATCCGCGTATGGCGTACACACGTACGTCTACATTCTGCTACTCTGGCGAGAAGGAACAAGTCTAGAAATTATGATGACACGTACTTGGATTTCAGTTTCACGCGTGCTGTTGTTAAGAACGAAGAACGTCCTCAGAGTGTAATCTGCCTGAATACAAGCTACTAATGTGGATAGATGACTATTTTCTTTTTAAAAAATACCACAAACTCACATTTGGGTAATTGTTTTTTTAATTTTGGGTAGGGGGGGGGTCCAACGGAAATGTGAGGTGAAAAATGGTGCGGTCTCAAAAAGTTTAAGAACCCCTGAACTAGCATACAGCCCTTCCTAGGACGGTTGTTCTTAAGCTTTAAATAAATATTAATATATAAAGGATGTTTCCCGTCCTAGGATGATTGTTCTTAAGCTTTAAATAAATACTAATATATAGGGGATGTTTCCTCATCCTAGGATGGTTGTTTTTAAGCTTTAAATAAATATTAATACATAGGGGATGTTTCCCCGTCCTAGGAGGGTTGTTTTTAAGCTTAAATAAATATTAATATATAGGGGATATTTCTACCTTCTAGGATGGTTGTTTTTAAGCTTTAAATAAATATTAATATATAGGGTATGTTTCCCCGTCCTAGGATGGTTGTTTTTAAGCTTAAATAAATATTAATATATAGGGATGTTTCCCCGTCCTAGGATGGTTGTTCTTAAGCTTTAAATAAATATTAATATATAAAGCATGTTTCCCGTCCTAGGATGGTTGCTCTTAAGCTTTAAATAAATATTAATATATAGGGGATGTTTCCTCATCTTAGGATGGTTGTTTTTAAGCTTTAAATAAATATTAATATATAGGGGATGTTTCCCTGTCCTAGGAGGGTTGTTTTTAAGCTTAAATAAATATTAATATATAGGAGATGTTTTCCCGTCCTAGGATGGTTGTTTTTAAGCTTTAAATAAATATTAATATATAGGGGATGTTTCCCCATCCTAGGATGGTTGTTTTTAAGCTTTAAATAAATATTAATATATAGGGGATGTTTCCCCGTCCTAGGATGGTTGTTCTTAAGCTTTAAATAAATATTAATATATAAAGCATGTTTCCCATCCTAGGATGGTTGTTCTTAAACTTTAAATAAATATTAATATATAAAGGATGTTTCCTCATCCTAGGATGGTTGTTCTTAAACTTTAAATAAATATCAACATATAGGGGATGTTTCCTCATCCTAGGATGGTTGTTTTTAAGCTAAAACAAATATCAACATATAGGGGATGTTTCCCCTTCCTAGGATGGTTGTTTTCAAGCTTTAAATAAATATTAATATATAGGGGATGTTTCCTCATCCTAGGATGGTTGTTTTCAAGCTTTAAATAAATATTAATATATAGGGGATGTTTCCTCATCCTAGGATGGTTGTTTTTAAGCTTTAAATAAATATTAATATATAGGGGATGTTTTCCCATCCTAGGAGGGTTGTTTTTAAGCTATAAATAAATATTAATATATAGGGGATGTTTTCCCATTCTAGGATGGTTGTTTTTAAGCTTTAAATAAATATTAAATATATAGGGGATGTTTCCCCATTCTAGGATGGTTGTTTTTAAGCTTTAAATAAATATTAATATATAGGAGATGTTTCCCCGTCCTAGGATGGTTGTTTTTAAGCTTAAATAAATATTAATATATAGGGGATGTTTCCCGTCCTAGGATGGTTGTTTTTAAGCTTTACATAAATATTAATATATAGGGGATGTTTCCCCTTCCTAGGATGGTTGTTTTTAAGCTTTAAATAAATATTAATATATAGGGGATGTTTCCCCATCCTAGGATGGTTGTTTTTAAGCTTTAAATAAATGTTAATATATAGGGGATGTTTCCCTGTCCTAGGAGGGTTGTTTTTAAGCTTAAATAAATATTAATATATAGGGGATGTTTTCCCGTCCTAGGATGGTTGTTTTTAAGCTTTAAATAAATATTAATATATAGGGGATATTTCCCCGTCCTAGGAGGGTTGTTTTTAAGCTTAAATAAATATTAATATATAGGGGATGTTTCCCCGTCCTAGGAAGGTTGTTTTTAAGCTTTAAATAAATATTAATATAAAGCAGATGTTTCCCCGTCCTAGGATGGTTGTTTTTAAGCTTTAAATAAATATTAATATATAGGGGATGTTTCCCATCTATATGAGGGATGTTTACCCGTCCTAGGATGGTTGTTTTTAAGCTTAAATAAATATTAATATATAGCGGATGTTTTCCCGTCCTAGGATGGTTGTTTTTAAGCTTTAAATAAATATTAATACATAGGGGATGTTTCCCATCTATATAAGGGATGTTTACCCGTTCTAGGATGGTTGTTTTTAAGCTTTAAATAAATATTAAAATATAGGGGATATTTTCCCATCCTAGGATGGTTGTTTTAAAGCTTTAAATAAATATTAATATAAAGGGGATGTTTCCCCGTCCTAGGAGGGTTCTTTTTAAGCTTTAAATAAATATTAATATATAGTTGATGTTTCCCCATCTTAGGATGGTCATTTTTAAGCTTTAAATAAATATTAATATATAGGGGATGTTTCCCTATCTTAGGATGGTTGTTTTTAAGCTTTAAATAAATATTAATATAAAGGGGATGTTTCTCGTCCTAGGATGGTTGTTTTTAAGCTTTAAATAAATATTAATATATAGGAGATGTTTCCCGTCCTAGGAGGGTTATTTTTAAGCTTTAAATAAATATTAATATATAGGGGATGTTTCCCGTCCTAGGATGGTTGTTTTTTATGCTTTAAATAAATATTAATATATAGGGAATGTTTCCTGTCCTAGGAGGGTTGTTTTTAAGCTTTAAATAAATATTAATATATAGGGGATGTTTTTCGTCCTAGGATGGTTGTTTTTAAGCTTTAAATAAATATTAATATATAGGGAATGTTTCCTTTCCTAGGATGATTGTTTTTAAGTTTTAAATAAATATTTATATATAGGGGATGTTTCCCATCCTAGGATAATTGTTTTTTAGCTTTAAATAAATATTAATATATAGGGGATGTTTCCCGTCCTATAAGGAGTTGTTTTTAAGCTTTAAATAAATAAATAAATATTAATATATAGAGGAGATTGCCCATTCTATGAAGGAGTGAAATTTTAAAATGAAGCAGATTGAAAACAGATCAAATAGACACCGGATTTTTGTAAGGAAATAGAGTAAAAACTTATATAGTAAGAATTCATTCAATGTTAGAATTAAAAATTATATGCTATTTCTTTCCACTTTTTAAAAGACCTTGAGATAAATAACATTCTGTGTAAAATATTTGTTGTTTAACAATTATAAATTAGTGTTTAGATAGATCAATATTTTGCAAAATTTGAAACATAATCAGCACTCAACTGGGAAAGTTGTTTTCGTGTAAACTTACCTTAACAACTTTTACTTAGATTTTTCGCATTAAATTACTTTTTCTCTGGCACACTTGTTATTCCTTTCACAGCTTGTTTTAGACTGTCCTATTCAACGGTTAGTTTGAAACTTCATACCGAACCTTTTCTTACAAAATCATGTGACATCTGGCATTACAAATCGGAACTAACTTATCTAAATTCTCGACAATGTGCTGCTATTGGGGCGACATCTGCTTTTAGATGCAATCTTGCTCACTTTGGCATCTCAAGATTTCAGTTTTCATTGTAGGTTACAGCATTTAGATAGATCGATATTTTGCAAAATGTATAATATAATCAGCACTAAACTTGGAAAGTTAGTTAAATAAAAAAAGTTGGAAATAATTAAAGCATACAAATTAATATTCGAATTGTGCTAAATTAAGTTAATATACAAACACAATTGGCCGTGATATTACGATTTTAATTCGAATTTTGTAGATCTAAATGGAACAAGTCATTGATAATCCAACGTTTTTAAATTAGCACGCAATCACCTTGACATCTAAAAGTGATCTTGTGCTATTATATAGCAGGCAATCATTTTGACATTGCGAGAGCACACACAAATTGATTGATGGGTGGTGACGCAACAATGCAGACGTTGGTGTGATATCAAGCGTTCCAGAGGGACAGATCTGGGTGTTTATGTTATTAATAACTTACTACAGCTCTACAAAAAGCAGGCAAGTTATTTTTACTAGATATAAATGATATTAAAGTATAAATTCGGTTTTTCTGTATTATTTCAAATTGTTTATAACAGCCATTATTTTTAAGAATGGCTGTAATAGCTAATTATCTTCTCCTGAAGGACGTTAAAACAGCTTTACTCTGTGTGTGTATAAATTTGCCCAGACTTGAAAAGCTGAACAGTTTCCCCAAAACAGGTGATCTGCTTTCACCACTGCAGTAACTGGACTTATGGCCCCTTCTAACCTATGTTCATGGGTATAATGTAACCAGGGCTGGCTGGACTATAGGAGCAACAGGGGCAGTCACCCTGGGCCCAATGCTTTCAAGGGATCCCACAGTTTACGGGAAAAGTACTTCTTGGTAGAATGTTTTATGCTTATTACTTTTTTTCTATAAGTTTTGGGGCTCACAGCCCTTAAAAGATATTTTTAAAGCATTTTTTTCCTGATCCTTCCATTTTCGAACAGATTATTGCCCTTTGCATACAGATACTCAGATTAGAAAATTTCTTGATGACGAAATACCACGCAAAAATTACAAGTGGTGGGACGTTTCGGTAGCAGGGTGTATAAAAGTCATTACTTTTTTTTTTTTAATCAAAGAGATCAGATTTTTTTTACTTAAATTGATTTTTAGGCTTAATTCTATCCATTAGCCACAAAACATAAGCATTAAAACACAAGCAATTAATTGCAAAAATTTGACTGGAAATTAATAACAACAAAAATAATTTTAAATTATTCACGCATTTTTCCAGTTGCAGTGTAGGTATAGATAATCAGTTAATTTTTAAGCACTTTTTCTGTTTAAAGATCTAAATAAAAACACAAGTTTAGCAGCCTTTTCTACCCCCAGCTGATTCCTGAGTTTACTGTGCACAAGTCCAAAGGTAGAGAACATTCTCTCTACTCCAGCAGAT
Organism: Macrothele yani; assembly: GCA_039090855.1. Lineage (NCBI taxonomy): Eukaryota > Metazoa > Arthropoda > Arachnida > Araneae > Macrothelidae > Macrothele > Macrothele yani. The sequence continues at coordinate 8,036,805 of CM076999.1, read as the reverse complement.
GTAGCTTTGTATGTGTAAAGTGCTTCAAGTCCTTTTCTAGAAACACAGTTCTTTAGCAAAGCTAATGACCTCCACCAGTCCAGTGTGTACCCTAAATCCTTTCCAACGCGAGTACATGGTAAGCGTAGGAACTCCAATGGAAATAGTGGATTCCCGAATCCTCAGCGCCATCTGACGGTGAGGGGGCAAACCACCATAAACCAGTAGGAACAGATTACAGATCTTTGGTTAGAAGTGCATGTTTAATTGCATGTGATCTGGTGAATTTGTATACCAATATGGTGATAAAACGTTGTCATTTTAAGGATTGTTCAATTACAGATAAAGACAAATTGAGCCTTTTTTCGATTTCCAATGCAGAAAGATCGTCAAGTGTTTCTTTGGTATTTATTTATTTCGTAATAGTTATTTGTCATTGTTGACAAACTCATGTGGAGCTTGTGTGAAGCTCATAGTATTGAATCCTATGAGTCTACTTGGAGAAGTGAAGGTTGCTGTAGAAGTTTTGTCCGCAAGAGGAATGAACATTTTTGCAGAATCAAAAGAATAATTAATAAAGTACAATAATGACAATACACACGTAACCCTATCTCCGTCTCAGCAGGCATGTGCTCCCACAATGCATTGCGTGCATTCCGTCCCCCCCCCCTCCTGGCCGCTGCTTCAATTGGCACTGCAAGCGGATAATTCTTAAGTCTGGAGGCTCTCGTTCTTAACGTTAAGTTCCCTCGCTTACTCTTGTACTCGCTTTGATCCTTTCTTTCCAAGTTCAAACTTTTCAGTAAAATAACACCAAACTGGATCTTTCTTTCTCCTAGCAAACATATTTGTAAAGTATCTGAGAACATACAAGGCACTGGCTATTATTAAGTAGAAAATACAAATAGTGTATTCTGTATAAAGCTGAGTACAGAGGAACAAAGGCAAACAATGAACAGCAACACACCTTTGCACTAGTCTAGAACAACAACCTTGTGATCTGACAGGTCATTGAGCAGAAGATAGAAACCTGTTCCCAAACTAAAGGGACTGTTCCTTCTTCTTCTACCCCCTACAACTTGCATTGCAGTTACTCCTTTTGCCCTTAAGCTGAAAAGACCACTCCCTAATCCCTATTCAAAAAGTCATACATGGCTAATCCCTATTCAAAGAGTTATACCTGCCTACTCCCTACTACTAGACTCTACAATAAGATACACATGCCTTCTGTACCCTGTCAACATGTAGCATGTTTGGGGATTTGTTTACCAACATAAAAGTTCTTCCACAAGGATTTAAAACTTATTTTTTCACTTCAGCCACTTTGACTGCTCATGTTAAAACTAATGCTTAAATCCAGTTTTTTTTTCAGTTTTAAATGGTGATATAAAAAATAAAAAAATAATGATTTGATTAAATCATAAAAAAAAAAAATTTGATTTAAATCAAGTGATTCAAATCATGCACACCCTGTTCGGTAGTGACTTCTACCTTCATCAGCCATGGAATGAAAAATGTCTCTAGAACAGGTCGACAACAATACTAGTTTTCTGGATATCAACATCAACCCAGACTTCTCACTTTGTATCTCTGTTTACAGGAATCCTTCTCCCACCCATAAAATCAACCCTTACCATTCCTGCACCTTTGGTAAATATTTAAAGGCGTACATCCACAGAGCTATCCTTATTTGCAACAGCCCTTATGCTCTTCAAAACAAATATCAGAACATCATCAACATTGGCAAATTGCATGACTTTCCACCCCTCTTAGTACATAGGCTAATTAAGAAATTTGAATCACAGAACAGATCTACTAGTTTACTGCCTGAACTTTCCACCACTCATCAGTTTGTTGGCACTTTGCCCTTTAGCCTGGCCTTCGCCATAGCAGAAAGTTCCTGGTCAGTCTGCGACAGATCATGGTGCCACAAAGTAATCTGTGTGTGGTCACTAAGCAAAATAACTACTAGATGCAAAAAAACAATAAAAATTGAAGCGACATTTTTCTACCTAAAAAATTGTCTAACCTAGGTACTACAGCAATTTCAATGTTAATTAGGATCAAGAACATTCTGGCCCTCTGTATTTGTAATTTTGCCAACATTTTCAAGCTGAAACACAAAGATTTATGGAATAAAATGATATTTAATAACAAAGTGCAGAGGCATCACTAGGAAAAAGTTGTCATAAGAGGAGAAATTTTTGCTCCATTCATACTACTTCCGTTTTCGGAACATTTTTCTCCATTTCCCATCTCAAATGCAAACATTTATGTAATTAAATGATTAAACAATAATACAGAAGCACAGCGGGTGGAGGGTTATTAGAGGGAGATTGTTGTACAACTTTCGTTTTCAGAAAATTTTCCTCCATTTTCAATCTTAAATACAAACGTGATGCGTAACATCACAGCCTCTCCTTGACAAATGTCAACCCCGCCTTCTCGTGGTGCATCCTGTTCCCACTAAAGGGGCTCTGACGACCGCAAATAGCGGTATAACTATACCATCGGGATCAGAGGAAATGCTATCCCACACTCACCAACCCGCTTGGCCAGCGTGGTGAGTTATGGCCAAACACCTCCAAAATGACTCTACAACTTAAATCTTGGCCCTCAGTCTCCGGCAGCTGGAATGTACCTGGCCAAGGCAGCGGCCAGTGCGACATGAAGGCAGAGGGTGCTAAGAATCCCCGGAGGACCGGACTAGGCTGCCATTTGATGCTGACCTTGGCTACCTACAACGCACGCTCCCTATCTTCTGATTCAAGGCTTCTTGAATTGGAAGAGGAACTACAAAGGATCAAGTGGGACATCGTCGGGCTGAGTGAGGTAAGGAGAAAAGGAGAAGATCTCATTGAACTGAAAAGTGGACATCTCTTCTATTATCGTGGGACAGATACTGGCAGAACTAGTGGTGTTGGATTTATAATAAACAAGAAACTGAAGGATAAAGTGGTAGAAGTTGAAAGTTCCTCGGACAGAGCTGCACGACTCGTTATCCAACTATCGAGAAGATACCAGGCTCAGATTATTCAAACTTATGCACCCACCACAAGTCATCCTGAAGAAGAAATTGAAGAATTTTATGAGGAAATTCGTCATCTAAATAATAAAGGTAAGCAGCACTTGAAGATAATTATGGGAGATTTCAATGCAAAAATAGGGCACCGGCAACAGAATGAAACTTCAGTAGGTAAATTCGGTCACGGCAACAGAAACCAGCGTGGAAATACTCTCGTTGAGTTTGCAGAGGCAGAAGGATTTTTCATCTTGAATTCCTTTTTCAAGAAAAAGCCACACAGGAAATGGACATGGAGACATCCAATTGGGACGACAAGTGAAATTGATTTTATTATGTGTAACAAAAATTCGTCATCGAAGACTGCAGTGTGCTAAACAAGTTCAACACAGGTAGTGACCATAGATTGGTGAGATGTAAGATGCACCTCAACACTAAACTGGAACGTGGCAAGCTCATAAGACAAACAAAATGTATTGACATAACCAACCTTAAAAAACACCATAATACTTTCAAGTTGGAACTGAAGAACAGATTCTCTGCTTTAGAAGGCCTAACATCGGAAGAAGTGGATATTTCGGAAGTTAACAGAAAAGTAACCAAAGCTCTTATGGAAACAGCAACAAAATTAGCTGGGTCTAAGAACAAGTTGCATGTAAACAAATTATCAGGAAAAACCAAAATGTTGATGCAAAAAAGAAGAGAGATGAGGACAACTAAAGAAGATGTGACTTCCAAAGTGGAATATATAGAGCTATGCAAGACAGCACGAAAAAGTATCACTGAAGACGTAAGGAAATTCAACTGTGAGCTAGTGAGGAAAGCAATTGAAAACAACCAAAGCCTAAAGATAGCAAAGGGACATCTCAGTAAGGGGAAGAAAACAGATTATGGCTCTGAGAAAAGAAGATGGTTCTATAACAAGAAATAGAGGTGAAATTTTGACAAGAGTGAAAGATTTCTACTCCAGAATTATATGAAAGGGATGATACATGTACTCCAGACATCATGAAAGGTATCAGAGTTCTTCCAGTCCTCCCAGCAGAAGTTGCACATGCAATCAAGAACATGAAGCGGGGGAAAGCTCCAGGAGAAGATGGAATTACTATAGACATCATACAAGAAGCAAGTGGAGAAATTGAAACAGTACTCGCCCAAATTTTCACTCGATGCCTTAATGAAGGAAGATTCCTGAGGATTGGAACAATGCTACAATGATCCTGCTACATAAAAAAGGTGACATTGAGGATCTCAGGAACTACAGACCTATCAGCCTCCTATCAGTGGTTTATAAAATCTTCACTAAAGTTCTTTCACACCGCTTGAAGGTAACACTGGACATGGCTCAACCGAGAGAACAAGCTGGATTCAGGAGTGGCTACAGCACAATAGATCATATCCACGTACTGAGAGAACTAATTGAAAGAGCGAGGAATATGAACTTCCATTGTGCATGGCTTTTATCGATTATGAAAAAGCCTTTGATTCGGTGAAACCATCAGCAGTTACCACGGCTCTGAAATCCTGCGGTATTGAAGATGCATACATTAATATTATTAATAACATCTATGAAAATGCAAGTGCAAAGATTCGGCTGTTTGAAAATACAACACACATAAAAATTGGAAAGGGAGTGAGACAAGGTGACACCATATCTCCGAAGCTCTTTAATGCCACACTGGAAAATGTCTTTCAATCACTGAACTGGGAAAACAAAGGGATAAAGATTAATGGAGATTATCTAACCCACCTTCGTTTGCTGATGACGTAGTCATTTTTGCAACTACCCCATCAGAGCTGCAGAGTATGATCCAGGAACTTGCTGACAAGAGTAAAGAAGTGGGATTAAAAATGAACTTTCAGAAGACAAAAGTGATGTTCAATGCTTTTACAAGAAATGAAGATTTATCGATTGATGGAGAAAAACTGGAGATAACAGATACGTATGTTTATCTTGGACAGCAGATATCAAGTGAGGTCACATTGATGAAGAAATTAATCGGCGTACAAAACTTGCCTGGAGAGCTTTTGGAAGAAACAGCATAATTTTCAAGAGCAATATGCCATTATGTCTTAAAAGAAAAGTGTTTGATCAATGCATCCTTCCAGTGCTTACGTATGGTGCAGAGACGTGGACCTTAACTAAAAGAGACATACAAAGGCTGCAGACAACTCAAAGAAGCATGGAGAGGTGCATGCTTGGTATAACCAGGAGAGATAAGAAGAGGAACTCGTGGATCCGAAAAATGACAAGAGTGGAAGACATCATGATCAGAGTTAAATCCCTGAAATGGCAATGGGCTGGACATACTGCCAGAAGGACAGACCATAGATGGACAGCCGAAATTTTAGATTGGATTCCAAGGGACAGGAAAAGACCCAGAAAAAGACCACATGGAAGATGGGTGGATGAAATTCGTAAATATGCGGGAGGACATGGAGGAGACTGGCACAAGACAGACCGTTGTGGAGGAAACTTGGGGAGACCTTCGTCCAGCAGTGGATTGATAATGGTTGACAATGATGATGATGATGATGATGATGATAGAGCTGAGGGAATATCGCAAGAAAAAGAATTCAAGAATACTGGGTCCCGTCAAACTTTCGTTTTCAAAACTGTTGCCCCCCACTTTTAAAACCAAAACACAAATATTTATGCAGTAAAATCAGATTTAACAATAATATCAGATAATCCTCCCTTCAAGCATCGAGGGAACGTCGGGAGAAACAAAATTACGATTACGGGAGAAATCTTCACTCCACCTAACTTCCGTTTTCGGAAATTTTGAAAGGCGGAAAGCTTGCATTTTAGGGAGTCTGCAAGATAATTTAATCGCGTTCTGGGGATGTTGTTTTTGTCTGCAGGACCAAACAAAATAGATCTACGACGTGCATCGGCCATTGTTACGATTCTGCTACGAGGCTGGCATTCACTCACAAACTTTGCTCCATTTTCAAGTCTTTTGGCTACAGGATTGCTGTTAAACCACCTCCACATCTTCTTAACCATATCCTTAAAGACAGAGATCACAATAAGCCCCTAGAGTTACCAGGTGTCTACTTTATCCCTGTCAACACTTCAACTGGCATTACCAACTATATTGGTGGTACTTACTGAAGCATCAACTGGCGATTGTTGGAACATATCGCTGATGTTAAGAAAGGCAGCCCTTCCACCTCCCTTTCAATTTTAACTATCAGCGACACGTCCGCGATTCCAGATTGGCAAAATGTTAAACGTATCGCTCCGTTCAGCAATCAGAAAGCCCTCAGTACAGCGAAAGTGTTGAAATCTCCCTTACTCCTAACACCTGCAATACAGATGCACCTTTTAACATACCTATCATTTGGAAAGCTATTTTGAAATGTGACAACTGATGCTTATACCACTTGTTTCATTCCATGGCTCATGAAGGTAGAAGTCGCTACCAAAACGTCCCACCACTTGTAATTCTTATGTAACTTTTGCATATTTCTTCATCAAATTTTTTTTCTGTTTTGTGTGTTACATGTTTCACTGCAAATAATTCTCACTAAGATACAAATATTTTCAAATTTTAAATGATTATTATAACCACCATAATATTTTCCATGTTCATGAAATAGCAAATAAAATTTTATCTTTTTGTGGTCCCTACTTCTATGTACTCAACAATTTGTGTACAAACCAGATACTTGGGTTTAATGAAATAAAAAGAACAATATCAAAGTAGGTTTCGGGCTATACATGGAGGCCAAAACATTATCAAAAATTAAAAAAAAAAGGAAGTTTCATGTATGAGCATGTATAAAAGTTTAAAAAGTCACTAATTCGGCAGTTATTCCACTTTGCATTAAAAATCAATCAGTAAAACATGTATCAGGGAAAAAAACTATTTATACGAATTTATTTTAGAGGGATCCTTATAATTTTTTACAGGCTCCCTCCTTTTCCTCGACCCTATCTACCCTTCTCTCCGTTTGTGGTTGACTGCTGTGCAGATAAGTATTGGGTTGATGCCTAAGCTTGTGCTGTTTTTTTCACCGCACTACAGGAATGTATTATATCAGAAGGGAAAACGGAATCAATCAACTATGCATCCCCTCCCCATTGTTTACGATAGTGTCCCAACATTTGGATAGGTCTGCAATGGCATTCTTGAAAAAACGTGCACGTTTTGCTGCAAAGAAATCATCAAGGAAATTCTGGTGATCAACATCATTGTTGAACGTTCTGCCACGGAGTGCATTCGACAGATATCGGAACAGGTGATAGTCTGAAGGGGCGACATCTGGGGAATAGGCCGGATGTGGAGGGATCTCCCATTTCGTGTCCTGAATGGCCAGTTTGGTCATGTTTGCACTGTGAGGGTGTCGGTTATCATGTTGGAGAAGGATACCATGGCGCCGATGTGGTTGTTTCTGCTGAATTGCTCCCTCCACATGGTGGAATTGCTCACAACAGAGTGCAGCGTTGATGGTCCAATATTTTTAAGCAGCATTTCCCAGTGAATAATGCCTTCCATGTCAGACACAACGTGATCTTTGCAGGATGAAGGTCATGTTTTGGACGTGGTGTTGGCATCTTGTTTGGGCTTAACATTCCCTGTGATTCCTGAAATTCACGAACAGGCACCACTTTTCATCTCCAGTAACAACACGTGACAGAAAGGGTTTGTGTTGCTGAGAACATTCGCGATAACGGGCGAGCAAGGAACCACATATGGCAACACACTGATTCTTGTTGTCCTCAGTGAGAGTGTGAGGCACCCAAGATCCCAATTTCTGGACCTTTCTCATATGTTCCAGGTGTTGCCTGATCACAATCCATCTCAGTGGCCAATTCACGTGGGGTTTGACGCGGATCCAAGTGGATGAGATGATTCAAACATTCCTCATCAAAGTCAGACGGACGACCTGAGCGTGGTCATTGAGGCCAAAACAACCACCTCGGAACCACTCAAACCATTTGCGGGCTGTTCTCGGAGCAACTGCATCTTCTGCATACATAGTACAAATTTGTCGAGTGGCCTCGGCGGCTGTGGATCCCTTGCTAAACCTGTAGAGGAGCAGATGTCAGAAATGTTCATTCCTCTCTACTTGACGGCTCCACACTTTCGGACCTGAAAACCAAAAAACCATTGGCCACAATCACACAACGCAATATGATTTGGCTACATTTTGATATAGAACTGGCCATCTGCACTGTCACTACTGACCTGGAAAACACTCGTGAAATGAAATGGCATGAACTTATGCATCAACCCAATTTGTAGGGTAGCTTACAACTTCCTCACTCAATGAGAAACCATATATTTCTTTAACTCTAATTTTTTACACACTACGCTATTTTTTACTTTACTATCAGGGTACCTTGTTTCTGCTTCTAATTTTTTTACTTTTACGTCTCTTTAAAAGGTGCAGCACGCTGTAGGTGAGTGGACTCTGAACCGTTTTAGTTTTTTGATTTGGGGGATCCTTATAATTTCTTACCCAAAAATATTTGCTACAAGATAGCTTTTTATCTCTCTCTCTCTCTTTCTCTCCTTTGTTTCTCTAATCTCTCTTGGAATTTTCAATCCATATTATGGTCATTTTTTTAAGCTTCAAAAAAATTCTTCTTTGAGATAATCATTTTGTCTTTAAGACAGTTTTCATGTGTGTTCTTGGACGACATTTTTCACGTAGCGAATTTAATGAAATATGAGATTTATTTCCTAGTGCTGGCAAATTAAATTTTGCTCTGTGCCCCGCAATTAAATTTTGCCCAGAGCCTGCAAAAGCTCCATCCCGCCCGAATGTAACTAAACTTTGCTTTTGAGTAATGCAACAGTGTGCAGGTATACAAAACTACATTCTTAAAGAACTATACCCATTTAAAACATTCCTAAGTTGTGAATTTAAAAAGAAAAACATGAACCCAGTAACTTTATAAATAAAGTCTTCATCAAGAAAAATATTGTACACACAAGGATCTTCAAGCCCAAATTCAAAATGGATAAATTGGGCATGTCTCTACGATATATATATATATTGTTAGAAACCTGAAATAGTTGTTTCCGACACGGAAATACAGACAGTCAGTGGATGCAGGCTCTCGCGAGTATTGACTGAGATTAAACAAACAAACATGTCCTACCTTCCAACATGTGTCAACAACGTGAAAACATGATACCGTTCCTCAAGACTGCGCTATGAACACACATAAGCTGTATCAAAAAGTTCAATAGCATTCCATGATCTATATACACGGATCTTGTAAACGAAAAAAAAACAAAAAAAAAAACAGTGCTACATAAAAGGCATCAAATTTGGCAGCAGAAAAATTAATGTACCCACACCCAAAACACAAGTTGCTGACGATGTTTTTCATCAATCAGATAAACATACTCGGCAGCAATTATTAAATTAACACACTACTATAGAGCAACAAACTGCACATGACATGTGTTACATTCGTCAACTCCCAAAAGAAATTATGAGAACACGCATTCTAACCAACAGCCACTTCAGGTGCATTCCCATTCTTACCAAGTTTCCACTTATCAACAGTCTTAACTACAACAACATGAAGACATTAATAACAGGTGACGTTTCCTTCCGAGAAATAAAAAAAAATCAAAGTTTGAGAAGTTTACATAAGGGGTTGGATGCGTTGTAATATTTATTGAATTTAAATGGAAAGGTACGCAGCCTACCTGAGCTACATTTATCCATCAAAGAAGATGTTCAGCAGCATTTAAACTAATTTGACACATCGTAAACATAACTAATAATATTAAACGGACTGAATGATTCCCAGTCCCTCCGTTGTTTTAACCTCTTCAAAGTCAATGACTGGGGATTTTCTTGACGTATCGAAAACTCGGGCGAGGCTTGGTACTGCAAAATAATGCAAGGAGGCGCTCATATCCAAAATCGTCTAGTAAAGTTGTCCCACCCCGCCATGCTTTTCACCCCCCCCTTTCTTACACACGAACACATACATGCACAATGCAACAAGGCGAAGGTCGGTAGGTTGAACGCAAAGTAGCGCGTCGTCTGATAGCAATCAAAGCAGTTCAAGTGTGCTTTCCTAAATATACTCTCAAACAACAATAATGAAAAAAGAGAAGAGTTTTCTCCAAAAATTTGCAATTAAATAAAAAAAAATTCCTAGTAAGAATTCCCACAGTAGTAGTTTCTGATTAGTAATATAAATAATGATTCCTGTTTGGTGTTCCTTATTCACGTCAAATGTTTGAATTAATTAAATATACTCCGTGTAGTTTAATAAAAAAAAAAAAAAAAAAAAAAAAAAAACATCGAGCATAAAATTCAGTGCTGAATAATGTAAAGGTGATTTCTTCATTTTAAAGTAAACTGTAAAAACTATTTGGCAAGGATCGGAAAAGCGTGATATTACCGGTATTGCTAACCTAAACAGAGCCACCAAATTACCCATTAAATTCCTTCATAAATAATAATAAAAATAAATGGTAGTTCCATTACTGGAGCAAAATGTTAATTTATTCGTTCCTTCTTTTCTTTTTTGCTCTGGGTTTGTTGGTTTGTTCTGCCTGAAAGTCAAAAAGTCTCGATCTAGCCCAGGGTTTGAAATAGTACAGCCCTTAATATCTACACTGTGTGTCAACAAGAATATCTCTACCCTGGGATCAAACCGAGGACATATTAAAACCAAAACATATGAGATAGGTAAATGTTTTTCAAAACAATAAATTCCGTGGGAAAATTTATCTGCACAGATACCCTGTAATGCAGGATCATTTCAAAGTACCAAAGTTTTACAGTAAAGTGTAATCTACAGGAAAGCTTTTTTCTCAATAAATCGAATAGCAAGATTCACTCTCTCGAATGTCTTTGGCTCAAGCACCCACTGAAATTTACAAATGGTGCTATGCACCAGACCCGTCGCCAGATAGAGAAGATAGAATTGAGATCGGGCAAGGAATATAAAGAAGGTAGGGCGAAAGATATAAAGAGGTCGAGCACTGGACTGTAGCGTGAGTCGCTAGGATGGGCTAAAGGAAGCTCATGTCAGACGAGCCCATGCCGGACTTCCCTGATTACGGCCCTGTCATGCATCCATTGAAAAATTGTAAAAAATAAAAGCTTAGAAACAAAATTAAAACAATCCTTTTAATTAACAAATTTTTATTTTTTGAAGATTAGCAAGCGGTGGCTTATGACCATCAGTAGTCTATGCGCTGACTTATGACCATTCGTCCGAGAAGGGTTCGAATCCCGATGAGGCATGGATGTTGGGTTTGTCTTACGGCAATGTCTCTCTACCTTCCCTGGAGTCAGTGAGGGCAAATGGCGTGGTGTCCCCAAATCAGCAGATCATTTAGGGATACATACATACTCAAAGTAAATACGCAAATCTTTTTGTCACAAAACTGTATTGCTTCTATAAATGGGATGTTACATATAAAAATTGGTCTTGAAAAGATATATCTTGTAGATTGTTGGTAATGTGTACTGACAAAGTAGCTATGATGGCGAGAATATATTACCAAAAGGGAAATTCTTTACCTTATATGTGCTGAATTAAAATCAAGCTGTACACTGATGAAGTAATTGCATGACGAATTCTTTAATTTTGTCAGTTTTTGGAGGAGCTCAGAACATGTACATTCGAAATTTTTCAACCCCAGTGGTGCTGTGCTTTTAGCACTAGCCACAGACAATTCGTACAAGTTGGTTGGGGTTCGAGTCCCGAATGAGGCATGGGTGGTGTGTTTGTGTTACAGCACTTGCTCTCTCTTTTCTCTAGAACGAATGTCCCCGAATTAGGGATAGATGACTGGTGATTGATTATAGTTTTTAGACTTGTTCAGGATGGTCGTTAAACTTGGAAAAAGAAAAAACAGTCAGAATATGTTTTTTATGAGAAGGATGTTGGAAAATCAGTACAACGAAAACTATTTTTAAGAACATTTTTCATTAGAAATCTAACGAGCTAATGAAGAAGTGTAAATTCAAAGACATTTGAGGGAAAATATCAAAATTTGAGGACAATTTGCGTCCCCAAAAATGTCAGACGTTTTGGGGGATAGTAAACTAAATTCGAGGACTGTCCTCAAGAATTCGGGACTTCTGGTCAGCTTACCCTAAATTAGAGACGGGCGACTGCTTATAGCCCATTGATCGAGTTGCTCACAGTGGTCGTTAAACCTCTAATCAAAATAAATAAATAAATAAAGATTATCAAGGAATCTCTTAATATCAGATTTTTAGCCGAAGCACCCCTTGGCTCCATCTATTACAAAAATATTCTGCGATCCTGTTTTTCATAAACGCTGACTGCGCTTGTGTTCCGGGACGCAATCTAGCCCTGGTTTGACATAGCACAGGCCTCACTGTTTGCACTGTACGTTAATACTCCTCTTAAACAAACTAAAATATCTCTACCCTGGGATAAAGCGAAGGGCATATTAGAGCCAAAGCATATGAGATTGGTATATGTTATTCAAAACAATAAATTCCGTGGAAATATTTTTATGCACAGATACCCTGTAACACGGGATCATTTCAAAGTACGAAACTTGTACAGTAAAGTGTAATTTACAGGAAAGTTTTTCTCAATGAATCAAATAGAAAGATCCTCCCGAGTTTCTTACTTTAAAAGAATGTATACCTGTGCATAATAAACGCCGACTACGTGTATGCTTTGAAGCTCAAGCACCCACTGAAATTTACAAATGGGTGCCATGCACCAGACTCGTAGCCCGATAGAGAAGTTAGAAGGAGTGGATGATGATTGAGGTCGGGAAAGGGATATAAAGGAGGTCGGGCAAAAGGTATCATACATGTCGGGCACTGGGCTGAAGTGTGAGTTGCTAGGATGGGCAAAAGGAAACTCATGTCGGGCGCCGCCAGAGCCGGCCCTTCCCTGACTACGGCCCTGCACTAAAAAATGTGAAAAATAAAAGCTTAGAAATTAAATTTTAAACAGTCCATTTAGCTAACTAGTTTTTGGTTTTTTGAAGATTAGCTAAAAATCTAACAACGAAGCACCCCTTTGCTCCATCTATTATGAAAAATTCTGCGAACCTGTTTTGCATAGAAGCTGACAAAAGCAAAAGTAACAGAAGTACAGATTTCATTCTGACTAAAAGTCAGGCTGGCTAACAAATTAACTTTTAGCTCTACAAAAAGTTTCAACACCACCATAGATCAGCCAGGAATCTTCTGAATAGAAGTCCATGGAGGGGAAAATGCACGTGCAAGTGCCTATTGGGTATCATAGCGTTGATTTAGAAAAAATTGACTATGAGACAAACTCTAAAGGGTGTTTTATAAGAAAATAGCCTGTAGCAATAAAACCTACGCAAAAAAATAGCCAACACGTTTTAAATTCAACTTGAAAACTTGGAATCGACGAGTGAAACGCTCGGCCCAATAAGTGCAAGCACTGCACGCCAGCAGCACTTGAACAAGTAAAAAGAAAGGTTCTCTGCCTTACCAGAAATCACTAATTTCTGGATAATACTACCCGTGTAAAGGTTCTCTGCCTTTAAAGAGTCTAGCTTTTCAGTAAAAAGGGTTAAGCTCTGGGAAACGATCTGCCTTCGTTTCGCAGAGCGAATCTTTTCGGTACTATTTTTAGAGACAGCAGCTGGCAGTTTAAAAAACAACTCCTTTACTACTACAATTAATAATGCCACAAAATCTAAGCATTTTGGCTTCAAATTTTTATAATCTCCGGCCGCTAAGGATCGCACTTTACACACTAACTGCAGGACAGCCAGCTCACGTGCTACATCCTCATGTTTTGCCTCCTTTACGGTCATCGGGCACTGATTACGTACCACTATGCCTTGTTGCGAAGGTGTTACAGGACATCTATTGCATTGTCATAGGTGGTTGACGTAGAATCTGGAAGTGTCGCAGGCATGCTCTATCGGAAACAAATTTGGGGATCTGGATGGCCAATGTAGCTTGTTGACACTTTGTAGATATTATCTAGGTGTGTTTGCAGTGCAAGGCTCTGGCATCGGCTTGCTGAAACAGGGCGTTGTTTAATTCTTCCATGAACGATATAACAACGTGTCCGAGGCAGTAGCGTAACTACCATCCCCAATCCTTCCTTCCCTCGTGCTTGAAATCCTGGGAATATTACTGCGCTTAGGGGTGCTAAAGTAAATCTTGCGGGGGGGGGGGGCGCACGCTGTGCTAATTACGCCGCTGGTACTTCTTGTTCATGTGCTGGTGGCCTTGTCTTTTATCAAGTGTCCCCGACAGTGAGAAAGAAACACCTTTCTTAAAGAAGGAATCTAATGCCCGCGCTTGCGTTTGACGTTCTGCGTCTTTCTCGAGATTTCTTTTTTTATACTGGTACCCCGTCAAACGTTGACGTGCCCTGCCAACAGGCACTCTGTAAAAGAAAATTGGGGTATATTAACAAACGTAGAATTAGAAGGGGTACTTTTGTAGAACATCTAAAATCCATCAGTGAAAAATAATAAAACAAAAAAAGATATAGAGAACAAATATTAAAATGTATGACAGTCACAGTATGAAGATTATGAACTTACCTTCCAGTTTTATCCGTAGGCAAATACTCAAATGAAGACGCTTTGGTGCAGAGATAAACAAAGGAATAATAGTCATCTTACTTAGCAGTTTTATCCGATGCCAGGATAACGCGAACGAGTGTTCAAAGTGTAAAAGCACAACTGCACAAGCAGTTCTATACTTGGTTTTACTATTTCACAAGAAATACCACTTTCCAAACCGATTGGCAATGTTGCCAGATCACCTATGAACCCTCCTGAATTATTAGAAGTGTTGCCGGATCACCACCCAGATACGTATACTGCTAAAATCCCAAAAGATATTACCTAACTTCAGGAGAAAAATATTACCCTAAAAATTTTTTTTTCAATTTTACACTAACTTCTTTGTCGCTTTTCCAAAAAGTTTTACATATTCATTGGTTTTTATTGATTTTAATTTTCTCTTTTTACCAATTTTGCCGCCCCCACAAATTTACCACTCTGGGCAGTTGCCCTGCTTGCGCCCCCTAGATAGATCGGGCCCTGCATTAACCCCCTTCCCCAAAAGAAGTCCCACTCTCATACATAAATTTAAAGCGGAGCGTTTATTATGCACCAATTTGTTATACGAGTTAATCCATGATAAGTTTTTAAAATAGGAACAGATATGTAATTATGTACGCTCTTGATTTTTCTTATGCACATTTTACAGTTACGCCCTTTTGCAATCATATTCTTTTTATCTTGTCGGCTTTTCACTTAGTATTTTCACTTTTAAGGTTATTTTGCTGTAGGTGTTGGGGGGGGGGGTTACTTTACTAGTTTGTTCTATATGGTATTTCCTCCCCAAACCATAGTTGATTTTATTTTTAGTACACTTGAATTTTCATCTGGAGCTGAAACCCACTTTTGCGGAAAAATGCAAATAATAGCTAAAATTATTGTCGAAATAAAATTCTTTTTGTTTTCTAGGTCTGTTTAAAGACCGGGATTATGCTGCTAAATTTATTTACGGATAAATAAATTAGGGCGCAAATTCCATCCCAATTACTATGTTTTTTACCAAAATTTTGCGTGAAAAAACAGATTTTGCCCTAAATTGTCTAAGTATTCAAAATCGTTTCGCAGAACTTAGAAAATCACTTTTTGTTAAAGAATTAAACTCTCCAAAAGGCTGAGAATTCTTCAAGGATCAGTTTTATCCAGAAAGCAGTGATTCCTGGAAAGGCAGAGAACCTATCTTTTTCACCCAGGATTCCGCACCTGAGAGGGCAAAGAGCCTTACTCATTGAAGCAGCGTACCTATTTTCTCGTTAAATTACTAATTGCTCACTAAATAATGATGTTATCAAATTATCATGTAAAAGAATATCCACGATGAGAAATTGTTGTATGCTTCGAGACTTTTATATGCCTCGAACTGTTCTGCGGTAAAGGCGCTTAGACCAAAGACGAAGTAATAGAAAATATTTACTATTTGCACTTTTGGAAAACTTTTCGCATCATCTTTGAAGATATTTGCATTCAGCACTTACGGATCTTTTTCTTCAGTCACTTTAATTTTTTCCAAAAACCGTATTTTGTACTCGGAAGTTAAACTTTCAAAGTAAAACACCATCATTTCAACGGGGCTGGTTGTCCTTCACTTACGTTACTAAGGCTCGTTGCCATGCTGAAAGTCACGTGTCTGCTACAGCCTCATTGGTCATTAGGGTGGATTTATTTCATACCAGCATGGCTCTGTAAGCCTTCTTTGTCCAGTATCACTTTTTTTTTTTTTGTCTGAAAATGTTATCATTTCTTACGTATCTACTGTCTCATGTATAACGAAGTGAATTTCTCCGTCATTTCTATCCGAGCCAGGATTCGAACCCGGGTTCACTCATTCCGGAATAAGTTGCTCTACCAATTAAGCTACGCGGACATTTTATTCTGATTCCTATCTGCCTTTATGTCGTGTGCGTCCTTCTGGCAGGTACGTCACCTCTCCTGGTACGTTACATCATCTCCCCCTTATTTTTTTATTTTTTGAAGTGCTGCTCTTATTTTTCCTATCTCGCGGTGTGGAAATAACATCACACCATTGCGAGATTGTGAACGGTCGGGTCATCCGGATAGTTCGGGCGCCATTATAACGAAGTAAATTTCTCCGTCATTTTTATCCGTGCCGGGGTTCGAACCCGGGTCCACTCATTCCGGAATAAGTTGCTCTACCAATTAAGCTACGCGGACATTTTATTCTGATTCCTATCTGCGTTTATGTCGTGTGCGTCCTTCTGGCAGGTACGCCACCTCTCCTGGTACGTTACACATGTACCCTGAAAGTTTCTCAAAATTTGTCATTTGCGACACTACATCCTGGTAACACATTTTTTTCTTTGTTTTCATTCTTTCTTTCTTTTTTTCCACACTGTAATGTGAAAAGGGGCAGCGATGCTGTCTTCCCAAAACAAGATACGCTCAGTAGATGAGATCCCACAGTGATACGACCCAGGGCCATAAGTTGACTTTAGTTTGGGGGGGGTAAACATTGCACAGGAAAAATGTAATCTATCTGTCTATCTATATATCTGTCAAGGCTGTAACTAGACTTTTTCGGGGTTAAAAAGAAAGAAACTATTCCACAGCAAACATCTATCTAATAACTTAACAAAAAATAAACTCTTTAGTTTTTAGTGCATTGGAATTCGTTAGCGAGTAACAACATATGAACTTACTCAGTATTAACAGAAAAACAAACTGAACAATATGAGACAGAGATCACATGAAGACACCAAGATTACACAGGAGGCATGAGGAAAGAAAGTACGATCTGAAAAAAGTAAATTATAAAAAAATTAAATCTCCATCAGGAAGTGGATTTTAAAAATTCTGATAACGATAGATGAAGCTACCATACCAAAGGACTTTGACGCTGAATTGGCCGTGTAATACAGGGTGATTCAAAAGTCCCCGAACTTTGAATTTGAATATTTCTACCACGAATATAGTGATGTATTCGTGGTAACTATTTTTACATACTGTTATATTATCACTCATAGTTACAGGTAATGAAAACCACTTTACAATAGATGCTGAAATTCTCCACCATTCTGTTGAAGACACAAATTCACCCGATGACACATGTTGGCGGACACTCTTTTCAGGGTGTTGGCCAGTGGTGTGACTAGCACAACGTACGCCCTCTCCCAGCCCCACCGCAGAATTTGTTTCAGCATCCCCTAAGCACAGTCATTTCCCCAGGATTTCGAACACGCGGCAGGATGTGTTTTTCGGGGGTGGGGGCCAGGAAGTCTTGGAGGATGTCTGGAAAAGTAAGGGGGTACCTAGAGCCCTGTAGTTTTAACTTCTCAAGTAATTTTTGGAACAGAAGTATATAATGCTACGTTATCAATCCGCCAATCAGGATTAACACAGCGCGCGGACCGATGCATGAGCCTGAATATACATTCCATCGCAAGAAAGGAAATAGGTAAAATATATTTAAAAGGTTACGGTTATTAATTATAAAACTTAATAATCACCTATTTTACTTTCACTTGTTTATGAAATGCTTGGTTTTTTAAGGTTTTTTTTATTTTTTGTGCGTGTGTGTGTGAATTTCTTTTTTATTCAAAACTTTGAATATTTGACATGCTAAACAACTCAAGTCCGCCCTGGTGGCGCAGTGGTCTAAGTGATGGCTTCTGATCATTCGCCCGAAAGGGGTCCGGGTTCGAATCCCGTGAGGCATGGATGTTGTGTTTGTCTTACGACACTAGCTCTATCCTTTCCCTGGAACTAGCGTCCCTAAATTAGGGACGGGAGACTGCTTATAGCACATTGAGTTGCTCACGATGGTCGTTAAACCTACAATAAAAAACAAACTCATCATTCTTTTCATCAGAAATATGGCTTGAGATAAGTTGACTCTGTGGCAAAAAGAACTGGTTGAGTTATGGAATTTTTTTCGCGCGTTCTTCTTTCGCCAATACCGTGCTCCACTGGGACGTATTTTTGTGACATTCTGCAAATCGACGTCGTTCGCTTGTACATTAAAATTTCTACACAGTCAATGAGATAGATTATAGATATAGTTACTATAAAGAAGAACTTAAAGCAATAGCAACGTTTGTTTTGTCCACAACTAAAATAAATCACCTAAAGAAATCGCCCTGTTATACTTATATACCTTAATGGAAAATATGAATATTTAGAATAATTATTTGTTTGTTTGTTTTTGTGCGTGTTCGAATTTTTTCATAAAACTGTACCTGGCAGCTGCAGTATGCCCCTTCGTTTCCTGCGCCCCAACGCCACTGACAAGAACTTGATCTAGCTGCGTTTGGACCGCATTTTGAACGTAAACAAAATTGTAACTCTACTACAACAGGTGCTACTACAGATGCAGATGCTACTGCTACTTCAAGTTCTACAGCAGCAGTACAAACAAATAGTCAATTATCTTCATCTGCAGAAGATGCTAGCGAGACACAGACAACAAATTTGTGCACAATTTTGGCTTCCGATCCAGCAACCTGACCCGATAGATTAGGAGATGCAGGAAGAATCTTTTTAGTAAATAAAGGTCCTCCAAGTCCTCCGTACAAGTATGAATTTCCACAGAATGATAAGGATCGCAGGTTTACTTCGAGGAACAACAAGAGAAAACTTAATAATGGCAATATACACTGGCGGAAAGTGAAAAAGAACAGCAAGAAGGAATTGGCGGACGATCATGAAATTTACATAAGTTAATGGGTCGAGTTTATGAAGGTGTGATGTTAATTTCGGGACCAACCGGTGAGCGCTTGCGCCACAGCACGGCGTAATATGCAAATTATCGTCGGTGGTATTTAAGGAGTACGGCGAAGTGAATGTAATCAGTCTTCGGCGTACGGACACGTGCCAAGACCCTGAAGAAGCTGCAATGCCTGGACATGGAAGACGTGTACGATTTCACAAGTTATCGGATTTTGAGCGAGGTCGTCTAGTCGGACTCCGCGAGGCCGGGTGGTCGTATCGTCGTATTGCGGCGCGAATTGGACGGGAAGTATCGGTGGTGGTACGATGGTGGCGTAGATGGTCCGAGGAACATTACCACACGAGAAGACGTGGAACTGGGAGGAGTCAGAGACGGACTGATGAGCGGACCGATCGACGCATAAGAAGAGCGGCGTTGTCAAGCAGAACATCCACTGCAACGCAAATCCGAGCTGCCGTTGCACCTGAGGTGACTGTGCGAACAATCCGCAACCGTCTACTGGATGCAGGACTACGTGCACGTGTGCCTCTGGCATGCGTACCTCTGACTCCAGCCCACCGTCAGGAACGGCTACAGTGGTGTCGCCAACGTCTGCACTGGAGAACGCAATGGCGATCTGTCGTGTTCAGCGATGAAAGCAGATTCTGCTTGGGAGGCTCCGATGGCCGTATGCGTGTTCGCAGACGCACAGGGGAGCATCTCCACCCTTCTTGCATCCTCCAGCGACACACAGAGCCTACACCTGGTCTCTTGGTGTGGGGAGCGATCAGCTATGACTCCCATACACAACTAGTGTTTGTGCCGGGTACGTTAAACATCACCTCCTATATCAACATCATCATTCAGCCCGTTGTTGTGCCATTTGTTAGGTTGGTCCATCATGGTGTTTTCCAGCCAACGCTATGACAATGGGGCCAATACGAAGGAAAAACACAGTGGACTTCAAGAAACTTGAGTTTTCGATCTAAAACCCTTATGCATTTTTTGTACACTGAAGTGCCAGAAAAACTGGTACAGACGAGCTTATGCAAAATACATAGCGACGTCACCTATGAGCGTACTCGGTTGAGTCCGCCAGTGCGTATATAAAGCGATCGACATCCTTGCCAGCTGTCAGAGCTGTTTTCGGCATGAGAATGACAAGTAATAACGATTTAAGCAATTTTCAACGCCGTGTCATAGTTGGCGCTCGTGAGATGGGCCATAGTATTTCGGAGGTAGAAACGAAGTTCGGATTTTCACGGACGACCATTGCAAGGGTGTACCGTGACTACATGAATTCCGGCAAAACCTACAACCTACGATACCAGTGTGGCCGTTAAAAGACATTAGATGAACATGACCATCATCGACTGTCAAGAATCGTTTCACGCGATAGCGGTGCAACACTCTCGCAGGTATCATCGGAATTCAATGCTGGAGCCTCAACAAGCATCAGCGTCCAGACTGTGCAACGTACCCTGCACGATATGGGCTTTGCGAGCCGACACCCAATTCGAGTCCCCTTGATGGGTGCACAACACAGAGCTATGCACCTCGCTTGAGCACGGCAACACCGCCACTGAACACTTGATGACTGGAAACAAGTAGCCTGGTCTGACGAGTCGCGTTTCCAACTGTATCGGGCAGATGGAAGGATTCGTGTGTGGCGTAAATCCCATGAAGCCATGGATCCCACCTGTCAACAGGGAACTGTACCGGCTGTTTGGAGGTCCGCAATGGTATGGGGCGTGTTTATCTGGACTTCACTGAGACCCTTTGTACGTCTACAAATGTGTGTGACTGGACAACGCTATGTGCGCATCCTTTCTGACGAGGTACACCCGTTCATGTCCTGCATTCATGCTGATGGGTTGGGCCTGTTCGAACAGGACAATGCACCTCCACACAAGTGTCGGGATGCCACATCATGGTTAGAGGAGCATTCATCTGAGTTTGGAGTGTTGCCATTCCCACCCAAGTCCCCAGATCTGAACGTGATAGAACACATTTGGGATGCCATGGATCGCACTATCGAACAGATGAATCCAAGACCTCGGAATACACCCGAATTGTGGAACGCTCTGCAGGAAGTATTTTGTGCTTTGCCTACAGCATATTTCCAGAAGCTAGTGTAGTCCATGCCCCGTCGTATTTTGCAGTCCTGCGCCTTCGTGGGGGACCTACCAAGTATTAGACTGGTGTACCAGTTTTTCTGGAACTTCAGTGTACTTTGAGCGGCTGATACTTTAAATCTGGTCGTACATAACGCCGAAAAAATTTCCCTAGATTTTTTTTTTATTGGAGATTTAACGACCATTGTAAGCAACTCAGTGCGCTATCAACAGTCGCCCGTCCCTAATTTAGGGCCACTGGTTCCAGAAAAAAGAGAGCTAGGCCGGAAAATAAACACAACAGCCATGCCTCACCGTGATTCGAACCCGGACCCATCTAGGACGAATGATCAGAAGCCTAGGACGAATGATTCAAGCGCTGAGACCGCTGCGCCACCGGCTTAGATATTTTCAGCGTTATTTTAGAAATATATGCTTTCCTTTCTGAATCACCTTACCTTTGGCAAATTTTAAAGAAAGCGCTTCCAGCGTTGACCGTAAAACCGTGCTCTGAAACAAGGTGGAAAATCGGTGCAATAAGGGGTATCGAGGTTTATAGGGGGAAAAATTAATATGAAAACCAGTTATTTCGAATTCGGTTTTTAGTTTTAAACAACTTATTTGTATATGTACCCATTGGCGCACCCACGGAGGGGCTTTGGGGCTTAAGCCCCCTCCAAGGATATTAAGAGCGACGTAGGTCACAAATTTAAACATTCAAAAACATTATTTTACATGTTCAAAATATTACATAGCGTTTACTTCCCAAAGCCCCAAAGAGATTAAGAGCGACGTGCGTCACAAATTAAACATACAAACATATTATTTTACATGTTGAAAATATTACATAGTGCCTTCTATTACACGGTGTCTTCTTCCCAAAGCCCCAAAGAGATTTAGAGCTGCGTACGTTGTGTATCCTGCTACATAAAAAAAGGTGACATTGAGGATCTCGGGAACTACAGACCTATCAGCCTCCTATCAGTGGTTTATAAAATCTTCACTAAAGTTCTTTCACAGCGCTTGAAGGTGACACTGGACATGGCTCAACCGAGAGAACAAGTTGGATTCAGGAGTGGCTACAGCACTATATAGATCATACCCGCGTACTGAGAGAACTAATTGAAAGAGCGAGGGAATATGAACTTCCGTTATCCATGGCTTTTATCGATTATGAAAAGGCCTTTGATTCGATGAAACCAAAGATGTTATATTACTCAACGAGATAGAAATACGTATTTCTATCTCGTTGATATTACTGGAGACACCACTCCTATCCACGCAGCATTGGCCGCCATAAGTCACCGTCCGTGCTGCAAATGACGTCATGAGCAGGCACGACGCAGCCGCAGAAAAGAAGCTGCTTTGAAACCAATTGAACAAAAGCTTCTAAGCGTATAAACAGATAAAATGAGTGATTCAATAATCTTTATCAATGATATACAAGCTTACTGTTTTATCAACGGTATAATTTAGTTCATTTTTCCCTGCTTGTGACGTCAAACCACAGATTAGCTGTGACCTATGGCGGCAGAGCCAGTGGTGTCTCCAGCAATATAACCTCCTTGGATAAAACCATCAGCAGCTACAATGGCTTTGAAATTCTGCGGTATTGAAGATGCATACATTAATATTATTTATAACATCTATGAATATTCAAGCGCAAAGATTCGGCTACTTGAGAATACAGCACCCACAAAAATTGGAAAGGGAGTGGGACAAGGCGACACTATATCTCTCAAACTCTTTAATGCCACATTGGAAAATATCTTTCAATCACTGAACTGGGAAAACTCAGGGATAAAGATTAATGGAGATTATCTAACTCAGCTTCGTTTTCCTGATGACGTAGTCATTTTTGCAACTACACCATCAGAGCTGCAAAGTATGATCCAGGAACTTGCTGACAAGAGTAAAGAAGTGGGATTAAAAATGAACTTTCAGAAGACAAAAGTGATGTACAATGCTTTTACAAGAAATGAAGATTTATCGTTTGATGGGGAAAAGCTGGAGATAACCAAATCCTACATTTCTCTTGGACAGCAGATATCAAGTGAGGGTCACATTGATAAAGAAATTAATCGGCGTACAAAACTTGCCTGGAGAGCTTTTGGAAGAAACGATATAATTTTCATGTGCAATATGCCATTATGTCTTAAAAGAAAACGTGTTTGATCAATGCATCCTTCCGATGCTTACGTAAGGTGCAGAGACGTGGACCTTAACTAAAAGAGACATACAAAGACTGCAGGCAACTCAAAGAAGCATGGAGAGGTGCATGCTTGATGTAACCAGAAGCGATAAGAAGAGAAACTCATTGATCAGAAAAATGACAAGATTGGAAGACATCATGATCAGAATAAAGTACCTGAAATGGCATTGGGCGGATCATATTGCCAGAAGGACAGACCATCGATGGACAGACGAAATTTTAAACTGCGTTCTGATGGGCAGGAAAAGACCCAGAATAAGACCACATGGGAAATGGGTGGATTAAATTCGAAAGTATGCGGGAGTAACATGGAGGAGGCTGGCACATGACAGACCGTTGTGGAAGAAACTTGGCGAGACCTTCGTCCAGCAGTGGATTGATAATGGTTGACAATGATGATGACGATATATATATATATATATATATATATATTCTATAAAGAAGTTACCTAAGCAAAAAAATACAAATATAATTTTGACTCACGCCTAGTACAACATAGAAAATTTTATGTATCTACCTGTGTGAGTAAAAGGAGAAAAGATAAAAAAATAAAAAAATAAAACAACTGAATGTAGAAGGTGTCGAGAATACTGAGCCTTGGCTTTATCAAGGACCAGCAAAAACTCTGCATTTTCTCACTTCCACAAAGACCTAGTTGGAAATGGGTTTCTGCAAGGCCATAGATGCAAGTAACATTCCCACCTAAAATAGTTTAAAAAATATATATATGTCATGTCCTCCGTAGAGTTGCATGACCTAGCACTAGTTAACAATTTCGCTTGCATCCATTAACCTTCCTGGCCCGACCCATGCTCTTCATCTGTTACTATTAAACAGAGAGAAGAAGATTAAAGAGAACTCAAGCTGTGAGAGTGACATAATAATTAGAAATGATTTTCAGCCATAACGAAATTCCAAGTTCGTTTGAGAGAGAATTTAAACCTGAAAATCAATGCAAAAGAAATCCAAATTTTTACATTGCAATTAAAAAAGGAAATATTAATTTTTAACGAACAGATTTTTGAAAGAAAACTTGAGTCTAAAACCCCCTACTCTACAACTTATGACAGCACGAAAACGAGAATAAGTTAAAGATAATAATTAACTAAAGAAAACTTTGTGAAAGTTATATACCTTAAACAGTTAGTTGCAATATGTACAAAGTATTTCAGCAGTGCTTTAAGTGCATAATTAATTAGTTATTAAGACCTTAACTACTTTGAAAAAACAGCGCATAGACAGCGCATAGAAAAGGAACAAGCTTAGCCATCTTCTGTTCCTAGGTACCCCAAAAGACGCTCAAAGTTACAAAGAAAAGAAAGAGTTAAAACCCGCAAAAATGTTAACAGAATAATCAATGCCTAAAAGCTGAAAAGCTAAAAAACGACAGAGAAAAAGTACATGAAGTACAAACATTGAACTTATAAAACCTAGAACCCAAAAACAAGGAAGAGAGCTTACCTCTTGTGTGACAAAAACTTTTCTCCTCACAAGAGAAGAACATGGCTGACCTCTTCCGCCACTCCCTAGACGCTGGTGGGCAGTGAGGGTGGGGCTGATGGCCTCCTCATACAGCAAGAAACCAACGCGGAGATTTTAACCAGAGAAAAAAATATATAAACTTAAGACTGTGGATCTGTATGATCAGAAAGAGCAGAATTAACTTTCCAGAATACATGAGAAATATTATAAAATACACGAGCAGTGTATTTAATAATCTTTGCATGTATTAAATCACCTTAGTGAGCTTCTATAGATTAATCAGAATCTTATTAATTTTAATGTTGGTTTTACTATTTTTAGTATAGCTATCCTAGTGATGAATAACTAGTTTTCTTTTTTATTTGTTTTTATTTTCTTTTATAAACAGATTTTTAAGCTTTTTTTGTGATATGACGGTCCTATTAAAACAAAAAATTAAATAATATAAACAAAATCACAAAAAAAGCTTAAAAATCTGTTTATAAAAGAAAATAAAAACAAATAAAAAAGAAAACTAGTTATTCATCACTAGGATAGCTATACTAAAAATAGTAAAACCAACATTAAAATTAATAAGATTCTGATTAATCTATAGAAGCTCACTAAGGTGATTTAATACATGCAAAGATTATTAAATACACTGCTCGTGTATTTTATAATATTTCTCATGTATTCTGGAAAGTTAATTCTGCTCTTTCTGATCATACAGATCCACAGTCTTAAGTTTATATATTTTTTTCTCTGGTTAAAATCTCCGCGTTGGTTTCTTGCTGTATGAGGAGGCCATCAGCCCCACCCTCACTGCCCCCCAGCGTCTAGGGAGTGGCGGAAGAGGTCAGCCATGTTCTTTTCTTGTGAGGAGAAAAGTTTTTGTCACACAAGAGGTAAGCTCTCTTCCTTGTTTTTGGGTTCTAGGTTTTATAAGTTCAATGTTTGTACTTCATGTACTTTTTCTCTGTCGTTTTTTAGCTTTTCAGCTTTTAGGCATTGGTTATTCTGTTAACATTTTTGCGGGTTTTAACTCTTTCTTTTCTTTGTAACTTTGAGCGTCTTTTGTGGTACCTAGGAACAGAAGATGGCTAAGCTTGTTCCTTTTCTATGCGCTGTCTATGCGCTGTTTTTTCAAAGTAGTTAAGGTCTTAATAACTAATTAATTATGCACTTAAAGCACTGCTGAAATACCTTGTACATATTGCAACTAACTGTTTAAGGTATATAACTTTTACAAAGTTTTCTTTAGTTAATTATTATCTTTAACTTATTCTCGTTTTCGTGCTGTCATAAGTTGTAGAGTAGGGGGTTTTAGACTCAAGTTTTCTTTCAAAAATCTGTTCGTTAAAAATTAATATTTCCTTTTTTAATTGCAATGTAAAAATTTGGATTTCTTTGCATTGATTTTCAGGTTTAAATTCTCTCTCAAACGAACTTGGAATTTCGTTATGGCTGAAAATCATTTCTAATTATTATGTCACTCTCACAGCTTGAGTTCTCTTTAATCTTCTTCTCTCTGTTTAATAGTAACAGATGAAGAGCATGGGTCGGGCCAGGAAGGTTAATGGATGCAAGCGAAATTGTTAACTAGTGCTAGGTCATGCAACTCTACGGAGGACATGACATATATGTATTTTTTAAACTATTTTAGGTGGGAATGTTACTTGCATCTATGGCCTTGCAGAAACCCATTTCCAACTAGGTCTTTGTGGAAGTGAGAAAATGCAGAGTTTTTGCTGGTCCTTGATAAAGCCAAGGCTCAGTATTCTCGACACCTTCTACATTCAGTTGTTTTATTTTTTATTTTTTTATCTTTTTCTCCTTTTACTCACACAGGTAGATACATAACCTTTTCTATGTTGTACTAGGCGTGAGTCAAAATTATATTTGTATTTTTTTGCTTAGGTAACTTCTTTATAGAATGTGAATTCTGAATTTTCAAAACTGCTGCGTTGCGCGTTTTGATTTTCAGGTTATTTTGCAACCTTCGTTTTAAATTCTAAAGTTTTTCCTTAGTCTTCAGTTTTGCTCTTAAGTATATATATATATATATAGCTCCCTCCAACAGGAATTCCTGGGTGCGCCACTGTACACTGAAGAGGAATTGAATTAGAGACAGCTGGCGTTATGCAAATGTGGCGCTGTGGGCGACCCTGTAAACGGAAATGACATGACGTATGCAGCGATCCGACAATACAAGGAGTGATGCGACGGGAATCAGTAAGAGTCGGACGCAGTATGGGTAAGACGGAGGATCTAAGCGCATTTGCTCGTGGGCAAATTGTCGGGGCCCAACGAATGGGCCACTCCACCTCGGAAGTCGTGCAGGCACTGGGATTTTTACAAGCCACTGTGTCACGGGTGCACCGCGAGTACATCGAATCCGGGAAATCCATCCCTGCAAGGGCCAACTGTCGTGGACAACAGCGTGTAGATGAGCGGGGTTATCGTCGGCTAACTCGCATTGTATCAGCGGATAGACGGGCCACAGTGCAAAAAATCACTCGGCAATTTAACGCTGGTGCACAAAAACGTGTAAGCATCCACACCATCCAGAACCATCTCCTCGCTATGGGGTACAGAAACCATTGTCCCACGAGGGTACCGCTGCTGACCGCACATCACAAGGTGAAAAGATTAGCATGGGCGCGGGCACATCGCCACTGAACCCTAGACATGTGGGAAAATGTTGCCTGGACGGATGAATCGAGATTCACTTTGGTACATGCGGATGGCAGGATTCGAGTACGGCGCAAACCACATGAAGCGATGGATCTTTCTTGCCAGCAGGGTACTCTTCAAGCTGGTGTGGGTGGCATTCTCGTTTGAGGACTGTTTACGTGGACTGAAATGGGATCCCTGGTGCGTGTGACATCGTCCCTCACAGGTCAACGTAACCGGGATATCCCGGACGACCATTTCCTTCCGTTTGTGCGTCTTCAACATCCCACTGGAACTTCATCCTGCAACAAAACAATGAACCATGCCATCGCTCCCGAATTGTATCCGAATGGTTGGATGAACACTCCACCGACGTGATCTCGTTTCCTTGGCCAGCTAGGTCACCTGACCTCAATCCCATCGAGCACATCTGGGATGCCATCGAGAGAGATGTTCGAGGGTCTGACCCCCTCCATCAAATCTTCGTGAACTATGGGAGCTTGTTCAGGGGTCGTGGATCCGTATGGCTTCCCGACGCTTCCGGTTTCTTGTTGAGTCCATGCCGCGATGAATCGCCGCCGTCATCAGGACGAAAGGTGGTGCTACACGTTACGAGACAGGTATCTCTAATTCAATTGCTCTTCAGTGTATGTATCCATATGAGAGATTTTTTTGGTTAGTTGCTTAGAATAGTTAAACAGACGCCCGTCATGTTCAATGTTATGTACTTGCACATGTATATTATGAAAACTCTTACTTTACGGGAAATAGAAAATGATGTTAGTAAAGATATTAATTTCATGTAAAAATGAATAAAAATTGAAAACTATTCTCGTACAAGGGGCGACAAATCTGGGCTTGTACCAGAGCGACAAATGCCCTTGGCGCGTTCCTGTTCGTATAAAAAGTTTTTTCCCTGTGATACATGTTCAGTATAGTGCTGTCGGGTTTGATCGATTAATCGATCAATATTTTAGTCGCCGATTATTTTCTTCAATTTTTTAATCGCCGATTATTTTCTTCTTCTGATTAATCAGTTACTTAAAAAATTAGTATAAAAATAAAATTCATTAGAAACTGTTGCAAAAAACTGCATATAGTTTTGAATTTGTTGAATACACGAATTTGTGCTCCTGTCTTCACTTTTTGAAACTAGCCTTTTTATAGCGATGGGAGTTTTAATCTGGCAGTCACCACTATCAGAATCGTCTGGACAAAATTGTCCATATTTACGACATTCAGAAGTCAAAAGTGTTTAATGAATTAAAGAGACCTTCTTATGTGAGTTTAACTAGAGATTTTTGGACCTCGTTCGCCAACGACAGCTACTTAGCAATAACAGTACACTGGATTGACAATGAGTGGCATTATTGTGATGCAACTCTTCAAGTTAAACAGGTGATTGAGAAGCATACTGCAGATCAGTGTACAACTGAATTTGAGGAACCCGTCGAAAAATCGGAACTAACGGACAAGCTTGTTGCAATCTGCACTGATAATGCCAGAAATATTGTACTTGGCGTTAATAAATCAAGTTTGACAGTGTAAGATGTTCGGCACATACTTTACAAATAAGTATAAATAAAGCTCTTATAGGATGTAAGGTCAGGTGATGCGCAATATACTACAGCCTCTCCTTGACAAATGTCAACCCCGCCTTCTCGTGGAGCATCCTGTTCCCACTAAAGGAGCTCTGACGACTGCCAAATAGCGGTATAACTATACAATCGGGATTAGAAGAAATGCTATCCCACACTCACAAAGCCGCTTGGCCAGCGTGGCGAGTTATGGCCAAACCCCTCCAAAATGACTCCACAACTTAAATCTTGGCCCTCAGTCTCCGGCAGCTGGAATGTACATGGCCAAAGCAGCGGCCAGTGCGACATGAAGGCAGAGGGTGCTAAGTATCACCGGAGGACCGGACTAGGCTGCCATCTGATGCTGACCTTGGCTACGTATAACGAACGGGACATCGTCAGGCTAAGTGAGGTAAGGAGAAAAGGAGATCATCTCATTGAACTGAAAAGTGGACATCTCTTCTATTATCGTGGGACAGATACTGGTAGAACTAGTGGTGTTGGATTTATAATAAACAAGAAACTGAAGGATAAAGTTGTAGAAGTTGAAAGTTTCTCTGACAGAGCTGCACGACTTGTTATCCAACTCTCGAGAAGATACCAGTCTCAGATTATTCAAGCTTATGCACCCACTACAAGTCATCCTGAAGAAGAGATTGAAGAATTTTATGAGGAAATTCGTCATCTAAATAATAAAGGCAAGCAGCACTTGATCCTTATGGGAGATTTCAATGCGAAAATAGGGCAACGGCAACAGAATGAAACTTCAGTAGGTAAATTCGGTCACGGCAGCAGAAACCAGCGTGGAAATACTCTCGTAGAGTTTGCAGAGGCAGAAGGGTTTTTCATCATGAACTCCTTTTTCTAGAAAAAGCCACAAAGGAAATGGACATGGAGGCATCCTAATGGATTGACAAGTGAAATTGATTTTATTATGTGTAACAAGAAATTTGTCATGGAAGACTGCAGTGTGCTAAACAAGTTCAACACAGGTAGTGACCATAGAATGATAAGATGTAAGATGCACCTTAATGCTAAACTCGAGCGTGGCAAGCTCATAAAACAAACAAAGTGTATTGACACGACCAACCTTAAAAAATCCTCATAATACCTTCAAATTGGAACTGAGGAACAAATTCTCTGCTTTAGGAGGTCTAACGTCGGAAGAAGTGAACATCTCTGAAATTAACTGAAAACTAACCAAGGCGCTTATGGAAACAGTAACAAAAATAACTGGCACTAAGAACAAGTTGCATATGAACAAATTATCAGGAAAAACCAAAATTCTGATGCAAAAAGAAGAGAGATGAGGACAACTAAAGGAGATGTGACTTTCAAAGTGGAATATATGGAGCCATGCAAGGCGGTACGAAAAAGTATCACTGAAGATGTAAGGAAATTCAATTGTGAACTAGTGAGGAAAGCAAATGAAAACAACCAAAGCCTAAAGATAGCAAAGGGACATCTCAGTAAGGGAAGAAAACAGATTATGGCACTGAGAAAAGAAGATGGTTCTGTAACAAGAAATAGAGGCGAAATTTTGACAAGAGTGAAAGATTTCTACTCAAAACTATGTGAAAGGGATGATACATGTACTCCAGACATTACAAAAGGTACCAGAGTTCTTCCAGTCCTCCCAGCAGAAGTTACACATGCAATCAAGAACATGAAACGGGGAAAAGCTCCAGAAGAAGATGGAATTACAGTAGACATCATACAAAAAGGAGGTGGAGAAATTGAAACAGTACCCGCCCAAGTTCTCACTGGATGCCTTAATGAAGGGAAGATTCCTGAGGATTGGAACAATGCTACAATGATCCTGTTACATAAAAAAGGTGACATTGAGGATCTCAGAAACTACAGACCTATCAGCCTCCTATCAGTGGTTTATAAAATCTTCACTAAAGTTCTTTCACACCGCTAGAAGGTGACAATGGACATGGCTCAACCAAGAGAACAAGCTGGATTCAGGAGTGGCTACAGCACTATAGATCACATCGACGTACTGAGAGAACTAATTGAAAGAGTGAGGGAATATGAACTTCCATTATGCATGGATTTTATCGTCTATGAAAAGGTCTTTGATTCGGTGAAACCATCAGCAGTTACAATGGTTTTGAAATCCTGCGGTATTGAAGATGCATACACTAATACTATTCATAACATCTATGAAAATGCAATTGAAAAGATTCGGCTATTTGAGAATACAGCACCCATAAAATTGGAAAGGGAGTGGGACAAGGCGACACTATATCTCCCAAACTCTTTAATGCCACATTGGAAAATATCTTTCAATCACTGAACTGGGGAAACAAAGGGATAAAGATTAATGGAGATTATCTAACTCACCTTCGTTTTGCTGATGACATAGTCATTTTTGCAACTACCCCATCAGAGCTGAAGAGTAAGATCCAGGAACTTGCTGACAAGAGTATAGAAGTGGGATTAAAAATGAACTTTCAGAAGACAAAAGTGATGTTCAATGCTTTTACAAAAAATGAAGATTTATCGATTGATGGAGAAAAGCTGGAGATAACCAATACCACATTTATCTTGGACAGCAGATGTCAAGTGAGGGTCACATTGATGAAGAAATTAATCGGCGTATAAAACTTGCCTGGAGAGCGTTTGGAAGAAACAGTATAATTTTCAAGAGCAATATGTCTTAAAAGAAAAGTGTTTGATCAATGCATCTTTCCAGTGCTTACATATTATGCAGAGACGTGGACCTTAACTAAAAGAGATATACAAAGGCTGCAGACAACTCAAAGAGCAAGGAGAGATGCATGCTTGGTGTGACCAGGAGAGATAAGAAGAGGAACTCGTTGATCAGAAAAATGACAAGAGTGGAAGACATCATCACCAGAGTAAAATCTCTGAAATGGCGGTGGAATATATGAGGTGTTCCCCTATGGGTGCGTATGTTTCTGTAGTAGACCACAAGACTGAAATTCTCGGCCTGGTTTCGTCGATGCAATCTTCTGCCCCTGCCAGACATGCTCAATTTGCAAATCCAGAAAACGTGCTGGCCGAGGAGTTGATGCACAGCCTGAAGAGCATGTTGAGTTGCCCGCGTGGAGTGTGGGAGGGCGTTATTCTGCTGGAATATCGCATCGGGGATCGCACTAAAAAATGTCAGGACGACCGGCTGCACGATGTCGCTGACGTACGTACTGCAATTCAGTGTACCCCGTATAAACACCAGACTCGTACGAGAGTGATAGCTAATCGTACCGCACACCATGATGCCCAGCGTGGGGCCTGTGTGTCGTTGGCGGATGTATGATGGCAGAAACCCCACACCCGTCGCATTTGGTAGCGTACACGACCGTTAGACGCTCCCAAGCAGAATCGGCTTTCATCATTGAAGACCACTGACCGCCATTCTTCCCTCAAATGAACTCGTTCGCGGCACCACCAGAAACGTGCTCGACGTCACCAAGGGTCAGTGGTAACCGTACCAGCGGCACGCGTGCCCGTAGTCCTGCTTCCGACAAACGATTCTGTATCGTTCTACTAGACACCCTTGGTATGGTTCTAATTTGTGGCTCCGTAGCCGTCTGCTCTGCCAACGCCGCCCTCCTGATACACCGATCCTCTCGTGCGTCCGTAACTCTGTGTTCCTCGGAACCACATCTGCAAGTGTGCGAATGCTTTTCTGACCACCGACGTCACCATCTTATCACGGTCGATACCTCTCATCTCACGATTCGACGGAATGACCAACCTCCTTCCCGTAGACCCACTATACGACCTATCTCGAACTCCGATAACTGAATAAATTTTGCGCGTCTGCGTACACTTGCGTGTTGTCATCCGCAGTGACGTCATTATTTCTTGCAATAACCTTCCAACTTGGATCACAGTTTCTGCTGCCCTTAACAATTAACATATAAAAAGATGTTCCTACCGGCATTCCTTCTGGACGTTCTTTTTTCGCTTTCCGGCAGTGTATTATCGCAGATGCTTTAACCTCGGTCATACATTTTTCTAGGGGATAACCTTAGCGCACGTGAAAAATGTATAAACGAAATTTCCGAATGTTAAGTTAATGGTGTACTCCGTGTTTAAGTTCTAATGTAAAAATATGAATGCTTCCATAGAGGAAAAAAAAGTGGTCTAAGCGATGGTCTCTGATCATTCGTCCGAAAGGGGTACGGGTTCGAATTCCGGTAAGGATGGATGTTGTGTTTGTCTTACGGCACTGGCTTTCTCCCTTCCCTGGAACCAGTGACCCTAAATTCGGGACGGGCGACTGC
Source organism: Macrothele yani (assembly GCA_039090855.1). Taxonomy (NCBI): domain Eukaryota; kingdom Metazoa; phylum Arthropoda; class Arachnida; order Araneae; family Macrothelidae; genus Macrothele; species Macrothele yani. Next base: position 8,003,305 of record CM076999.1, on the reverse strand, counting down.
TTATAGCCCATTGAGTTGCTCACGGTGGTCGTTAAATCTCCATTAAAAAATAAATAAAAGGGAAAAAGCGGGAGGTGAGGGGGACTCGTAATTTTAGATAATGCTCAGTTAGAATGTAAGACAGAGGTGCAGTCAAAATCTGGCGCCGCCCCGGTGGCGCGGTGGTCTAAGCGATGGCCTCTGATCATTCGTCTGAAAGGGGTCCGGGTTCGAATCCCGGTCAGGCATGGATGTTGTGTTTGTCTTACGGCACTGGTTCTCTCCCTTCCCTGGAACCAGTGACCCTAAATTAGGGACGGGCGACTGCTTATAGCCCATTGAGTTGCTCACGGTGGTCGTTAAACCTCCAAACAAACAAAAAAAAATCTGGCAGAGTTAGGTTTCTTTTTACTTAACTGAATCTGACTTTATTTATTCAGTCGTCGTTTATCGAATTCCTTCAATGTTGGTTCCGAACTAAAATTTGGATGCAATCGATACATTTTCCCGCAAGTAATCCCGCAGAAGGTCGGGGAATAAGTCCCGTTCCTGACCTTTGACCCTATTTCGCCTTTTTTTTTATTGTGATTTAACGACCACTGTGAGCAACTCAATGGGCTATACGCAGTCGCCCGTCCCTAATTTAGGGCCATTGGTTCTAGCATAGGCGTAGCGTTGGGGTAGCATGGAAGGAACGTTCCCCCTCAACTTAAAAATTGAAAAAAAAAATAAGTAGTCGTTCGCCATTTAAGTGTCATAAAGCGTGGCATACAGCCAAGGGAACAACGCCAAGCAATAGCATGCATTCTTATGACTGCTGACTGCTTTACAGCAGTCATTCCATGCACAACAGCATGCAGTCATCTGATGATGGTCTTCATCATCAGATAACTGCATGAAGTGTTTTGAAAGACAATGCATGTTTGTTTTTATCCTAATTAGGGTGAATCAACCAAGCCTGGCCACCCCGGTAGTGCAATGGTCTAAACGATGGCTTCCGATCATTCGTCCAGTTTCGAATCCCGGTGAAGCATGGATGTTGTGTTTGTTTTACGGCCCTGAATCTCTCCATCCCCTGGAACCAGTGGCTCTAAATTAGGGACGGGTGACTGCTTATAGCCCAGTGAGTTGCTCATGGTGGTCGTTAAACCTCCAACCAAAAACAAAAAAACAAGCCTGGCACACCTTGTAATTTTCGATATATTAGGCATGTAAAAACCTAAGTTATGGCAATTAAAGAGGGGCATTTTCGGAGAAACTATTTCCAAGAATGCCCCCTGCAAGAAAAACATGGGTTTACCTTTATTTGTGCCGCCCTACTCCCCATTTTTTTGTCACGATACGCCTATGAGCTCCAGGGAAGGGAGAGTGCCAGTTCCTTAAGACATACAATACATCCATGCCTCACCAGGATTCGAACCCGTACCCAACTCGGACGAGTGATCACGAGCCAGCACTTAGACCACTGCGCCCGACCGTTTTCAGTGGTGTATGTGCCCAGGCCTGAGTACATTTAAGGAGGTAGGGGACCGGGGCGCTAGACAGTATTTGGGGCACAGTATTTTTTTTTTTTTTTTTTGATTTGAGGTTTAACGACCACCGTGAGCAACTCAATGGGCTATAAGCAGTCGCCCGTCCCTAATTTAGGGTCACTGGTTCCAGGGAAGGGAGAGAGCCAGTGCCATAAGACAAACACAACATCCATGCCTCACGGGATTCGAACCCGGACCCCTTTCAGACGAATGATCAGAGGCCATCGCTTAGACCACTGCGCCACCGGGGCGGCGGGCCACAGTATTACTGGCACATCTAGGATTTCACTATGGGGTTGATGAGTAAAAATACCCAGGAGAAAAATTCCCCAAATGTGATGTGGAAGCCTTAAAAATATCCCCTCCATGTTGAAGTGTGTATCCGATGATAATGGACGAATCAGTGGTATCAAGAAAATGTATGGTTGAAAAATGGTTACTACACTCACGGACAATGAAATTTGCGCACCTAGAAGAAAACATGCTACAACCGCGAATCTTTGCAAATAGCTAGAGTGCGTGCTGGTATGCAAATGTACCATGTTTGGTGCGCATGGCCGCACACCTTGTCGTGGTGCTGCAAGCACGAACCGGCAGCCTTATAGACCGGCGTGTAGTCGAAGCTCCATTAAAGCAAAAACCACCGGCCTACGCAAGCAAGAGTACAGAGTGACAAGAATACCGGGTAGACGCCAGAAACGTCGATTTACGCAACTTACGGATTTCGAGAGAGGCCTGAAAACCGTTGAGTGGTCGGTGCGCCGTATAGCCCGACACGTGGATGGTTCTGACCATACCATCAGACTGTATTGGGAGCACGGTGTATGATAGTCAAGTGATACGACTCCCGGGGAAAAAATCGTCCGTTAATGTCACTTGTCACTAGATGGCGCAAGGAACGTGTGGGCCGATGATTTCAAACAACCTATGTTTTCTTATGAGAGGAAGCGACAGTAACAGTCGTTTTTTACGAATGCTGTTTTGCTTGGAATTAAAAACGATTTGGAACGCTTCGCAGACATGTACTTTTGTCCTTATCACGTGGAAATATATAAAATAAGCCATATATATATCATTTTTTATCCACGAAATGAGTACTCGAACGTGTAGATTTCTGAGCAGACGATGCTGAGTTTTTTTTTTTCTGAGGCAATAGGGAATAAACCTTTTATCATAAGAAAAACGTGTATTTCTTGTAAAATGAGATGGCACTGTATATTTGGAGGAGCAATTATTCACATGGAATGTTAATTTTTCTATTATAAGTTTTGTTTTTGCTGCACTCATTGGAGCATCATTAACGGAAACTATTCGTTTTGAAACACCGAATTTTTCGCAAAATTTTTTTTATTACCCTTCCCTCGAAAAATCATTCACTAATGATGTTTTCATTTACTAATATTCAAGATGCCTTTCGCACCTAATCATACTAATGAATAAGGGTCTTCATCTGTGCTGGCGATGGCGGCAGAGAAAATGCATCGCGATGAAATGGTCGATTTTTACCGGCGGAGCTTTCTCGGACCTGCGTGCATATATTGTAATACGATCAGAGCCTTTTTAAGAGGAAAGGGGGCTAGAGGGTCTGCAGCCCCGGGCCCCGTATTTTCAAGGGGCCGCAGAATTATGCAGGATGTTTGAAGAATTGGCAGAGTTCTAGTTTTTTCTTTTTTTTTTCCAGATAGCACAGCAAAATTTATAAGAAACTGCCTTGTGAAAAAAAAAATTATATTTCTTTCTATTTTTTTAGGAGTGTGCAAAAAGTATAGTCGCCCCTAGTCCATCCTCAAATTTTTTGAAAACATTACAGATTTTTCTTTTTTTTTACACATCTGCAATTGGGGGAAATTTTCGTACATTAAGAATTCGTTTGAATCATGATATTTGGATCATATTATTTCGCCCACTACTTCGATATAATTTCAACAAGCTGAACCCTGGTGCTGGGAGGGATTAAAGCAGAACTGAACTGGTATCCATTTTCCTACCATGTATCTTTACATTTTCTTGCTAACACCGATTCCCCCATGAATTATGGGAAACATTTTCAATTCCTCAATGAGATTTTCAAATTTAATATTTTCAGTAGCTGATACAGCAGAATTAGTCTCCAGCATTGGAACTTCCTCTATAATTACGCTTCTCGACATTCCTTGCTCCCGGTGAGATGGGGCCTTTCACGGGCTTTTGATTGATTTTGACAAATACGCTGGACAGCCTAGAAAAATGGATGGAACTGCCTTGGGTGACAACCTAATTCTTACTGGCATATCATACAAAATTTTCCCATTCGAAGTCCCCGTCTTACGAGTAATAATGTCTGAAGGCAAGAAGTGTTTTTGGCAAACATGATCACTGCTTTGCAGTTCTCAATCCTTACGTGGGATAGCTGGCCGCTATTTTTCCTTTTCCAACAGCTTTTCATCTGTTGGGGCTTTAAAGGTTGATACACGTTCTTTACATGTAGCATAACCTGTCCGACAGTTCGGCACAAAACACGCTCCCCCATATCAGAAACCTAAATATTGAACAGATTCTAGTCTACATTTAGTTGCACTATAAATTTATCTCCCGCTTAAGTAAAAAAAAAAAAAAAAAAGGTTGACGTACTCTACCTCCTGTGCAGAAACTTCGTTTCTGGAACTTCATACAATATAATTGCCCAAAGTAATAAATTACAAATACCTAAGATAAACACCAATTTAGCACTGATGAAATGTTAACTACCATGTAATCCTACGACGGTTAGCAAGAACTATCGTCCACAACTCCTCAACGACCCCTGGTGACTTGTGACATTAACAGTCCGTTTTCAAACTGTTAGCAGTACGGAGAGTTGTATCACCTGACTTATCATACACCGTGATTGGGAGCCGTGGACACGTGACGGCACTGCCACACGACAGAGCTACTCCGAACGGACCAGGAGGATCACCGGTAGAGGGATCGACGGATCGTGCGCCTGACACGAACAGATCCCAAGGGGACCCGGTCCACTATATAGGCTGATGTAGCGGCCAAGGAGGTTATATTACTGTAGACACCACTGGCTCTGCCGCCATAGGTCATATAACTAATCTGTGGTGTGATGTCACAAGCAGGCAAAAACGAACTAAATTATACCGTTTTTTTTTTTTTTTTTGATTGGAGGTTTAACGACCACCGTGAGCAACTCATTGGGCTATAAGCAGTCGCCCGTCCCTAATTTAGGGTCACTGGTTCCAGGGAAGGGAGAGAGCCAGTGCCGTAAGACAAACACAACATCCATGCCTGACCGGGATTCGAACCCGGACCCCTTACGGACGAATGATCAGAGGCCACCGGGGCGGCTATACCGTTGATAAAACAGTAAGCTTGTGCATCATTGATAAAAATTATTGAATCACTCATTTTATCTGTTTATACGCTTAGAAGCTTTTGTTCCATTGGTTTCCAAGCAGCTTCTTTTCTGCGGCTGCGTCGTGCCTGCTCATGACGTCATTTGCAGCACGGACGGTGACTTATGGCGGCCAATGCTGCGTGGATAGGAGTGGTTTCTCCAGTAATATAACCTCCTTGGTAGCGGCTCCTCTGTGCCCACGAACCACTTCCCGATGCCTCGCGGACGCCAATATGCGATCCCAGCGCCCCTTACGTGTGCTGCCATCAACGCCGGCACCGTGTGCACTAGTGCCAGGCCAGAGCGGCATGGAATGCCACAGACTGACGACGTGTGGTGTTTAGCGACGAGTGCCGCTTCGTTTTGGGGACAGATGATCATCGTGTCTGGGTGTGGAGATTCCCGGGTCAATGGCACCACACCTTTCCCACTGCAGGCATTATGGTCTGGGAGCCATTGCGTACGATAGCCAATCAGCTCTAGTAGTTGTACGTGGATCGTTGATGGGCCAGCGGTATGTGAATGAAATCCTACGGCCCCATGTGCTCTCATTCCTGGCCGAGATTCCAGGTGCACTATTCTAGCAGGATAATGGCCGCCCGCACACAGCTCGGGTTGCCCAGGACTGCCTACGTCATGTCCAGACGCGCTCCCCAGACATGTCTCCTGTCGAGCATGCGTGGGACCAGTTGTAACGTCAGTTGCCGCCGTGCCGCACTATCCGGGATTTGGAGCACACCGTCCAACACGTGTGGGTCAGTCTGCCGCAGGACAACGGGAGTCTGTTCGCCACCACGCCGGACCGTATTGCAGCATGTATCGCTGCACGAGGCGCTATTGAAAATGACCGGACTGCGTGCCACAGATCCCTCTGCAATTGTCCTGCAGCTCTGTTTTTGCCATCATGTGTATCATTACGTCCAAAAAATTTGAGTTCAATCCGATGCTTCCTTCTTTGCGCCAATTTCATTGTCCGTGAGTGTATAATCCCCAAAAAGCATATACTTTATTTTTTTTATTGGAGGTTTAACGACCACCGTGAACAACTCAATGGGCTATAAGCAGTCGCCCGTCCCTAATTTAGGGTCACTGGTTCCAGAGAAGGGAGAGAACCAGTACCGTAAGACATACACAACATTCATGCCTCACCAGGATTCGAACCCGGATGAATGGTCATAAGCATCGCATAGAATACTGCGCCACCCGGACGCAGTGGTCTAAGCCTTTTGTGTTCATCTAACACACAGTTACCAGTTTCAATTCTTTGAACTTCTTTCATTTTCGGTAATTTCTTATCAAAATTGCTCTGAAAAGGGGTGAACACCCACTGTACTGCACCTTGTAACTGATTGTACAATCTCCGATTATGAATATTTTCAAGATTCGTACAAAACGTAATATATGCATACAAGTTTTCTTTTTTTATTTGTTGTTCAAAATCCAAAAACATTGTTCCCTCAAACAGATACAGAAGAGACAGCACAAAATGGTTTTAAAATACAACTTGTAACCACCATGTTTATGCTAAAAACCATACATATTATAATGAGAAATGGACAACGAATTATAATTATTATTTTAATGATCTGTTAAATACAAACACTATACAAACCCTCTAGTAAAAAGCCATTTTAAAATTAAGTTAAATCTCAAATAAAAAGCTTTATAAAACTTTTTGTTCAACAAACTTTTTACAACAAATACCAACCAAAACAGCTTTGCAATATTTGGAATGAAATTTTATGTATAACTGAAAGCACTTAGCAAAAGATTTACAAGTCAAATTTAATCAATAAATTAAGTTCTGCTGTAAGAAGACCTTTCCAGTTTCACACAATTTTTACATTAATGGAAAAACAATGCAGTATTTCGGTTTTAAACTGGCAAACATATTTAATCAATTATTTAAATTTCAACATGCCACTCTTTTCATTTTACAGCAAAAATTTTGTGTGTGTGAATAAATCTATCACAACTTACTTCAGACTTTAGAGTCAAGACATCTAGATGAATATAACAACCATGACAGTCTGCCCTGAGATTGTCGGAAGTAAACAAAAGAATTAGAAATAGAAAGAATGCAATACACTAACAGATAAATGTAGAATTATTAACTCGGCAATCAGACATCCTTGAATTGCCTGTATTTTCAGTTCATCGCGTAACATCAATATATATATATATATATATATATGTATATAACTTGAAAATCACATTGCCCTGGAGTGGAGACATAACTAGGCATTTTAACGTGTATATATATAAAACTTGAAAATCATATTGCCCTGGAGTGGAGACATAACTAGGCATTTTAACGTGTATATATATAAAACTTGAAAATCATATTGCCCTGGAGTGGAGACATAACTAGGCATTTTAACGTGTGTATATATATATATTTATATATATAAAACTTGAAAATGATATTGCCCTGGAGTGGAGACATAACTAGGCATTTTAACGTAAATATATATATGTGTGTGTGTGTGTGTGTGTGTGTGTGTGTATAGCAAGCAGCAATATATATATATATAAAACTTGAAAATCACATTGCCTGGCATTTTTTTTTTGATTGGAGGTTTAACGACCACCGTGAGCAACTCAATGGGCTATAAGCAGTCGCCCGTCCCTAATTTAGGGTCACTGGTTCCAGGGAAGGGAGAGAGCCAGTGCCGTAAGACAAACACAACATCCATGCCTGACCGGGATTCGAACCCGGACCCCTTACGGACGAATGATCAGAGGCCAACGCCTTAGACCACTGCGCCACCGGGCGGCGCCTGGCATTTTAACGTATATATATATATCATCATTATCATCGTCAACCATTATCAATCCACTGCTGGACGAAGGTCTCCCCAAGTTTCCTCCACAACGGTCTGTCTTGTGCCAGTCTCCTCCATGTCACTCCCACATACTTTCGAATTTCATCCACCCATCTTCCATGTATATATATATATATATATATGAGCATTTAGATTTTCAGTATTTTGTTTTTGGAGTGCCATTTGCAGCTATTTATTTTTAATATACGGTATATATAAAGAACAAATTACCAATAAAACAGTAAAACAATAAAACCAACTTTGAAATTCTAAAGCGCCCAAGGCTGCGTAAAAGAAAAATCAAAACATACAACGACAGCACAAGATAAGCAAACTAAAACAATAAAAAAAAAAAAACATAATAAAAAATTAAGCCAAGCCTTGCAAAACAAAAGTGTACCCAAGCAAGCAGAAAACAATTTTTCAACCAGGAGAAAAACAGGGGTTGCAGATCATGTGCAGTGATTGCCCCTGACGAAGCCATGAATAAACTCTGCCACATGATCTGCAATTCGTTTTTCTCCTGGTTGAAAAATTGTTTTTTGCTTGCTCAGGTACCCTTTTTGTATTGCAAGGTTTGACTTAATTTTTTATTTTATTATGTTTTTTTATTCTTTTAGTTTGCTTATCTCATGTTATTATATATTTATATATAGACACAGTACATATAGCTGGCAGTTGTGGATAGCAGCCAAAGCAGTGATTGAATAGCCTTCAGAGAATCTTCAATGTGAACTACATCTTTACCTTGCAATGTACATACAGTCCACGCCGCTAAAGAAAAACTGCAGGCTCTGTTGCTATCAATAAGGCTGTGTTTTTCTTTAGTAGAATGGATTATACAGCCTCACTGTCATTTTTGAATGTGAGCATTTCTGAACATTTTGAGGGAGAAATGTGGATTTTAAGGAGCCAAGTCTATCAAAACTAGTGAAATATATAAATATATTATAAGCAAATTCTGTAAATGCCAAAATATACTGGGGGGGGGATGGTACCAGAAATTGGTGCAAAAGTTTCAAATCCAAATTTTAAATTTCAAATCAGACTGTAAGCAGTGATTTTTGCGTCCCCTTTTGAGCTGCCTGTTACGCCTCTGCACTGTAGTGGGAAACAAACTTACATCTCTAGATTTCTGTTTAAGTATGCTATTCTATAATTTTCAAGTTTTCTCCTGTGATTGACATTACATGATAAACAAACAGTAAATACAGGGAATTCAAGGATGTCTGATTGCTGAGTTAATAATTCTGACATATTTCCACATATTAAGAGAATATTTTTTACACAGAATTTATAGATAAATGTAGGTTGTAGGAAAAACACACTGGTTACATTAAGAAATCTTAAACACAGAAACTTTCAATCTAGCTTAGGTCTTGATCATCTGTAAACAAAAGAGCTATATGAATGTGTGCGGGTGTGTTACTCATAAGAAACCTAGTAATTTCCCAGTTTGCAATTCATCCATATTATAGAACACTTTCTCCACTGAGTAATGGCAATGCATTAGTGGATTATTCACTTTGCCTTCACTGATGTAACGTTTAAGAAAAGGGGCATAAAATACAATTCACAAAACTTATTTTTCTAATTAGGTAATTAAGAATATAAGCGTCCAATACGGATTTTTGCTCATGAGTACACTCGAACCCATATATAACGAAGTTGACTGGAAAGTGAAAAAATTGGATACATGCAAACTTTGTTATACCTGAGAAAATAAAACAAAAAGGGGGGCTATTTTAAGCATATTACATTACGTGAAGGGTTTAAACAGGTCAAACTTAAACTGCTTATCAATTAACTGAAGGTAACTGATGAACAATTAATTTAAAAAATATAGTCAGCAAACAACATGAGTGAGATTTGCAATAAGAAAAACGCTTAACAATTGCAAAAATTCAATGACGGCTAAAAATTTAACTCGCCTGATACATTTGATTTTTTCTTTTGATTGGAGGTTTAACGAACACCGTGAGCAACTCAGTGGGCTATAAGCAGTCGCCATCCCTAATTTAGGGCCACTGACTCCAGGGAAGGGAGAGCGCCAGTGCCATAAGACAAACACATCTATGCCTCACTGGGATTCGAACCCGGACCCATCTTGGACAAATGATCAGATGCCATCGCTTAGACCACTGCACACGCAACATTTGATTTGCATGCAGGGACCAACTTAGACAGTTTGGGGCCCTGGGCAATAGGCTTTCAGCCTCCGTAAAACTGAAGCTCCCGAGACCATCCTCCTACATGATTGAGAATGGTCTCGGGGGCTTCAGTTTTGCGATTTCAATTTGATACATAACTATATCCCCCTCCCCACTCACAAAGGTCAGGGACAACCCCAAATGCCCTCCCATAAATCAGACCGTGTTTGTGTCATAGCGTAAATGTGAGCAGGGCCTGATTAAGAGAGGGTTTTTAGGAGCTGTAGCCTTGGAGCCCACCAGGTAGGTAGAGGTAGAGAGAGGTTTGTAAAATAGTTCTAGGTTTGCCAGAGAGAGAGGTTTGTAAAATAGTTTTAGGTTTCAGAGAGAGGTTTGTAAAATATTTTAAGTTCGTCAGAGAGAGAGAGAGGTTTGTAAAATATTTCAAGATTTGCCAGAGAGAGAGAATTATTTGTAAAATAGTTTCAGGTTTGCCAGAGAGAGATTTGCAAAATAGTTTCAGGTTTGCCACAGAGAGAGACCCAGAGCTTTGTAAAATAGTTTTGAGAGAGAGAGAGAGAGAGAGAGAGAGAGAGAGAGAGAGAGAGAGAGAGAGAGAGAGAGAGAGAGAGAGAGAGAGAGAGAGAGGTTTGTAAAATAGTTCTAGGTTTGCCAGAGAGAGAGAGGTTTGTACAATAGTTTTAGGTTTGCCACTGAAAGAGAGAGAGGCAGAGCTTTGTAAAATAGTTTTAGGTTTGAGAGAGAGACAGAGCTTTGTAAAATAGTTTTAGGTTTGAGAGAGAGAGGTTTGTAAAATAGTTTTAGGTTTGCCTCATATGATTTCCACTTGGTCAGAAACAGAGGCTGGTAGATGAAGAGATTTCAAGGCAATGACTTACAAACGGTAAAGGTTTCATGCCGCAGCTTACAGTGGGGTTGGTGAGACAGTTTCAGCTTTTCCACTACCATCCACCCACACCTTCAAATTTGCACTTGGAATCGTTAATGGTAGAAGTCCCCGTGTGGCTTTACATTGCATAACAAAACAAGATGCACCAAAAAAGCATACAGTGGTAAACCATTAAAAAAATTCAAGACAAAATCTAGGAATCTTAAGCTTTTAACTCATGTTCTTATAAGAACAATTAAAAATACAGTGACTTATCATGAAAACTCCACAGATAATTTATTAGCTTGAAGAATTCACTATGTATTAATAATCACAAGCATATTGCTACAGTTTCATGTTTTAACGTGTTTTATAATGATCCCCCTTCATAATTCTTTGAGGGTCCACTCAGATGTCTTAGCCTCTGGGCCCACTAAAATGGCACAGCCTAGGGGTCCACTAAGGCCTCAATCTGGCCCTGAATGTGAGTCAATTTTTGCTTGTTTTGTGCTCATCATGATAGCTGTTTTATAAATGTTTTCAAACTTCCTCTGACGCTGTGGTTACAATGCTTTTAGATGCAAAATAACTCTAGGATTTTCTAAACAGCAATTAAGAGATTGAAGGGTGACAAGGGGAGAGGATAAAAGACAGCATTTGCCCAGGAGATGTATGTGTGGCATCTTCAACAGATGAATCAATCAATAATTGTAAAAAAAAAAAAAAAAAAAAAGAAAGAAAGAAAAGCATAAAACAACATATACTTTTAACAGAAGTTATTGCTCTTTCCACGTTTATAAGTGAGTCACGGAAAAATTCTCATCGGCCGCCACCGGGAATCGAACCCAGGGTCTTCCAGTTACGCGCCGATTATGCTTCCACTGCACCACAGCGACCTCAAATTCTTCTAGACTCACATACATTAACTGCCAAGCCAATTGGCAGATTGCTTCTTGGAGCCCCGCACAATGCTGGGGATTCACCAAAGATGGTAAGCAGCAACTGAATAATTAGAAGGCGAATGAATAATTAATACAGCCATTTGACGTGGACTAGGAACATCAAACAGAAGTTATCGCTCTTTCCACGTTTATAAGTGAGTCACAGAAAAATTCTCATTGGCTGCCACCGGGAATCGAACCCAAGGTCTTACAGTTATGCGCCAGATATGCTTCCACTGCACCACAGCGACCTCGAATTCCTTCAGACTCACATACACTAACTGCCAAGTCAGATTGCTTCTTGGAGCACTGCACAATGCTGGGGATTCACCAAAGATGGTAAGCAGCGACTGCAAATTTAGAAGGCGAATGAATAATTAATACAGACATTTGACGTGGACTAGGAACATCAAACAGAATTTATCGCTCTTTCCAAGTTTATGAGTCACAGAAAAATTCTCATCTTTGGCGAATCCCCAGCATTGTGCAGGGCTCCAAGAAGCAATCTGACAATTGGCTTGGCAGTTAGTGTATGTGAGTCTGGAGGAATTCAAGGTCACTGTGGTGCAGTGGAAGCATATCTGGCGTGCAACTGGAAAACCCTGGGTTCGAATCCTGGTGGCGGCCAATGAGAACTTTCCCGTGACTCACTCATAAACGTGGAAAGAGTGATAACTTCTATTTGATGTTCCTAGTCAACGTCAAATGTCTGTATTAAATATACTTTTAATTTCTAGAGATAATGAGAATGGTAATAAACAGGGTTTCTAGGAAACTGGCAACAGAAATGGGTACAGTTCAAAAACCTGAACAAAGAACAACAGTAAAGCATTGATAACATGACCTGGAAAAGAACAAAGGACACAAAATGTCTGTACATGAAATAACCCAGAGATAATGAACAATTTATAGTACTATTTTAGAGTGAATTATTTATTGATTATGTGTGGTAAGTGGCAGTGTGTGTGTGTGTGTGTGTGTGTGTGTGTACTGGGAGGTAGTAAAAAAACAACTGAAACATGTTTGCTTCACTCAAACTGACCTGTCTGTAAATCAAACTACAGAGTGTTGCCAACATCAAGTATTGCCTAATTTTTCCCGTGAAAGATAAAGAGGTAAAAACTGAGTGAATTCCACTTATTTTGTTGAACTTTGACATACAAGGTTTTTCCAAAAAAATATTGTCTGCAACATGTGATTAAAATAATAAGGGAGAGTATTACGGAGTTCAAGGGATTTATAAAAACTTCGGTTTATACGGAACTTCGTTTATGCGAGCTTGTTATAGTTGGGTTCAACTGTTTTATAAATCCTAAGAATGCTTTACCTTGTGTCTGTTTATTATATCAGTGACATCAGGTCAGTGGGTGACTGGCAATACATAAACTGCTTTGGAAGTTGATATTGAGAGGCCCACTTTTACGAAAAATTATCAAGGTATATTTTTAACACAAGTATACGAATTACTGAGGTATTCTTGCATTAAGGCAATAACATTTAACAAAATTTTTCCCATTTTCCTGGATGCACTGCAGTTCTTTATTAAAGTTTAGTGTAAAATGATTACTTCCCTTGCTGAAAAGCAACAGATGTTCTCTGAGAGGGACTTTATTGCATTTTTATGAATTTTATTGCGATACAATTTTATGAATTTCACTGAGTTTTTTTTCTGAATGCCATGGTCTGCGGATGATATGAAGGAAAAAAAAAATGAGTGAATTGCAGTCTGCGGATTATACGACAAAAACTACGGTAATGTTTTTTTCTTTCTCTGCCAATTCAACTTTAAATAAATTGATACTAAAGAACAATCTTGTACTCTTCTAAATCATAAATTTCACAAAAGTATTTAACATTTTGAAATTTTGTTTATACATTTTTGACATTTATCTGTTTAAGACAATTCCTTAGAAAAACATACAACTGAGGTTTCACTCTCTCTCTCTCTCTCTCTATATATATATATATATATATACACTAAATTAAATTAAATGAATTCAGAAATTTTTTGAATATTTGTTATATCTTGGCACAGTTTACTGGTAGTTTACAAGCCACATATAATATTATTTTGTTTGTAACGAAGAAGACAAGAGTGAAGAGGAATATCCAATTAGAAACTTGCAATTTGCTTATTAAATGATAATGAGGAAAGAAAGCTTTATCAAGTGGGGACTTAATCACATTGTTGATGTTTTAAAAATTGCAGAGGCAAGACATCCATTTGTACACAACAATAATTTTTTTTTTAAAATGCTAAACACAATGGATGAGTTTTGTAACAGAAAGTTCCACTTAAATGTAACAATATTGGAAGCATAACAGAACAACATATTCAACACATTGATCATCATGTTTACCATGAATTGTTTGAGGTGATGCACTTCAAGTAGCTAGCAATAACAGCTGTATTATTGCCAGATTTATGATTTCAGTCTAAACATACGTACTGTATATACTCGTGCATAAGCCAAGAGTTTTTGGAAGAAATCCTGCTTTCAAAGTTGTGGGGGGCTTGGCTCCCGTGGATTCTCCTGCGGAATTTATTGGTGAATTTGTTTATGTTTTGGACCAAGTCTTTCCATGCAACAGTTTTCTAAGCTTCTAAATAAAAAAATATATGAAAAAGTTTTCTACTCAGAGTACAATTTTTATGGGAATAGATGCCACCAATACAATGAGTAAAAAACCTTATACCGTTTCAAACTGAGTTCGTGAAATTTCTTGCTTCCAAACATGGGATACCTCATTACTTCCTGTGTCCAATCACAGGACGCCATCGACACTGCATAAATTACTTAGCTGGTGGGGTGGGCACAGCCAATCAGGTATCTTTGTTCTCTAGGGTTTTCACAGCGAGCATGGGCGTGTGTGTTTGCGGTCTGTGTTAGCTAAAGTAATCTGCGATATTGAATAACACAGACATAGTTGTTTAACAAAAGAATTGTGGGATGCAATTTCACCAGAAATGGTTATAAATTCTATCAAAAAATGCTGCATAAGTAATGCAATGGAGTGTACTGAAGTAACGTAGGCCCAAGTAAAACTCAAAGATCTGTTACTGGGGGTAAAAACTTTATCTTAACAAAATGCAAGCTTTCGCTTCATCAGGCAGTGGAAAATATAAATAGACAAAACAGAATCAGAGTGCGAATGCAATTCAAATATGACAAAAATCAAACAGGAGCTTGAGTGCTCATGAGCTCATCATATATCAATCTCATCAAAGCCACGATTGCTCACAAGCTCCTGATTAATTATTTGTCATATTTGAATTGCATTCGCACTCTATCCTGTTTTGTCTATTTATATTTTCCGCTGCCTGATGGAGCTTTCCGTTGAAAGCGAAAGCTTGCATTTTGTTTAGATTTTTATGACCAGTAATGGATTTTTGAGTTTTATTTGTATTTACTTTAGAGTGGAGTATTCGAACACAATTGTCTTCACTAATTAATAATTAGTAATGTAAGTCACTTCAAAAGTTGTGCACACTGTGCAGGCGTTGCTCGTCGGACAATGCAATCGCTCCAATTGTTGCACCAATTGTGAGGCAGACTTCAGTATCCAAAGTTGTGTCTGTGTTTTCTGGCTAATTTGTTCCTCTTCCATAAAACTCTGCCCAGAAATGGAGGGAAAAAGTGAGTCAGGTCAGATCACACATAGTGACGTCTCAGTGAAGAGCAGCAAGCAGTTTGCAAGAGGGTCGCAGAAGAATTGCTTCAGTGGTACAAAACAGAAGTGTTGTTGTAGGTGATAGAGATGAGTTTGGGCTCAAATTTAGGAGCCCGGGCCCGGCCCGCTTTCTTTGATTACATGTGTTTGCTGAGCCCGGGCCCAGATTCTTGGAAAATTTTGCTTATCAAGGCTTGCATTTATGCATTATACACTGGCCAAAGATATGGCCTAAGCAAGGATTAGTTTTAAAAGTTTAATTCAGTAAATCCACTTCACAATATTAATATGTTTTCAGAAATACTGCGCATAAAGCCAAATGTTCTAAAATGTGGATTTGAAAATAAATAAATTATCAACGTGCCCTTCAACTGTATCAGGGGAATCAGTATTTTTTGTAAAAGCTGAAAAGAAAATCGTTTAGAAACAAAAAATTGCATTCGTTATTTCTTTTTGATTTCTAAATTTACTTTTATTTTGAATAAATTGCATTATAAAACGTACAACGCTGTACAGACAGTTGTAAGTGTTTGAAATTTTGACTCTAGAAAACTAATCTTTGCAAAATAATTTACATATATGCTAATTGGTAAAGTTAGTTTAGAGTGATGTAGTAGAATATAAAAAAAAAAGCATGTAAAGAAAAAAAAAAAAAAAAAAAAAAGAGAGAACGTAAAAGCATTCCAGACCAGATTATTTTGCATTTTGTAACATTAACAAAGCTTTGCGCTTAATAGTATATTAATCACAATATTATCATATGTGTGTGCAGTTTCCAGATCAAGTTCATCACGTAAAAAGAGAGAGAATTGCATCTAATGCCTCAGCGCTTCAACTTGATCTTCCTTTCTCTAAAACTCGACCTGCTGCACTAAAAACCAACGTCACCCCAAAAATCGTGGGAGTGAGGAAATTTAAAAAAATA
This sequence comes from Macrothele yani, assembly GCA_039090855.1. Classification (NCBI taxonomy): domain Eukaryota; kingdom Metazoa; phylum Arthropoda; class Arachnida; order Araneae; family Macrothelidae; genus Macrothele; species Macrothele yani. The sequence goes on along the minus strand of CM076999.1, from coordinate 7,987,013 downwards.
AATAACAATACTTCTAACAGCACAATTTTGGAAATTAATACATCATTTTAAAGATAAGATTCTTGATTTTTAATAAAATGCAAAAAATGGGAATGTGATTTTTCCCCAGTTTTTCGATACCAGACCTCCTCAAACTAATCCTTGCTTGGGCCATAGCTTTGGACAATGCATAATGCAAGTCTTGCTAAGCAAAATTTGTCTTGCAATGGCAGCTAGCTTAGGAAATTGAAAATCCTTCCACCGTGGTAACAAATCCACAATGAAATTCAACACGTGTAATTCAACCAGGCTCGGAATTACACGTGTTGAATTAATTACAGTAATGAAATTCAAGACGTGTAATTCCAAGCCCGGGATTTTCGGTAGTTAATGAATTCTGAGCCCGTTTGAGCCCAGGCCTGAGCTTATCTCTAGTAGACGAAACCTGGATATGAGATTTTGAAACAGAACTGAAATCTCAGTCTGCTCAGTGAAAATGTCCATAATCACCTCGGCAGAAAAAATTTCGCCGCCAACAATCGAAGGTTAAGCTAATGAGGATTACGGCTTATGACAAGGTTGGAGTGATAGCAACAGACAGAGTGTCCGAGGGAACCACTATAACAGCGGAATACTACAGAAGGTTTCTGCAAAATGTTTTGCGCCCAAAGATTCACCAAAGGCCCAACGTGCTCGTAGCTGGTGTCATCATTTTGCACAACAACACGAGGCTACATGTTGCCCATACAGTAAGACATTCTGGAAAAGTATGGATGGGAATTGCTTCCCCACGTGCAATACAGTCCTGACACGAGCCCACCATACTATGACTTGTTCCTAAAACTAAAGAAGCCACTCCATGAGAAACTATTCGGTACGATTTCAGGATGTTTCTAATGAGGTGACCTAAGTAATCTGACGCCTCAACAATGGAGGTGTCCTGACTAGAATACAAAACTTGCTCAAACGTTGGGCTGCTATCATAAAGAAACATGATGATTACTTCGAAGGCTTGTAAAGGTGTGTTGTGCAATAAATTCATTTTTTAAGAGATAACTCAGTGTATAAAACTTTACAAATGACGCTCATATTTGGTCACTCTGACAGCAAATCGTACTTTGAAAGTTTATACAGAAGATAATCTGAGAAATTTGTATAATTCAAAACAACAAATATATTTTCCAAAATCTTGAAATTTACGTTTGGCTTATATGCGAGTCAAGGTTTTTCAGAAATTTTTAGTTCTTGAAATATATGTGTGTGTGTGTGTGTGTGTGTGTGGGGGGGGGGGGGGTCAGCTTATAAATGAGATTGGCTCATATGCGAGTACATATGGTAATTAGGATCTTACTCAGAAAACAGGACGTGCAACATTCATGCACATTTCACACATAGTAGGCAGATGTATTTACATTGAATTACACCTGCTGTGAAACTAACACTGCAATTATATATCTTTGAAAAACTATAATATAAAAACAATTTTCAGTCCTGTGAGAATTCTTGGTGCAGCCTACTGGTAATTTACAAGCTACACATAATATTAATTGCACCAGGACTATTTTGAACAACATTCTTTTCACATGCATTTTCCTTAAGGTTTTTTGTAGAGCCAGATTTTTTTTTTTTAAATAACGTTTTTTTTTTTTTTGGTTTTTTGGTTTTTTGGTGTTTCTGAAAATTCAAAATCTCACATTTAAAATGATATACTTTCCATTATTAACAAACAACTAGAAGTTTAAAAAACTATAATGTAAAAACAATTTTCAGTCCTGTGAGAATTCTTGGTGCAGTTTGCTGGTAATTTACAAGTCACACGTAATATTAATTGCGCCAGGACTAGTTTGAACAACACTCTCTTCACATGCATCTTCTTTAAGGATATTTATGTAGGTCCAAAAAATTTATTTTAAAATAACATTTTTTGCTTCTTAGTGTTTCTGAAAATTCAAAATCTTACCTTTAAAATGATATAATTTCCATTATTAACAAACAAGTAGAAGTTTGAAAAACTATAATGTAAAAACAATTTTCAGTCCTGTGAGAATTCTGTGTGCAGTTTGCAGGTAATTTACAAGTCACATATAATATTAATTGTGCCAAGACTAATTGGAATAACACTCTCTTCACATGCATCTTCCTTAAGGGGGTTTATGTAGTGCAAATTTTTTTTTTTTTTTCTTCAAATGACGTTTTTTTTGCTTTTTAGTGTTTCTGAAAATTCAAAATCTTACCTTTAAAAGGACATACTTTCCATTATTAATAAACAACTAGAAGTTTTTTGTTTTTAATATCCGACCTCGTTAAATTTGCAAAGGGGTGTTAGAAGTTTTTTGTTTTTAATATCCGACCTCGTTAAATTTGCAAAGGGGTGTCATTGTTCTTCCTCTTGGTTCTTACCACCTTCTTTATTATTATTTCATACATGAGAACGACCAAGAAACAAAAAAGCTGAACTTTTTAGTCGGGTGAAAAATCGGAACATGCGACGACAAAGTATAAATATGAGTATAACACGGCACAAGCAAGATGGAATTGTTCACTCTAATTTATTCATGTATCTATTTAGAGTGAACCACTGTATTCACAATATAAAATTACTGAATTCAAAACAAAATAAAATTGTTTTAAAAGACAATAATACTTGCTAAAACATCAGTTCAATTTTCTTCTTGTGTTGCTTTCTTCTAAGCAAGTTCCATGACTATATCTGTCTCTTGCTTACTCAGCAGCTGCACAGCAATCTTTGCATAGTTTTTCTTTCTGTTGATATCATTCCCTTCCCATTTTTCGTGACTCCCCCCCTTTTATTCCCTCAGGTGACAATTTATCCATCATGCTGAAAGAACTTTCAACCTAATGAATGCATGACAGATTTCACTACTTTAGAAAAATGGTGTAACTTCCAGAATACAGATATTTTTTAACATCATGCAACAATTCTAACAAATTTTTAAACCTGTCACTTTCATTTTTAGAAAATTTCCCCCATCTTATCAAGCTGGACTGCAAACATTCGTGGAGGGAAGTAACATTTAACAACACAGGGTAGCGAGAACATTGTGGGAAGAAAAAAATACGATTACATGAGAAATTTTTGCTTCGACTGACTTCTGTCTTTGGAAACTTTTTTCATCCGTTTTTAAACTGAAATACAGTATTTGTGGAATTAAAAGGTATTTAAGAACAATACTGGGCAGAAGGAACATTGCGAGAAAAAAAAAAATACAATTACGGGAGAAATCTTCGCTCCGCCTAACTTCCGTTTTCGGAAGTTTTGCAAGGACGGAATTCTGTCCCCAGACGGAAAACAACCCCTCCCTACTCCCCAAAAATGTCTCTTTAGTTTTGCATCAATCTCGAGAATGACCTAAATGATGACAAAAAAGCGGAATTCCGCGAATAATCTCATGTGTGTTATTTATAAAGTTTTTTTTGTAGTGGCAGTAAATGTTCATCAGTAATGTTCAGCCAAGTATTACAGAAATGTATTATTCACAGGCAGATACAAAACACAAGCAAATGTTTGAATAGTGTCATATGTGCCAATCATCCTAGTTATCATCATACAAAGTACTGGACATTCAGTTAACTGGGACTCTAAAAATTCTCTCACATCAACAGCACTGTGTAAAATGGAAATTGGAAGAAGAGTTGCCACGATTAACGAACATAAGGCTTGGTATTATCGCTGGAGTGATAGCACCCGCCATCTTGAGTCAGTCTCAAAGATGGGTTGGTGTACAACCTAAAAATTTGACAAAAAGCAATTTTTATATCAATCCCCATATTGCATAATTCTACTTTTAAGATAATATATTACGATCAAGAAAACCAACAGTGGATTCTTTTTCATTTTGTTTTGGTGTTTCACGAACATCATGAGCAACTCTAAGGACTGGAAGTAGTCACCCATACATCATTTAGGGCCACTGGTTCCAGGGAAGAGAGATCCAGTGCTGAGTCACACACTCATACATACCATCCATGCCTTATCTGAGCCAGGGTCTGATTTCGGCACGTGCACAGGGCATCAGAATGGGGGGGGGGTGTCTCCAAAAATCAAATATAATTTTAAGTCCTTTCATGTCAAATTAATGAACGAGACTGTTAATTCATTGCAATATTGTCCCAGATAATTGTTAAGAAAGCAAAGTGAGCACTTCCCTGTGATCTTCCAGGAACAATTTGTCATTAGTTCTACATTATATGAGTCAATTATTGACTTCATACTGAATTTTGTGAGAACATTTTTTCGAACTGTTCGTAAAAGAATCCAACCAATTGCTAGGGAGAGAAATGGATTATGAATCCTCAAGAAGGAAGAAAATATCCAAGAGCCAACTTCTAGAAGATTCATCAACTCTAGATGTTGTTTTTAATAATAGAGATTCCTTCATCACTCAAAAGTTTTACGTAATATGTGATAATCTTGTTTCACAGTTGCAAACCAGAAAGAAGTCATATGAGAAATTGAACTCTAGATTTGGATTTGTCTACAGGAATGACCTAATTGATGTGATGGAAGCAGCTGAATTGTTGCAAAAGTAGTATTCAAATGAACTTGAAGACTTTGCTGAAATGTTCCTTCAGTTTTGAATGGTGACAAAACAATTCATTGACAGCACAGATCCCCACATTTGCCTTGGGAAGTTAAGTGAGTTGAATTTAATGAATTAAATACGGGAATTACACCATTGTACAATACATAAATTTGGAAGATGTGAATTCATTTATTGGTGTAAATGACATGGATGTTAAGTCAGAAAATATTCAAAAACTTGAAAATTTTGTCATCCTGGAGCGGAAATTGAACCTGCGTCTCCCAGAAAGCGCCCGAGCATGTTTTCAAGTTCGTGGATATTACCTGAATTTACATCCATGCCATATTTACACCAATAAACAGATTCACATCTTCCAAATTTGAGCTGAATTTAGTTCACATTTTTCCCAATGTTGACACATACCTCAGGATTTTTTTTTAACAACACCAATCTCCAACTGTTCAAGGGAACGCTCATTTTCGGTTCTGAAAAGAACTGAGCAAAGACTTGGAGCAAGTTTAAAAGAAGTGTCAATTGATGCACTCAATATATTGCCCATTGAAAGTGATGTAACAGCAGATTTAAGTTTTGACGATTTTATTGATGATTTTGCAGCCAGAAAAAAGCCATTTTTTAATGTCCTGCTGCCAATTCCACAGCTAAAAATTATCAGGTATTTTTTTAAACATTTCTATTCATACATTTTTAATGGTTTGTTTAAAAATGGGGTGTAACTTATAATCACACTCCTATAATATTTACATATTTTTTTCTTGAGATCTCATATCACGGGTGAAGCCTATATTCGGAGCAATATGGTATATTATACATGAAAAGCATTTCAGCAAAACATGTAAAATTTACTAAAAATATTTTTATTATTAATTAAAAAAATAGTTTTGTGAGAGCAAGATTTGTGAATCAATATTCATAATTATGTAGGGTTTGTTTTTACATAAATAAAAACACACAAAAAGTTCAATTGACATTACTTAATTTAAAAGACTTGTAGTAATTTACATGGATCGTTGCAATAATTTATCCCACAATGTATGTAGTCAGCTGTAACATTTTGTGAGGGATTACTTCTTACAGCTTAAACTACCATCGGGTCATCATTTCCATTTAAATTTATGGTAAATTAGAGGTTTTAAATTATATCTCTGAAATGCTAGTTATTTGTTTCATAAATGATACTATAAAACAAGAATTCCAGAGTACTTAATGTTACAGCTGTAAGTTCTGTGGGTGTGGGGAAGTACAAGTGGTGTGAATGCTTGTCTATTACAAGCCACGTTGGCTATAAAGTTGACTAGCCTGTGGGATGTGTTTTAATGTTTTACTACTAAAAAAACTGCTTGCAAAAAAAAAAAATATTTACCAGCAAATATTCTTTTCAACTGTTGAACAAAAATTTTAATTGAGGGGACCCCAGATATAGGATGTGCACAGGGCCTCGACTGACCTAAGTTGGGCCCTGATTTGGGCCCTCTCAGACAAATGGCCATGTGTTCTTTGCTGCTCACTGTAAATAATATAAGGCTTCTTCAGAGAAACAAGGCTAATTTACAGACTGAACCTCATTAGTAGGGCTAGGATTAATATGTAATTAAATATTTTTACATATTTGACCTTTTTTCTACATATTTACTTACTGTTTTACTATACTGTATATATTACATATTTTCACATTATTTAAAAACACTTTTATGTAAATTACCAGTTTTTATGCAAAACTTCCCAATATTTCAATATTTTCTGTTGTACAATGTACACCTGTGAGCCAACAGATGACAACTTTTGCAATACATCAAAGCCAACAGATGGCAGCACCATACTGCTTCCTCATCTCAGATGAGAGATGAGGACAGCAGACCGAGACCATCTGTCATTTAATGCATGTCCAGTTTCTTCCTAACTCATTTTGTTCATATCATGGTTAGAAGTTTGTTTTACCTCTTCAAGTTGTAAAGTAAATCAACATGCCCCAAATTAAATAAACTATATCGTCCAAATTAAAGGCATTTATTAACGAGTTTCCTGATGAAGGACTAAGAACTGATGGAGATATTTTGTTTTGTGCTGTGTCAGACGATTGAAATATTAGGAAAGGTACCTAGCCGCATTGGAAAAATAATAAAACACAAGATGTAAAAAAAAATAAAAAAATATGTAGGTTTAAAAACCATTACAACAAAAAAAAAAAAAACATTCTCCAGAGAACTTCAACTGACAGTTGTGCTGTTTAATACAATTTTCGCCATCGGATATAGCCGGGTTTAAGTTTTCACCAATCATGATATGTGATATGGAGTGGTTGTTCTGCCAATTTAAAGGTATTTTGAGAGAAAACAGGAGCGGTTTTGTTTTCGACAACCTGAAGTGCTATTTGTGGCTAGCTGTAATAGCAGTAAGTTAGCTGAAAACCCTGGCTTTGAGTAAAGCAATTTTTCTAATTTCTTATGACTGTGTAAGTAAAAAAATTACAGAAAGTTATTAAAAAATTAAAAAAAATATATCACATACTTTAGTAATTTTTGTTTTTTCCCTACATATCTCCTTATTTTTAGTAAATATTTTATGTACATATTTTGAAATTTTTATTACGTATAAATCCTAGCCCTACTCATTAGTAAACGGAATGCAGCACAGATAGATGTGCTATTTCTTGTACGAATTCCTTCCACAGGTGAGGCTTAGACCTGACTACCTACTTCTCTTACAACTGTAGACTCATTTCCTCCTCTGCACGTAAGTATAAATGAAGTAGGCTCAATTTCGAATTACAGAAACTAATACTTCAAACTTCCTGATCTCTGTTGCAGCAATGAATCTCACCAGCTGTCTTCTGGTTTCACGAAGCTATGGAAAGTGGAATAACAATTAACAAAGAAAAAATACTAGTTGTCATTGGAAAATAGTGGGAAGAATTGGCAGGAATACACGTAACACACAAAACATTAAAATAATTCTTGAAATTGTCATCACACGCGCAAGTTACGTTGAAAATTATAAGCGGGATGTTTTGGTAGCGACTTCTACCTTCATCAGACATAGAATGAGACACATGGTAAAAGCGTCAGTTGTTGCCAGATTTCAAAATCGCTTTCCAAATAATAGGGATGTTAAAAGGTGCGTCAGTATTGCAGGTGTTAGGGGTACGGTATATTTCAATGCTTTTGCGGTACCTGAGGGCATGCCGATTGCTGAACGGGGCGATCCGCTTAACATTGCGCCAACCGGGAACCGCAGACCTATCGCTGATGGTTAAAATTGAAAGGGAGGTGGAAGGGCTGCCTTTCTTAACATCAGCGATATGCGCCATCAATCGCCGGTTTATGCTGCGGTAAGTACTACCAATATAGTGGGTAATGCCTGTGGAAGTGTTGCTAGGGATAGAGTAGACACCATGCAACTCTACGCAACCTCATCCTTAATGACAGAGATCTCAATAAACCCCTAGAGTTACAAGGTGTCTACTCTATCCCTATCAACACTTCCACAGGCATTACCCACTATATTGGTAGTACTTACCGCAGCATAAACCGGCGATTGATGGAGCATATCGCTGATGTTAAGAAAGGCAGCCCTTCCACCTCCCTTTCAATTTTAACCATCAGCGATACGTCTGCGGTTCCCGGTTGGCGCAATGTTAAGCGGATCGCCCCGTCCAGCAATGGGAAAGCCCTCAGGTACCGTTAAAGCATTGAAATCTTCCTTACTCCTAACACCTGTAATACAGATGCACCTTTTAACATACCTATCATTTGGAAAGTGACTTTGAAATCTGGCAACAACTGATGCTTTTACCACGTGTCTCATTCCATGGCTGATGAAGGTAGAAGTCGCTACCGAAACGTCCAGCTTATAATTTTCAACGTAACTTACGCGTGTGATGACAATATCAAGAATTCTTTTAATGTCCCAGGAAAAGCTTAACTGAGCCACAGATATCATACACAACGTGCTAGACTGGACACACAGCCTGTGGGATATTACAATGTAGGTGCCATTTTGAGTGGGTCACAACACAAGGCCATCTTACTTTAGATCAGTGGTTTTCAAAAGGCGGCCTGCAAAGGGTGTCAGTCTGACCAGTGGTAAAAAATTAAACTAAAAAGAATTGTATAGAATCTACAGGTGGAAAAAAAAAAAAGAATGCTCATCAATATTGATATAATCATAAAATATTATCAATCCACTGCTGGATGAAGGTCTCCCCAAGTTTCTTCCACAATTGTCTGTCTTGAGCCTGTGTCCTCCATGTCACTACAGCATACTTTCGAATTTCATCCATGGAGTCTTCTTCTGGGTCTTTTCCTGTTCCTCAGAATCCAGTCTACAGTTTTGATTGTCCATCGGCGATCCGTTCTTCTGGCAACATGTCCAGCACATTGCCATTTCAGTGATTTCAATCAGGTGATGATGTTGTCCACTCCTGTCATTTTCCTTATCCACAAGTTCCTCTTATCTTTCCTGGTTACACCAAGCATGCACCTCTCCATGCTGCTTTGAGTTGTCTGCAGTCTTTGTATGTCTTTTTTAGTTAAGATTCATGTCTCTGCTCCGTACGTAAGCACTGGAAGGATGCCATGATTAAACACTTTTCTTTTAAGTCATAATGGCATATTGCTCTTAAAAATCGTACTGTTTCTTCCAAAAGCTTTCCATCCAAGTTTTATACGGCGATTAATTTCTTCATCAATGTGACCCTCACTTGATATCTGCTGCCCAAGATAAATGTAGGCATCGGTTGTCTGAAGCTTTTCTCATCAATCGATAAATCTTCATTTCTCGTAAAAGCATTGAACATCACTTTTGTCTTCTGAAAGTTAATTTTTAATCCCACTTCTTTACTCTTGTCAGCAAGTTCTTGGATCACACTCTGCAGCTTTGAAAGGGCAGTTGCAAAGATGACTACGTCATCAGCCAAATGAAGGTGAGTTAAGTAATCTCCATTAACCTTTATCCCTTTGTTTTCCCAGTTCAATGATTGAAAGACATTTTGCAATATGGCATTAAAGAGCTTGACAGATGATAAACATAATTCAGTATTTTTTTTGCGGGATTCTCTAACGCTCCTATGCAACCTTTTACTAGGTGTCCCAGGTGAGAGGACTCTCATATCCCTGAGTTCAGTTCCTTATTCGAATCGATATCTATGAATTCTCGCTGGCAGTGTTTGGAGCTAACTCTTCCTGCGGTTTATTTTGTATCGTGATTCATGCAGCGCCAAGCACAACAGCTCTAATTATCGTGATCGTTCCAAATGTCGTTCTCGATGCTAAAAAAGAGAAAAGTTGACAGTGAAAATCATGAGTTTGACAGTGACTGGACAGAGAAGTATTAGTTTATTTTACCTCAGAGAAAAAGGGCTATTCCTTTAAGCCTAGTGTGCAATGAAACTGTGTCTGTATGCAAAGAATACAATATGAGGCACCACTTCGGTATTAAACATGCAAGTTTCAATCAGAAGTTTCCTCTTAGATTGGACAATCGGAAAACTGAAATATCTTCTTTACGTGCAAGCTATTCAAAATCATCTCTTGTAATTTTACTTTACAAGTAATTAATTTTGGAAATTTGTTCTATGTTTTTCATTTGCCCGCTATGTAAAGTTCATTTTATAATTTTCACATTGCCTTTAATAAAGCTTAAAATAAAAATAATGTTTATATGAGTATCAATACAATCTGTAACTTAGATTTTTCATATTATTTTTTATTAATTATATACCACAACCAAAGGAACGCATCTATCTAAAAACAAAACGAGACATAACTTTATTCATGGCCATCATTCCGCCAGCTTCCTCTGCTACTTTACTACTCACTACACTACACTTGACTTACTTTTTGGTCCATAGCCAAACTTCACATTCTAAAAAGAACATTAACGTTCACACACATGACACATTTTTTCTTGCGAATCATTGTCCTGTAAAAATAATAAGTCTTTAAAAACAAATATAGTCTTCCAATCTTTTTGGTTGTGTTCTCACCAGCCATTAGGTGGGAATACCTCAGCAGTTGTGTCCTTTGAACTTGCACTATGACCAGCAGAATTAGAATCACCTCCAATAGGCAAAGAACTAGACTCCTTTGGTGCATCATTTGGCAACTTTGTTTTTTTTAATTATATTAGGCAATGCATTCCTGTCCAGTTCTTTCTTGTCATTTTTACTGGTTTCTTCTGTCTTTCTTGTATATTGTTTAGCAATGTCTCTAGGTCTTAGATGAATTCTATTTTTACGATATATAACATCATCCCCTGTTCTGACAATATAAGCACAAGATGAATCATGTTTTCTCAAAACCCTACCAGGGACCCAACTTCTAGTGCCAGACTGAATGTAGACAGGTTGTTGTTCTGATAAGATTGACAAAGGCTTGGCCTTTCCATCGTAATGGTTCTTCTGTCTTTGCTGTCTCTGTCTCAAAACTCTTAAGGTCTTTTCCCATTTAGGTAAAAATTCTTTTTTTATGAGTAGGTACAGAGTTCATACCCTTTTCTGTGGGAAAAAATAAGGACTTTCAAAGGATCAACATTCCAATTGATATTTTGCATCATTGGAATATCGCTAGGTGTGTGTATGTAAATATTCTAATACGTTATCTCCTTTAACATCAAATGCACAAATATCCCTTAATAATAAAAGAATTTATATAGTACCCTCATTCAACTACCTGGAAACTACAATAAATTTTGACCTGAAATGGAATAAGCATATTGATTTTCTTTTAATTAAACTATCTAGAAATATTGGTATAGTGTGTAATATCCTGATTGATCTAACGACTAAAACATTGATTTCATTGTATTACACATTATTTCAAACTCATGTTAATTACTGCACTCTATCATGGAGACAAACGACACAATACAATATTAATAAATTACAAATTCTACAAAATAAATTTATTAGACTAATTGATCTCAAGTCACATCCTAATACTCGACCTTTAATAAATTTTAGAACGAAAGTATATCCTAATAAATATAATATACTTACTATTACTCAACTATACTATTTTAATCTTGGTAAAATTATGTTCAAACGAATTAAATATAATTTATATTCAGATCTCACATTTCTTAATACACATGCACATTCATATGGAACAAGGAATAAACTACAATTACAACCTATTTTTCCAAAAACGGAATCAATTAAACTTATTTTAAATTACAGAGGCTCTCAATACTGGAATTCTTTACTTAGCAACCTGACTAACTTAAACAATTTTAATTTATTTAAAAAAAAATTCAAACTCTATCTACTTCAATAATTAAAAAAAAGGAAAAGATTGGCAAAACAAAACGCCTTCCGACTGTCTGACTTGATGTGTCTATCTGTTGTTTCATTTGTTACTTCTACGGGGAGTATAGGGCTATGCCAGGCCACTTTGGCCTTTTCCCTTGTCTTCCCTGTTGTTACAGTCTATGTTCATCATTTATGAACTGTCAATTTTTTTTTCTTTTAAGAGCATGTAACAACAAAAATAAATAAATAAAATTTACATATGTAGGGAATTAAACAGTGCTAGTGGCCATTTACCAGGCATCCCCCCCAATATAAACTATTTTGCCTACAAAGAACAAAATTAAATACACACCAAGAAAAAAAAAAAAAAGGGCAAGCAGGAGAGACAGTGACAATGAAGCAAGGTGAGTTGAGTAGAGCAGTAAACACTAGATAGATCACACCACATGAGACAACTCACACCATAACTTGCAAAGAAGTCAAACAGAACCTCCCCCATCTTTGACCCTCTGACCCCTAAAAAGACACACAACACAGATGTTGATCCCTCTAGTAAGGTCACCCAAGGTAAGTCATGCAGGCTACAATGGGAAAGGAGGGGAAGGGTTGAAGGGAGATCATTTCTAAGAACATTTCAGGGGATTATCTCCCTTCAATGAACTAGAAGAAAGCTCCCCCGGTGAACGGGTTAGCATAGTTACAGACACACAAACAAAAATGGGGGCAGGGTTGCGATGGCCATTACTGCAGCGCAAAAACAAGATGGGGGGGGGGGGAAATAAAAAAATAAGGACTTTTCAGGGCCTTAGAAATGGAAATAAAAAATAGGGAGTTCTTAAGGACTTTTAAGGACCGTACGAACCTTGTAGGTATAATACCTCTTAGAGTTCTTCCCATGAGTAATTGTGCAGGTGAGGGAAGCTTCACTTTTGATGTATTGCTATACTCCAAGATCGCTAAATCTGCATCCCTTTGATCTTGTTTTACTTTATGCAAAATTCCTTTAATGGTCTGAACAATTCTTTCAATCATACCATTAGAGTTTGGATATCGAGGTGATGACGTTTCATGCATTATATCATACTGCTCCACAAAACCCCTGAAATTAACAATGTCAAAAGGTGGACCATTATCAGAATGCAGTTTTTTCGCAATTCCATGCGTTCAAAATATCTGTTTCAATGCATTCACTGTGCTTTCTGTAGTCTTCTTATTCAGTTTCCTTATTTCAACAAATTTGGAATGATAGTCTACTAAGAGTAAAAAATCCTCACCTTGGAAATAGATGAAGTCCACTCCAACCTCTTCCATAGGTACATCAGGAATCCCATAAGGCATAAGAAGCTTCTTAGTATGTGATTGATAATGAACTTATATCAGATTGGGAAAATTGCATGTTTTTTTATTTAAAATTGCAGTCAGATTGGGTATGTGCATTGATAATGAACTTATACCAGATTGGGAAAATTGCAAAATTTTAAGAACACACCAAAAAACAATCAAATCCTATGGTCCGAGGCCGTCGCAACTGAGAAGACCCTAGGGAAGAATTGTAATTCGTCCACACCCAAAGAAATGCCATACCCATGGAAATACCTTATTGAACAAGAAAAAAGTAATAAAAAATCAATCAATCCAAGAAGAAATGCAAACATGAAGATCAAGGAAACAACAATAATGGACTGCCAAATCGATAGATGGCACGTCGCTACATAGACACGTAGGCTCACATATACGTGAACACGAGACTTGTCGACGTGGAACACCCAAGTTATAAATGAAACACTGAGGTCAACTAGACGTGACAACATAGTTCAACATATATTGTGCCGCTGAAGATGACCGTGACGAATACGGGTCGAAACTAGTCTGGATGTTATTTGTGTTGTGAGTGCTCGTTGTTAAGAATTTTCTGCTCTTTGTCCGAAATCTTGGCTAACATAAAGGTCTTTGTTTTTGACTGCTGTTGTATGTTTACTGAGCTATTTTACAAATTTGATGCCCGCATATAACGGTAAGGATTTTAATTTTTATAGATAGTCTTTTAAATTCTGATAATATGGATTTTAATTGTTATGATAAGGATTTTAAATTTTTTTGTTGATAGTTTTATAATTCTGACTCTTTTGAACTCCAAATATCATATTCATTTGAAACTGGACTTGAATACCATATGTTCATTTATACATTTATAACGCTAATTCTGCAAACTATGACAACTCTGCAATCAACTATAAAACGACTGAATGGAATTTACTTAACATTGGAACCTACAATTGTTCTTCCAGAGCATATCATGGTAGGTAAATGCATATTACAATATCTTTAACTTTAATTCATTGACTCTTGATCTACTGAACTTGAAAATTTCATATAACAGTGGGAATTACGAGACAAAGGAGCACTCGACACAGAAACTGTCATAAACGTGTGAAACAGTTAAAATAATAGTTATACAACTATTAAGATATCTCTGATACCGTTGATAGATGCTGCATTGTATTACCATGTTTTTCACATCAGACATTATATTTGGCCAATATACAGATGTTTTAGCCATACCCTGACAAGAATTTATTCCTTGATGTGCTATATGCACTTTCTGTAACAATTCCCTTTAGCAATCCCTTTGGAATGACTAGACGATTACCAAGAAATACTAAATTATCATATATATATATACAGGATGCATAGGAAAGTTCCTTTCGCCTGGAATAACTTGCGAACGGAGAGAGGCATAGTTATGCAAGTGAGCCGAACGGAGAGAGGTACAGTTATGCAAGTGAGATAACGGTATAGTAAAGAGACTATGCCCAATCGAATGCAACCGATAGCAGCGCCCCTAGTGGCGAAATGCGGAAGTTAGCCATTGCAAATCGAAAACGAAAAGAGATAAGAGCAAAATTTCCAATTACAAAATTGTAGAGCAGCAATTAATTAGTACAAAACGACATTTGTTTCACACGGATAAGATAAATCGTTGCTTGAATACCCTAAAATGTCCGAAACCGATGCGCAACCTTTTGTGTGTACGTTTGAAGGGTACAGGCATAGGTATGAGCAAATACATACAATTTATTGCATAAATATGTACTTATGTCAATACAGTTTGATGATGTCAGACAAAACAAAAACGGCAAACTGGCGCACAGGGATAAAAAGTTAATGCCGAGTATGTTTGAAGAGTTCGCCATCGCCCACGATACACATTTGTATTCGATAAAGTCCCTCTGCATGCACATTCCTCAGCATGGAAGGTGTCACACTATTGCAAGCATCTGTAACACGACCACGTAGATCCAGCAGACTTGTAGGCGCTGTTGCATAAATCCGATTTTTTACGTAACCCCACAAATCCAAGCTCGCCATTCTCACACAGAGTACGTAGACCTAAACTTCAGATCAGGGTACATCCTGCAACTGGTTTTTTATATCGTAGAGCATCGATTTCGGACATTGTAGCGTATTCAAGCAACAATTTATCATATTCGTGTGAAACAAATGTTGTTTTGAACTAACGATGCTCTACAACTTTGTAATAGGAAATTTTGCTCTATCTCTTTTTGTTTTCGATTTGCAATGGCTAACTTCTGCATTTCGCCACTAGGGGCGCTGCTATCGGTTGCATTCGATAGGGCTTAGTCGCTTTAATATACCGTTATCTCACTTGCATAACTGCACCTCTCTTCGTTTGCAAGTTATTCCAGGCTAAAGGGACTTTCCTATGCACCCTGTATATTAACATATCCTCAGGGCAGTAGCCAGGGGGATGAATTCTCTTTCATTAATATTTGAGCTTCCTTAACACTAGTCTCCTTTGCTCGGCAATAATCAACTGCTTTACCCAAATCTAAATCAGGATCCATTAATAATTTTTCTTTCATAGTGGTATCTCTTAGCCCCATGATAACTAAATCGCGTATCAGGCTATCTTCCTGCTTCTCAAATGAACAATCTTTTGCTAACGTTTTAAGATTGGTAACAAAACAATCCACAGCCTCACCAAGCTGTTGTTTACAATTAAAAAACTTATATCTTGCCACAAAGGTGTTTCTTTTAGATTCAAAATATTCGTCAAATTTTTGCATTACAGCATTGAAATCTGCTGACTCATCTTCATTTAATTTAAATGTATTATATAAATGTCAATGCATTCATCTCCCAAACTAGTTAATAAAATAGCTAATTTCATCTTAGAAGGCTTATTAATTTTTTCAGTCGCCTCTAGGTACAGATTAAATCTTTGTTTAAATTTTTTCCAATTCTCTGCCATGTCACCATCGAACCTCATTTTGGTAAGAGGTCTGCATTCCATTATTCTAGAATAAATTAATACTTACAAACAGAATTTAGGGCCACTGGTTCCAGTGAAGGGAGAGAACCATGGCTGTAAGACAAACACAATCCATGCCACACTGGGATTCGAACCTGGATCCTTCTCGGATGAATGGTCATAGATAGGCCA
Source organism: Macrothele yani (assembly GCA_039090855.1). Lineage (NCBI taxonomy): Eukaryota > Metazoa > Arthropoda > Arachnida > Araneae > Macrothelidae > Macrothele > Macrothele yani. Next base: position 7,970,761 of record CM076999.1, on the reverse strand, counting down.
GCACTTAGACCACTATGCCACAGGGGCGGCCATGTGCATTTCGTAACTCAAAAACATCTGTGAGTGTTCTATGTAACAACTATGTATTATTTCCTACATATGATGAAAACTGATAATATAAAGTTATCTGGTGACTAAAATTTAAAGTTCTGCTAGCTACAATATGAAAAATGGAAAGTTTCAGTCATTCAGTGAAAACATGAAGGTGAGCCGAGGTAAACAAATGAACTTGATACATTTGGAAAACAAAACCAGGGACATTTTGTTACCTGAATATGATGGGCAAAACACGTAACAATAATAACAAATAAAGGTAACTTGATCACGCTAGTTATGTTACTTGAGAAAAACTTTTACAAGAAAGTTCGTAAGTTGGGGGCTTTCGACCTTATCTTAGGTCTTCATCACGCCAATGGAGGACTAAGATTGTTGCCAGATTCTACATTTGAAATTTTTCTATTCTTGTTGCCAAAACTTAGAATTGATCTCCAGATCAACGGGATGTAGAGAGGAGATTCGGAATTGCAAGTCATTGAGTTGAAAATAATTTCCATGTTCTGTCTTAGTCCTCCATTGGGTGATGAAGACCTAAGATATAGGCAACAATCCTAGTCCTCCATTGGTGTGATGAAGACCTAAGATAAGGTCGAAAGCTCCTAACTTACGAACTTTCTTGTAAAAGTTTTTTTTTTTTTCATGTAACGTAACTAGCGTGATCAAGTTACCTTTATTTGTAATTCTTTACCTCTTTTTTTTTTTTGATGGGGGGGGGGGGATTGACATTCACAGTAAGACCTAACATTGGATGATGAAAATATAAATGGGAGTAAAACAATATGCTTGATTTTTTCTTTATTTACATACGGAACATTTGCACAAATGGTTGAAAACTCAGGCTTCACGCAACAAAATCGCAATAAACATAGAAACTGAGTGAAAAACACAGTGACATATAGAAATGAAGTTCGTTAAGTGATAGCCTTCAGTTGTTCTACGACCTTGATCATCCACGATCAACTGAATCTGAGGACTGGTTGCCAAAATTTAGTAAAGGAATCGAAATAAATGGGATTTATCTAAATTCCATTTATGTAGAATATCCAAATCCTATTTATTTGGATTTCTTTACTAAATTCTATTGGGATTTATCCAAATTTTATTTACATGGATTTCTGTACTAAATTCTTTTGGGATTTATCCAAGTTTCATTTATTTGGATTTCTTTACTAAATTCTACAGGGATTTATCCAAATCCCATTCATTTGGATTTCTTTACTAAATTCCATTGGGATTTATCCAAATCATATTTATTCAAATTTCTTTACTACATTCTACTAGGATTTATCCAAATCTAATTTACCAATTTTTTTTTCTTTTACTAAACTGGGATTTATACAAATCCCATTTATTTGGATTTCTTTACTAAATTCTGGCAACAGTTCCCAACACCTCAAATTCACATTGTAGTTCTGGCAATCAGTCCACAGATTCAGTTGATCGCGGGTGATTAAGGTCGTACAACGGCTGAAAACTACCGCATAATGAACTTCATTTCTATACATGACTGTTTTTCACCCAATTTCTATGTTTACTTTTGCACAAATGTTCAAGCTCGGACTGAACCCTGGCTTTAAAAATGTAGCCCATGCTCATCTTCATTACAGATCCCCACATATCTCTTTAGACACCTCGCGAGTCAATGGCACAAAGGGTCATGGGTGATTGTGAGGTCAAATAAAAAATCCTGAAAACAGTGAGACAAAAGCAACGTGCATACTGAGTTCGCTTAGGGTACAAACTGATTATGTTGGACTAAACGTGTTACTTATAAAACAGTTTTCCATAAATATTCTAACTTACATATTCTGTGCAGAAATAAATTGTTCTGACATAAATAAAGCAATCATGAATTTAAAATCAAACAGCTTAAAAACAACTTTTGTTCTTACATTTTCCTTTCACACCGAATAAAATAAAAAAACTACTAACCTATTTTATAAAAGTACAGGTTGATGAATTCTAAAAGTTCATCCTTTTTTGAGAAAACACATCAATTTTGTCTGTTTTCCCCCTCCTACACCAGCACAACCAGGCTTTCTTTTACACCTTTTATTTTTACTAAGTTCTGGAATCTCTACAAATCTTTTAAGGTTAGCCTCGGAGCAAAGCCGATTTATTTTTTTGTAGTCCCCCAGTTTTCAACAGTGCTACAAGATTTTTCAATAATACTTTGCATATCCTTCTTGTAATTGTCCCAACTATGTACCATATTTTGGATCAGTTGTACTTGCTCTGTATTATTGTACCTCGCATGCATGATCAATGAATATTTGTCGATAAGTGAAGTATTTCTAGATTACAGAATTCAGGGTTCGTACTCTTTTTGGGGGAAAAAAATTCAAGGACTTTCCAGGCCTTTTCCAGGCCATATACAAAAAATTCCAGGATGATTACTACGCTTTACAGTATCATGCTCAAATTATTTTTTAAAAGCAATTTCAGTTTTAAGTAATAAAAATGATGAAAGATGCAAATGGATGAGTGTGCTTTATTACCCATTACATTTCTTTTTAATGTTTTTAATTGGCGAATTACCCAATAATGCTAAATTGAATCATGATGCAATTACCACAAGGCTATTCAGAAAATCCTTTCCCTCAATCAGAAAATGATTAATTCAATCAGTCATTTTAGCTGCATCACTATTCTGCACTATCTTCCATGTAATCAGACTATTATTGATAACAACTGAAATTATTATAAAATAAAGTGAGGGCAGATTCAGAATTTAAGAATGGGGAGGGCGCACGTCTAACAGAGGACTGGTAAAAAAATCTCTGAGATTTATTTCCTCCAAAAAACACGGTGGTAAAACATGGAGGACCCATAAGGGGGAGATGGGGTGCTTGCCTGTCAGAGTACATCACAAACAGCAGTTCTGAAGTACTGCTGTGTGGATCACTGAAAAGTTCGAGCCAATGTAAGACAAAACGTGGAGTTGCAAATCCATAAGTGAAAAAGTGTAATGTCTGAAAACAAGAAATGTGAGACAAAGCAAAGCACTGATCTACTTACTCAACCCCCCCCCCCCTTTTTTTTTTTTTTGAAATGGGGCATGTGCCTGTTATGCCACACAGGTGGATTCTAGCTCTGATAAAAAGTGTTTCCATACATGGGAATTATTTTTTTTTCTTTTTAACATTCCCAATGACTGCCACTTGTGGATGCATATTGGGATGTGACTTTTGAAGGCAATGAAAATCTTAATTACTAGACAGAATATGTTCCAGACTTGAGGAAAATTTCATCCAATTGTAGTACAGTTATGTTAAATCAAAAAGCATAAGCCACGGAATCACTATGCACCTCAAGAAATGATTCGGGAGTGGACGATCATAGAAAGGTGAACCAATAGAGTTTAAAACAGAAAGTGTAATTTTAGGAACATGGCAACAAATTTCAAATAAGTTTCATCATAGAAGTCAGAAAGTCCTGGCCCACCACCCAACCCAAAAGAAAGGGTTAGGTGAACCAATAGAGTTTAAAACAGAAAGTGTAATTTTCAGAAAGTCTTGGCCCACCACCCAACCCCCGGTGAAATAGTGGCAAGGGTGTGACGACCAAAGAGGAAGCAGATCTAGCAGCCGCATCAGCACACTCGTTACCAGAGATTCCAACATGCCCAGGAATCAAACAAAACTGAACTTGAAAACCGGCCCCGAGCAAACGACGAAGTAACTGTCTCACATTCACGAAAGGATGGTCACGGCAATCTGCAGATGACAAAGACTGCAAGGCACTCAAGGAATCCGTATAGACCATAGCACAATGATGAGAACTCGACTGAACATGGAGAAGAGCGAGATACACAGCATGCATCTCCGCTGAAAACACCGTGGCCTAAGCTGGGATCCGCGCTACTGAAACGTCATCTACACAGACAGCCTCGGATCCAACGACTCCATGCATTTTGGAGCCATCAGTAAAAATAGGAGTGTAATCAAAATTTAGGTCACGGTGCTCAGCGAAGAGCTGCTGGTACACTGACGCAGGGGTTGAGGATTTATCGAAAGATGTAAAGGTGGTATCAACCATGACACCAAGTGGGTGCCATGGCGGATCCCCAAAGCCCCTGGTCTCTCCAACAAGTGACAAGTCGAGCCCCATATTCGAAACATCTATTATTTTAATGGATAAAAATGCATTTTGCAACTTGACAATTGCTTTCATCTTTTTTAATCCATCCAGCATATTTAGGATTTATTAGCCAAAGATCACTAAAAGTACACTTACCCATATTTAATGGGGGGGGGGGGGTGAAAAATGGGTAAATCAACTGAAACAGTAAATGAAAACCAAAAAAATATCTAAGATCAGGAACCACACAACTAAAAATTGAGAATTTCCCCTGAGTAAGGGGCTACACATGTGACCAATTACTATAGGCCAGATTTTAAGTAATTAAAGAAAAAGGGGTCTTACTGCTATGTTCTTTCCTGCTCCCCCAGCTTTGTCCTTTAGGCAGCCTGGGTTGCAAATGCTTTGGCATTGATTTAGTCTTCATTCAAAACAAGGAAACAACACTTAGTGAAGTTACTGTTTTATGACCTGTATGCCAATCAGTAGACAGAGTGTTGTGCTAAAAGACTGTTACAAAGCATCACCTCTTACAGCTGGGCTCCAAACCAGAGGAAAGGAAATGTTAACAAACACTTAGTGCCTGAGGGAAGCAAAACTTTGTACTGGGTCCCTCCTCCAAGTCTCAAATCTTTCATACTTACCCAGCTGGAGAGTGGACGTAGGGCTTCAAGCTTGGAGAATGAATACTGCTCTTATATCTATGCCTTTGAATTTAATTTCTACCATTTTCAACAGGGTAGGTTCCTAGGTTGTACCTAACAGCATACTAAAATTTCGCCAAAATCCAACCCCTTTTACGTGAATTATCGTACGGACAAATGGAAAAAACCAAAGCATAAACGTTTCTGCAACCTACAGTTCGAAAGGGTTAGTAATTTCTAAAATAAAAACATAACGAACAGCGTGAAAACTAGCTCATACACAGAATATTTGAAACTACAGTATGCGCTCTCAATTATTAGGGATGATAGGGGGGAAGGGAATAGAACTGTCCATAATTAGCATGTTCTCGTTGCGCTAGGCGCTTAAGCACTGCTGAATTCCGTCAGACCCCCAATGGTCAAATGATTGAAATGTGCTGATGTTCATGGAATGAAATGGTTGATCAGCTATGATAACCGCATAAAAGTTCGAAGGGGGGCGATTTTTTTTTTACTTTATGCAACATTCTACATTACTCCAGTATTTATCTTGTCATCATCAACAATAGCAATGTAACTACCACTTACGATCGCGGATATCGGCCAACTGAAAATCTGCCATACAACTAAGGGATACAGCACACAGGTATCATGTTACAGTGTATTGTAATTGAAAAAAAAAAAAAAGATTTCAGAAATTAAAATCGAAAAAAAAAAACTTTCAGAAATTAATATCATCAAGTCATGGTGTTTCAAAAATCCGCTTTCCTTTATAATGTTTAAAAACATGTAATGTTTTTTCTTTTTTACCTGTCGTGTATAATAAAATGGGTTGATTTTTTATGGAATCAGACGTCCATATGTCCGATTGTCTTCGTCTGAGTTCACACGTTAGCTACTGTGTACAAGTAGACATATTTTTTCAGCTCAAAAATATGTAGTTTTGTATGTATTCACAGTATAACTCATTCCGTATTCCCACAGAACAAAATTCAGCAGATACAAATGAAGAACATCAAGACCCACCCAACACCATGTTTCCGATTGTCTGCTGTTTATATTCAAGAAATGCGAATATGGATCAATGGTGAATGCAGCAACTATGGTTTTTATTTATTACCAAGAAAAAAAAAAGAAGCCTGAAAGCTGTAAAGCTGAAACGGATATTTCTCCCCCTCCCGAAAACATTCCGATTAAGTTCAAACAGCAGGAGCACGCGTCCACGCACACTCAACCTCTGGAATGTCCTGATGGAACGGCTTCTTTTCATTTGGCACATCGCCATAAATCACCACCTGCAGCTCACTGAAGTGTCTTAATCCTTCACCCTAACTATAGGAGAAAACGTAAAAAAAAAAAAAAAAAAAATGCTGCCCAATTTTCGACAAAATGACCAAATTTACGTCATAACGTTGCAATTTACTAAAATACGTTTATCTGCTGAATTTCGCCTGAATCCATTGAAAACTTTTTAATTATAGATTTTTTTTATTAAAACAGTAACTCAGACATCTGAATAAAAATGTATGTTTGTAATTAAAATAGAGTCCATATCATCACAGAAACAAAATTTAAGGATCACTCTGTTTAAATAAAACCATGGCATCTAAAAAAAATATTTTGCTTGCTTTTCCCGTAATTTATAATTGCCGTTTCTTTTTTTTTGAATCCGATTTTGCAACGGAAGATTTTTTTTTTTTTTGCATCTGCTAAAGTTTCAAACGGAATTCGGCGAAATTCGCACTAGAACTTTATTGTGATGTATTTTAACCACTGTAAAAATTTTACGGTGTTATTTTCAAAATTCCGGAAAATGGATTTCTGAAAATATCTCTTAGTCCTTTTGAGCCGTGGAAGTGATAAACAGGTGTTTGCTTTCTTCCCAACCAAGGGCTTCGGATCAGCGCTCCCAGCTGTCAATCAACCGTTGCTATGGTAACACACTTCCTGCTCAAGGCTCACTGTCTAAAGAGGCACACATAATTCCAATGCTAACTTTTTAAGTTTTAAACCGATTCAAATGGAATTTTGGGAGTAAGCTTCTGTAATCCAATTATAGTAAATGTAAAAATTTCAGCCACTTTTGTGAAAAATTCGCAAAGATAGTTTTTCTTATTTTTTATCATAAGTAGCCGAAGTCTCTTGAGGGGTGGGCCGGAAGCAAGCGTCTTAATGCAATAAACAAGGAGCAGATGAATGTGTTGTTCAGGCATACTCTTCACTGGTGGATGCCAGCTGACTTGGTAAACACGCGACCCCCTTGCAAATGCTAAATGTCTCTTCTTTCCCCTTCTGTTGTTCTCAGTAGTTGTCGGACGGACATCAAGCTCAGGAGCTAGAGAATGCATCAAGCTCCCCTTCCCTAACAGACCCGCTAGTAATCATCCAATTTTATTGCACTGGAAGTAGTGCTTCCCCCCCCCCCAGCCAAATTAGGATTTGGGCACATCCGAAACACCACTGTAGCCGGCGGTTTCTTTGAGAACAGAGGAGAGGAACTTAAAAAAATTAAGGGGTAACAGTCAGTAACACGATTTCCTAAAAGGGCATTTTTTTTAAGCACTAATTTCAAATTTCAAGGCTTTTCAAGACAGCATTAAAAAAATACCGTTTTTTCCAGGATATTCCAGGCCTTGAAAACGTTATCATGATTTTCCAGGACTTTCCAGGTTTTCAAGCACGCGTGCGCACCCTGAGAATTAAAATTTTGGTTTTTTTTTTTACTTTTACAAACTGATTTATTCTGCAAAAACTATAAATTCCTTTACTTTAAATTAAAAGTCTAATAATAATTTTAACAGATACAAAATATATGGACCTCATTTTCAACTGAATTTCCGGATTTACTGTAATTTCGGGTAAATAAGCCGCACTGGCGTATACGCCGCAAGAGATAATAAAAAAGGGGCGGAATGAAAACAAAATCACCAGAAACGCCGCTCCTCCATAAACGCCGCACCTTCACAGTAAGGTGGGGTAGTAACCACAGCAGAGTCTTGAAATCAAGCATTACGTAGATAAAAATATAGTACCCGATCTTTCAAATAATAAATAAAAATATCAATTAAACAAGATTCAATCTTAAGGATAACACTTACTCTACTACCTATTTTATAAAAAATTTACTCGAAGAATTCATAAGGCGCTTAAACCAATTATAAAACATTTATACCTCAAGAATTTAAAAAATACACGCACGACATTCTGAAAATATCTGGTACTCACAGTTTTTCAATCAAATCTATCAAAATTGGAAACTTCACTGTCCGAATTAAAAAGTTTTAAAAGCTCATCATCTAAAAACTAAGGGGTCGTCCGCATCACTTTCGCTGTCTTCTGGCGTTTCACCACAGTTTTTAGAAATAATGTTTGTTTCAGTGAAGCCCGAAATAATCGGCGAAGTTTTGATGTTTTTCAGGATTCGGAAAAACATATTGATTTACCATTAGCTTAAAAATAGAAGTATAACTTCTGCGTTTCGTGATTTCACTTTCCATGATAATGTAGAACTACGCGTAGCATACTTGAGAAAATGATATTTGGCGAACTGAATGCAACGAACGCCCATGTCACTGACAAAATTTGCACGTGCTGTCATTGGCCAATGACAATCGATCTTGAATGGTAGTCGGATATCCCGTTTCAAGAGGGGAGAGAGAGCGTTAGCCTCGGAGCGAAGCTGATGACGTCATGAGTTCAAAGATAGTTAGTTAGTTGCTCAGAGCATGAAACAAGGGCGATCCCTGCTAACAAGATCGATTGCCTGCAAAGTTTCCCTCAGCCATACATTTTTTCCGAGTTTTATCGGAGACACCTCTCTCTTGCCTGTCACACCTCAATCCTATAACCTATTATTTTCATGTCTTGTTTTAAGAGGGGGTGGGTGGAATTTATTGCATGTGGCTGTAACATCGTTATTCCATTCCCTCTCTATTGAGATATCTTCTCGCAGAAAAAAGAATGGAACAAGCCAAAACGTTTGTTACATAATTCCCCCCCCCCACATGTTGTATCAGCCGCGCGGGCTGAAAATTTAATTTTGAACTCATATACGCAGCGGCTTACTACCCGAAATTACGGTAATAGGCAAAAAAATAAAATTAAAACCTGGAATTCCAAATGAAATCCAGACCACAATCACTCCTGCAGGGTGGCACTCATTCGCCAGGTGAATGTAGAGACCACAAAATATTAGTTAAATGGTTGTAAATCAGTGAACATTCAATAAGTGTAGTTCATTGCACTTTTGCTTCATAACTGTCATTTTAACCTACTATTTAATGATTTTACGAGAGAGTTACATAAAATCGCCTCTAAAAACAATAAGTTTCATAACAGCTTGTATACATCAACAGCAGAACTTATATAAGAAAGACAGATAGAATTTCTGATTACTGGACACTGACATTAGGGATTAAGTATAACACATTTTCTTTGTTGTATGAAAAATTTAATATAACTTGGAAATACGAATATCAAGCATCACAGCACATAATTCCAAATCATCATTCTCCACCACGACAGATTATCACTACAGGTTCATTACCTTCTACCCAGACCTCATGACAATGCTAATGTTACAAGTCAATACGTGAGAGTACTAAGATGTCAAATACTCAAGTCTTACTAACCAAAAATGCTGGGATATGCTCACATAAAAAAACACACATATAAACAAACATCACTAGACTTAAAATTATTGATTTTTGATTATATTACAACATAGTGGTAGCTTTAAATACACTTGCTTAAATAAGATTAGAATAACAAAAATGAAGCAGAATGATTTTGTTTTTTAAATAAACTTCATGTGGAAAACGAGGCCTTGATTTACATAAATTACGGAGAGCTACATCAAACCAGTATTTGAACAAGCATGTGGAAAGTTCTAGTAAAGCTTATTATAAAACTATACAGGAAATGAATAAAATAGCACCATATATTCAGATTCAATTTGTTCTGTGGAACAGACTGCATAATTTCAGTGAAAGCAGTACCTCCTTCCCAATCAAAAAAGAAAAACAGTTAACTAAGGTGTATTAGCCGCACAAATACAACACACAAACAGATAACTACCAATGGAAGAATCTGCATTAGAGCAAAGTACACAACAATGGAAGATAACAATACTATGAAGTTTATGTACAAAAATACTTCTGCCACATAAAAAATCTTACTTTTTTCTTCTTGTTATTACAAAACAAAAGATCCAAATAGGATTCCAATTAAAGGGACATGGTATCAGTGATATTTTTGTATCATCTACATTGCATTTCCGAATTACAATGTATGCTAGTTATATACATATATAGCTGAGAAACTTCTCATCTCTCCTGAATGTTCCGCTACTCATCCCAACTGTGCACCCATTTTTGCACTTATTTTAACATGATTTTTTCCCCCTTCCTTCTGACCTGTGTCTCAGAAATTTTTGTTACCAAGAACTTTTATACATTTCATGAACTGCTTCCTACTTTTTGTATTGTTAGACATTCTTCACTGTCACAGTTCGATTTTGTCTTTGCTTCACCCTCATACTGCATGTGTTGCAGATGTAATACTGTTTCTGTGTCACACTTTTACCAACCATAGTTACTTTATTATTATTTTTTTCATTATTTTTCATCTTTTGTACTTGTTGTTTTACCAGCACTTTGTATTCTCTACGCACCAGGATGGACTCTCCTACACATTATGTATCGAAGACTTATCGCCGCTCCTTCTTTCTACATGCTTTGAACTGTTCCTGCTGTATCATGTCTCTGTTCTTTTCCCTTAAGCTACTACTGTTTGTACAGCATTCATGGTAAATTTTCATCAGCCTTTATACATACTCTTCAATGTAAATACCATTTCATGTTTATTTTCCGCCTTTTATCATACCGCGTGTGTTGCTGACATGACTGCGTTTGTGTTTCTTGTGTTTTTGTAACAAATAAAGCGAATTTTGAAAGAAAAGTACTGGATTACAGTTTTTTTTTTTTTGATCGGAGGTTTAACGACTACCGTGAGCAACTCAATGGGCTATATAAGCAGTCGCCAGTCCCTAATTTAGGGTCACTGGCTCCAGGGAAGGGAGAGAGCCAGTGCCGTAAGACAAACACAACATCCATGCCTCATCGGGATTCGAACCTGGACCCCTTTTGGATGAATGATCAGAAGTCATCGCTTAGATCACTGCGTTACCGGGCGGTCCCCCCCAGTTTTTGATGACAGCTTATGATGCATAACTTATATATTCACCAGCAACACATGACACCATAACATGCAACAATTAATTAATTGATTTATATCTAGTGAGTAACAACTGCATCAGAACAAATTTGAATGCCTTTCCACACATGCACAGTTGATGCATTGAGAGCATCAACTGGCGTGTGTAAAAAAAAGCCCTGCACAGTTCAATTTTGTTTTTGCCTCACCCTCATACTGCATGTATTGCAGATGTAATGTTGTTTTACCAGCACTTTGTATTCTCTACGCACCAGGATGGACTCTCGTACACATTGTGTATCAGAGACTTATCACCGCTCCCTCTTCCTACATGTTTTGAACTGTGAGCAACTCAATTGGAACAGCACCCGATGATTAGCAGAGTAGGTCCACACATCACAAACGACTATCGTTCATCACCTACACCAGCTCGGTTTTAATCCAAGATGTCCGCTCATGGTTCCCCATGAGTTGAGCCCAAAGCAAGCTGAGGAGCATGTCACTTTGTGTCGAGAATTGCTGCAAAATCCTCCTGATGATGGGTTTTGGCGGAGAATCATAATGAATGACCAGAAGCGAGTCTTTCCATGTTATCCTGATACCAGAAACCTATGGCTGTGGCCAGGAGATAAGGCTCAAGCAGTGGTTGAAGGAGATTGTTTGGAAGTGAAGACATGGTGGAATTTCAAGGATCCTGTCCACTGGGAGCTTGTACCACATGGTCGGGCTGTCGATGGGAACCTGTATGCCAACCAGCTGCAAAATGTATACAACGTTCTATGCCAGCGCTACCCTGCAATGGTGAACAGAAAGAAGGTCCGCCTGCAATTTGACAACGCCCCATGTCATAGGTCATGGATTGTCCGCCAGAAAACAGGATTTGGATGGCGTTGAAATCCTAACACACCTAGCCTATAGCCCGCATCCTGCCCCTTCAGATTTACACCTGTTTCGTTCCATGGCATATCTTTTGGTTGGCAGACAGTTCCATTCCTTGGTGGCTGTGAAAGATAGCATCACTGAGTTTTTGCATCCAAACCAGTCGTCTGGTATCACAATTGCATTGCTTCTTTGGCTTAACATTGGTGAAGGACCATAGACTCTGATGGATTGTATTTTGCCGAATAGCCATATGTGGTCAAGATGTGGTACCAGATTGAACATTGTACTCCAAAATGCTACGAACTTAAGGTTCACCCTGGTAAGTTTTGTTTTAACATGTGTTTCATTCATAAGGATTATAAGTTATGCCATGAAAAAGTGCAGTTATTTTGTGATCATGTTTTTGAAACACAGATGTATTAACCATTTGGAAATGTAGCATTTCCATGAGGGTCTGTTAGTCATGAGAGATTGGGGACTAGCGATTCCACTTCGTTATGATTAAAATTTGGCTTCCTAAAATTATTTTTATGGAAAAACTGATAAATTGCCAAAGTGTCGCAGTAGAAAGTTTGCTTGGAAATATGCTCTATGTACTGTGTAGAAATTCAAGCTTGAGGCAGCTATTGATCAGAAATGTGGAGAAATTTGGGTGTTGTACTTTGTTTTTTAACACAGTTGTGTGACTTGATTTCAAATTTTTTTTTTTCCTGGGTTCTTATATTGTTACTAGAAGTCTTAAAGAAAATTAATCAACATTTATATAAAATTTACTTATACATAATAATTACTTAGTTTGAAATAATTAAATATGATTGCACAATGTAACACGAATTTAAGGTTATCGCTGATTTCAGCATGCTTATTACATTTACTTTTATGTTTTTATTACTTAATGTAAAGCATTACAGTCTTTGCACAATTCAAATTGTGATACATAAAAACAACTTAAATACAACTTCAATTATTGTTTTAAAGACTATTCTTAAAAATCATTAAACATCATGAAGTTGGAAGCATAAGATCTTTCCGACCCAAGGCGGTGTCCATCCTCAGATGTGTTAGAGCACTACAAATGTAGAAGCGTAAATGAGTAGGATATATAATACAGGTTGAGGTTAAGAGATAGCATGACGTTTGCCATCCATCACTGCGCATGCACCAAGAAAGTTCATATTAGTTGATAATCATTGATTATATCATGTAGATGTCAAATTAATCATATTCGTCTTCAACGTTGGAGACTAATACGATTAATTTGATATCTACATGATATAATCAAAATGAACTTTCTTGGCACACGTGCAATGATGGATGACGAACGCCATTCTATCTCTTAAGCTCAATCTGTATATACACTAAAGTGCCAGAAAAACTGGTACAGACGAACTTATGCAAAATATATAGCAACATCCCCTATGCGTGTACTCGGTTGTGTCCGCCAGTGCGTATATAAAGCTATAGACATCCTTGCCACCTATCAGAGCACTTTTCGGCATGAGAATGACAAGTAATAACGTTAATAACCATAGTAATAGCGTTAATAACTTGTACACCTTTTTCTGCTTAAATGTTGGCATCACTAAAATGCTGGCGACGTAGTTGAACGGGGGGATTTTTATCTGTACATAATGACTGCCTCCATCGTGTCCCTGTGGTGCTTTGGACCCGTAGATACGGACAACGGGATCCCCGAAAGCGCTAGTCAGTTTTTTAACCTACTTTTAAATTGTAAATAAAGTGATTTTAATTTGTAGTATGGTGTTTTATCGCACAGGTAGACAGCTGAATTCTTGCATATATCACTTCTCTTGCGAAATTTGTTTTCTGGTTATATAAGTAATAACGATTTAAGCGATTTTCAATGCAGTGTCATAGTTGGCACTCGTGAGATGGGCCATAGTATTTTGGAGGTAGAAACGAAGTTTGGATTTTCACGGACGACCATTGCAAGGGTGTACCGTGACTACAAGAATTCCAGCAAAACCTCCAACCTACGATATCAGTGTAGTCATAAAAAGACATTGGATGAACATGACCATCATCGGCTGTCAAGAATCGTTTCACGCGATAGCCGTGCAACACTCTCGCAGGTATCATCGGAATTCAATGCTGGAGCCACAACAAGCATCAGCGTCTGGACTGTGCACTGTACCCTGCACGATATGGGCTTTGGGAGCTGACGCCTAACTCAAATCCACTTGATGGGTGTACGACACAGAGCTATGCACCTTGCTTGGACACGGCAACACCGCCACTGGACACTTGATGACTGGAAACAAGTAGCCTGGTCTGAGGAGTCCCGTTTCTAACTGTATTGGGAAGATGGAAGGATTCGTGTGTGGCATAAACCCCTGTCAACAGGGAACAGTACCGGCTGGTGGTGGTGGTGGAGGGGGGGGGGGTCCATAATGGTATGGGGTGTGTTCAGCTGGACTTCACTGGGACCCCTAGTATGTCTATACAAACGTCTGTGACCGGCCAACACTATGTGCGCATCCTTTCTGACGAGGTACACCTGTTCATGTCCTGAATTCATGCTGATGGGTTGGGTCTGTTCCAATGGAACAATGCACCTCCACACAAGTGTCTGGATGCCACATTATGGTTAGAGGAGCATTCATCTGAGTTTGGAGTGTTGCCATCCCACCCAAGTCCCCAGATCTGCACGTGATAGAACACATTTGGGATGCCATGGAACGTGCTATGGAACACAGGAATCTGAGACCTCGGAATACACCCGAATTGTGGAATGCTCTGCAGAAAGTACAGTGTGCATTGCCTACAGTATATTTCCAGAAGCTAGTGGAGTCCATGCCCCATCGTATTTCTGAAATCCTGCGCTCCCATGGGGGACTTACCAAGTATTAGACTGGTGTACCAGTTTTTCTGGCACTTCAGTGTACATCGTACTCATTTACGCTTCTACATTTGTAGTGCTCTAACGCATCTGAGAATGGAGACCGCAGCGGGTCCGAAGGATCTTATGCTTCCAACTTCATGATGTTTAATGATCTTTAAGAATAAATAGTCATTAAAATGATCATCGAAGTTGTATTTAAATTGCTTTCATGCATCACAATTTGAATCATGCAAAGATGGTAATGCTTTACTTTAAGTGACTTATGTGGCACGAATATAATGAATCATGTTTTTATTCATTTTATATTGTTTTTATTAATTTTGTAATCAATTTTTCAACAAAGGATTAATAGTTAGTCTTTTTAACCCTTTTTTTAGCAAACCCCTACTTTAATAATTTTTTTGTAAATACTTACTTGTTAACTTTATTATTATGTAATAATAAAGTTATAGAAGTTTGCTAAAAAAAGGTTATTTTAAAAAAGACTAACTATTAATCCTTTGTTAAAAATTGATTACAAAATTAATAAAAACATAAAAAATATCATAATCCAAATTGATCAAGTACATATTTACTAATTAATGTAAGAAAGTCCATCCCTCCATGATAACATTAAAACAAAAAAACAGTTGCAGGAAGTAACTCGATATAAATGTGGGAAAAATGAATAAATCAAGAAAAAGATGAGTTATGCACATATTCTTACAGGATTATTTGTTTAATTAATTTTGATTTGACACATTTTTACTTAAAAACATATTAAGAATGTCTTAGACATCTTTAAGGCAATTCTGATCTTTATTTACTTGTCCGCATAAACTTGTTTAAAAATGCACCTCATCTTCATGATACCGAAAAGTATCCTGTTATGATTTAGATGTACCATGTCCCCTTAAAGCAAAGTCCTTTCAATATCTTGTTTTCTGAGAAATGCACTTATTCAATTTTAATACAAAAATACATTTGCACAACAGTTTGTAGTCAGAATAAAAACAAAGATATATGAATAAAAAGAAGCTGTACATAAAGTTGGCATGATAGTTGCTTTGCTAACCAGACTCCTCAACTGCTAATGCAGATGACACATAACTTCTGGAATGCTGACGTTTAACCGACCTCACAGCGACTTCCTTTTTCTTCTCGTCACAAGAATCGGAAGTTTCAATCCCAGAATCATCTTGAGCAGTGCTAACTGAATTAAATGCTAATGTCGAGTATGCTGACACATACTTTTTAACTGGTCCCTTCAGACTCCTCACATGAAGAGGAAATGCATGGTTTGTTTCGTTTATGCTTTGACAACCATTCTCAGGAACATGAAACTCGGAGACCATGTTGTTGCACGTGCTTACGATGGGGCAGCAAAAACATGGCTCACTGTATGTGATGACAGCTGAATTAAAACTACAGTCAAATGGGTTCTTGGAATCCAGCATCACTTTCTTGCAGTTATACGGTGCCTTCGTGCCGGGAGTCCATGAACAGTTTGCTAAGGTAGGCTGGCACGCATTTAAGTTTGAAATGCCATTGACACGCACCGATATTCTGCTGATGATCAGATCACACAGGATTTGGAAAAAATTTTCAACTTCATCATAACCTAGAAATCATTAATGAAAATTAGAAAACAAATTAATTCCCTCATCATCACACCACACTTGGTTGATGCAATTAATGTGCGAATAAAATTTTAAACTACACAAAATTTATCACCCCAAGGAGAGCAATATTTAAATAATTTAAGTAGTTTACAATAATTTAGAGTTTAAAAAGGAAAATCTTCAATGCATGTATTAACCCCATATTTACTTTTGGAAGTTAAACATGGAATATCGCAGAACGACAATGTGAAAAAATAAAAGTATTGGTAAGAAAGTTAGAGAGAAGAATGTAGGGAATAACAAGAAGAGACAGCCTTAGAAATGAACTTGTAAGAGAAAGAGCAGGAATAACAATTATTATAAAAATAATAAAAAAATCAAAGTGGAGATGGGCTGGACTTGTTGGAAGACTGAAAGACAGACATAATTAATAACAGAATGGAAACCTAGAGATGGAAAGAGGTGAAGGGGGCACCAGAGAATGAGATGGAGAGATGACCTTCAGAAATTCAGAGGTGCAAGATAGTGGACTGAGACTAAGGATCGAGGAACTTCGAAAAGACTGGGGGAGGCCTATAACCTGCAGTGAGTGTCGACAGGCGAAGAAGTAGTA
This sequence comes from Macrothele yani, assembly GCA_039090855.1. Taxonomy (NCBI): domain Eukaryota; kingdom Metazoa; phylum Arthropoda; class Arachnida; order Araneae; family Macrothelidae; genus Macrothele; species Macrothele yani. The sequence goes on along the minus strand of CM076999.1, from coordinate 7,953,808 downwards.
GTTTACAGTTACATTCTGCATGGAGTATCAGTTTAATATACACTATACTGACAAAAGTCACCAGACACCTAGAAGAGAAACACAGCATAGCATTTGTTGACATACATTAGTACGGTGTCGGTCCACCTTTGGCCTTAATGCATGCACTGACCCTTCGAGACATGCTTTTGACAAGGTTTTGGAACACAGGGATATGCATGCGCTTCCATTCAGTACATAATGCTGCCACTAACTGTTGCTTAGTAGTAAGCCTTGGTTCCAAACTTCTTATGCGGCGCTCTAATTCACCCCATAGTTGCTCTATGGGTTTAAAATCAAGGCTCTGTGCTTGGCCAGTCCACACACGATATATAATTATCGTCAAACCACGCCGTAACAGTCCTTGCTTTATAGCTTGGTGCGTTATCCTGCTGGTACCAACAAGGCTTGTTTCCACAGTATTGCCACAGAGTTGGTAGGGCATAATTGTCCAGAATATCGAGGTAGACAGGGCGGTTAACAGGTTTGTCCACGATAACCAATGGGCCGGGACCATACCACAAAAAACACTCGCGCACAAGTACATTGCCAGCTCCAAACTTGACCATGGGAACAATACACCGTGGTAATTAGTGTAACTCCCCGTCCCCCAGCTACCACCATACCCACACATGGCCATCAGACTGATGGATCGTGTATCTGGATTCATCAGTCCATAGGACCCGTTTCCATTGATCTGAGGTCCACGATAACTGTACTTTACACCATGCTAAACAACGAGTAGCATTCTGAGTGGAGATGAAAGGCTTATGAGCAGCCGCATGACCATGGTAATCCATGGAATGAAGATCTCTGTGAATGGTACGTGTACATACTGAGGTTCCAGCATTTTTACTCACCTGTACGTTGAGGTCTTGTGCAGTACTCTGTGGATTAACTGTAATGACTCTCCCGAGGCTTCAAAGTCCCTATCACTGATTTTCTTTGGTCTGCCCGTACGCTTTGCTGTTTCAGGCATGCCACGTGTCTTCCACTTATTCAGTACATCCAAAACAGTTGACTTGGGTATGTTTAAACACCTCTTGGTTTCTCTTATGGACAACCCACTAATATAGCACCCAACAATCTTTCCTTTCTCAAAGTCAGTTATCTCCCACCACAACATTTTCCCTCAACGTCACAGAACAATATGATCACAGTCAGCTGTAGCCATGTTTTTATACTGTTTGAAGCTGTACTGCACATCTTAACAATGCAGCAGAAACCATAAATTTGCTTTTGAAGGGGTGTCTGGTGACTTTTGTCAATATAGTGTACACTACTGTTTGAAAATTGCAACACCATGAAGGACTGCTGGCATTAGCTTGAAACTTACAGGATATGTACGACAGGTAGGGACATGCAAATGATTAAAATGTCACGGAAAATGTGCATGTGGTTTCAGAGCAGGCTCAAACGAGATGCTGCAACCAGTGAAGATCAGACATTGAGTCAAAAAGATGTTTCTTGTGTCTCACAACGCCCCGTCGCGGAAGAAGGTCGCATTATGAACACCTGACGGACTTTGAGCGAAGAAGGATTCTCGGGTACAAAGGGCTGGCTCAAACAAGATGTTGCAATCAGTGAAGAGCCGACACTGAGTCGAAAGGGTGTTTCTTGTCTCTTACTATGCCCCGTCGCCGAAGAAGGTCGCATTATGAACACCTGACGGACTTTGAGCGAGGAAGGATTCTTGGGTATAAAGAGCTGGCTCAAACGAGATGTTGCAATCAGTGAAAAGCCACCATTGAGTCGAAAGGGTATCTCTTGTGTCTCACTATGCCCAGTCGCCGAAGTAGGTCGCATTATGAATACCTGGCTGACTTTGAGCGAGGAAGGATTCTTGGGTATAAAGAGCTGGCTCAAATGAGATGTTGCAATCAGTGAAGAGCCGACATTGAGTCAAAAGGGTGTTTCTTGTGTCTCACTATGCCCGTCGCCGAAGAAGGTCAAATTACGAAGACTTGGATTGAGGAAGGATTGTTGGGATGACGGAAGCTGGATTTTCCTACCGCAAAATCGCCACTTGTATGGGATGAAACACCAGCACAGTGCAGCAGGGAAATGGACCGCAAAAACGCACGACTGCGTGGGATGACAGGCACCTATACCGCATGGCAGTGACCGATCACACAGTGACATCCATAGTGTTGGTGCAGTAGTGGAGCACTGTCACCAGAGTAGCAGAATGTAGACGTACACGCATACGTGGATAGTTTCCATATTATCAGCAGATTTTGCAGATAGTTTTTGCTTGTAGATTAAACAAAAAATGAAATGTTATTTACAGCAATTAAAGCACTTACAGGCTTTACTCCAATTGATGTACTTAATTCTATTTTAACTAGAACTTTCAATTATTTTCCACATCTTCTGAGTTCTTTTGTTTCTGCAGACATTTCTGGCCTCTAGATTTTTTCAAGGCCTGTTCTAAATGTACAGAAACTGTATCAAAAGTTTCGATGTATCATGTGATTCTATCATAAAGTTCACACACCATTACGTGACTACAAGGTTCTTCACAAAGACGCTTAACGTCTAAGTTTTCTGTTTTACACATTATAAAGTGGTTACAGTCTGCAGTGGTGCATTAAGTTATTCAATTAAAAGTCCTAAAAATGTTACTTACCGAAGTGTGTCTTCGGTTCCACATTGGTAGTTTATTGACAGCCTTTTGGTCAAAAGTTGTATCCTACTTCTATATGGTCAGTTGTTAGGGTTAACTCGGTTCCGGCACACTATGCTGTGTTGACTTCATATAGAGTAGGGAAACGCCCTCAAGAAGATGAACTACGGCGTCACCATAAGGTCCCCTGCAACTTTACATACTATACTAAAGAGAAATAGTGAAAAACCACCTCTCTCCTGCGAAGCAGGTGTTTATGCGATCCCCCTACAGTATCCGAACGGCTCTAAACGATACATTGGAATGATCAAGCGTTCGTTTGGAATCAGAGTCAACGAACATAAAAGGGACACAAAATACGGTAAAGTAACCACGGCACTATCCAGAGAAGTCAAATTCAAGTCAGCTACTCCTATGTGGGATGATATAAAGAAATTAGCTAGCTACTCTACACCTAAATGTACAGCCATTCGGAAAACCTTGGAGATCATTACCAACAGCGATACTTGCAATCATTGTGTCTCGCTCGAGTTGCCACGAATTTGGAACCAATTCTTCAAGTAACGCCTTTCTCTACCAGGATCCCGCGTGCAACCAGCGTGATGCCTGATATCTTTAAATGAATGTAACGTCAAATCTATTTATTGTCAAGTTCCCGCGTTCAAATTGTTAAGCGTTCTACTTTTCAGTTTGCAGTTTCTGTCTAACTTCCTTGAAAAAGCCATCTGGTTGATGTGCGAAAGCTTGGAAACGCTTATGTGTTTATTTCCTACGCCAATAAATCGGATCACTAGTACAGTGTTACTATTTACTACTTAATTGGTGTACTGTTCCTCGTTATAAATCTAATTTCAACTATTTAATTTCAAACTGCAGGTGACTGTTTCTATACATCAAGCATATAGAATTGTAAAAAATGACATATGAGAGAGAGAGAGAGAGAGAGAGAGAGAGAGAGAGAGGAACATGATAGTTAAGAACAAAGGTGCTCATACCTGGAAATATATTCATATCAATGATGGCGTAATGCCCCGTTTTGTTGTCAACAATAACATCAATACCGAAGAGGGCCAAACCAAGTCGTTTGCAAAGAATCTGAGCTATATGATCCATTTTTTCTTTTTCTGGCCAGATAATTGGGCTTTTTGGTTCACAGTCATCCAACTGAAACAGAAACATTAATTAAAAAAACCCCACAAAAATACAAAATTAATTATATAGTGTTTTTGTATATAAATAAAAAAGCACACACCACAAAGCTTCTAATTAAATGCTAAAATGGAGGACAATGCATTTTCAAAAAAGATAAGGGATGCCAGGACAATGTAATTGTGCTCAGCAGCTTCTGGAAATAAGAAAATATTAATGCAATTTATTGTATTTTTTGGAATATAAGACTCTTTTTCTAAAGTGTTTAGTGACAAAACCCCCATGCCTTATATACTGAACATCATTATTATTGCCATGAATGTACAAAGCCCAGTCAAAAAATTATGACCACCAGTTAGTCTGAGGTATGACCTCCTTGTGTGGCCAATACCACAGATATGGCATTGATTTAATGAAGCATCTGAATGTTTCTGTAGGGATGCTATATACCATGCAGACACTAGAGCTTTTCGCTGTTCATCAAGAGTCATCGGTGGTGGATCCTAATGTGGAACCTGTTGGTCAAGATATACGGCGTGGCATTGATTCAATGTGGCCTCTAAATGTTTCTGTAGGGATACTATACCATGCAGACACCAGAGCTTCTCGCTGAACATCAAGAGTCATCGGTGGTGGATCCACGAGTCCAACCTGTTGGTCAAGATATACAGCGTGACATTGATTAATTGAGCCCTCTGAATGTTTCTATAGGGATGCTATACCATGCAGACACCAGAGCTTCTCGCTGATCATCAAGAGTCATCGGTGGTGGATCCATGAGTCCAACCTGTTGGTCAAGATATACAGCGTGACATTGATTAATTGAGCCCTCTGAATGTTTCTATAGGGATGCTATATAATGCAGACACTAGAGCTTCTTGCAGATCATCAAGAGTCATCGGTGGAGGATCCATGAGTCCAACCTGTTGGTCAAGATATACAGCATGACATTGATTAATTGAGCCCTCTGAATGTTTCTATAGGGATGCTATACCATGCAGACACCAGAGCTTCTCGCTGATCATCAAGAGTAATCGGTGGTGGATCCATGCGTCGAACCTGCTGGTCAAGATATACGGTGTGACATTGATTCATTGAGGCCTCTGAATGTTTCTGTAGGGATGCTATACCATGCAGACACCAGAGCTTCTTGCTGATCATTAAGAGTCATTGGTGGTGGATCCATGAGTCCAACCTGTTGGTCAAGATATACGGCGCAACATTGTTTCATTGAGGCCTCTGAATATTTCTGTAGGGATGCTATACCATGCAGACACCAGAGCTTCCAGCTGATCATCAAGAGTCATCATAGTGGATCTATATATATATGTATATGCCAAACCTGATGATCATGATAGTCCTGCAGATGTTCAATGGGATTGCAGACTTGCCAAACTTAAGAGAAAAATCCTGCAATTTTCTATGAAAATCCTGCAAGCATACTTTCGTATGTTTGAAATATCAATGGACATTATTTGTAGCACTAATGTTACGTTAAGGCATATAAAAAATGTAAAAAAATTCTGTTAAAAAATATTTAAAAAAATTTCGGTTCAGTTATGCATCGATTTCAAGGATAACCCAAATTATGATGGAAAAGGAGAAATTCCTCGAAGCCGTCGCACTCTCATGCCTAAAGAATACAGCAAAATTTTTTTCGCCTTGAATTTCTGATTTTGGAAATTGTTCCTCCATTTTTAAACTGAAATACAAATATTTATGGAATAAAATGATATATAACAACAATACTGGACAGAGGCAACATCACAGGAAAAAGAAATTACGATTACGGAAAAAATCTTTTTTTGTTTACTTCTGTTTCTGAAAGACGAAGTACTGTCCCAATGTGTATTTTTACGAATTGGTAAAATTATTCGATGCATAGTTTTACGCACATAGAAAAAAAAAAAAATAAATCTTAATGTGTATTTTTACACGTTGGTAAAATTTCAATGAATACTAATCGTGTATTATGCATTTTGGCGAACTGTGGTCGACACATCACTTGAGCACTCCGGTGGAGAGAGTGAGCTGCCGCACGATGTCACGAAGCCAGCGAGTCAAAGATGACATCATCGCGTGACACAGTGCACGTAAGGTCCGGTAGAAAATCTAAATGGATGGTTGCAGGGGTTGAAATATTTCGATTGATCAATCGAAACATTAAAGAATCTGTAAAAAAAAATACCTCTATCCATAAATCAGTAAAATTAAGCAGAAATCCGTAAAAGTTGGCAAGTATGCAAGTCAACATTTGAAGATTTTCCCATTTCGGCAACGACGCACGATGTTTTTTCCTGTCACATGCATATTTTTTGCAATGTTACTATCTGGGAACATTTTCTTAAAAAGCACACTTGCATGGTCAGCACAGCTTAAAGGTAAGCTATCATTATGTTACACGAGGAATGAAGTAAACAAGCACTCAGCACGGATAATGGAATCAAAAGAGGAACTATCTCGAGCAAAATTTAATGTTTTGTTATTTTCTACGCGCTTAGAATTGTTCACGTGTTTTTGCATACGAATGTGATTAACAATATCTCCTTTGCCTTTGTGGACAGCAGAAAAATCAAATCTACAAATAGAGCAAAAGGCAAATTGTTGGCCCTTCCTTGATTCGATCATACACGGACAATCTGTTGTATAACACTTTTTAAAAACAGACTGATACTTTCTACCAGCCATCGCGTGATTAAACACGTGCACGAAAAGTTCTCAGAAATTCCTGTGAAGAGAAACGAAGTACATCAAACAAACCAAAATGCGCTTCCGATACCATCGACAGATGAGAAATCTGCGTTAGTATTAGTATATTAGTATGTAGGGCCAACACCAAGCATGTTCCTGCTCCGTGCCTGCAGCGCCAGAGATCATTAGCGGACAGAAGAGTAAACATCGCTGCCAACTGCTGACCCAGAGGGGAAAGGTCGCTTCTCCGCTAATGAACCGATGCCTCGGAGAACTTCGAATTTTTCCCCTCATTACTTTTTAATTTACGCTATGATAACCATCAAAGTTCTCCGATGCCTCGGAGAACTTTTAACTTTTCTCCTCGTTACTTTTTAATTTACGCTACAGAAAATCATGATGGAATCCGGCAATATTAATTTATAATCCGGAATTCCGGGAAATGTACTGAAATCCGGCATTGCAGGCCTAAACCTGGAGGGTTGGCAGGCCTGGGATTGATGTCTGGCGAGTACACTGGCCAGATAGTAAGTTAAAGTCACCGGAATGCTCATCAAACCGCTCCTACACATGCACAGCTACAACATGACAAGGGGCATTATCTTGCTTGATGCAACCCCTGCCATCAGGCATGGGAGCACGTGATTGGAGATGATTGCTCTTAATTATTCCCAGGGAAATATGCCCCACATAAGCACACTGCTACCTTCTCATTAACATGTGTTAGGATTCTGAAAACAAGAAAATAAACTTTACGGCACAGATGTTTAATAACATTATTTCACTGAGGTTTTCAATTTCCATAGCATACTGGATGTTTTCAGTCATTCACAGTGGACCAACGATTTCCGCAGCATACTCGACGTTTTCCGTCGTCTGTAGCGGATCGACGATTTCCATAGCATACTTGATGTTTTCTGTCGTTCTTAGCGGATCGACGATTTCCATAGCATATTGAACATTTTCCGTTGTCCATAGAGAACCAACAATTTTCACAGCAACTACGTAAAATCCGCAGTACTTGAAGTCCCTGAATCTTTCTTCCCCCGCATGATCTTATTCAGCATCAAGCAGAATAGTGTGCATGGAGAATTTACTATGGCGAAGTCCTGGCGATGACGACAGGGGCACGGGGGTTCCGGTGCACAACGGCGCAGAATTCCCATAGCAACAAAACCGGAAGATTGTATGAAAAAATTGGAAAACTTCTGGAAAATCCAGAAGAGTTGGTAGGTATGCAAATGTAATGGAGTTACTTTATAATACAATACACACACACAAACTACAAAATAGAGGCTTTTAACATACCTCTGTGAGTGATGAAGCTGAATACGGCTTGGAAATATCGTGACTGTCAAAAAATATCGTTTCATGATCTGAAAATAAAATGCTTGTATATATCACAGGAATGCAATGACAAACAAGAATAATACAATAAGCATGACAATTTTGAGTCTAATAGGTTACTCATTAGAGAAAGTTATACACTGAGTGACCATTGAATTATGACCACCCATATCAAAAGTGGCCCATTGACCACTTGATTTCCAGCGTGATCAGTTGACTAATGTAGCACATATATAAGGAGTCAGTGAAGCAGTAGGTAGTAAAATTTAGAGTGTGATAGATAAATGGAAGGATTTACCAGATTTTGAGAAAGGGCAGATTGTGGGAACTTGAACAGCGGGGACTTCGATTTCCCAAATGGCTGAACTGGTGGTATTTTCCAAATTACTGACTGAACTGGTGGTAACGAGCCGCCATGGTTAAAGTGTTTCAGGACTGGTGTGAAAATGGATCCGGAGGCAAAACCGCACAGAACAGTGAAGCAACACCGTTCAACATTTGACTACCCAATATGTAGTCTTACCATAAATACTGTTACAAAGTATTCAATGAAATAACAAAAGAAATTTAAAGATATTTCAAAAATACATCTGTGATATGATGTAAGTAGTACACTTGTGAATACATAGCACCAATCACTTTTCAAAATGACGCCCTTTTGCCTTCAGGCCCATTCCATCTCAATTCAGGCAGAGCATGTCAGTTGACCCCCTTAGATTTGTTCCAAAAAATTACAGTAGCTACTCCTACTACAGATATAAGATATTCCAAATGGATTTGCTCCAAAAAAATTTATATCACTTGCTGCGCCATTTTGAAATTTGGTGAAAAACACATTTTTTGAAAGGAATGTCAAAAACGGCATATTTTAAAAATGTTATGGGCGATTCAGTTCATTTTTGTTTTGTTTTGTAGCTAATGATTGATTTTTAACTTGACATAGTTTAAATATGCATGTTATAATTATTAGTGATTTAAAAAAATCCACTTTTTAGGTACAAAATTTTGGTTTTTCTGACATTTAACGATTTGTTTTCTTACACTAAGAAAAGTTTTTTTAAATAAATAAAGATGGCAATGTGTAGTCCACCAATGGTAGTTTTACAGCAAATTTTATTTATTGCCTAACATATATACAGTCTATACAATTCAACTTCAAAATACGCAAAAGTACGAAAATGCACTATTTTCAAGTAGCAATAACTCAAAAACCCCATTTTTTAAAAATCTTAAAACTTGACCTTATGTTGTCCTATTAGTATATTATCAATTGGTGGGGGCAGAATTGTGTGCTTTTGCCTCGTAAATTTTGAACGTTTTTTTTAAAATGACAGTTCTCCAGCATTTGCAGGTCGCAGAAAAACACTACAAAGTTTTGTTTTAAATTAGCTCTGAAAGTTAAAATATAGGCTAGTAGACTAATTATAATACTTAAAGTAAAAATATTTAAAATATTAATCTAGTAAATAAAAAATATAAAATAATTTTAATTATTATATAATAAATTCTGTAAGAAAGTTACAGTTGTTAAATGAACTGACCTAGTCTTAATGCTTAAACAACAAATAAGCTTGTTCTACACCTGTGCAATGCTGAATCAACAGGATCATACATGCACATGCATGACCAGTGTTTGCTCACTGCACAGCCAAGGCTGAACTCGATCCTACCCCAGGCTGTAACATTAAGCAAAAACAGCAAGGACAGAAAAGATTAGTCGGGACACAGCGCCATCTATTGACGTTGTTCGCATTAACAAACTGATTCTGTATCATTATTTACATTTGAGATTTTATTTATATTCACTTTCACATTAACAGATGGATATTTGTATTCTGAATTCGTAGTACTTGGGCAAGAGAATTTGTATGTAGGAACTGGTGTAATTCATGTGTAAATCTCATTCCTCCTTTATACTTCAACGATCTAAGGCCGAGATTTTGGTAAATGTGTAGATTAGCGTCAAATTATTTCGTCGGAAAAATGTTAGTACCTGAAAAAAGTGCGACATACAGATTTTAGAGTATGGAAATTAATGGCAAATGGTGCAGAAATTTAGTATTTTAAATGTCTTTTAAAGATTTTTATCGTAACATTTACCTGCAAGTTCGATGCTGTGAAGATACGCTGTCGTAGGCCTAACGTATCGAACGTACAGGTAAATGTTACGATAAAAATATTTAAAAGACATTTGAAACAGAAAATTTCTGCACCATTTGCCATTAATTTTCACAATCTAAAACCTGTACGGCGCACTTTTCCGAAGTACTAATATTTTTCCGACGAAATAATTTAAAACGCAAATATACACATTTACCTACTATTTTACTTAATATGAGTTTATATAGCTGAGGTTTTTTTATAAAATTGAATTAGGTACATAATTATCAGAATGAAAATGCTTACCACAAACAACAGTTGAAGGTGACTTGTCATTTGGAGCAAAATCCTGACGAAATATTGCTTTCAGCAACAGTTGCTTTAGGTTCTGATTTGAGGGAAACTCATTGAATGAAAATCCCACGTTTTTCTTCTTAGAAGATGTGCACATCGGCACACAGCAGTAAACCATTTTGAAAATGGGTTGGATTTTGTTGTGAAAACAACAGCTCGGTTTTAAAACTAGAAGGTTTTTTTAAAAGAAACAAGAAAAAACGACGAACATACACAATCCCGCAATTCAAACAACGCAGAAACTGAGATGTTTATACCTTGGGACGCAGTGCCATCTAACGGCTGAAATGGCCCCTAACGCCCACTGGCCGATCACCAAAATTTTATTGTCTTCAACGGTAATGTTACAGCCTGATAGGATCCAGTTCAGCCTTGGCACAGCTAATCAACTGTCTCACTAGCCCCTCCCCTCCATGGCCACACCCACCTGTGCTATAACTATTGTGCAGTCTGTTCTTTTGTTTGGAAGAGTAACACTTGATATGTGTTTGTGATTTCTCAGATATGTTTTTTACATTTTTGCTGAATAGGCCTATTTAATAATGTCAGATTATCATAGTTCTGAACGAATTAAGTGTGTGGACTATATTAGAAGACACAAAAAAACTGTATACAAAAGTAAGAGTGTGAGGTTATGTGGTGTTGGTGATTTAGCTGATTCAATTCAAAGGATTGTAGGTAGGTCTGTTATTGTAAAAAGTAATGACAGTTTGTGTAGTAATTGTGTTGTTTTTTATAAAAAAAAATTGGGGAACTTACAAATGAACCTGAACAAGAAATTTCATCTGATGAACCTTTTATTGCAAGTGAGGAGATTGTAAATGCTGTCAACAAAAGTATTAACATTCTTGATGTAAATATGTCGCCATTGAAATCCCCTTCACAAGTTAGGCCTGAGAGGAGGCAAAGTTATGTAAAAAGAAAAAAGTTGAAATTAGAGGAAGTACTAGTAACTGCATCTGTGAAGAAATTAGAAGAAGTGTATAGTGTCAATGATGACATTTCAAGTGAACCTTCTGCTGAAAAACCTGACTGTTATACTTGCAATCAGTGGTTTTTTAACATTAACACAGCTCTTCAAAATTCTAAATACAATGAAAAAGTGCAATTGTTGACACTGTTACCACATACTTTTACTAAAACGCAACTGGAGGCAAAGTTACCTTCAGTATCAAAGTACATCATAGATAAGTCACATAGTGTTAAAAAAGAAAAAGGAATTTATGCTAAACCTGATCCCTACAGTGGACATCCATTGTCTGCAGATACTAAGGCAATTGCTTTGTCATACTACCTAGATGACAGCAAAGACTGCACAAGAGAGAGTCCAAACAAAAAGATGTTATATGTGTTAAAGATGGTAATAGTGAGAAAGTTAAAAAGGCAAAAAGATTTATGACAAGATCAATCAAAGAGACATACAGTATATTGAAAAAGGAAAACGAAGGAATAAAAATTGGACTTTCAAAATTTTATTCACTATGTCTAAAGTGGGTGAAAATTCAACCAATACAAGCAGTTTGTACTTGCATTTACTGTAGTAATCTTACACTAATAACAGGGTTCCCACTCAAAAGTAGAAAAAATTCCCAGACTTTTCCAGGTTTTCCAGGTGGTCCTGAGAGTTTTTCCAGAGCGGCAAATCAAATCACATTGCGACAAATTGTTGCATTTCCTTACATTCTTGCGTTCCTTACGAAAGCATACATTTGTTAATTCTTTAAATAACTGTCCTTTATACAATTACCTGCTTTTGTTAATAACAATTAAATGCACGAGGCATATTATTTTTGGCACCATTATTTATTTTTGGTACCGTTGGTTCAAATATTCTTTAAAACATGTAAACCATGTATTTACATGTTTTAAAGAATATTTGAACAAAGACTTAATTTAAATTCTACATATAATGAAATATTTCAATCGATTAGGTGAAATTATATAACTGATTTATCTGCATTTTAAGTGCACACAGGTATATAAATAACATTTTAAACGACTCACAACATTCAGAGTTCCAGTTAGGTTTAAAAATGCAAGCTGGGAGAATTGTGACTGAAGAGAAAAAATTGCCCTTAAATGATACAATGCTGAAGCTTTAAATCCTTTAAGTGCTTATTTTACATAAATATTAAACAACACAGAAACGTTTGCTGAAATTGAAGTCTAATGGGAATGATAAAATGGTGAGTGTCTGACAGAGTCTCTTAACATTTTGTTAGAGCGGTTCTATCAAATCGATCTACCAATTTGTATTTTCTATTGGAATTTACTTAGAATCTTTAAAGACAAAGCAAAGTAAAACAGTTATTAAAAAAAAAAAAAAGAGAGAGAACAGAAATCGTGACAGCATTTCTGCGTCTGAGGAAAAACGTGTGCCAGTACCATCCCAACAATTTCTAGCAATCAGGGAACATACTGCTGACATTTAAAAATCAAAATTGTAATTATTTTAGCTAACGTTAGTTCTTGCACTTGGCAATGAGAACATCGAATCTATGCTATTTCAGAGGGGCCAACCTCTAGCAGAACGCATCAGTAATCAATAGGGGATTTTACAGTAATGTTTCAGTAATCGAACACAAACTTTCAGTAATGTAACACGCCATTTTTTTTTCAAAGTTAAGGACAATATTATAGTATTACTGTGTAACCTGTAATACTTGTATGAGGTGCCTATCGGTAATCACCATACGAACCCTCATCGCTAACGCGTGGAATGGGTATTTCATGAGAAATTAATGCGTGAAATGTGTAATAACTTTATATGTTTACACTATCCTCACAAAAAAATATGAAATTAAATTATCAATATTGTACTTACCTCATGTCATTGCTGACATAAAAACTCCCTTGTTGCTTGTTTTGCAGTGGTATATTCTTTTTCAGAAAACTTTTTATAACACAGCTCACCTGAGGAAAATGCTTTACTTTTCTGTATAAGAAGGGCACTTAATGTTTTGGTGCTCATTGTTGCGCAGAAGTATGCAAGGTTTTTCCTTACTATACTAAATATTCTCTACGTAGAAGAATTGCTGTGAGGGATAGTCAATATTGCCAACATTAGTTTAGACAATGCAGAATACTTGGGAAGGCCAGATGAATCCTTCATCTTAGATATTTCATTCCATGCCGCATCTGCTCAAGGATATCCAGCTTCATCAATATCAGAGTCTGGGAACATAGCATGAAAGAAGCGACCAGCATGATCACAGATTGCTATAGGTAGGTTATGCTCCACAACGATTGCAGTAAACAGCAATTCAGCGTTTATCACGCTATTTTCATTCTTTTTGCAAAAAAATTATCCAAAGGCTTTGATCGAGTCTTTAATTTTACACAATCCTGGTGTTTGTTTTGACTGGATATGCCTTCGGCAATCATCTCATCTCATCTCGTCCTACATGGGCTACTGATTACTCTCATATTAGAAAGCACGCAAGGAAACCTTTATTTCAGCATTTTCCATTTCCTTGCTCAAGATTTGGGAGAGAGATTTGGGTGTTCCTGGAGAAACCTCTTTGCATATTTATTTGTTTCAGAAACGATAATTCCAAGGATGAAATTGGCAAAAAAACAAGTAAAAATATGCAATACGGGCCACATCAGTTGCAGGAGCATGTTTGTGCCCCTGCATTTCATGACAATCAAAAGGATGCTGAGGTTGTTCATCACTTCCCTCTATTACATCCTCCCATTCACTTTCAGAACTTTCATGATCTGAATATTCACTATGAAGATCTTCACCTTCTGAAGAAGATATGGTGTGCGTGGCACTGTGGCTAGTTTTCTGGCTTGATGTTGCTTGGCCAATATCACTCTCAGATGATTCAAAATCATCACCATCACTTGGCAAACTTTCACTCTCACTACAAGCCATTTCAAATAACCTTAGAAAAAAATTTCACACAGTAGGAAAAAGCACGTCTGCTAGTCTGAGGAACAGGCTGTCAATAAAGTCATCCTCTGCTAACACGAGTTTGGAAAAAGAGGGGAATTCGTACTTCACAGAGTTTTGCGATTGTGTCTGTTTGTTTAGAAAAAAAGAAATGAATAATGTGAAGAGCTTCTAGTAATAAAACACCGCACTTCGTTCTCCCGCGCGGCGAAAGTCCTCAAGAAATATAAACATCCGTCATCGCGGGACCACGCGTTGCGACCAGTTGATCGTTATTGCACTTCGAACGGGGCTCGAAAAAGTGATTTCCGACAGTACGACGTCTTATAATACACCAACAATTCCAAGTGAACAGCCCTGCCTCAACTGCAGTAGGAAACGTTTTGGCTAAAGTAACCTTTCTCCTGTCACACGGAGAAATTGCGTGGGGAACCGATAGCAAGCGCAAACTCTTTTACGATGACACTTACGGCATATTACCCGTAATTTTCGTCGTATTATCCGCAGACCACAAAATTCACATAAAAAAATCCTTCGTATAATCCGCAGGCTGTGACATTTAGGGAAAAAAATCGCCGTATAATCCGCACATCATAGATGTTGAATCAGAAGTGGAATTTCCGACAGAAAAGTCGGTCACATAAACACATCGCTCTTTCCACGTTCCAGAAACACATAGCAACCGAAAAATTGTTTTAAGCAGCCGCCGGGGAATTGGGCCACGGATCTCTCGATATCTAACCGAGCGCGTTAGCTTTACACCACGTTGGCCAACAATCCACGGTGCTATGTGTATTTTTAAGTCAGCTTCTGACATCATAAATCCGTAAGATGGGCTCAGCTACTGAGACGTCTCCATCTGGTGGGTATTAACGGCACTGGCTATATATATTATAGCAGTTAATTCCAAAGGGCGAGATCCAAGGTGAAAATCCTCCAAATACGTGGCGTCAGTAAATAAATAAATACGTCGCTCTTTCCACGTTCCAGAAACACATGAGTCCGAAGAAGTAAGAGAAAAGAAAAACTATTTTAATAAATGAAGAAATTCATTTTTAAAGGTTACTGTTTTATATTTTTATCTCCGAACAGATAAAGGGTGTGGCATCCATAGATCACGCCGATGTAGCTCCAGAGTATTGCATTACACTGCCAATGACGAAAGGCTGATACAGAACAAGTCGTAGAAATACCGTATGTACTTGCGTATAAGTCGAAAATTTTTGGAGGAATTCCTGCTTTCAGAGTTGAGAGATCGTCTTATACGTGGGCCAATAAAAAACTTCCGTGAATTCTCCCGCGGAATTTACCAACTGATTTGTTTACGTTTTAGATCGCGACACAGAGGCTTTCCGTATGTTGCTGCACGATTGTGTTCTGACCTCAAAACTATCGCGCAGTGACATGATCATATCCTCAATTCTGTCCACCACTTCAAGTTTAAATTCGGCAGTGTAACTGAAACGTTTCCTTTTCAGAGACATCATGATTAGCAATGAAGGAAAACAGCAGCAGCGACGTTCGCCAAAACAACGAAAGCAAACTAGATACAAGGTCGCGCACATGAAATCCGAAAGGAGAAACGCATAGGTTCATGCAGCAAGCGCTGTGCGTACTTCTTTGGCTTTTTGCCAAAAAACAGAGCCGGCACGACAGTCAGAGCTCTCCTCAACGATAACAAAATGACCCCTCCGTCCCTCCCCACAACTATCCCGATCTTTCATTACGACATTCCTCCCCCTACTCCCCGCTCCGTACAAACTGCCATAACGGCAAAAAAAAAAAAAGAACTGAGGAAAATTCTTCCGAGGGAGTTCCTTTTCCAATTATTACACCTTTCCCTGCACAATCACGCTGTAGATTTTTTTAAATCGGAAGGTCTTATATATATATATATATATATATATATATATATATATATATATATATATATATATGGGATGTAAGGTCAGGTGATGCGTAACATCACAGCCTCTCCTTGACAAATGTCAACCCCGCCTTCTCGTGGTGCATCCTGTTCCCACTAAAGGGGCTCTGACGACCGCCAATAGCGGTATAACTATACCATCGGGATTAGAGGAAATTCTATCCCACACTCACCAACCCGCTTGGCCAGCGTGGTGAGTTATGGCCAAACCCCCCAAAATGATTCCACAACTTAAATCTTGGCCCTCAGTCTCCGGCAGCTGGAATGTACCTGGCCAAGGCAGCGGCCAGTGCGACATGAAGGCAGAGGGTGCTAAGAATCCCCGGAGGACCGGACTAGGCTGCCATCTGATGCTGACCTTGGCTACTTACAATGGACGCTCCCTATCTTCTGATTCAAGGCTTCTTGAATTGGAAGAGGAACTACAAAAGATCAGGTGGGACATCGTGGGGCTAAGTGAGGTAAGGAGAAAAGGAGAAGATCTCATCGAACTGAAAAGTGGACATCTCTTCTACTATCGTGGGACAGATACTGGCAGAACTAGTGGTGTTGGATTTATAATAAACAAGAAACTGAAGGATAAAGTTGTAGAAGTTGAAAGTTCCTCTGACAGAGCTGCACGACTTGTTATCCAACTCTCGAACAGATACCAGGCTCAGATTATTCAAACTTATGCACCCACCACAAGTCATCCTGAAGAAGAAATTGAAGAATTTTATGAGGAAATTTGTCATCTAAATAATAAAGGTAAGCAGCACTTGAAAATAATTATGGGAGATTTCAATGCAAAAATAGGGCAACAGCAACAGAATGAAACTTCAGTAGGTAAATTCGGTCACGGCAACAGAAACCAGCGTGGAAATACTCTCGTTGAGTTTGCAGAGGCAGAAGGGTTTTTCATCTTGAACTCCTTCTTCAAGAAAAAGCCACACAGGAAATGGACATGGAGACATCCAAATGGGACGACAAGTGAAATTGATTTTATTATGTGTAACAAAAAAATTCTGTCATAGAAGACTGCAGTGTGCTAAACAAGTTCAACACAGGTAGTGACCATAGATTGGTGAGATGTAAGATGCACCTCAACACTAAACTTGAACGTGGCAAGCTCATAAGACAAACAAAATCTATTGACATAACCAACCTTAAAAAACACCATAATACCTTCAAGTTAGAACTGAAGAACAGGTTTTCTGCTTTAGAAGGCCTAACATCGGAAGAAGTGGACATCTCTGAAGTTAACAGAAAAGTAACCAAAGCTCTTATGGAAACAGCAACAAAATTAGCTGGGTCTAAGAACAAGTTGCATATGAACAAATTATCAGGAAAAACCAAAATGTTGATGCAAAAAAGAAGAGAGATGAGGACAACTAAAGAAGATGTGACTTCCAAAGTGGAATATATAGAGCTATGCAAGACAGTAAGAAAAAGTATCACTGAAGACGTAAGAAAATTCAACTGTGAACTAGTGAGGAAAGCAATTGAAAACAACCAAAGCCTAAAGATAGCAAAGGGACATCTCAGTAAGGGAAGAAAACAGATTATGGCACTGAGAAAAGAAGATGGTTCTGTAACAAGAAATAGAGGCGAAATTTTGACAAGAGTGAAAGATTTCTACTCCAAATTATATGAAAGCGATGATATATGCACTCCAGACATCATGAAAGATACCAGTACCAGAGTTCCCCCAGTCCTTCCAGCAGAAGTTGCACATGCAATCAAGAACATGAAGCGAGGAAAAGCTCCAGGAGAAGATGGAATTACTGTAGACATCATACAAGAAGCAAGTGGAGAAATCGAAACAGTACTCGCCCAAATTTTCACTCGATGCCTTAATGAAGGAAAGATTCCTGAGGATTGGAACAGCGCTACAATGATCCTGCTACATAAGAAAGGTGACATTGAGGATCTCGGAAACTACCGACCTATCAGCCTCCTATCAGTAGTTTATAAAATCTTCACTAAAGTTCTTTCACACCGCTTGAAGGTAACACTGGACATGGCTCAACCAAGAGAACAAGCTGGATTCAGGAGTGGCTACAGCACAATAGATCATATCCACGTGCTGAGAGAACTAATTGAAAGAGCGAGGGAATATGAACTTCCATTGTGCATGGCTTTTATCGATTATGAAAAAGCCTTTGATTCGGTGAAACCATCAGCAGTTACAATGGCTCTGAAAACCTGCGGTATTGAAGATGCATACATTAATATTATTAATAACATCTATGAAAATGCAAGTGCAAAGATTAGGCTGTTTGAAAATACAACACAAGTAAAAATTGAAAGGGAGTGAGACAAGGTGACACCATATCTCCGAAGCTCTTTAATGCCACATTGGAGGGTGTTTTTCAGTCGCTGAGCTGGGAAAACAAGGGGATAAAGATTAATGGAGATTATCTAACCCACCTTCGTTTTGCTGATGACGTAGTCATTTTTGCAACTACCCCATCAGAGCTGCAGAGTATGATCCAGGAACTTGCTGACAAGAGTAAAGAAGTGGGATTAAAAAATGAACTTTCAGAAGACAAAAGTGATGTTCAATGCTTTTACAAGAAATGAAGATTTATCGATTGATGGAGAAAAGCTGGAGATAACAGACACGTACGTTTATCTTGGACAGCAGATATCAAGTGAGGGTCACATTGATGAAGAAATTAATCGGCGTACAAAACTTGCCTGGAGAGCTTTTGGAAGAAACAGCATAATTTTCAAGAGCAATATGCCATTATGTCTTAAAAGAAAACTGTTTAATCAATGCATCCTTCCAGTGCTTACGTATGGTGCAGAGACGTGGACCTTAACTAAAAGAGACATACAAAGGCTGCAGACAACTCAAACCAACATGGAGAGGTGCATACTTGGTGTAACCAGGAGAGATAAGAAGAGGAACTCGTGATCCGAAAAATGACAAGAGTGGAAGACATCATGATCAGAGTTAAATCCCTGAAATGGCAATGGGCTGGACATACTGCCAGAAGGACAGATCATCGATGGACAGCCGAAATTTTAGATTGGATTCCAAGGGACAGGAAAAGACCCAGAAGAAGACCACATGGGAGATGGGTGGATGAAATTCGAAAGTATGCAGGGGTGACATGGAGGAGACTGGCACAAGACAGACCGTTGTGGAGGAAACTTGGGGAGACCTTCGTCCAGCAGTGGATTGATAATGGTTGACAATGATGATGATGATGATGATATATATATATTTTAAATCGGCGTGTTAACCGCATCGGTGTATAATCCGCAAAACCTATAATTTTAACTTTTTTAGCAGATAATCCGCGGATTATACGACGAAAATTACGGTACCATTCTTCCGATAATATCGCTGTTTGACGATATGATTCATGGACATTCCATTTCAAAACGATATGATTGATAAATGATATGATCATTGAGACACCGAAATCCGCAGTCTGATTCGGAAAATATGCGGATCAAAATCGAAGGCCGAGAAATCGGCAGCGTCGCACTAAAAGGGTTTAACAAAAAAGGATACAAAATTGAGATTCTCCAAAACACACTGAATTCCGTAATTCTTCCAACCTGTCCGTAATTCCGTAATCTGACAGTCGAAACCGGACAATTCGTAATAGTTGGCACCTCTGCTATTTGCTTCTAAATAACGCAGCATAGGATATTTAGACATTGTGCTGTTAAATTTCATAACCAATAAGCTGGCACACAGAGATCCTAATGCCATAACGGCAAAAAAATTAAACCCAGGGATAAAGAAAAAATAATGGAAGCAACAAGTGGGGAAAACTAACAGTTAATACGGAATACCATTTTGCCTGAGAGGCTACAATTCATATTAGTACTTCCAAAATCCGGAGGTCTTAAAATTGATTGGCTACGTTTGTGACGCAAACATTAGTACTGAACTTTTCTCGCAGGTCACAGTTCATTTCCACGCTACGTCAAATTACTTGTACGGGAAACAATTAGAGGAAGTTTTGTGTGCATGTGTGCTCAATAAAATCCTCCTAACACTTTTTTGTCAACATAATTTATCATTCTGCGGCGAGTGGCATGTTTACACTTAACAATATCTTTACAAAGGGCAATACATTTGTGCGATGTTGATCAGGCAAAGTGCGAGAAGGTCTGGAGCCCACTCAGGTCATTTGTAGTAACTCCCCACAAATAACGTCATCAAAAACGGAGACACAGGCTTTAGCGCCTGCACTGACAAACCTGAAACGCACGGCAAAGATTTTCATCAGTAGTAACTAGGTAGATTTTTTTTTTTTTTTTTGGCAATGTGAGGGTAAAGATGTGAAATGAATAATTTATGCAAATCTTGTGAGGTGCAGCAACGCAAGAAGAATTTACGATTACAAGAAAATTTCTACCCCGTCTCACTTTTGTTCTCCCAATTTTTTTTTTTTCCCTATGTATAAGCTGAAACCTTCGGAAAAATTACGAGAGAATGATGAATTTTATATTTCTTATTCTAAATAATGGAGATATTTGCGTTTTTACGGAAAACGGTTCTACTATGCACAAAAATTCAAAAAATAATATCTTCTAATCTATCAGAAACAAAAAAAAATTGAAACTTTCGGGGTTTTTTTTTTATAACTTGGAGGCAGCTACCCGTAAAAAAAAAAAAAAAAAAAATCGCACGAATCGGAGATGTGTTGGTGGAAAATTATTTCAATATCTAACGATTTTGCGTGGAATGACCCAGATGTGAAAATCTATGGTTCCGGGTGTCGGACTACCCTATTTTTCGCAACCAGCCAGCTCTTGCAGTAATTGGAATATCGTCTTAAAATAGCTATAAATAAATTTCTTCATGCATTATGAAATAGAAATATGACAGAATAAAAAAAAAACTCTTTCCGGCCGTAAAACCGGAAGACAACGAATCTTGAAAACGGCCGTGAAATCTGGGAAAAATGGTAGATATGAAATAGTACCAGCTTCATTGCATGGTATTTTTCAGATATTTTTTGTCAAAATACTCGTAAGTACTATGAAAAAAATAAATCTTTCCCCCTCTTTGAAGAATCTTCCTATTTCATAATATTTTCCCTTCTAACATTTGAAGGTACATAATTTTCCAACTATACCAATTCTGCTACAGAATTACGAAAGCGAAGCTTTAGTTCGTAAGTGATACGAACCTTTTTCAAAATAAATTAGGTGCCCTCAATTTGCAACATTCATCCACACTGCTGTTGAAGGGGAAGGGGGGGTTATTAGGATGACCAACATCCGGCAAAATAAAATGTTTTTGTACGGTTTGATAAAAGACACGTAGAACATGCACAAGGGGTAAAAAAAAACAAAAAAACCTAGACTTCTAAAGTTTCCAATGAATTTCGGCGAAATTTGAAATGGAACGTTATTTTCATATATCTTGGCCACTGTAAAAATTTCAGTCGGTTATTTAAAAAATTGAGGAAATAGCTTCTTCATAATTTTTTTCCCAGTCTACGCAGAGAACCGGGCACCTACTCAGGAACAAATGACTGCCTCTCTTCGCGAACGCCAGCAAATAAGAAGAGCCTGCGAAATGGGTGGGCGATTAATGGCTTTCTTACACGCTTTGACGTGTATGTTTGTTCGGTTGTAGTTTAGATCATCTGGAGACGGGGAAACCGCAAAGAGACGCACTCCCCTGCACAGCTGCACTTTAATTGGTGGGTGGGTTACGGAGTTTCCTCGAAGGATAAAACAACTCGGACTTATTTTAAAACTTAGCAATACAGAAATATATTTTACAAAAGTCTGAAACAAAATATTTTTCTGGCAAAATAAAAAATTCCCTGCCTTTATAGTTCCCTGATAAAAAATTCCCTGCCTTTATAGTTCCCTGATAAAAAATTCCCTGATTTTTATGGAAAAACACAATTTTCCCTGAGTTTTCCCTGATTTTTGGAACAATTTTCAAATTCCCTGAGAATTCCCGGTTTTCGCGGTTTTCCAGGTTGCGTGGGAACCCTGAATAAGCATAGCTCTCCAAAATGTAACTAATGAAAAGTATACTGAAGAGGCTCTTTTACTTAAGTGTTTGTGTAACAAAACAGACAATGAAGATTGTTGGCTCCAAATGTGTGGTGACTGTCTCGGTACAGATGCACTGACAGCTGATACTCTTGGCTTGTTGAATGAAGAAGAAGTTACATATGCTATTTGGGAACGTAATGACCTTATAAAGAAAACTGTACCTACTGAAAGGTTCCTCGAAGATGCTAGACATTGGATTAATAAAGCAATTCCTCATAATTATATCCGAAAAATCCAGAGAGAAGGAATAGCCAAAGCTAAAATCTCTGCGAAAGGGAGTTCTGTGTGTGTTTTACATTTTGATTTTGCAGAGAACTGGTGTTATATTGCCTGATGAGATACAAAGCTATCACTGGCAAAATGTACAAATCTCATTGTTTACATGTGTTGCACAAATTGGTCAAGTGAAAGAAAGTTTTGCAGTAGTGTCTGATGACCCATGACACAGCTCATGCTCTCTGTGCCATAGGTCTTATAAAAAATGACATTTCAAAATCGTATCCATTGGAAACTAAGACCTCAGTAGTTTACGTTTCAGATGGAGCTGCCGCACATTTCAAAAATCGATATCAACTTCATGAGTTGTCTAAGGGTAATCCAACTATAGAAAGAAAGTGGATATTTTCAGCTACTGGGCATGGTAAGAGTGCATGCGATGGTACAGGTGGCATATGCAAGCACTAAACTACAAGATTTAATCTACAAAAAGAATCTGTGGAAGCCATAAGAGACGCAGCTTCATTTGTTTGTACAATTTCAAAGCTTATACGTAATACGAAAATACTACACCTCAAATGTGAAGTTGTTCAAAAATTCAGGTCTTGTAAAGAAAAAGAATGGATCACTGTAAAACCTGTTGTAGGATTACAATCTCAGCATGATTGGTTGGTGCAAAATAATGAAGCTTATATGGCAAAAACAATTAAACATAATGTGCAGAAAGTAGAAATAACAAGCCAAGTAAAAAACAGGTACTCTTTGAGTGATTTCATAGTAGGTCAATTTGTTGGGCGTGTATATAATGATTATTGGTGGATGGGACAGATAAAGAGCATATCTCTAGAGCTCGAAGACATTACTGTGTCATTTATGCATCCCCATGGCCCAGCTAAAGGGTTCCAATGGCCAGAGGAATGTGGAAAGAGAGGGACGTATGTGCAGTGCCATTAAACAATGTAATGCTAAAGGTGAAGGAACCCACTCCCAGCGGACAATCCGCTCGACTCCACATTTTCGATACCAAGGAGCTGAACCAGATCCAACAGATCTGCAGTGTCTGAACTTTATGTAAACTTACTCTGTAATTATTTTAGTATAATGTTTATAGATCTCAGCTAACATGGAGTTGTTTACGATTATTTGTTTTAGTGTTACAGAAATCAGAAAATTGTAAAAAGACAAACAGTTCAATGAGTTCTCGGTTTTCCACATTTTCTGTTTTTCTTTTTGTTCTTTTTTCATTATTTTTTTCTAAATGAGTAACTTAAGTTTACTTATAAAAGTGTTCAGTGGAGCTTAAAAATCAGGGTGGCTTTAAAATTTCATTGTAAAGAACAATTGTATACGTTTTTGTATCGTTTCTATTTGCGACCCGCAAATGCTGGAGAAGTGTCATTTTCAAAAAAACGTTCAAAATTTACGAGGCAAAAACACACAATTCTTCCCCCACCAATTGATAATATACTAATAGGACAACATAAGGTCAAGCTTTAAGATTTTAAAAAATGGGGTTTTTGAGTTATTGCTACTTGAAAATAGTGCATTTTCGTACTTTTGCGTATTTTGAAGTTGAATTGTATAGACTGTATATATGTTAGGCAATAAATAAAATTTGCTATAAAACTACCATTGGTGGACTACACGTTGCCATCTTTATTTATTTAAAAAAACTTTTCTTAGTGTAAGAAAAAAATCGTTAAATGTCAGAAAAACCAAAATTTTGTACCTAAAAAGTGGATTTTTTTAAAATACTAATAATTATAACATACATATTTAAAGTATGTCAAGTTAAAAATCAATTCATTAGCTACAAAACTAAACAGAAATGAAATGAATCGCCCAAATAGTTTAAACGCAATAACATTTTTAAAATATGCCGTTTTTGACATTCCTATCAAAAAACGCGTTTTTCACCAAATTTCAAAATGGCGCAGCAAGTGATATAAATTTTTTTGGAGCAAATCCCTTTGGAATATCTTATATCTGTAGTAGGAGTAGCTACTGTAATTTTTTGGAACAAATCTAAGGGGTCAACTGACATGCTCTGCCAGAATTGAGATGGAATGGGCCTTCACACAGTCCTTCAGTCTATGTGGCCACTCATCAATAGCTTTAAGCAGGGTCTCCACAGGGAAACCTGCTACTGACCACAACAAAGAGCATTTGCGACTATCAATACTGGGGAGTCTCTTTCTGCAGGCCATGTCCAATAGTGTGGTCCACAACTTGTAGTCCAATGGGTTCAGATCTGGGCTGCTTGAAGGCCAATCAGCTGGAGAAATGAAGTCTGGCAAATTTGCCCAAAGCCACTCCTGGGTTGACTTGGCCTTGTGGACAGGTGTGGTGATATAATCCTGTTGAAAGCTCCGGTGTCCGTTTTGGAAGAGGGTGTGACTCACATTTTTTACCACTGGCTCCAAAACCCTGTCCTGGTAGACTTTGGCAGATGTTTTCACTCCTTTCTCACAGAAATGGAGCTTCGTGGTATCCTCGTAGGAGACTTCCCACCAAACCATGACAGAAACAGGATGATGGCTGCTCATGATCCCTGGAGCTTGCTCCTGAGCTCCTTGTGAGGTTGTTGCATACAACCTGTCATTCGGGCAGTTGAAAGCCTCTTCAATAGCGAACATTTTTTCATCAGAGAAAAGGATCCGCCTGGGGCAATAATCTGCGTAACACTGCAGCAAATGTTTTACCTTTAGCACCCTCTGCTGCTTCAGTTGTGGGGTGAGCAAGTGCCCTGTACGCCACTGGTGAGCTCTCACTCTTAGGTCACTCCTCAGCATGCGTGACATAGACATTCTTGATATGTTCAGCTCATGAGCCATCACCGATTGTTTTCTGACAGGATTTCGTCGAATACGGGCTGCCACTGCTTTCACCAGGCGAGCAGTTCTCACAGTACGCAGCCGACCCTTTATGGGGCGGTCAGCGACGGTCCATAAAGGGTCGGCTGCGTACTTTTTTGGTTCGGTAGACAAAAATTTGGCTGATTTTCAGCTTCTTCAGCATGTTGAAAATCTTGGAAGCTGATTTTCCAACTTTGTGCAGGGCTATTACAGCAACACGATTCTCATAATCACCCCACTCCATGGCAAGTTCTTCATGAAACACGTTATCTCCTCTGTGACTGAACGCACAATGATTCACTAGCTGCTTCATGCCTTCCGGCTGGTCGGTGACGTTGCACACCGGTTGTGCGCCATCTGTCGAATGTTTGTAACAGTATTTATGCTAAGACTGGGCACAACAGAGGTCAGCCCAGAGTAGTATCTTCACGACCATGCATCACACATATGGGCTATAACAGCAGACGACCCCAACAACAGCCTCTCCTAACCACGGTTCATCAGCGCAAAAGACTTGCCTTGTGCAAAGATCATGCAAGTTGGATGTTGGAGGACTGAGAAAAAGTGTGCTGGTCTAACAAGTCATGTTCTTTACTTCACTTCGTGGTTGGTCATGTATGCATTTAGCACAAACAACATGAGGCACTCAATTCATCCTGCATGGTGTAAGACAGTGGTGACGGTTGTATGGTGTAGGGCATGTTTACCTGGCAGGAACTTGGACCCCTGGTGCATATGGAACAATGTATGACTGGTGCTCACTATTGTGAATTGCTTGCTGACTCTGTACACCAAGAAATGTTGCAATTTTTTTCGAATGGTGATGTCTTCCAAGATGGCAATGTGCCCTGCGACAGGTCCAATACTGTGTGCACGAACGGTCCGAGGAACACAGTTCAGATTTCAAGCACATGGATTGGCCTCTAAACTCCCCTGATATCAATCCCATAGAGTCCTCGTGGGACAGTATGGAACAGCACATCAGGCATCAGGTTGCACTAATCACCTTCATATCTGAATTGAAGGTAGTATTAAACACAGCTTGGTTTGACACATCTCCCAACTGCTTCTGGTATCTTATTGAATTGATGCTATGTCAGATACCTGCAGTACTGAGGGTGATAGGAGTCCCTACAATGTATTGGTTAGGTGGTTGTAATTCAGTGATCACTCAGTGTAATGTGATCCCAGTAAGAAAAATTGACATAAACATAAATGTCCTACACCAAGAATATAAGAAATAGGAATCCCACTTAAAAAAAAAAAAAAATTCCAGGTGGTTTTGAAAGATTTTCCAGAGCAGTGACGCCAATAAGGTTGTGCCTTGCATTTTCCACTTCCTCACCAAAGCACTCATTTGTAAATTCTTTAAATAACTGATTCCTATAAAATTACTTGCCTTTAATTAATAATAACAAAATGCACGTGCCACATTATTTTTGGAACTTGTCAAAACATTCCCATAGACACAGTTCATATGCAAGAAAAAATCTGTCAGTTGATTAGTTTCAGTTTTTCATCTTCCTACACTACGATGCAGCTAAGCTTACTGACTAAAATGAATTCCTCAGAAATCCATAAGAAAAATCTTTATTAGTTTCAGTTTTTTCTCTTACTATAACACGCAGCTAAACTAAACGGATTCCTCTGAAATCCATAAGAAAAAATCAGTCAGTTGATTAATTTTAGTTTTTCTTCTTCCTATAACACCATGCAACTAAGCTTACTGACTAAATGGATTCCTCAAAAATCCACAAGAAAAAATCTATCAGCGGATTAGTTTCAGTTTTTCTTTTTCCTATAACACCATGCAGCTAAACTTACTGACTAAATGGATTCCTCAGAAATCCACAAGAATAAATCTGTCAGTTGATTAGTTTCAGTTTTTCGTGTTTCTATAATACCACGCAGCTACCAAGACATCTGCCTGCTGTTGTGAGGGCAAAAGGTGGAGCAACACGTTATTAGCTAGATGTGCATGCCACCTCTGTGTTTTCGACACCTCATTGAGTCCTTACCAAGACATCTGCCTGCTGTTGTGAGGGCAAAAGGTAGAGCAACACATTATTAGATAAATGTGCATGCCCCCTCTGTGCTTTCGACACCTCAGTGAGTCCTTACCAAGACATCTGCCTGCTGTTGTGAGGGCAAAAAGGTGGAGCAACATGTTATCAGGCACGTGTATATAATACCACCTCTGTGTTTTTAACACCTCAATGAGTCCTTTTCAAGACGCCTGCCCGCTGTTGTGAGGGCAAAAGGTGGAGCAACACGTTATTAGGTAGATATGCATAATGCCATTTCATTGAGTCCTTACCAAGACATCTGCCTGCTGTTGTGAGGGCAAAAGGTGGAGCAACACGTTATTAGCTAGATGTGCATGCCACCTCTGTGTTTTTGACACCTCATTGAGTCCTTTTCAAGACGCCTGCCCGCTGTTGTGAGGACAAAAGGTGGAGCAACATGTTATTAGGTAGATGTGCATAATGCCACCTCATTGAGTCCTTACCAAGACATCTGCCTGCTGTTGTGAGGGCAAAAGGTGGAGCAACACGTTATTAGGTAGATATGCATAATGCCATTTCATTGAGTCCTTACCAAGACATCTGCCTGCTGTTGTGAGGGTAAAAGGTGGAGCAACACGTTATTAGCTAGATGTGCATGCCACCTCTGTGTTTTCGACACCTTATTGAGTCCTTTTCAAGACGCCTGCCCGCTGTTGTGAGGACAAAAGGTGGAGTAACACATAGTTAGGTAGGTGTACATAATGATTTTTCTATTCAGTTTACTTTGCTACATCCCACAGAAAAGGAGCATTATTATAATGTGACTTGCACTTTGAAAAAGATTAGCTCCTCAAGCAAATTTGTAGCACCTGCACAAAGTTATTTGATGAAAAAGAAATGAAGCAGGACATAGGTTGTGTGCTAATCTACCATACAAGAACATGAATAACTTTTGAAATCTTATTTTGTAAATTCACGTCTGCCTGAATTTTTGTTCCAGAATCCTTAGGTAGAACGACCAACTGGAACAGTCAGCTGTCGGATAATCTCCTGCACTGGTGTTCTTTCCTGATTAAAGAGACACAAAGAGAGATGCGTTACCTACAGGGAGTTTGTGGCAAGACACTCTCAGCTGATCATGTGAGTAATGAAGATGTGCTGCAGTTGTGTAATGTGAGGCAAAATGTTGTCAGTAAGGTAGAGACTAATACTAATATTAGGTGGTTGGCCATGTTGAAAGAATGAGTGATGAGATGCTTACTAAGTAATTTTTTTTAGCCCAAAGTGGCAGGAAAGAAAGGCAGAGGAAGGCAAGAAAGTCATGGGAGGATCAGATTCAGGACTGTCTGCATGAGAAGGTTATGAGTATAGAAGGCCTTGTGTATGTCATGTGATGGATGTCAATGAGGCCTGAGTTGTGCGTCAAGATCGCTCTAAATGCAGAAGTTTGATACAGCAACAGTAAGTCAATAATCAGTTAAGAACTTATATGGTGGTTTGTATTTCTTTGTGGAACTAACCTCTGAATCTCAGAGAACAGCTTAATGATATGTATGTATGTATGTATGTACTGTATGTATACATACATACAATGCATGTATGCATGTCTATCTGTCTGAACACTACATTGTTATGCAGCTTTAAGATGATACATAAAAAGCAGAATTGAAAAGCAGAAAATACCTCCAGCAGCAAAGTTCTTCAGAGAAGGTCTTTCAATAATGAAATACTTGTCACCAATAATGAACAACTTATACAGGATAGCACTATGATTTACAAACGTCTGGGCAACACAGGGAGGACTGATGTCTTTGAGTCCTTCTTCGTTGAAAATGAGACACATCTGGAAAACAAGAATTTATATTTGGTTAATTTCCCACAAACTAAATCCAAATATAGTGGCACTGCTAAATGGTAAGCTAGTACTTAATATAAAAGAACAGAAACAATATTATCATCAACTTGTGATGTTCAAAATCAGTTCTTTGGTAGTTTAACGACTCACATGAGAACTGAAGCTACGAAACATGGTAACAGTGCAGTCTAGTGGCACAAAATATTGGTGGTAAATAATGCAGGAGTCAAAAATTCAGGTAGTCCACTACCCAGGACTATAATTTTTTATGTTTGGACTAGAGACAAATAACATTAGCCTGGGACTACCATTTAAAGTTATCAGGTAACCACAAAAGTATTTGCAGTTTTTCAAGGGAGCAAAAGAAACACCTTGTAATGATTGAATTTGCGGAGAGATGGTGTTCCTCCTGAGGTATATCGTCAGCTGAAATCCCAAGATGCCCTGCTCTGTATGTGAATTAGATGAGTAAGCAGTTCGGTAGTGGAAGGACGTGTGGTTACAGTGGTGGCATCATTAGAGATTATTCATGGGTATTTGTTACACAAATTTAAACTCTGTTTATCTTCTGCAGAAACAACTCGTCGCACTTGCTTAGCATTTGGGGCAGATGCTGTAAAGGAACGCACAACTCGGAATTGGTTTTAAATGTTTAGAGATGGAGATGAATACCTTCAAGACAAGTTTTGGAATGGCCGTCCTGTCAGCCTATACAAGGAGGTGTGTAATATAGTCAGATGAATCCACATTCACACTATTCCCCACCACAAGACATGTTTACGTGAGGAGAACAACCTCAGAAGCGTACAACCTAGACTGTCTGCTCCCAACCATGCAGCATGGTGGTGGCTTTGTCATGCTCTGGGTGGTCATATCGTGGTTTTCGGCAGGTACCCATATCACCTTGAAAGAACAGATGACTGGCAGGGTGTATGAAACTATTTTGGCCGATCAAGTCCCTCCAGTGGCGCAGGCATTGTTTCCTGCAGGGAATACCATCTATTAAGATGATAACACCCCAATTCACAGAGCTTGGAATGTCCAATCATGGTTTGATGAATATGAGGACAAACTTTCACACCTTCCTTGGTATCCACAATCACCAGACTACACATCATTGAGCTACTGTTGTCTGAGTTGAAAAACAGTAAGATCCCGTTATCCTTCTCAAGGACCTGGAGTACTTGCTGCATGAAGAATGGTGTGAGATCCAACTAACCACCATCCAGGATTTGCATGTGTCCATTCCATGGAGGTTCTGAATGCCAAAGGTGGTGGGTCCCACACCATCAGAGCTGCCAAATTTTCAAAATCAAAAACCGGAACATCAACGTGCGTTCAGCGGTGCATGAATTTACAATTTATATATAATAAAATTACATATCTTAGGCTTAAGACCTCCCCCCCCCCCAAGCGTCTCTTTAGTTTTGCATCGATCTCCAGAATAACCCAAATGACGTTAGTAAAAACTGAATTCCGCCAATTTCCAGAAGAATCTCATGTACGAGTAAGAAGTGACTAAGCAATTGAAAAACACGAAATTTATGGAAAATTAAATGTGAAAAATCAATACTGCATTGCTCATGTTGCAGTGGCACGAATTCCACCACGGACAGATTAAATACGGAACTAGAAATTTTATTTCATTTAATAAAAGGGAAAGGGGTTAAAACGATTGCTCTGTATTAATTAGTTTTGAAGATGTGTGTATTAGAAATGGGGAAACATACATTTCATTTGAAAAAATTCTTTAAAAATACAAAGCCACTTCTTTTCCCTATTACCGAAGATATTAAAAATGAGGAACATGATCACACACATGGACACAAAATAAAAATATAATCAAGCAGAGAAAAAAAATAAAGTTGAAAAATTTAAGGAGGAAACAGAAAACAATGTGGCATTCTCATCGCTGCTACAGGAGTAATTTTTGGTGAGATTACTAACATTTGTGAGATTCATCGACTTTTTTTCCAGTTGTTTCAATCGAAACATCTTGAAAATATGAAAATAAACTTTACACAGATGCTTAATGATGCTATTTTACTGAGATTTTCGATTTTTCATAGCATATTCAATGTTTTCCATGGTACTCAGCGGGCCGACAATTTCCATAGTAACTACGCAAAATCTGTAGTACTGGGAGTCTCTTAATTTTTCCTTTCCACCGCATGGTCTTACTCAGTGTCAAACGGAACAGGGTGCATGGAGAATTTACTGTGCCGAAGTCCCGACGATAATGATGATGGGGCACGGTGGTTCTGGTGCACAACACCTGCTTTTTTGTAGCAAAACGGCGCAAGACTTTTGTTTTGGCACAGAATTCCCATCCCTGCATGAGGCATTGCGCGAGCACCATGGATGTGACGTCATAAACCTGCACTTCAACTTTCCAAGCCGCTGACTATCTTGCTACCATTGCAGGGATCAGGACCTGGGCGCTTAAAGTGCCGTGGATTAACAAAAAACACATTTATCACTGACCACCACAGCCCACATTGACGGTGGAAAAAAATAATAGCTGATATCATTAAATGGGGGAAATACCATGGGTAATAAGTAAATAAAACCACAAAACCAAATTTTTTGCAAAAACATTGGATTTCCAGAAAATAATTTCGAGATCGGACAGAAGTCGGATAAACTGGGACACTCGGCAGCTCTGCTATTAGGTACGTAAAACCTTCTTTTCCTAACAAATAAAGTGGTTAAGTTTTAACTAGCCATATGGTTTATGTGGCCATTAAATATCTTAATAGTTGTATAACTACTGTGTTATATTAACTGTTACCGTGTCGAGTGCTCCTTTGTCACGTAATTTCCGCTGTTGTATGAAATTATCAAATTCAGTAGATTAACAGTCAATGAATTAAAGTTCAATATATTGTAATAGGCACTTACCTACCATGATATATTCTTGAAGTATAGTTGTAGGTCCCAATGTACATTCTAATCAGTCGTTTTATAGTTGATTGTTGAGCTGCCGTAGTTCGCTGAATTAGCATTTTAAAAGAACATAAGGTATTCAAGTCCAGTTCCAAATGAATATGATATTTGGAGTTCAAAAGAGTAAGAATCAAAAACTATCAACACAATTTTTTTTCAATCCTTTACATAAAAATTTAAAATCCAAATCTTCAGAATTTAAAATAATGTCTATAAAAATTACAAAAATTAAAATCCTTATTGTTATATGCAGTCGTCAAATTTGTAAAATTGCACATCAGACTAAAAACGGAAGACGAAAACAAAGACCTTTGTGTTAGCAAAGATTTTGGACAAAGAGCAGAAAATTCTTAACAACGGGCACTCACAACACAAATAACATCCCGACTAGTTTCGGTCCATATTTGTCACAGTCATCTTCAGCGGCACAATATATGTTGAACTATGTTGTCACCTCTAGTCGACCTCCATGTCTAACTAGCCATATGGTTTACGTGCCCATTTAATATCTTAATAATTAATGGGATGGCAGATAAAGTGTTTTGCCTGCACATCATAGTTTTTTTTTAATCAACATTTCCAAAATGCGAGCTATGCTTTATATTAAGTTGATCAAAGTAAATTGGAAGTAGTGAATTTTCACTCCAGTTATAGTCTGGGACTACATGGACAAACAAAATTTTTCAACCCCTGTAATGACAAAAAATGATCCTTTAAAATCTATAAAACAATGTAACATGATGTAAAAATTATAGTGTAATAAACTGTCTTCTACAGATTTTTACCCTAAGATTTACCTGCAAATGCAATGATCTCAAAGAAGT
Organism: Macrothele yani; assembly: GCA_039090855.1. Classification (NCBI taxonomy): domain Eukaryota; kingdom Metazoa; phylum Arthropoda; class Arachnida; order Araneae; family Macrothelidae; genus Macrothele; species Macrothele yani. Next base: position 7,920,972 of record CM076999.1, on the reverse strand, counting down.
TCATGGCAAGACTTTCTGCTCTGCATGTTGGGCAGCCATATTAAGCTTTTGGTATGGAACTATCATGGGTGAGTGTGTCTCTGACTGGCATTCTATGCCTAACGTCAAAGCTCAATGAATGGCAGTTACACTGCTGCGGAGCAGTCAAACACTCACCATAGACTTCACTGATATCAATTTGCTTCCAGGTTAAGTTTCACAGTAAAAATATTCTACTACTAAATATTTACATCATCATATACTACTATTTGTGAAAATTGCAACACCATGAAAAGACTGCTGGTATTAGCTAGAAATTTACAAGATATGGACAACAGGTTGGGACATGCAAACGATTAAAATGTCAGTGAAAATGCACATGAGGTTTTGGAGCAGCACCCTCTGAATACTCTGGTGTTTGGTATAAAGAAGTTTTGGAGCAGTACCATCTGAACACTACAGCATTTGGTATAACAAGGTTTTGGAGCAGTACCCTCTGAACACTCTGGTGTTTGGTATAAAGAGGTTTTAGAGCAGCACCCTCTGAACACTCTGGTGTTTGGTATAAAGAGGTTTTGGAGCAGTACCCTCTGAACACTCTGGTGTTTGGTATAAAGAGGTTTTGGAGCAGTACCCTCTGAACACTCTGGTAATTTTTATAAAGAGGTTTTGGAACAGTACCCTCTGAACACTTTGGTCTTTGGTATAAAGAGGTTTTGGAGCAGTACCCTCTGAATACTCCGGTCTTTGGTATAAAGAGGTTTTAGAGCAGTACCCTCTGAACACTCTGGTCTTTGGTATAAAGAGCTGATTGTTGGTAAGAAAGTTTTTGCTGCCTTTGTACATTTAGAGAAAGCTTACGATCGAGTAAATAGGACACTTTTGTGGAAGGTATTGAATGAATATGGTGTTGCTGGGAATCTACTTAACAGTGTAAAAGCCATGTACGTTGGCAGTAGAGCTTGTGTACAAGTGAATGGTGTTTTATCAAAATGGTTTTCTATTGGTGCAAGAGTCAGGCAAGGTTGTGTAATGTCACCATGGATGTTTAATATATTTATGGATGCATGCATGCGTGATGTGAAAATAGATAATGCTGGTTTATGTCTTGGTGACATCCGTGTGTGCAGATTGCTGTATGCTGATGACACTGTCCTGTTGGCAGAGAGCAAAAGTGAGTTGCAGAGTATGTTGTCTTGGATGTATAAAGTTTGCATGAAATTCAAACTGAATATAAATAAAGGAAAAACCAAAGTTACGGTTTTTGAGAGAGGAACTGGTAGTACTGAATGTATTATATATCTAAATGGCACAGTGATTGACCAGGTGAATGAGTTTGTGTATTTAGGAAGCATGTTTGACAGAGAGAACAAATTGCATGGTGAAATTATTAGGGGAGTAAATTCTTCATTGAAAGCCATAGCTGCTTTGGGAGGGTTTCACAGGAATGATGGGTTTTCAAGAGAGTCCAGCATGGCTGTATCAGAAAGTGTAATTGTTCCTACTCTGATGTATGGCAGTGAAACCTGGGTACTGCAGAAGAAACATAGGAGTCGTTTGTGTGCTGGAGAAATGTGTTACTTACATATATGTCTATATATGCGTTACTTACATATATGTCTATATACACATTCTGAGTTTTGAGGAATAAAGATGTGTTGCAGTTGTGTAATGTGAAGCAAAATGTTGTTAGCAAGGTGGATACCAATATGCTTTGGTGATTTGGCCATGTTGGAAGAATGAGTGATGAGATGCTTACTAAGAAAATCTTTTCAGCCCAAGTGGCAGGAAGGAAAGGCAGAGGAAGGCCAAGGAAGTCATAGGAGGATCAGATTCAGGAGTGTCTGCATGAGAAAAAGATTATGAGTATGAAGCATAGAAGATCTGATGTTCTGCGTGTGATGGATGTGAGTGAAGCCCGAGTTGTATGTCAAGATCGCTGTAAATGGAGAAGTTTGATACGGCAACAGTACAAGCAAAAATTATCTGGTAGTTTGTATTTCTTTGTGGAGCTAACCTCTGAATATCAGAGAATAGCTTAGTGATATGTATGCAATCAATGAAGAGCTGATACTTGAGTCAAAAGGTTGTTTCTTGTGTCTCACTATGTCCCGTCATCAAAGAAGACTGCATTATGAACACCTGACTGACTTTGAGCAAGGCAGGGTTGTTGGGATGAGAGAAGCTTGATTTTCCTACCGCGAAATTGCCACTAGTACGAGACGAAACACACCAGTACAGTGATGCGAACGTGGCATCAGTGGACAGACAAAGCTTGGGTGCACAGAAATCCAGCAAATGGACCACAAAATCAGACAGGATGAGACACTTTTACCACATGGCAGTGACCAATCACAAAACGACATTCACAGTGTTGGCACAGCATTGTTACAGATCTGGTTTTGTCCTCCACAACAGTTTGATGTCGTCTGCTTAACAGAGGAATGGTCGCTAGCAGGCCGTTGCTGCTAATTTCTTTCATTCTCAACCACAGACACCCCAGTTTGCAATGGGGTCTTAAAAGACAGACACTGGCATGCTGGTTGGCAACAGGTAGTGTTTTCTAACGAGTCACAATTCAATTTGATGCACCATGATGGCTGCATGTGTGTTTGAAGACATCATGGTAAATGGCACCTTGCAGAGTCATACTGGTTCAACACCAAGCGTTACAGTTTGGGACGCCTTGGGTTTAATTCGTGATCTCTTCTGATATGAACTGAGGGAACCCTTAACAGCCAGCAATACATCAGGAATGTTTTAGACACAGAGGTAATCCTTTCTTCATTGTCCTGGCACTATATTTCAGCAGGATAATGCTTGCCTCTCCCACACACAGCAAATACTGCTTTTCCCCTGGCCTGCATGTCGGCCAGATCTATTCCCGATCGAACGTCAGGGACATGGTAGCCGAACAACTGACTTGTCAAGCGCCTCTGCCAGTCAGCACAGCTGAACTCCAGTTGTGCACAGAAGCGGTCTTGCAGGCTATTCACTAGGACAATATGTGAAACCTCTTCCATTCAATGCCACCCTGTGTAAAGGATGCTATTGTTGCTCCAGGTGGTTTCACATGATACTGAGTTTTGAAGCAAAAAAATTGTGTAAATCTCCACAAGTGTAATCAGTTATCTGTAACATGAGAAATCTGTCCTATAAATTTCATTTGAATAGAGCAGTTCTTTTTCAGTGTTGCAATTTTCACAAACGGTAGTGCAATTAAACACCAATATTTTAAACAAAGCTTCGTGACAATACTTACTTTATGAGCTAAACTGGAACCATGGGCTAAGGACGGTTTACAAACTGCAAAGCAGAAAAAAAAAAAGTTTTAGATACATTTGGTGCATAAATAATTAATAGTTTCAAAATGTATTAGGGTTAAAAGTGACAGGCAACAATGGAAATATGTTACAGCATTCTATGCCTTAGGCAGGCAATTTATTACAGCTTTACCGCTGCATCATGCTCAGTGCAAGTTATATGCACTCATGGACAATGAAATTTGTGAACCAAGAAGGAAGCACCACATTAAACTGAAATTTTGTGGACGCAATGATACAGATGCATGATACACACGATCGCAAAAACAGAGCTGCAGGACAATTACAGAGGGATCTGTGGCACGCAGTCCGGCCATCTTCAATAGAGTAAACAGTGGTACGGGTTACATTTTGTTTGCTAGCCCCAAATTTATTATACCTATATGAATTATCACATGGAATCTATTGTGAGGTGATACAATAGGATAATGTTCTTAGTTACATCAGCTGATTTCTAAAATTGAACAAAAAAAAAGTGAAGAATGTAAAAAATATATATCATCATCATCATCATCATTGTCAACCATTATCAATCCACTGCTGGACGAAGGTCTCCCCAAGTTTCCTCCACAACGGTCTGTCTTGTGCCAGTCTCCTCCAAGTCACCCCTGCATACTTTCGAATTTCATCCACCCATCTCCCATGTGGTCTTCTTCTGGGTCTTTTCCTGTCCCTTGGAATCCAATCTAAAATTTCGGCTGTCCATCGATGATCTGTCCTTCTGGCAGTATGTCCAGCCCATTGCCATTTCAGGGATTTAACTCTGATCATGATGTCTTCCACTCTTGTCATTTTTCGGATCCACGAGTTCCTCTTCTTATCTCTCCTGGTTACACCAAGTATGCACCTCTCCATGCTTCTTTGAGTTGTCTGCAGCCTTTGTATGTCTCTTTTAGTTAAGGTCCACGTCTCTGCACCATACGTAAGCACTGGAAGGATGCATTGATCAAACACTTTTCTTTTAAGACATAATGGCATATTGCTCTTGAAAATTATGCTGTTTCTTCCAAAAGCTCTCCAGGCAAGTTTTGTACGCCGATTAATTTCTTCATCAATGTGACCCTCACTTGATATCTGCTGTCCAAGATAAACGTACGTGTCTGTTATCTCCAGCTTTTCTCCATCAATCGATAAATCTTCATTTCTTGTAAAAGCATTGAACATCACTTTTGTCTTCTGAAAGTTCATTTTTAATCCCACTTCTTTACTCTTGTCAGCAAGTTCCTGGATCATACTCTGCAGCTCTGATGGGCTAGTTGCAAAAATGACTACGTCATCAGCAAAACGAAGGTGGGTTAGATAATCTCCATTAATCTTTATCCCCTTGTTTTCCCAGCTCAGCGACTGAAAAACACCCTCCAATGTGGCATTAAAGAGCTTCGGAGATATGGTGTCACCTTGTCTCACTCCCTTTCCAATTTTTACGTGTGTTGTATTTTCAAACAGCCTAATCTTTGCACTTGCATTTTCATAGATGTTATTAATAATATTAATGTATGCATCTTCAATACCGCAGGTTTTCAGAGCCATTGTAACTGCTGATGGTTTCACCGAATCAAAGGCTTTTTCATAATCGATAAAAGCCATGCACAATGGAAGTTCATATTCCCTCGCTCTTTCAATTAGTTCTCTCAGCACGTGGATATGATCTATTGTGCTGTAGCCACTCCTGAATCCAGCTTGTTCTCTCGGTTGAGCCATGTCCAGTGTTACCTTCAAGCGGTGTGAAAGAACTTTAGTGAAGATTTTATAAACTACTGATAGGAGGCTGATAGGTCTGTAGTTTCCGAGATCCTCAATGTCACCTTTCTTATGTAGCAGGATCATTGTATCATTGTACCGCTACAATGATCCCGCTACAAAAAATATATATAGATAGATAGATAGATATACAGGGCGATTCAGCTAAGCGTATACAAACTTCTGGGAGGGTAGGTTGCACAAAGACAAATCGGAATCCCAATATAGGGTCAGAGATGCCATTTTCATGTGCTAGTGTATAGAGAGGATGAGAAATGAAAGAGCAGCACATAAGAGAACAAAATGCTTTTTATTACTCACAAGACAAGATATTTGTGAAATGCATTGAGGCTACAGAAGGTGTCAAAGTGGCAGACATGAGCTGCAACACATGCTTGACATCGTCGGTGCATGGAATCACGTACATTCTGGAAAATACCTGGCATGTCTTGGACTTCAGAAGCAGCTACAAGGTCCTCATCACTTTCAAAGGGTTGTCATACACCAGTCCTTTGACATAACCCCAGAAGTAATCAAGGCATGTTAAGTCCGGCGATCTCGCAGGCCAATGAACCGGACCACAACGCCCCATCCACTGATGTCCAAATGTCATGTTTAAATATGACGAACGTCATTGCTGAAATGGGCGGGGGACCTCATCATGCTGGAACCACATTGCACGGTGCGGCGACTGAGAGACCTGTTGTTCGTTCAATAGCTCTGGCAAGGCGTCCTCCAGAAATATACAGTAACTCCTTCCGTCCAGACCAGGAGGCATGAGGTACGGGCCAATTAAGTGGTTCCCGACAATGCCGGCCCAAACATTAACAGCAAAACAGTTTTGTGCTGCACGTGGTCATACACAGCATGGGGCTTCTCCACCGCCCATGAAGCAACCTTCCCGTGTAAATGATGGCATCCTGAAAGAACATATCAGCAGTCTCGCGGCCGAACAACGCCATCTACCACATGAAGATGGCGTTTCCGACCCTGCATCGGTATGTGATTCCGATTTGTTTTTGTGCAACCTACCCCTCTCAAAAGTTTGTACACGCTTAGCTGAATCACCCTGTATATATACGTATATCAATTTTATATATTGATTTTCTGCACTAAATAGCTATACACGCAAATAATGAAAGGGATTCGACACTGTAATTATAATATTTAATGTAGATTCTACATTCTAACTGATATTTAATGTAGATTCTACATTCTAACTGTAATTAGGATTCTGCACTTTTAAGATTTTCGTTATAACACATTATGCACGTGCAGGAACGACCACCAGCGAGTCGTTCAACACACAGTGATGAAACAAATTAATACACTCTAACTTTTTACTGAATGGAAAAATTATTTGATTTTGGTTCATTTAACCCTAATTTTATTATGCCTATATGATTGATTTATCAGAATCTGTACTGAGGAGATAAGTTTCTATTCAAACTCCCAATGAGAGGACTAATACGAAATAGACGATGGTTGGTTTCACGAGGCTTTTCTAAATCAGCAAATGCCTAAATTTGTGTAGTAATAAGAAACGACTGCATGGTAATACTAATTTTATCAGGGGAACTGAATACAAATCGTTAGCCCAGTATTGATTTATATTGGGCACATCAACCAGTCGCATGCACATTATGATTCCAACAATTTTTTTCACTTCAGGAACATCCATGGCATTCCATTTATGGACCCGAGATTTTTCTTTTAGGGTTTTGTCTTATATGAACTTCTCCACATAATTATTGGTTTCCCAAATATCATCAGAAAGGAAGAGAGAATATATTTGGAAAGGATCATTACCACTTACATCATGAACTATTTCTTGACTGCCTGTGAAGGATACGAAAGGCATTCCTCTATTGAGGTCAATTTTTCTCCATTCTTTTTAGTAGGCATTCTGGAAGAAACCACTGAATCAACGTCAGATATAATTTCTGTTTCTCCGGAATCAGACAATTCTCCTGATGGCTGATAAAGTTGATCATCAGAGTCGTCAGCGTCCTCAGTGCTGCTGCTTTCAGAGTCAGAAAACCCCACATTTGAGTACGAAGACACACTAGTAGAAGGTTCATCGATTCTGCTACATTTACATTTTTTGCCTTGTCCGTAAAAGAAACTAGTATCGATTGTAGAAAGAAAAACGCCCGATTTTATCAAGAATTAAGTCAAAACTAATGCCAAAATTCTCAAAAAGAATTTCATTCTTTGAATGATACAATAAACCTGTCATCTCTTACATTAATTTTAGTCTCGAAGCAAGCTAGTATTTATTTATCCTAAGTTTTTACCTCCCACGGTCCTCAACCTTGATCTTTTTATGTCTTTTATGGTGAGGGAACATAATCAAAAGAGTGAGAAGACTGGTATCATTTACCTCTTTCCTTTCAACAGACGCAGGTCGTCTGCAAAGTATGTTCGCGTGTAATGGGAGAAGTAGGGGTTTGGCACTACTTAAGACAAAATGTAATAGGAGGTGTGAAGTCTGAAAAGCAGCCATAACCGTGCATGTATTGTGACATGCTACAGAGGTTGTGACGTACTACAGAAGTAAAGCATGTGTCAAGACAACAAATCTGCAGCAATATATTCTGTCTGTGTAGCTTAGTTGGGAGAGCAACTTACTCCGGAGTGAGGGGGATGCGGGTTTCGATCCCGTCATGGACAAATTTGTGTTTTCACATTGGCGTCTGAACCTGAACGTAAAAATGAATGTACTGCCCTTCGGGTCATTTGAAAAAAAAAAAGAAAAGAAAAAAAAGGGTGATGTTTGTTACATACTCATCTAAAATTAATGAAAAAAAAATTTGTTCTTTGCTTCAAAAAAGAAAGAAAAAAAAAGTAAGAGGGAGATGATGTGACATACTACAGAGGTAAAGCACATGTCAAGACGACAAATCTGCAGTGATATATTCTGCCCGTGTACCTCAGTTGGGAGAGTAACTTACTCCGGAGTGAGAGGGTGCGAGTTTGATCTCAGTCATGGACAAATTTGTGTTTTCACAGTATTTATAAACTATCACAAACTTACAACATAACACAAAAAGCCTGGGCTGCCAGAACTGGAAAAAATGGCAAAAACTTGTGGTGGAGGCCAAGGTTCACACTGTGCTGTAGAGCTAAGAAGAAGAACCTACAACATAAGTTTCAAATGTATGCATTACGTCCTACTGGTGGGTTGTTTAAAGATATATACATAAAGTGACTGATGTCCACTGTAGATTCATGTATATAAACATTCCCCCCCCTCCTCTGAAAAACGTAGAAGTTATTGTTATAGCACAGGAGGATAGCGTGCATTTTTGGGTGTCGCACACGAAACAAACGCGTTACCACCCATGGATGGTCGTATTATTGTTTAACATGTGTTACGACCCATGGGTGGGTCATAACGCAGTGAATGTGTTAAACAATAATACAGTGCAGGGAAAACCATCGGAGTGTGTGCGTGTGTGTGGGGAGATTATAGGAGAAATCTTCACTCAGCCTAACTTCCATTTTGGGAGATTTTGTAAGATGGAAAACTTGCATCCATGATAGGGAGTCTGCAAGAGAATTTAATAGGGTTTTGGGGATATCGTTTTTGTGTGCAAGAGAATTTAATAGGGTTTTGGGGATATCGTTTTTGTGTGCTAGAGAATTTAATAGGGTTCGGGGAATATTGTTTTTGTCTGCAAGAGAATTTAATAGGGTTTTGGGGATATCGTTTTTGTCTGCAAGAGAATTTAATAGGGTTTTGGGGATATCGTTTTTGTGTGCAAAAGAACTTAATAGGGTTTTGAGGATATCATTTTTGTCTGCAAGAGAATTTAATAGGGTTTTGGGGATATTATTTTTGTCTGCAAGAGAATTTAATAGGGTTTTGGGGGATATCGTTTTTGTCTGGAAGAGAATTTAATGGGGTTTTGGGGATATCGTTTTTGTCTGCAAGAGAATTTAATGGGGTTTTGGGGATATCGTTTTTGTCTGCAAGACCAAAATGAATCTGTGACATACGGCACCCATTGTGATTTTGCTACGGGGTTTACAGCAATGCCTCGCCATTTTTTTTTCATCATAAACACATCAGCAAGTGTTGCACCTTCTTGTTGCTCCACACATATGTTAATGCAGCTTCACGAGCCGACACTACATTCTAGTGAGAAATTCTCTGCTCAACTACCTCTTCATGAGATTCTCATGCTGACACCTCTTGGGACTTTTGTTCGACGAGGGTATGCATCAGTATAATCTAATACTCTGTCATCGCCTCTTATCCATTCTTCGATGTCTGTTTTCGTAACTTCCAATCCACAAAGGGCCCTTGCCACTTTAAACAATGAAATTGGTTCATTTGGCGACTCTTCTTCCTGCTCAGAAAAGTCTACAATTTAGGTCACAACTAACTGAAAGTTTCCGATTTTACCTTGTTACATGATTGAGCTACCCAAAACACTACATCCTTCAGATTGATCTTTAGATGATCGGTCAATTCTCCACCATTTTCAGTTGCCTTTAAAAGGGATTGTAAAAAGTGAAATTGGCACTGCCGCTTCAAGTTTTCAGGAACACCTTGGTCCATGGGCTGAATGAAACACATCACATTAGGTGGGAAGAATTTCAGATCGATACTGTCATTACGCAGCATGTCTTCATTTGGATGTGCAGGCACATTATCAATAAACGAAATGGCCTTTCCTGGAAGTTTCGTCGTCTTCAATTGTTTCTCAACTTTGGGCACAAATTCTTCATGGAACCACAATTCAAAGAGTGCAGCGTCCATCCAAGCATTTTTGGTTCTTGTAGTAAACCAGCATGATTAAGACTGATAGATTTTTGAACATAGGAGGCACTTTATAGTTGCCAGAGGCATTAACTACACATCAATACGGTTATTCTGTCCTGGCTCCATTTGTATCCTAGAGCTGATGATTCTTCATGCCATGCCAAGGTTTTTGGTGGGCAACATTTTCTAATTCAAGCCTGTTTTGTCACAATTATAAATCTGTTCTGAACAGTAACCTTCTTGATCAATCGTTTTCTTAACAGTTTCTTTGAAAATATTCACAGCATCAATGTCTCGAGATAATTTTTTCCCAGAAATATTAAGTTGGCATACACCATACCTCTTTTCCGTCTATCAAGCAAGCCATTGCCAGTTGTGAAACATTCAGTTTCCTCTGGAAAATGCAAACACAGTAACAAAGCTTTTTTTTTTTTTTTTTTTTTTATTGGAGGTTTAACGACCACCGTGAGCAACTCAATGGGCTATAAGCAGTCACCCGTCCCTAATTTAGGGTCACTGGTTCCAGGGAAGGGAGAGAGCCAGTGCCGTAAGACAGACACAACATCCATGCCTCACCGGGATTCGAACCCGGACCCCTTACGGACGAATGATCAGAGGCCATCGCTTAGACCACTGCGCCACCGGGGCGGCCTAACAGAGCTTTTGCCTGTAGCATTGGTCTTGAAATGGGAGCTCCTTCTCTTTGTTGCACAAACCATAAAAATAATGCTGCCTCTACTTTCATGTACAAGCTACTCTTCATAGTTTTACGTTGAGTAGGCACTAGTGTTTTCTCCTTCCATACCATTAATTTCACACGATTGTGCATTCAGTCTCCAACCGTGACACGCCCAACACCAAGCTCAACAGCAGTCTTTTCGTGACACTCCCCTTTATCAATGCATTGAAGAGTCACAATTTATGTTTCAAGTGAAAAACAGACTTTCTTGCATTTTGCGGACATCACTCACGTTTAGCTGTTTACGGGACAAATGAGATGAACAAATATTGCGTGTACACAGGACTGTTACACATGTGACTTTACTGATACATATTACCAGGGGTAGAAAAATATGGTCGCCTGGTAAAAAATTGTCCACGCCACTATGGAAAACATCATTGAAAAACATGTACCATAATGTATGTAGTATAATCTGTGGATAAACACTGATTAAAAAACAAAGTTTTTGCGGTCGTTCGATTAAAATAAAAAAAATCTGCAGGATAATTGTGCAAGAGAGGGAGTATAATTGGAAAAGGAACTCCCTCAGAAAATTTTTCCTCAGTTCAGGAGTTTGTATGGAGTGGGAAGTAGGGGTGTCGAAATGAAAGACCCCAAAAGTTGTAGGGAGGGACGGCGGGAGTTATTTTGTCTTTGTAGTGTTGGGAAAGACAAAATGCTGACTGTGCTTGTGCCCTCTCTTTGTCAATCGGCCAATAAAAATGTACGCACAGCACTCGCTGCACGAACCTACACATGCATGCCTCATTTCAAAGTTCCATGTTCTGGATCTCGTGTGCGCTGTGCCCTGTATTTATTGGGTATATAAATAAGTTTTGAGGAATCTGAGGTGAACAAAACACGTTGTTGGAGAACAGAAACAATATTTTAATATTAATTAAGTATGCTCCCTCTGAAGCTACAACTTTACCCCATCTTTTGGGCAGTGAACATATGCCCTAAAGGAAGAATTCCGGTTCCTTGGAAAAGATCCAGTTGTCCAGCCAATTTTTGATGTCTTCATAAGAACTAAACCATTTTCCAGAAAGTGCTGACTGCATCGACCAGAACAAATGGTAATCCGATGGCGCAATATCTGGCGAATATGGCGGCTGGGGTAGAACCTCCCAGTCGGATCCTTCTAAGTACTTTTTCACAGGTCGAGAAACATGTGGTCTTGCGTTGTCATGCTGTAAGATGACTTTGTTGTGTCTATTCTTCCATTCCGGCAGTTTTTGCATGAGAGCTCGTTTTAAACGCAATAATTGGGTTCGATACTGATCACCAGTAATAGTTTCTGATGGTTTCAGCAGTTCATAATGGATCACACCCTTCTGGTCCCACCAGATACACAGCATTACCTTTGAACCATGGATATTCCATTTTGGTGTTGAAGGACCTGGTTCACTTGGCTTCACCCATGCTTTCTGCCGTTTAGGGTTATCGTACCATATCCATTTCTCGTCGGCAGTAATAATACGATGCAAAAAACCCTTTCTTTTTTGCCTTTGAAGCAGCAATTCGCAAATGGTTTTTCGACGTTCAAGGTCTCTTTCCCGCAAAGCATGTGGAACCCAATTCCCTTCTTTTTGAATCATTCCCATGGCAGCTAAACATTGTGAAATGCATGGTTGACTAACATTTAATGCTGCTGCAAGTTCTTTTGGGTCTGGCACGGATCCTTGTCGAGTAAAGTTTCCAATTCGGCATCAGCAGTTTTTTTGGGTGGTCCAGAACGTTCTTTATAACTGACATTGAAATCGTTCCTTTTTAATCATCTAAATCAATACGCACATGTTTTTATGGATGGGGAATGTTCACCATAGATTTCTGAAATTAAGGGAAAACTGTCGGCAGCACTTTTCTTGACAATAAAGTAATGCACTAACACTTCCCGCAAATGCTGCTTTGTCGGGACGAAAGTTGCCATTTTCCATCGAGTAAAACAAATACGTCTTTGCACCTCAATCGAACGCCGTATACTGACTCTGACGTCTCGTACTGCGATATCGCAGTGTTGCCACCTGAAAATACATGCGAGCAGTAATAAGTACGACACCAAACGGAAATCCCCCAAAACTTATTTATATACCCAATAGTTCGTCCTTCGCCATTTTGACCAAAGTCTTTGCTGCTGATATTTTCCTTCATTGCTATTTATGTCTTTGAAGAAGAAATGTTTCAGTTACACTGCCGAATTTAAATTTAAAGTGGGGGCACTGCTGAGGATTTGATCGGGCCACTACGCGATAGTTTTCAAAAGGTCAGAAAACCAGGGTGCAGTGAAATGCAAAAAGCCGCGGTCTAAGACGTAAACAAACACGACGGTATACTCCGCGGGAGAATTCACAGAAGTCCGGCCTCTTTTTTTTTTTTTTTACCTGTGTGTAAGCCGATTCCTACTTTGAAAGCAGGATTTGTTCCAAAAACTTTCGACTTACACGCGAGTATATACGGTATTTCTATTAATTGTTCTGTATCAGCGTTTCATCATTGGCAATGCGTAATGCAATTAGAGCTGCTGCATCGGCGTGATTCAATTTTGCGCTTATGGACGCCATACCACAAAGCTTCTTTTGTTTCCGAAAATAAAAAAATATATTTAAAAAAATTTACTTTAAAAATGAATTTCTTCATTTAATTAGATTGTTTTTTTTTTTTAATTTCTCGGACTCCGGGGGTCTTTATGTGACAGACTTCTTTGTTGAAAATTCCGCTTCTGGATCAGCATTTGTGATGTGGAGATTACACGGCAATTTATAAGGTTTTTTTTCTGAATGTCACAATCTGTGAATTATACGCCGGTGCAGATTATATGAAGGTTAAAAAAAAAATGTGCCAATTCCAGGGTTTGGGGATAAACGACGAAAATTATGGTTATTCAAGAATTTGCGAGCCCCACCAGACAAAAAAAAAAAAAGAGTGAGCACCGTTTTTTTTTTCTATGCCAGGGAGAGAGAGAGAGAGATAAGCTGAGGGTAGAACATTTTTTGTACAGAAGTGTACATGACTTTGATGTTATATATACCCCCCCCCCACGGGTCCAGTGTCTGGCCATTAGAAAATTATTTAACTGACCACCAGATTTCAGAATATTTTTCTACCCCTGCACATGACTGAGATAAGGACTGATACGGCTGAGATGGAGTGCTCGATAGAGAGGTCAGTTAACACGGGTTCTACCATACTCGCAATGAACTGACAAATAAGTACTTCAAAATTTATGCATATAAAATATTAAAATATGCACACATATTTTATGGGACACACTAACATTACACTACCCATGAATGCAAGTTGACACACAATCAATGCCTTTAAACAAACAAATGGAAAAAAGCATCACAATGTAAAGTACAACCAGTAATGCTACCAAAAGTTCTGATGTGGTATGAGTATACATAGCTTGTCCTAAAACAACTGACAATGTTTTTATAAAACATAGAATACTGCATTTGACATTGGCATGAGTATTAAAAACAAAACAAAAGTCAATGTAGTAACCATAGCAACAGTGCCACACCTGTTTATCATCCACACATCATTGGTAGTGGGCAGTTTTACAAGAGTTGTTTTGTAAATCCCTAACAAGTGCTTTTGCACTGTGATTTTTTGAAAAAATGGATGTGAAAGAGGAACAAAGATGCATCATTAAATTCTGCCGTCAACCTGAGAAATCTGTCAGAGAGACTTTGCGTCTTATGCAAGGGGCTTATAAAGATGAATGTCTAGGAAAATCAACAATTTACAGATGGCATAAAGAATTTATAGATGGTCGTGAGATGGCGGCTTCAATCGCGCATGGAAGAAGACCTTCAAACGAGTATTACAGATGCACCAATAAATTTTGTTGTCGATTTAAGAAGTCTGTTGGAGAGACTTTCCGTCTTATGCAAGAGGCTTAAAAAGATGAATGTCTAGGAAAATCAGCAATTCACAGATGGCATAAAGAATTTATAGATGGTGGCTTTAATCGCGCATGAAGGAAGATCTTCAACAAGTGTTACAGAGGTAAACATCAATTTAATAGGTGTTATTATATGGAAAGACAGAAACCTATCAATTAGAGATATCGAAGAAATGGTTCACATTTCAAAATCATCAATTCACAGAATTTTAACCGAACATTTGAGCATGAAAAGAGTTTTTGTTCAACTTGGGTTCCCCATACCAGTTCTGTCGCTTCTTATGAGAAGAAAATTAATATTAAGTTAATGCCCCAACATGCATATAGTCCAGGCTCACCACCATGGGACTTCTGGCTGTTCCCCATTTTAAAAAAGACATTACGGGGACGACAATTTGAAACTGATCAACAACTTATTCCAGCTGAACAGGGGTGCTTCAACAGCATTTCAGAAGAAGAATTCCAGAAGACATTCAAAAAGTGGGAGGAGCATTGGGACACCAGTATTCAATGCGATGGGCAACAGTATTTTTAAAAAAAAATGACCACCTCCTTGATAATTAAGGTACGCATATTTGTTTTT
This sequence comes from Macrothele yani, assembly GCA_039090855.1. NCBI lineage: Eukaryota > Metazoa > Arthropoda > Arachnida > Araneae > Macrothelidae > Macrothele > Macrothele yani. The sequence continues at coordinate 7,905,948 of CM076999.1, read as the reverse complement.
ATAAAAACATTCTCAGTTGCTTTGGGACAGTCTTTGTATTTATTATGCTCTACTAAATAACAGTTGAATTATACAAAAATGTGATGCATGACACGTTAGAACTAGCCAAATATATGAGAACAATATCATGAAATAAAAATATTAGAAAGATTACCAAACGGAAATGTGACACCAGCATCTCGAAGTTTGACTATGTTCTCCTTGATATTGTTAGTTGTCAACTCAACAAAAGAGGGAATGAACACACCACCTGAAAATGATATGACATTAAATGTTATTCCTTGCACTTAAAATGTTTTTCAACAAACACACACACTGAAAATACAGTACAATGAAACCTGTGTTAGCAGTTATTCACATTCTGCATGGGTGTTCTCACCAATAGAAACAATACATAAGATACCTTTATTTGGCAGCCACCTGCAGCTATTTTTAAAACACATAAGATAATACATCTGCATTTCGCAGTCACCAACATGCTGCGAGTTTAAATATACGAAACACCAGTTTCTTTTTCTCTCTCTGTTGCCACCATTCATACGATTGTAAATGGAGAGTCGTCTTTGGGGTCTGTCAAGTTCTTATAATTCTGTTGACAGAGACGGTATGGTTTTTTTGTGAACTAGGGTAGCCATGTTCCATCTTCATTTGTCTTACATGAGAGTAGACCGGCCGTTGTCAGAGGCTGGTTGAGTGAGTACTGTGTGATTGATTGCGAATCAAATCGACTGCTGATCCGTTAGACTCTGTTAGCAGAGCGAGGGGAGTTGCTTCTCCCCTCAAAAATTTGATTTTTCTTCTCTTTCGTTTTTCAAAACGAAGGGAAGAAAATTTTTTTCATTAATTTGAAAAAAGTGTTTTGGTGCAGTCAGTTTGGACTTAGAAAAACTGTCCTTGTAAGGGCAAAGTCCAAGCTGCGGTCAAAGCACAGTGCGCAACTCTGACAAACGAGCGGGTACGTCGTCGCCGTGCTGGTCCCACTGATCTACGGATCAGTCCAAATCCCGCACTCAACCAGGGTCAGGTGCAGGTTACAGCGGAAGAACCCCAGGGTACCGCTGAGCACCTGGATTTCGAACGACGTAAGTCTGACCGACCAGGGACACAGGTTCCAGGGCTTACAATCAGTTAGCAACCCGAGTAGAGAGATGGCAGAGGACGCGGGGCTTCAACCCCCGGTCCAAGTGAGCTCGTTGAGGCAGACTGCGGCTTAGAAATTCCGTCGGAATTCGCAAGCGCAGTCAACTCCTTCTTTCAAGAGTTGGAGAGGATTCTAGAGAATCCATCAAATAAGGTTCTGGTTAACACCAGAACCAAGATAAGAAAGGTAGCGAACTCGCTACAAGCAGCTTGCACCAAGCAAGTGATAGAAATGAGTCTCATCCAAGGGAGACTACAGGAAAGAAGTGAGCACGCTAGCGCGGCTCCAAAAACATATGCCGAAGCGGCTCGAGCGAAGCCCGGCAAGGGGAACACGGCCCCTAAGCAAAAAACGGCTAAGAAGGAGGTAGCCAAGAAGGTGGTAGCCAAGAGGGTCGAGAAGAGGCACGTGCTTCTCGTTTACCCCGTAACAGACAAGGGTTCTCCCTCGTCAGAAGACGTTAAGGCGGTTCTGCAAACTCAGATTTGCCCCGCCAAACTCCAGATTGGGGTTAAGGGAGTTAGAAAGGTCAATGGGGGGGGGGAGTAATGGTCGAATGCTCCTCCGCCAAAGAAATAGAGAAACTGGATTCGGAGCTAAAAAGCAATGCAGTGACGAAGGAGAACCTTCGGTCCAGATTGCCAGCTAAAAGGAATCCGAAGTTTATCGTCTACGGGATAGACGGAAACCTGTCAAGGGAACAGGTCGGGCAATGTCTCGCGGAACAGAACCCAGAGTTGGAGGAGAGCAGCCTCCAGCTCAAGTTCTCGTTGAAGGTGAAGGGTGGGAAACGCCACTGGGTAGCAGAGGCGGACCCACTGACCTTCAAAAAAGTGATGAAGCGAGGCAAGCTCGGAGTGGGATGGACCGTCCACTCAGTAAGGGAATATCTGAGGGAGGTCCGTTGCTACAGGTGTAACGGGTTCGGGCACTTTAGGTCAAGGTGCACCGAAGAGCAGGATAGGTGTGCCCGGTGTGGGGAAACCGGGCACAAGCGCCAGTCTGCACTAACTGCTTGGCAAACAATAAGAGATTCAGGCGTCGAGTGGATGTAGGCCACTCGAGTCTAGACAAGGAATGCCCAAGCCTTGTCAGAGAACTGGCTCTGCTAAAAGAACGCACTCATTATGGATAATAAACCAAAGAGAGGCGTTAAGGTGCTTCAAATCAATCTGCACCACGCACGGGCAGCAACAACACAGGCCCTGGTGACAGCCACTGAGCAAAAAGCTCATATTCTGCTACTGCAGGAACCATTCGAACAGGGGGGAAGAGTGGTGGGCTTCCCTAACTCCTACCGGATCTACCACCCTATGGTGGCAAAGCCCAGGGTGGCCACGGTCGTGAAGGACCCGTCCCTAGCGGTTCTCGAGATAAAATGCTCCGAGAACGTGGTCGCCCTGGGGGTGGAATGTGGTGATGCGAAATTTTTAATGGTGAACGTATACAGTTCTCCAGCAGGCGATCTGAGAGAAACGCTGAATGAGCTAATGGCTCTATTAGGGGAATTCCCCAGTCATGAGATTTTAATAGCAGGCGACTTCAACGCGAAGAGTCCTCTCTGGGGCAATCAAGACGAGGACGAACGCGGCCAGCTACTAGTGGACTTTGCCAACGCGGCAGACCTGAGTTTCTCGAACGATCCAGAGAGCACCCCGACCTTCCAAGGGGCGAGGGGCTCCTCTTGGATCGACGTGACTCTCGTCAGAGTCTCTAAGCGCAGCCTTGTCCAGGATTGGCAAGTACTGGACGACGAGAGCTGCAGTGACCACCTAGCGCTATCTTTCGTTTTGGGATCGGAAAAGCCCATCCGACCCAAGCGCAAAAGGTTCTTAATGAAGAATCTAGACTGGTGGGCATTTAAAGCCAAGTTAACTACCCTGTTGGGGGGTAGGAGGGAAGAAGAGGCCGCAGAAGTGTCGGACCTCAACTCCCTCTTTGAAGAACTTACCAGTCAAATAACAACGCTATGCGAGAGTAGTAGGGGAAATAAAAGGGGAGCCAAGGACCCCCACCCCTGGTGGTCGGAGAAACTAAAAGCTCTAAGGGCGAGAGCTAGGCGGAGTAGGAAAGCTCTGCAAAGAGCAAAAGCTACTCCGCAAGACAGGGAGTGCACAGAAGTGCATAAAAAGGCTCGTTCAGCATACAGGAGAGAACTGAATCTCTTGAAAATCTCCTACTGGAGAAAACTGTGTGAGTTTCAAACTCCGGCTGACCCTTTCGGGATCCCCTACAAGATCTCGAGGGGATCCATAACCGAACCGCTAAAACTGGCAGCGGTAGAAAGGGCAGACGGTAGCCTATCAAAGACTCTTGATAGTACTGTAGAAAGTCTCTTGGATTACCACTTCCAAGGAGACGAGGGAGAAGGGGACTCCCCTCAACAAAAAAGAAATAAGGGAAGAATGACGGATCCCGCCGGACACTGGTGAGGACCCCCCTTCACCAGAGACAAAGTGGAGAATGCCCTCTCCAGTCTAAATACGGGCAAAGCACCAGGCAAGGATGGGTTCGACCTCAGCATAGTCAGAGAAATCTACTATGCAAATCCCGGGTATTTTGTGGCGCTCCTAAACGAATGCCTTGGGAGGGGAATCTTCCCAGACTTGTGGAAAACAGCGGTGCTAGTTCTTTTCAACAAGACCGGAAAGAACAAAAACGATCCCGCAGCCTATAGGCCCATCTGCCTCCTCTCGGCGTGGAGCAAGGTGCTGGACAAGCTCATAACGAACAGAGCGCTTGGCTTTCTCATGGAGCAGGGAAAGCTAAACAGGAACCAATTCGGTTTCCTTCCGGGCGTTGCGCAACGCAGGCAATTCGCAGCCTCCGAGAGAGGGCAGAGAGGAACAAAGCGGAGGGGCTCCATACCTGCTTCATCTCACTAGACGTGAGGGGGGCATTCAACAGTGTCTGGTGGCCAATGGTTTTAACCAGACTTAAAGAACTTGGCTGTCCAAGGAACCTGTTCAAACTGATCAGCAGCTACCTATCTGATAGAAGAGTCGAGTTCGAAGCGGGGAATGGGCAATCCTCGCGTTCGTACCATAGAGGGTGTCCGCAAGGATCCAACTCCGGGCCGCTCTGGTGGAACATAGTTGCTGATTCAGCCCTGAACCTAGACCTGGGGCCCGCAGTGGAGATTCAAGCCTATGCGGACGATTTCGTTCTCGTGGTCTCCGCCTCAGGGAGACACGTGATCGAAAGAGAAGCACATAGCGCCTTGGATGTGCTAGACAATTGGAGCAGAGAAAGCAAACTGTGCTTCGCTCCTGAGAAGACCACTCTGCTAGCAATAGCTAAGAGAGGAGTAATGAAAACACCACCTCAGTGCAGATTCCAAGGGTGCACTATCAAGGCGGTGCGTGAAATGAAGTACTTGGGTGTGGTCCTGGATCAGAGTCAATCAGGGCTGCCACACCTGAGGCACCTTAGAACAAGGTGCACGGTGATTCTCAATAGATTGAATGGCATGAGGTTAACGGGCAAAACCAAGAAGGCCATCTATCAGAGAGGAATTGAAAGAATTCTGACGTATGCAAGTGGAGCATGGTGGACCCCCACAGTCAGAATGAAGAAGGGGATAAACCAAATCCAGAGGTTGGCCCTACTAGGGATAACCGGTTGTTTTCGCACAACGTCGACCCTAGCACTCCAAGTGCTGGCGGGGTGCGAGCCGGCAGACCTAGTAGCGGAAAGGGAGGCAGCAATGCACTGCCTAAGGTCAGGCGAGGACGCCTACCTTCTCGGTGCGCCGCATCGAGCCTCCGACATGGAGATGGAAAGCGTGGACTGGCAGATCCACCCTGCCGAGGAAATTTGCCCACCGTGGGACAAGGAGAAACCCACGGGAGTTGGGCATGAGCTGTTCACGGACGGCTCAAAGTTGAAGGGACAAGTGGGGGCAGGCTTCTGTGCGTTCTCGGATGGGAACGAAGCCACTGCAGGAAGCGTGAAATTATCGCAGAACGCTTCTGTCTTCCAGGCAGAACTTCTGGCGATAGAGACGGCACTCACCTGGGCACTCCCCAGGCGTAGTGACGAAAGAATAAAACTCTACTCGGACAGTGAGGCAGCACTGCAGGCTCTGAGTAGATTCAGGGGAAGAAACCCCATCGTCCAGAGGATCAAAACCCTCTTGAGGGCAGAGGGAGATGGGGCAGTTAGTTTCCACTGGGTACGAAGCCATGTCGGAACCCTAGGAAATGAAAGGGCAGATCAGCTGGCGAAGGCAGCCACGCTGAAAGAGACGGTCGACGTGCAATGCAGAACGCCGCGAAGGAGTATTCGCGCAGCATTAGCACGTCGGACCATGACCGAATGGCAGGTCAGATGGGACACGGGAGAGACAGGGCGGAAGACACACAGAGTGTTTCCGAAGGTCTCGACCAAACGAGCACAGACAAATAAGTTCCTGAATCAAGTACTCAGTGGCCATGGCATCAGCCCTGAATACCTAGGCAGATTTGCCATTAGGAACTGCACTTGTCCCTGTGGAAAGAGAACGACAAGCATAGAACACTGCGTACTTGAATGCAGTGGCTTCGCCGAATGGAGAAACACACTGATCCCAGGTGTGCAAAGAACGCGAAGATTGGATCTGCTCATCCAATCTTCCGTTAACAGGAGGGGGATAATAGCCTTGGTTGAAAGGCTAACCCTCCAGCAACATACCATCTTCCCCAATCAAACGGGGACCGAAACGCAGGAGGTGAACGTGCACACCAAAAGCGATTCGGAAGAGGAATGAGGGCAGAAGTCTGTAGGAAAGCAGACAAAAATCCCTCCAGTGTACATACTATGTAAATACTCTTTAAATCTCTCAATGTTGTAAGTCCTAAGCATGAGGACAGTGTAATTGATGTGTGTAGGTGTTTTGAAAAATAATAAAGGGAAATTATTCCCCCAAAAAAGTTCGAGGGCAAGGAATCTCCCAGTCAATGCTAAATAAATGAACGACCTATCCCGCCAGACAGAGCGGGAACCCAGACAAGGTATACTAGGTCGCCTGCCAGCACGTCACCGCGGGCTGGTCTCTGGGCCATTGGGGTGGCCAGGGTCCGAATCGGCGTCTCAAGGCAGGATAATTGTCGCAACATGTCAAAATAACTTCCAAGGTGCTCAATAAGTCCCCGTGGAGCCAAGACAGATTGGCGGAACGGGACAATGAAATCAGTATCTTACATGAGAGTATGGAGCCCACGGAAGAGTTCATGCCTCTCATCCCAACAACCCTAGCTTTCTCATGTAGTGGTCATATTGCTTGTTAAGGCTTGATGATCTTCTCCAGATGGCAAAAGAACGTATCACGGACTTTAACAGTGGTTGATCCAGGTTTTTAAAAATGATACCCGTTTTTGTAAAATCCTGCCAATTTTTGAGTTTAGAGCAATTTTAATCCTCTACAATTATTGCTCTGACAGTAATAATTTTTTTATTATGTTTTCAGTTATTTTTTTATTTCAATTTGTTCTCATTCTGTTGTTGATCCTGGACCACACTTTCCTGATTTGCAACAAGTCTTCTATTCTGATGACTGTCATGCAGATAGTTTTTTTTTTTTTATACAACTCTGTGATTATTCTCCAGCTGAGATCTCGGGGAAAAAAAACAAAAACATTCCAGGTTGTATTAAACTAGGAAAGTCATCAAAGGTCAAACTTTTTAAGTGCTGGAGGAAAAGAAATAACTCACCCCCCCCCCCCCAATCGATCATATGTCACAACATGATCCTTAGCACTTCCTCCTCCTAACTGTAAATGTTTTCTGGAATCCCGGTAAATAAGACAAAGATTAATCTGAGTAGGGCTGAGCAAAATAAACTGTTTTTTGAGCATCATTATTTTACAAATGATAATCAATGTTTGAAACTGCAAAAGAATATTTTCTGCGCGAAGTGAATGAATTTCTTTTTGTTTCACTTTTTTTAAAGAGGAAGGGAATATAACATTTTTATGTCATGAATTAGCAAATTTTTAGCAACCCTCCTCCAAGTTTCGGGCTATAAGTTCTTATAATCGATGTTACACGACATAACATCAAAGAAACATTGAGATTTCCACCGATACATCAAGCATTTTAACAAAAATTATTTGTAATTCAATGTTGAATTGGTGAGTAATCATTGACATATTGAACAGCGATTTACCAGTCGATGTGCCCATTACTGCTGCAGATCGAAAAGATGCGAGTTCTTCGGCTTTTAGTTAAACATCGAGTCCCGTTAAATTTTTATAATACTGAATGTAATAAATAAGAAGCTATGAAGTAATTAATTATTAGAATTAAACATAGATGTTTTCAAATTTTGAAGATGACAATCCGATTTTTGGCGTAAATGTGACATCGAAAATTTCCACCGGTATTACTGATGCAAGGATATTTCAGGAATAAGTATTCACCGATGTGTTACATCAATGTTTCTCACCGATGTGTCCAACCTACTTCTGAGTTAATGCTGGAAAATGCACATGAAGTGAGGCTGCCAGAGGAAGAAAATGCCCCCATAATGCTTTGCGGTTCCTTTCAGCAAGTGTTGCCTCAGTTGCCAGTAGCGTAGCCACCACCGATAGTGATTGACAGGCATTTCTCAGAGGCCGTTTTACTGAAACCTGTTCATAACGATGAAACACACACACACACTATTTTCAAAATGCTTCTAACACTGAAATACTTTTGTTAAGATAAAATTTTACAGTATGCGATGATAGCGTCACAGTTCAAAATATTTCTGTAAAGATACTGTTTCAGCAAAAAATTTTTTTGTAAAGATACTGCCCAACAGTATCAAATGCCACTTGGATGGACCCCTGTATAAGGAAGAGAAAGGAAGAGGAAAGTGGACATGGCTTCAAAGCTCAACCACCCTAGTGCTGCTATTGCATTCCACGTCTCGTTGCCTTCCATTTCTTCCAGAGGAACACACACTATGAGCACCCAATATACAACAATGTATGCATACGGGTTGTTCAATCAGCAGTGAGACTTTCTACCAGAAAGAGTCAAAACATAACATACCAAAAAATAATTGCCACCAGCCAGTGGTCCCATCGTTGCACAAGTCCTTGTATTCGTGCGGCACAGGAGGCAGGCTACTGCTGCAACCTGTTATCTACAACTTCATGCACCTGATCATCCGAAGGGAAACATTTGCCTTTGAGAAATTTTGTCATAGGTCCAAAGATGGGAAAATCGCAGGGCAATAGGTCAAGACTATACAGCGGATGTTGAAGGACTTCCCGGCAAAAGCGCTGCAATGTCCCTTGCATGGTTACTGCAACGTGCGGCCAGGCATTATCATGAAGAAGCACAACACTTCGAGTGAGATTGCCAGGTCTTGTTTTTTGATGGCTTGTCGAAGTTTTATTAAAGTTTGACAATACCGTTCAGCACTGATGGCTGATCCTTTTGGAAGCCACTCAAGAAGCAATAGTTCTCGATGGTCGAAGAACAGGGTTAACATCCCCTTGGCTGCAGAAATGGTGGACCATGATTTCCTTGGCGGTAGTGATGATGCATGTTTCCACTGCATGCTCTGGCTTGAAATTATGACACCAGGTTTCAACCCCAGCAATAATGTGTAGCAGAAGATCTTCACCTTCTACATGGTAGCGGAACAGATGCTGTAATGATAGACCCATTCATTGATTCATTTGTTTGGGGTGGAGCAGACCTTACGAAATTCAAGGTGCGAATACATGATCGTGCTGACAGTTTCGATGCTCACACCCACACTGTTCACCAGTTCTCAGATTGTGATTCTTCAGTTGGCCTTTATTACAGCATCCACGCATGCAATTGTCGTCACTGAAACAGCACGACGTGGTGCTGCTAATCTTGGCTGGTGTGCAGTGCTTGTTTGTCCGCCACTAAAGAGCTGGCACCACCACTTTACTATACTGTGTGGAAGAAAAGCAGGCCCATACACCACCTTCATTCGTCTGTGAATTTCACTTGGTGGCATTTTCTTCACTTTTAAAAACTGAATTACAGCATGCTGAGCAACTTTGGATGCATCCATCTCCTATGAGAGAACAATAAAATTAGTCCAGCACATTACACTGCTTTTGTAACAAACAAGCTGCAATGCAGTTGCATAGCCTTTAAATCATCTGTACAATAGCACCACCAACTGACAAAATTAGGAAGCGCAATCACACTCCAGCCAAAGAGTCTCACTACTTATCAAATAACCCTTATATATTACAAACATCTTACCCCTATTCCTCAGTCTTGCTTCTGGTTCTTAGTGAAAAATTTAGTAACATTCCTAAATTATGAAACGGCAGGGGAAAAGAAAGAAAAGTCTTACTATTATTGATACAGCAGGCTGCATAAAATAACGGTAAGACTTTTCAGGTGGGGAAGAAAGATATTCTGGCAAACTGAACCACAGAATTTGGCGGTTACTTGTTAAGACAGTCATTTTTTCACAGAACCGTGGATGATATTGCGGTTTTCACTTTCCATTGCAGGAGTTTTCCCAGGAGTCCAAAACCTATTGATTTTTGGAAGACCATTCAAGTAGTTTTCCAGGAGTCCAAAACCTACTGATCTAAGTAGGTTTTGGACTACTGGAAAACTCCTTTAATGGACTTACATTAAAGTCATTTAAGGAATTGTTCACAAGTCCAAAACCTATTGATTTTTGGAAATCCATTTCAAGAGTTTTCCAGGAGTCCAAAACCTAATTATTTTTGGAAGATCATATAAGGAGTTTTTCAGGAATCCAAAACCTATTAATTTTTGGAACCCCACTTTTTGTACTTCATACTCAACCTTTTTCTCAAGCAGACATTCCTGAATCTGGTCCTCCCATGATTTCCTCGGACTTCCTCTATCTTTCTTTCCTGCCACTTGGGCAGAAAAATCCTCTTAGCACCTCATCACTCATTCTTTCAATATAGCCAAACCACCTAAGAATATTAGTCTCCACTTTACTTACATTTTGCCTTACATTACACATCTGAACACGTCTTCATTCCTCACATAATCAGAGTGTACCTTACCACAAACTCCCCGTAAGTACCGCATCTCCCCAACACACATATTAAATTCTATTTAATACTCCCCATTTTTCAAATAATGACTTATTATGGTATACTACTTACAAAAATTTATAAAACAATTTATTTTTGAGACATTTCGGAGAGGGTTTAAAACCCTCAAAACCCCTCCCTGGCTTTGGCCTTGCTTAATGATGTATTTATGATTCACACGAAAAATTGCAATAATGATTTCAACAAAGATCTTTAAATTGACGATGCGACTTTAACGGTAATGGACTTGCAAGGTTTTACAGCAGGAAATTTTAGGAATTTGTATTATTTTATTTCGAGGAATGTCCTGTTTTATGAACTCGTGAAATCTAAAGTCGGCTTACACGAGGGTTGTACTGAAAGTAATGCAAAACTGGACATAACTTTTTCATCAACTGACAGAGGTTGTTCAAATTGCATGATGGTAGAGCAAGTCTTCCTCTATACAAAGGTACTACTCAACATAGTCTCCATCACAAGTGATACATCTGTGCCATCATTGAACCCAACTCTCGAATCTCTTTGGAAAGATTTAGGTGTGAACTGTTGTACCCACATCACACCTACTTTCACCTCATCTGTGTCATCAAATCTTTGTCCCCCAAGACCGTCCTTCATTGGACCGAACAGGTGGAAGTCTGAAGGCGGAGCCATATCTAGCTGTAAGGTAGATAAGGGACCACCGACCAGCTTGATTTGCTGATCGCCTGATTTGTTGCCAAAGATGTGTGTGGTCTCGCATTGTAATGGTGAATGTGGATCCTTTTCAGATTCTTGTTCGGTCTCTTCCTCCGGAGGTATGGCATCTCTAAGCTTCTTGAGAGTCTCAATGTACTGCTCGCTGGTCATGGTACAGCCATGTTCCAGAAAATCAAAGAGAATGACACCCCTGTCATCCCAAAAACAGTCACCATGACTTTCTGTGCTGATCGCTGGCTCTTGAACTTCTTAAGGCCTTGGTGAAGGGGTGTGACGCCATTTCATGGATTGATTCTTCGTTTCCGGATCGTAAAGATGCACCCTTGTTTCATTCCCTATCACCAGAAAAACAGTCAACATGATTTTCTGTGCTGATCGCTGGCTCTTGAACTTCTTAGGCCTTGGTGAAGGGGTGTGACGCCATTCCACGGATTGATTCTTCGTTTCCGGATCGTAAAGATACGCCCTTGTTTCGTTCCCTATCACCAGAAAAAACAGTCACCGTGACTTTCTGTGCTGATCGCTGGCTCTTGAACTTCTTAGGACTTGGTGAAGGGGTGCGACGCCATTCCATGGATTGATTCTTCGTTTCCGGATCGTAAAGATACGCCCTTGTTTCGTTCCCTATCACCAGAAAAAACAGTCACTGTGACTTTCTGTGCTGATCGCTGGCTCTTGAACTTCTTAGGCCTTGGTGAAGGGGTGTGACGCCATTCCATGGATTGATTCTTCGTTTCCGGATCGTAAAGATACGCCCTTGTTTCGTTCCCTATCACCAGAAAAAACAGTCACCGTGACTTTCTGTGCTGATCGCTGGCTCTTGAACTTCTTAGGCCTTGGTGAAGGGGTGTGACGCCATTCCATGGATTGATTCTTCGTTTCCGGATCGTAAAGATACGCCCTTGTTTCGTTCCCTATCACCAGAAAAAACAGTCACTGTGACTTTCTGTGCTGATCGCTGGCTCTTGAACTTCTTAGGCCTTGGTGAAGGGGTGCGACGCCATTCCATGGATTGATTCTTCGTTTCCGGATCGTAAAGATACGCCCTTGTTTCGTTCCCTATCACCAGAAAAAACAGTCAACATGGATTTTCTGTGCTGATCGCTGGCTCTTGAACTTCTTAGGTCTTGGTGAAGGGGTGTGACGCCATTCCACGGATTGATTCTTCGTTTCCGGATCGTAAAGATACGCCCTTGTTTCGTTCCCTATCACCAGAAAAAACAGTCACCATGATTTTCTGTGCTGATCGCTGGCTGTTGAACTTCTTAGTCCTTGGTGAAGAGGTGTGACGCCATTCCATGGATAGATTCTTCATTTCCAGATTGCAAAGATATGCCCACGTTTCATCCCCAGTCACCAGATCGGAAAGAAACATGTCTTCATTGTCTTCAAACACTTACAGCAGATCAGAGCAGACTTCCACCATTCTCTCCTTCAAATTGGGTGTCAACTGACAAGGTACTCACCTTGCACACCCTTTCTGATGCCCCGAGTCTTCCACCATCTTCTGCATGGCATTGTGACCACAGTCCAGTTGTGCAACAAGTTCACGGATTGTGACTCGTCTCCCCACGCGAATCAATTCATCCACTCACTGATGATTCGTGTCAGTGGTCGCAGATGATGGTCTTTCACTGGATGGTTTGTCTTCAATTCTGGTTTCCCCTTCTTTAAACTTCTTCATCCATCTGTGCACATTGCTCTTGTCAATGGTATCACCTCTGTAAACATTCTATAGCCTCCTGTGGATGTCTGTCAGCCTGCACCCTTCCTTCGTCATCAAGAACTCAATAATGGCATGTTGCTTCTGTTTGGAATCCATTATTTACCAGCATGAAGAAGGGTTGCTATAGAGGAAGAGTTACTCTACCAACATGTACAATTTTGACGACCTCTGCCAGTTAATAAAAAAGTTAAGCCCTCTTTTGTATTACTTTTGGTACAACCCTTGTATGTTGGCCCTGTTCTTTTGTAATACTTTTCAGCTGTTAAAGTTAGGAAAAGAGGGTTAGCTTATAAGAGAACGAATGGGCTTATACAGAGTATGCCGAAATTTTTTTTTAAAGGAGTATTTTTACCCAGGCTTTGAAAAAATTTAGGGAGTAATTTTCAAAATTCGGGAGTATTTTAGGAAAATTAACAGATGAAATGAAATACTTATGAAAATGCTAGGCGATTATGAAAAATGAATCCAGATTTTTTCATATAAAAAATAGTTCACTACTGCTTAATGTATTTAGAATATGGATCCGTTTTGTTTCTTGTTTTAGAAATAAATATATTCGTATTTTAAAAAAATAACATTAAATTTATCATGTTTTGTAATGACCACATGAAACAATCAATGTGTTCAAGAAGTGAAAACATTGCACTTTTGAGGTTCTTATAGGTATCTAAAAATATCTAATCAACTTCTCAGAAAGTTCCACAGCCACATTTGCTTTTCTGCAACTGACAGCATCGAGTGCTTAAATTTTCATTTTGCTGATATCTTTGTTTCCCTTCTCATTTCTTTATTGGCGTTCATTTCTTCAATGCCCCTAGATGGCAATTTTATCCATCATGAATGCATGATAGCTTTCACTGTTTTATTGGGTTGTCGGAAAAGTCATGACGTATTTTGGCACCCGATGGTGGTTGGGCGGTTTCGGAAGTACTAGAGGCATGGGCAGCTCTGCTATCGCTATGGCATTCGACAGGTGCCAGTTCTAGCTGCAGTCTAAAAGGAATAGTGAGCGATTTGGTTGATTTGCGGAGATTTGACATCAAGTTGAAGATGAAGACCAAACTGTGAATTTTTTCATATTTTACTGTTTTACTTCCATAAAGGGAAGAATGCACGTCAAGCTTGTGAAAAGTTGCGTAAAGTGTATGGTGATAATGCTCTACAAGAACATCAGTGCCAGCGGTGGTTCGCAAAATTCTGTGCTGTTGATTTTGACCTCAACGATGCTCCTTGGTCCGGGAGGCTCACCGAGGTTGATGACTACCAAATCAAGGCATTGATCGAGTCAAACCCACGTTACACAACATGAAAGATTGCAGACACATTGCATATCCATCATTCAAGTGTTCACACCACCTGAAGAAGCTGGGATATGTAAGCAAGCTTGATGTGTGGGATCCTCATGAACTCAAAGAAGCTCAATGGACGGCGCGTATAAGCATCTGCGATATGCTCATTAAACGTAAGGAAAACGATCCTTCTTTTGAAGTGACTGTTAGCTGGTGACGAAAAGTGGATTGTGTACAACAATGTGCTGCGCAAACGGTCTTGGTCCCGACGTGCTGCTTCGCCTCAAACGACATCCAAAGCAGACATTCATCAGCAGAAGGTTCTGGTTTCGGTGCGGTGGGATTTAAATGTGTCGTGTTTTGTCGTGTTTCTATCACGGAACCAAACAATCAATTCGAATGTGTACTGTCGACAATTGGACAGTTTGAAAGATTCCATCATCCAGAAACTTTCAGAGCTCGTTGTTCATCGTAAAGGTGTTGTGTTCCATCACGACAACGCGAGACCACACACAAGTTTGATCACCTGCCAAAAATTATTAGAGCCTGGGTGGGATGTGTTGCCACACCCAGCATACTCACCTGACCTTGCGCCATCAGACCTCCACTTGTTTTGTTCTCTTCAATAGTCCTTGTGTGGTATAATGTTCAATCAATTCAGATGAGGCTGTAAATCAGCACCTTGTACAGTTTTTTGCCATGAAAGACAGGTCCTTCTATGAACGAGGCATTCTGCAGCTGACTGAAAGATGGCAAAAGGTTATCGAACAAAACGGGCATTATATCATTGCTGATCTTTGTTCTTTCTATCAATAAATGACCTTTGCAAAACATGGCTAAAATAAGTCATGACTTTTCCGACAACCCAATAGATAAAAGATGAATAGTGTAACTTTGAAAATATAAATACTTTTGAACACCATGCATCAATTTTTAGAAAATTTTCAGCTTTGTCACTTTCGTTTTCGGACCCCCTCCCCCTTTAATCAAGCTGAAATGCAAAACTTTTTTGTGTGGAATATTTCAGAATACAGGATACATGTTCTGACCATCGCTGGGAAAAAGAATTACAGTTACAGGTGAAATCTTTGCTATGTCCAATTTCCACTTTAGGACATTTTCCCTACATTTTCAAGTTGAAATACAAATATTTATGAAATAAAATGATATTTCACAACAATACTAGGCAGAGAAAACATCACATGAAAAATAAAATTACGAGAGAAATCTTCACTGCGTCTAACTTCTGTTTTCGAAAGTTTAGAAAGTTTCAGGTGGAAAACATCCTTCACCACTACTAATTGCTCTAAAATTTCTGTTCAGTTATGCATCGATCTTGAGGATAACCCAAATTATGATGGAAAAGGAGAAATTCCTCGAAGGTGTCGCACTCTCATTCCTAAAGATGGCAGCAAATTTTTTCCGCCATCGAATTTCCGTTTTCGAAAAATTTTTCCTCCATTTTTAAACTGAAATACAAATATTTATGGAATAAAATGATATATAACAATACTGGACACAGGCAACATCACAGGAAAAGGAAATTACGATTAAAATCTTTATTTCGTTTACTTCCGTTTCTGAAAGACGAAATACCGTCCCAATGTGTATTTTTATGAACTGGTGAAATTCTTTGATGCATAGTTTTACACACCGAGAAAAATTCCCGATGTGCATTCTTACACATCGAGAAAAATTCCCAACCCGTATTTTTACGCGTTGGTAAAATTTCAATGCCTACTAGACGTGTAATTATGCGTTTTGGTAAACTCTGGGCTTATAATACACAGCAACAACAACAAAAGTCAAAAGTGACAAGAAAATACAAAAATCAAACCCAAAGAGAATGATAGTGGAGGCTCACCTTCCTTTTGCAGTTCACTGTCTTCTACTAACTTGTACTGTCTGTAACGATCAAGAAGTTTTTCCACATTTGGTAGAGGATCAATTACTACAGTATTTGGATTGTTTTCTGCATAATCCTGTGTCACAAAACAAGAAGTACATGATTATTGTAAGGAGCAAGTACTGAGATGTTATGTACAAAAGGCATTTAAAATATATACAAGAATTGTGTTTCAGTGACACTCTGATATAATTTAATCCGAAGTAAATTAAATTCTCCAGCTAAAAGCATTCAACTCAATAAAGTTGTTTAAATTTCTTTATTAAAAACACAGTTGATTTTTATTTGAAACTGCATTACAGCCTAGTAGTGGCTCAAAATTTAAATTAATCAAAATTATTTTAGTGCAACTCTGGCAAATGTTAATAAAAGAAAAGCAAAATCTGAAGAGTACTCTATGAACCCCAGACAGAAAGATATCTACAGCCTATAATCTCTTTGGCAGTTCAATGTTCTAGGTGAGAGACAGCATGGAGTATTTAAATTAAAACTATTAGAAAAGAAATTATTAAAATTAAAAACAAAACAAAAATTAATAGTGATTTAGTTCTCTCAGAATGTTAACACCTTTCTCCACCTCTTTGATTTGTTGCGAGAAATCAGATGTGTCTAACAAATCACCTCCTCTGCAACTTATGGCCAACTTTACATAGTACATCCATCTTGTTTTAGGTCTTCCCCTTCGTCTGTAACAAGCAGCTTTAGAACGTAACACCATTCATTAATGTTTTCATTCCATTCTGCCTCTGACAAATCACTCCCTCTATCATTAATGGCCAAATTTACACCATCAATCCATCTTGTTCTTGGTCTTCCCCTTGGTCTGTGACCAGCCACTGTAGAATGTAACACCATTCATTAATGTTTCCATTCCATTGCAAGATCTGCCTCTGACAAATTCCACTTCCTATCACAAATGGCCAATTTTACACCATCAATCCAACTTGTTCTTGGTCTTTCCCTTGGTATATGGCCAGCCAATGTAGAATGTAACACCATTCATTAATGTTTCCATTCCATTGCAAGATCTGCCTCTGACAAATTCCACTTCCTATCACCAATGGCCAATTTTACACCATCAATCCAACTTGTTCTTGGTCTTCCCCTTGGTCTGTGGCCAGCCACTGTAGAATGTAATACCATTAATTAACGTTTCCATTCCAAGATCTTCTGCCTGTGACAAATTCCACTACAAATGGCCCATTTTACACCATCAATCCAACTTGCTCTTCCGCTTGGTCTGTGACCAGCCACTGTAGAATATAACACCATTCATTAACGTTCCATTCCATTGCAAGATCTTCTGCCTCTGACAAATTCCACTACAAATGGCCCATTTTACACCATCAATCCAACTTGTTGTCTTCCCCTTGGCCTGTGACCAGATGCTGTATACCAGAAAGAGTAAGTAACTGCTCCTATTTCTGGATGTTTTATCGATTGTAGAAGTCTAGTTGATTTTTTTTTTTTTTTTTTTTCAATTTGGTTCCATTTACTATGAATAACAATGATAAACTTTATTATTCACATTGGAAAGAATTCAAAAGATGTGCTCATTATAACTGAAATTTTTTATTTATTGCACTATGTTTTCTTATATAGGTCATAAAACAAGGACGGTGGCCTGCTTCATGTAGCCGTGGGACTGGAAGAATGTATTGGAAGATGGGTACGATGTTATCAGGTACATATATATATTTTTTTGTTCCATTGCCCTTGTGGAAGGGTTGAAAATTTGCGATTTCCGCAGCTCCACTCAGAAGTGAGTTGCAAGATTTTTAATGACTGTGTACATATAAAATGAGCAAAATAAATGAGATAACGGCAGTTGATATTTTCTGAGAACTGACAATCCTAGTCACTCATTTAAATCACTGCTTAGCATGATGATTACAATGAAATATACCAGAGATAAAGTGTAACATATACACAGTCAAATACTCAAGAAACGCATATAGTGTATTAAATCCATTTATTTACATGGCGTAATAAGCACAAAGATTCACACTCCACTTGGGAGGCTTTTTTTAAGGCAATGGTAGCCTTGAAAAAGCCTCCTAGTGGAGTGCGAAAGCTTGGCGAATCTTTGTGCTTATTACACCACAAAAATAAACGGATTTAATATGCTATATGCGTTTCTTGAGTATTCACATTGTGGTTTATTAAAAATAACGTTATACACAGTCAAGTCACATTATTGTGACCACCTCCTACTTTTGACATCAACAGCATGTAGCCAATGAAGACGGCACATGTCTTGAGCTGGCTTGGAAGGTATATAAGGTGTGCTGTAGGCATTCTGAAAACATATCACTCATTGCTGTCATGGATAAAAGGAGTGATTTATCAGATTTGCAAAAAGGGATGATTATCAGCCTTCAGGCCAAGGGTGGCAGTATTTCTGAAACAGCGCAGTTTGTGAACTGTTCGCATGCTGCTGCGGTTAAAGTGTGTCGTGATTGGAGAAACGGCACCATTGAGAAAAAGGAATGTGGAAACTGCGGAGCACCACATGCCGTTGATATGAGAGGTGAACGTCGGCTTCGAAGGTGAGCGAGGGCTGATCGGCACGCTACAGTGGAGCAACTTGCTGGTCGAATGAACCAGGGGTCTACCAGAAGTGTGTCTGAAATGACAGTTCAGCGAACCCTGCTGTGTATGAGGCTTCGATGCAGACGGATGGTCACTGCTCCTATGCTAACGAAGGTGCATCGGCAGAAGAGGCTTACATTTGCATGGTAGTATTGGAATTGGACTTTCGCTGATTGGCAAAGGATTGCCTTTTCCGATGAGTCATGTTTTCTGCTTCATCGAACGGATGGACGTTGGCATATAAGGCGAGAAATATCTAAGAACAAACACTCTTCAACCATTGCTGGAAGAACACAAGCTGGTGGGGGCAGCGTTGTGGTCTGGAGAATGTTTTCGTGGCATTCTCTGGGCCCACTCATGCCTGTGAAGGCACTATGGACTGAATTCGTAATGAATCAGTCCTTGCAGACCACATACACCCACATATGCTGATTGTCTTCCCGCACGACAATGCGACGTATCACACAGCTAGAAATGTCCGAGAGTGGTTGGAAGAGCACGGTGAAGACTTCAAAGTACTTCCCTGGCCCCCTAATTCCCTAGCCTTAAACTCAATTGATTATCTGTGAGACCACCTCGATTGTGTTGTTTGCTCTATGGATCCTCCACCACGCACCCTTCAGCAGCCGTCAGATGCATTGCAGTCAGCATGGCTCCACATACCTGTGAAGAACACTTTCCAGCAACTTATTGAGTCACTTCCAGCCCGTCTAGCTGCTATCTGCGCTGCACATCGCAGTTACTCTGGATATTAGCTGGTAGTCACAATAATGTGACTCGACCGTGTAAATATCAGAACAAATGTCAAACAATCCTGAAGCTGAACAACTTACAAAATCCGACTTAAAATTAAAACCCACTTAGAAGGCAGAAGAAGAAAAAAAAAAAAAAAACGTTACACACTGGGAGTAGGAGAAAGGAAAACTCACCAACCAAGAAGTGCTTGTGCGAAGAATACGAAGCACTACTTCTGGACGAAATCACAGTGACGATTCAGACATTTGTCAGACTGCACAACCAGCATGTCCATCCCGGATTGTAAAAATTCATGTCCCTGCTGATGCAGCCAGTTTTTTGCAGCAGTTTTCACATCGTCATTACATGTGAATTGAGAACCAGACAGGTGCGGTTTCAGAGCAGGAAAGAGGTGAAAGTCACCAGGAGACAAGTCCGGATTGTAGGCCGGCTGCTTCCACATCTCCAACGGGAATTTGTGGAACAAGTGCTGCGTGGTGTTGGTGGTGTGCAGCCTCGCATTATCGTAAAGGAGAATGACACCATCGCTTGACACTATAAACTTCGATAAGCTGCTGATGAATTTTGGCTGTGGGCACTTTCTTGGCCTAATTAATGTATTATAACTTTCTTGGCCCATAAAAACATTATCACTGCTCTCACTTTGACCTGAGATCACGTTTACAGCCACGCTGCCACTTTAAAATGTCATTGTGCATCTCACGCTGGACACAGAAGTTCACAGAGTTGCCTGGGGCACTAGTGCCATCTCTTGAACGCACGTCATCTACAGAGTAGTAGAATGTAGACATATGTGCATCAGCTGTACGCAGATAGTTTCCAAATTATTAGCAGATTTTGCAGATAATTTTTGCTTGTAGATTAAAAAAAAAAATATTTACAGCAATTAAAACACTTACTCAAGGCTTTTCTGAGATTAATATACTTAATTTTATTTTAACATGAAAAACTTTCAGTTATTTTTCACATTTTCTAAGTTCTTTTGTTTTTACAGACATTTCTGGCCTCTAGATTTTATTGAGGCCTGTTCTCAACATATAAGAACTGTATCAAAAGTTTCATTTATGAAAAAACAGTTTTTCAATTTATTGCCAGGTTACCCTTGCAGTTGCCAGTTATTAAATTAATTTTTTTTTTTTTTTTATGTATTTTGTAGTCTACTATTTTGGAATTAAGTTGTTGGAAATGCTATTTAGAATTTTTAAAGGTTCATTAATTGAACCATTCTTCTGGATATAAAAACTTTTTTTAATTAGTCACTTGTTTTTATGATAGGTTCATAGTCTAATATTTTGCTATAAAGGTCCATTTCACACACATTGCTGCACATTCAATTATAATGTATATATACTTATTTTTTCCTCGTTGAAACCTGTAATGTTCTAATAATAATTGATTGATTTATTTTAATTTTCTTATCAGACATGCCGACCTTCAAAGTATGAAAATCGGGAGATTTTTACAGCTCATAAAATCAAACGAGCGCCATTTTTTATCAACATTTTTCAGACGTAGAAACAATTTTCCAGAAGTAGTATTATTGATACACTAAAAGTTCTAGAGAAAAAAAAAAAAACGCAAAAATTAACACTCTCTCCCCCTACTAAAATTTGTTTTCAGGTACGTCGATTCCACAAAATGACGAAAACATAAAATGACCAGCATGTTGTTGTTTTTTTACGAATAAAATAGAAGCCAACTGTTTTTCGTTTCTTCTTTAGCTTCCCTGCAAAGGCAAAAAATGACAAAAAGCAGTGTACTAACAATTGCCTTTCGTTACAAGGTGAGGGCCACTGTAACTATTCCAACTGTTTAGCATCACTTAGAAAGCGTGCGGCTCTGTTGAGGTGAGGGATTGAAAGATTGAACTGCAAGGCACGGCAGCTCCCATTTGTCAATCAATTACTGATTGACAGATGGGAGCTGTCAGAGTGGTTGAGCTCTTTGCCGAAGGCGCTGTGTGACAATCGGACTGGGATAAAAAAAAAAAAATTAAGCAAATTTTTCAAACCCATGGTCAGAAGTAGTGCTGTCAAAAACCAGATATTTTAAAATCCAGATTTCGGATTTTAAAATATCTGAAATATCATAAATCTGAAATCTGGATTGCCTCATGAAATCTGAAAGCCGGATTTGAAATTTGAATTTCAAAATCCGGATAACCGGCTAGTGCTGTCCAAAACCGGATACTTTGAAATCCGGATTTCAAAATATCTGAAATATCATAAATCTGAAATCCAGATTGCCGCATGGATTCCAAAATCCGGATATCTCTTTCCATCTTTCTCTACTGCCCCAGTGGCCTAGTGAATTAAGCACAAACACTATAAGTGCTAGTAAGTGAGAGATACCTGGTTTATACAGTTTAACAATAATAACCAGCTATTCAGCAATAATAACTGCCTCGTTTCTTTTGTTTGTTCTTTGTAAATTTTTGTTTGCTTCTCCTTAACCAGAAAAATTTTCCTTTTTGAACGTGAAAAAAAAGTGCTTGGCATATTATTGTGAAATTCAACTTTCTATAGTAATAAATACATTGGATTGCTATTCATATTTTTTTGTCCTACAGAAAAGAGTTCTATTATGTCTATGTTTTGCTTTCTTTAGCCTCAGAAGAGACAATTCACCGTTTGGTAAACTTATTTAGGTGACTTGGGTCGTATATGATGGGGAGGGGAGAGCTCTTGTGTCCCATGATTTCTGTGGTTCTACATCATTCAATACCTTCTACTTTTACAATGTCAATGTAGAACAGTGAAATAACTCAGGGCAATCCTAAAGAAGTTGACTCCGTTTGTTAAAGTTTGTTACAGGATAAAACACTGCAATTTTATTTATTTTCCCTTCACTTAGTACAATATCAATGTCACGGAAGATCCCCTTGTCTAATCAAACAGACATCGTGTAGCAAAAAAAAAAAAAAAAACGCACGTTCACAAACTGCTGCATTAAGGTTTCAACAACCTGAAGCATGCAGTCTATCATGACCAAATATACATCTATGTTGTTGAGATGTCTGAATATTAGGTATTCTAAATCCAGATATCGGAAATCCAAATATCCGCAGTTCATAATCCTGACCTTGAACTATTTGAATGCTAAAATCCGGTTTTCGGATAGTAAAATATCCGGAAATCCGTGAACAGCACTTTCGAAATTATATATATTTTATGACTACTAAGCTTGCAATGTTAAGATAGAATACTAATAACAACGTTTAACACAATAAATTTTTTATTATACATCGGAATTTATCAGATAACTTGTGAATGTGGACTTTCATATATAGGACAGACCCGCAGGGCTTTAAGTTTCCGTGTGAAGGAACACAAGACCTATGTACGGAACTATGAACTGAAGAAGTCGTCTATAGCTTAACATTGTCACGAAAATAACCATAAATTTTTGTTTGGAAATGCTATGCTTATTGACAAAACCGGACTCTACTATCAAGCTTAATATATTAGAAGCTTTCCACATATACCGGAACTCATCACGGATTGTCAACGACATGACGTCAACTCCATTTCTTTCAAGTGCGTGGAAACAACTCACCAAAATCCGTGACTGTCAGAATTCTGATGAAGTCACTATGATTTGAATGTTTATGCTCAATTCATCCTGAGGAATCCGAGCCAAAAGCTCAGCGAAACTATAGTCGATGTATAATAAACATTTTATTTTGCGAAACATCGTTACTAGTATTCTAGCGCTGCCAAAGTTCAATATCCGGATATCTGGAGTTCGAACTATTCAAATGCTAAAAATCTGGTTTTTGGATACTAAAGTATCCGGATACCCAAAAATCCGAAATCCGTGAACAGCACTAGTCAGAAGTCAGCGCTTGGAGCACTGCACCACTGGGACAGCTTTTTTGCAGTTAGGAGAGGAAAAGTACGAAACTGAAGACTGTAACGTCACCTTGCATTGACGCAGAAAGAAAAAGATTTCACAGGCTGTTCGAAATCATGGTGGTTGATAGAATTTCGATCATTCTAACGAATAATTCTTGGTGAAAATCAGGAGAATCTGACATTCATCCGGAGGGTGGGAGGAAGGACTGAAAATCCAGAGTTTCCCGCCTACATCCAGAGAGTTTGCACGTCTGTCTTATCCCGTTGCTATTGTGATTCGCTCTTCGCAGGTTTGCAGAAAGTTTTCTGTTTCAATCGCTGCGTACGCAGATGCATTTTATTTTTATACAATCCTGGTCATCTGTACCACTTGTACAATATCTTGCATTTACTTTATATCATGTGTAACCTTTTTTCTGATCAACATACATAGATGAATGAGAAATGTTACCTGAAATGCTTGGCAAACTGCTTTTGCTTGTGGATCACCTTTCTCAGCTTTCACCACAGCATCTGACAATTTGTGCACAATAGCTGTAAAGGGGCCTTGTTCTTCCAGCGGTCGATCTAAGTCAATCTACATGGAAGAAAAGATTTGAGATTATGCTCAATGATTTGCTTAGATAAAGATAAAAAAAAAAAATACATATATACTGTATATATACTGGCCAGAAAACTATAGCTGCAAGATATTATTACCATATGCATAAGAGCATATATACCAAAGAGCCAAAACATTATGACCACCTGCCTAATATGTTGTTGGTCCTCCATGTGCTGCAAAAAGACTTTTACTCAGCGAGGCATGTATGCTACAAGATTTCTGAAGGTGTCCGGTGGTATCTGGTACCATCATGTTACCAGCAGTTCCATTAACTCTTGTTAAGTTACATGGTTGAGACGCCACACAGAGGTTAAGCTACGATCGCTATTTTCGCAAAATGGCGCCAGACCTTTAAATATCACAGAGGCGATTGTGTTCCGAAATTTCCGAAAATTTTAACTCCTGCAGTCCAGGGGAAAATTAAAATTCCAACGCTAATTCGTGGGTAAAAGTATTCCGTCATCCATTGTTCGATCTGACGGTGTCGCGTCAATTCGTCGTAGTGGACGAACCGACGATATATCATTTCCTATTTTTCTCTGCACAGTATCCCACTTATTAAATCAACTTTTAAATTAATTGATAATATTTAGTAGTGACAAATGTTCATCCACTACGACGATTTGTCGCACAGTAGTTCGTCGACAAAAGAGGCTAAATTTCTTTAGCATTTTGCTACAACTTTTCCCTTCATTTTAGCATTTTTTGAGCCAGCTTAAACTCTGACATCACAGATCGGATTTGTTGTTCCAACACATACCACAGATGCTCTATTGGATTGATGTCTGGGCAATTTGGAGGACAGGGGAATACGTTGAAATGGCACATTATCCTGATGAACGAAGGCACTACTAGATAGGAATACCGTTGCCATGAAAGGATGTACACAGTTGTAACAGAATAATGTGACCACCCCCAGAATCATCACAAAGTGCACATGACAAGGTTGGCCACACAGAGATACAAGCTTCCGGCCATGTGAGATGAGCCATAGTGCATTATGTGAGCACAATGGGCAGAGGTAGTGATTTGACGGACGTTCAAAAAGGAATGATCCTCGGCTACCACGCCAAGGGTGGAAGCATCTCAGAAACAGCTCACGACGAGGTGCTGTAGTAAAGGTGTACCAAAAATGGATCCCTGGCACGCCAAGTATCTCCCAACATCATAACTGTGGAACCCCAAAAGCTATCGACCCCATAGGAGAACGTCGCTTCCGCCATCTGGTAAAGGGTGATCAACGCGCAACCATGCAGCAACTGACCACAGAAATGAATGCTGGGGCACCCAGGGACGTGTCCCCGATAACAGTAGAGCAAACCCTGTTACGCATGGGTCTCCAGAGTTGATGCTGCATGAAGGCGCCAAGTTAACCCAGGTCCATCGGCAATGACGCCTGCAGTTTGCATGGGACTACAGTCATTGGACAGTGGAAGATTGGGAAAAGGCTGCCATCTCCGACAAATTGAGGTTTCTACTACACAGAAGTGATGGACAGTGGCGGATATGGTGTAAGACACATGAGAACCAACACAAGGACAGGCTGGTGGTGGTGTGTGCCTGTCTGGGGGAATATTTTCCTGGTATGACCTGGAACTACTGGTACCACTGGATGAGTCCCTTAATGCCAATGGCTGCCTGTCCATCCTCTCTGACCACATGCATCCCTTCATGTTGGACGTTTACTCTGGTGATGTCTACCAACAGGACAATGCACCCCGCCATGTTGCTAAGGGTACACGTGACTGGTTCCAGAAACATGACAGCGATGTCTCCTTTGGCCAGTGAAATCACCCGACCTCAATCCCATAGAGCACTTGTAGTACTATTTGGATCGACAGCTTTGATGTGCCGACCCACAACCACATCATCTCCAGGACTTCTGTGCTCTGCTGCAGTCCGAATGGGCACGTGTGCATCGGGCAACCTTCCACGGCCTCGTTGTGTCCTTGCCACGTCATCTCGCCGCTGCCATCCGGGCCAAGGGTGGTTATTCCCATTATTAGGTAGACCAATCAATCCCATAGAGCACTTGTAGTACTATTTGGATCGACAGCTTTGATGTGCCGACCCACAACCACATCATCTCCAGGACCTCTGTGCTCTGCTGCAGTTCGAATGGGCACGTGTGCATCGGGCAACCTTCCAGGGCCTCATTGTGTCCATGCCACGCCGTCTCCCCGCTGCCATCCCGAACAAGGGTGGTCATTCCCATTATTAGGTGTGTTGTCATATTATTCTGATACAATCATGTACCTGGTCTGCAATAATGTTTAGGTAGTACGTAGACGTCATAGTTTCCTGTACATTTTTCCAGCAGAGCATTGATCAACTAATTACACTTCCTCCACTGGCTTCTTTTTGTCTTACGGTGCATTCTAGTGCAAACACTTTCTCAGGTAAACGACGCACACGCACCCAGCCATTCACATGGTGCAACACGAAACAAGATTTGTCAAACCAGACAACCTCCTTCCAATCATTTAAGGTCCAGTCTTCATGGTTGCACATTGTAGAAGGCACTTTTGGTGGTGACCCGAGGTTAGCATGGCATAACTGCTAACCCAAGAAAGAGAAATCCAGTAGATTTATGCAATTAATATTCTTCGTCCAACAAATGCATACACAGCATTTATCATAAGTTTGGAAAAGTAGGTACTTTCAAACAATGCCATAACAAATTTCATATACAAATACTTATTCACAATTATTTTTTACGTGAGTAGCAGATTTTGCTTTACGAAAGAAGCTTTTATCAAACTCTTGTTTGTAACATCTACCTTTCAAGTTGGATTTCATGATGCTCATGTTCTGCAGGCTTTCATCTGAAAGTGATGAGCGAAATTCAGTTCGGATTTTTATTTTATCTGGCTGAACATCCTTTCACATTCAGCATTGTTGTGAGGTATCGAAAGAATGAACATCACACGTGCAATTCCATTAAATCGGTTCTTCCCTAACCGATTTTTATGCTCGCTTATCAATTCCCATTGGACATCAGCACGTTTCTCATTTTGTATGTTAGCACTTAATTTTGTGACTTGCAACTCACAAAACTGTGACTGCAAAAAAATGGGAAATTTTTCGCAAAAATATTTTACACTAGCAAATGAAGCACCTTTGATGAATTTGTAGTCACACACTTTGGCATGCTTTAGAGTCCCTTTTTCTCAGAAGAAACTTTTTATGCATGCAACCACATACTTCAGTATAATTTCTAATGCCTACAACAAATAGATTTTATCTTCCTCTTTCAAACTACTAATGAAAATATTTGTTTCATCTCGAATCAAAAGATCACAATCATCTTTCTGGTTCTGAATGTTGTTGTAAATGACATTCATGCAGTCTTCTTCCTGATTCATTGCACATGGCTTCACAAACCTGGAGAGCATCTGTTTAACAAAGTCTAATAATATGTGTCTAAGTCTATGGATAAGAGGGGTTGTGGACTGCAGAAGAGTGTTCACTTTGTCGAAATATGGGGTAATATAAGCCAGACAAAGACAATAAGCCTTATTTACGTCAGTAGTGAGCAAATAAAACAGTCTCTCTTCGCGGGAGAGAGTATAGCGGACACTCGCAATTTTTCAGACTGACCTTGAGAATTGCAGTTTAATTCTGCTTCCTCAGCACTTTTTTTCCTTGACGCATGTGCTTTTTTGTCTCCTACAGTCTTGGGATCTGCCCTAGGTTTACACGATTTTTTCATTGATATTTCATCTTTAAAAAATCTTGTAAGAGAATTCCACAGTGTTAACAATCTGACAATGCACTTACCTAGAGAAAGTCACCTTGTACAAGTATGTTTTAGCACCTTTTTTGTTTCACTATTGTGTAGCTCCTGAAAACCTTTAAGTTTTTCTTTCCTCTTTAAACTTCTTTGCAAATAATAAAAAATATCTACTAATAGTTCATCCACATTTAAAAGGCAGACATGAAGAACCCTTTTCTGCTGCTAAATTCAAAAGATGACGAGGACATCCTACGACGAAAAGATGTTTTTGATAATCTTGCAAAACAGAAACAACACCATTTTTCTTTCCAACCATCACAGGAGCGTTATCAGCCACTAATACAATGCAATTATCCACGGGAATATGAATTTTTTTCAAATTCTCTAGAAGGAGATTACCTATATTTCTTCTAGTACTGTCCCCATTTAAGACAGGAACTGCTAAAACATTATTCTCAACTAAGCAATTTTCATCGCTGTAATATGTCACAACAATAGGGTAAAGCTTTGCATTAGAATCGTTACTACCATCCGTCGCGATGCAGAAAGGTTTAGATTTCAGAGTGGCCACTAATCTCAAAGTTCCTTGAGCTGCGAATTCTCCAACGATGGCAGAAGTCTTCGTCCGAGCACATCCGTAGCTCTTTGCCACTTCATGATTTGGAAACATTTTTCGCAGAAGCGGACCCATGTGATCAGTGCACCTCGGCGGAATATTGTGCTCAATCAAAAATGAAGTAATAAGGCATTCTGCACAAATTACTTTCAAGTTATTTTCACGTTCACTTGACTGAAAGAAACTTACAATTTTAGTATTTTTAGCATGTCTTGTTGCAACGTTTTCTCGATGCTTCTTGCTTCTCATGTGGTTTGCAATGTCATTTTCTCCTCCATGAGCTATACTAAAATCTACTCTGCATTCTGTGCAGAAAGCATGTTTTTCGCTTTCATGTGACTACTATGCAGGGATATTCTGCACTATATGAGCTTTTAAAGCTCTGAAGGTATTTTTGTTTTTTAGAAGTGAACATAACACACACCAACATGAAAAAACCAGCTAAGATCAAACGAATACCCACGTGCATAATTACTATATTAAACAAGAAATTGCACATGACCAAGGTGGCTCTCCTTCTTTCTCTCTTGAAACAACGCGTTAAGAGCAGAACCAAAAGTGCACTGGGGCACCAAATTAACTGCGAATGGACGCCGTTAAAACAAGAACCAAAACTTTCACTTTCCTGTACAAGCAAGAAATGCATATTCGTACTTTCTATTTGGATTCAGAGAATGAAATACGAAAGAATTTTTTTTCTGAACATGTGATTTAAAAACAGTGAGAAAGCATTAAAGAACTATATTCTGTAGCGTAGCACTACAATATGTAACTCTTTCCTTACGAGAACATACCCGGTTGCTGTTGTAGTCTTCCACCCGTGAATTGGACGCCGCATCGAGCCTTCGTTTCAACGGAGCAAAGCTTTGCATTGTCGCGGCAGAGTTATGTTACACATACCACAGCTTCTAGCATCGTACTTGGAGGTAAATATTACGGTGAAAATCTTTAAAATGCATTTTAAATATAAAATTTTTTAACCATTTGCCAAGAAATTCCACCGTGCTTTTTCGACATACTTCAAAATTGTCGACGAAATACTTTAGGATGCTAAACTACATATTTACCAATGTTTCCCTGGAAAAAACCCCTCCGAATTTAGGGAATTCTAAGAAAATGCTGGAAAGCCGGGAGATCGGGAGAAAGCGTTGAAAACCGGGAGTCTCCCAGAAAATCCAGTAGACTTGGCAGGATGGCATGAGTATTAGAAGTGGCCTGTGGCTACGCAGCACCATTTTCAGCAGGGCTAGATGTATTGTGTGTTGTGATACATTAATACTGTCACCATCATTCAAATTACTGATCAGACTGAATGCAAGAACTATCGTGGTATCAGCTTACTCAGTGTGCCAAGGAAAGTGTTTGGAAAAGTTGTTATTGATAAGATATGTCTTACATCAGAGGAAGTGTGGGGTGCCTAGAGTGGTTTCATGCCTGGTAAGGGCTGCACTAACCAAATTTTTGCATTGCGCATGATGATTGAAAAATATATGTCTGTTGGTAAGAAGGTTTTTGCCACCTTCATAGATTTAGAGAAAGCTTATGTATGACAAAGTAACTAGGATACTTCTGTGGAAGGTACTGAATAAATATGGTACTACTGGGAATCTACTGGAAAATCCCATTTGGAAAGAAACAAAAAAAAAAAAAAAAAGTTGTCCCATTCATCAACAAAGCATCTCTGCATTTCCAAGAAAGGATTGAAATTTTGTTCACCAAAAACTGCAACTCAGAGACTCCTCACCAAATCCCATTTATTTGGCAACAGTTCCAACACCCCAAATTCAAATTGCAGTTCTGGCAAACCAACCCATCCAGTCGATCGCAGGTGATCAAGGTCGTAGCATGACTAAAAGCTTCTGATAAACAAATCTTTTTACCATATATGACTCGTGTGTTTTCACTCGATTTCTATGTTTATCAGTATTTAGGTTGCCTTTCAAAAAATCTTTTCTATGATCCATTCTATAGTTAATGCTTCTGTACGTGCTTCCAATGTAGTAAAAACTACCACCTGTGGAATAAGAGATAGGAATGCAGAAAACTCCTGAGAGATCAATATTTTCAACTTTGTCCCTATCACTTTGTAATAGCTTCATAACTCTTGCGGGGGGGGGGGGGTTAATGGCAAGATGGTAACCAAAACTTCTGAACAGATTTTGTAACTTATAAGCAGAGGAAGGATGGTGTGGAACAGATCCAGAGAATTTTAGGTTTTCTTTCAAAAATGGAGGCATTCAATTTTCAACTTGTTTTCATATTTATTTATGAGGGTATTGACTGTATAAGCAGGAAAATCATGAGAGAATGCTATTGTAGAAATTATGGAGAATTCTTCTTAAAGAGAAAGCTGGTTGTTGCATATGAGATGAGCCCTGTGGATGTAAGACTTCAATGCTGCAAGCTTGTAGAAATGCATAGCAAATGATTCAAAGGGAATGATGTTGGTGACAGCTTAAGGTTTACAGTAGACAGAACATGAGATGGAGAGATCAGAGTTTCTGCAGATAGAAATGTCCAGGAAATCTATTTTGTTGATTTCTTCACTAGATTTTGTGAGTTCAATAGATGGAAATTTTTTTGTAATGGAGTTGATCAGGTTCTCTAATTCAGACTCGGAATGTGGCCAGTTAACGAAAATGCCATCAACATATCTTAACCACAGGGAAGGTTGAAAAGGGTGGTGTGGAATGGTGGAATCTTCAATTTGTTGCATGTAAATCTCTGCAAAAGGAAGGGACAGAGTTGAGCCCATGAAAAGACCAGTTTGTTGTTTGTAAACAATTTTGTTGAAAACAAAACAACTGTAAATAGAAAATCCTAAGTGCACAAATGCACATAGTGAATAATACGTGGCTAAAGAAAATTAATCTATAACTATTGGGTTGTCGGAAAAGTCATGATGTATTTTAGCCATGTTTTGCAAAGGTCATTTATTGATAGAAAGAACAAAGATCAATTAATGATATAATGCCCGTTTTGTTCGAGAACATTTTGCCATCTTTCAGTGAGCTGCAGAATGCCTCGTTCATAGAAGGACCTGTCTTTTGTGGCGAAAAACTGTACAAGGTGCTGATTTACAGCCTCATCTGAATTGAACTTTATACCATGCAAGGGCTGTTGAAGAGAGCAAAACAAGTGGAAGTCTGACGGCTCAAGGTCAGGCGAGTATGCTGGAAGTGGCAACACATCCCACCCAAGCTCCAACAATTTTTGGCGGGTGATCAAACTTGTGTGTGGTCTCGCGTTGTCATGATGGAACACAACACCTTTATGATGAACGAGCTCTTAACGTTTCTGGATGATGGATTCGTTCAAACTGTCCAATTGCCGACAGTACACATTCGAACTGATTATTTGGTTCCGTGGTAGGAGCTCGAAAATCCCACCACACCGAGACCAGAACCTTCCACTGATGAATGTCTGCTTTGGATGTCGTTTGAGGCGAAGCAGCACATCGGGACCAAGACCGTTAGCGCAGTACACTGTTGTACACAATCCACTTTTTGTCACCAGTTACCAGTTGCTTCAAAAAAGGATTGTTTTCCTCACATTTAATGAGCATATCGCAGATGTTTATACGCGCCGTCAATTGAGCTTTTTTGAGTTCATGAGGAACCCACACATCGAACTTGCTTACGTACCCCAGCTTCTTCAGGTGGTCGTAAATGCTTGAATGATGAATGTGCAATGTATCTGCAATCTCTAGTGTCGTGTAACGTGGGTTTGACTCGATCAATGCCCTGATTTGGTCATCATCAACCTCGGTGGGCCTCCCGGACCGAGGAGAATCGTTGAGGTCAAAATCACCAGCACGGAATTTTGCGAACCACCGCTGGCACTGACGTTCTTGTAGAGCATTATCACCGTACACTTTACGCAACTTTTCACAATCTTGATGCGCGTTCTTCCCTTTATGGAAGTAAAACAGTAAAATATGTCGAAGATGCACAGTTTGGTCTTCCATCTTCAACTTGATGTCAAATCTCCGCAAATAAACCAAATCGCTCACTATTCCTCTTAGACTGCAGCTAGAACTGGCACCTGTCGAATACCATAGCGATAACAGAGCTGCGCATGCCTCTAGTACTTCCAAAACCGCCCAACCGCCATCGGGTGCCAAAATACGTCATGACTTTTCCGACAACCCAATACTATTTACAGTAGCAAAATACTGTTCTTCACGTGTTTATACTAGCAATTATAAGCAGAAGTCAACAAAAAACAACTGTGTTGATGAATGGTGTGGAAACAATAATAAAGATCTTTGATAAAAACACCAGAAACTCTCGAAGCCAAAACTATTTGGCCATACAGAAAACTAAATATCGCACTGAGGGGAACAAGGGTTCCACATCAGGAGTAATCCTTATTAATCCTTGTTCCACTCAGTGCCATATTTTAAGTCCTACATGCTCCTCATGAAGAAATTGATTCTACAGTTTGAACCACCTGATATTCTTATCAAAGATCTTTATGATTATTTCCACACCATTCACGAACACAGTTGTTTTGTTTTTAAAAAAATTGTTTACAAACAACAAACTGGTCTTCTCATGGACAAACTTCTAGAAAATCATTGCATTCCCTTTTTTGTAAGGAATATATTGTAAACTTGAAGAAATATGTTTCTTCCAACAAGATGAATCATGACCAACCACACACTGCAATGTTGATACTTTTAAACACTTGTTTCGATGATCAGGTGGCTACAAACCACTATCCTGGGGGGTGTGGAAGAAAATGTTTAATGTGTGTTTATCTTACCTGATGTTGTGGTGAAGTCTATGTTCTGGGTTACCATTTTGTGATGATGACACCTGACATGGACCCTGGAACTTACTAATGCAGGATGAAAAGAATTCTAAATATTACACAATGCAAAAACTAGTGATGATGGACAGATTTCATAGAAATACATAAAAAGCGAAATGACACAGGCCAATATTTTCCTCCATGACCATGACTGGCATTGCAACAATTCAAAAAGTATAATGCAAAAGGATGTGCATGGGAAATTAACTGACTACAGTCCCTGATTATGAGCACAGGACTGAGAAAAACAGCCCATTGGGTTTTAAACAATAATAACAAGCAAAACAATTCACAACATCCAAAATGTTAAGTCTCTCACTTATTTCAATAAGTCATATGCTAATATTTTCCAGAAGCTTTTTTCTTTTTCAGACAATAAAAAAGACGGAAAAAGGTACAGTTTGCTTGCACTCAAACAAACGTTTTAAACCAAACTAGCAAGAGATGGTATTAATAAGGAGACAGAAACATACACTATATTGACAAAAGTCACCAGCCACCCCTTCAAAAGCAAATGAACGGATTCGCTGTGTTGTTAAGATGCGCGGTATTGCTGTAAATGGTATAAAAACAAGTCTGCAGCTGACCGCGACCATACCGCACTGTGAGGTTAAGTGTTATGTTAGTGGGTTGTCCATAGGAGAAACCAAGAGGCATTTAAACATGCCCAAGTCAAATGTTTTGGATGTGCTGAATAAGTGGAAGACACATGGTGTGCCTGAAGCAGCAAAACGTACTGGCAGACCAAAGAAAATCAGTTATAGAAGACGCCGAAGCCTCAGAAGAGTCGTTACAGCTAATCGACAGAGTACTGCATAAGATTTTAGTCTACAGGTGAGTAAAAATGCTGGAACCTCAGTATGTACATGTACCATTTGCAGAGAACTTCATTCCATGGGTTACCGTGGTTGTGCAGCTGCTCATAAGCTTTTCATCTTCACTTGGAATGCTACTCGTCGTTTAGCATGGTGTAAAGAACATTTATCGTGGACCGTAGATCAATGGAAACGGGTTCTATGTACTGATGAATCCAGATACACGATCCATCAGTCTGATGGCCATATGTGGGTATGGCGGCAGCTGGAGGAACGCTATTTACCACAGTGTACTGTTCCCACGGTCAAGTTTGGAACTGGCAGTGTACTCGTGTGGGGGTGTTTTTCATGGTATGGTCCCGGCCCATTGGCTATAGTGGACAAATCTGTTAACCAGCACATCTACCTCGATATTCTGGACAATTATGCCCTACCAACTCTGTGGCAATACTATGGAACTGAGCCTTCTTTGTACCAGCAGGATAATGCACCGAGCCATAAAGCAAGGACTGTTATGACATGGTTTGATGATAATTCTGTACCGTGTGTTGACTGGCCAGCACAGAACCCAAATCTTAATCCTATAGAGCACCGATGGGATGAATTAGAGCGCTGCATAAGAAGTTTGGAGCGAAGGCCTACTACTAAGCAACAGTTAGCGGCAGCATTATGTACTGAATGGAAGCGCATACCAATTGCTGTGTTCCAAAACCTTGTCTAAAGCATGTCTCGAAGGGTCAGTGCATGCATTAAGGCCAAAGGTGGACTGACATTGTACTAATGTATGTCAATAAATGCTATGTCGTCTTCCTCTTCTAGGTGTCCGGTGACTTTTGTCAATATAGTGTATATGCAGTCATATCCTCTCTTTTTCTTTCTCTAAAAATAAAAGAGGGCCGCTGGCTCCAGGGAAGGAAAAGATTCATCGCCATGGGAAAACACAAACCCATGCCTCATCCAGACAGCAGCTTTGAAAGGTTGGACTTTACCTTATGAATGGCAACTCCTACTACAGTTGTAGTTCTAAGGAAGAGTAGGAGGTACTACCAGAAAATTTGACATATAAATAATATTCTTTTATTCCTTAGTAAAAAAATCCTATAATTTTGAGAAATTTGTTCACTGCAAGGTCATGCCACGATGTCATTAATCATTAAGTACTAGGATTTTTATGTATTCATTCATAATTTTATGGGGGAAATGGCACAAAACAGGGAGAAGCAGAAGGGGGGGGGCTCACTTAAATCCAAATCCTGGAAATCTTAGATGTTTCATAAGTTATCATATTTACATATTATTGGATTCCCAACGAAACCCTATGATTTTTTTTTTTTTTTGACATAATACAGGGTGTCCGAGAATTATTGGACACATTACAAAATTATGTACAAAAAAAAAAAAAAAAAACTATGAGCATTGTCTGTTTTTCTATGTCACGCATTACTAACACAGTTTCTATATTTTTGTTTTGCAGAATTGTTATTCCCAGAATCCGATAGATGGCACTAGGCATGACCTGATGAGGAATGTATGAGAAATGTGCAATCAGTAGTCATGTCATCTGTACAGCAGAAGGCGATGTGTGTGCTATGGCTTGCGGAATTAAAGTCTGTCATTAAAGTTAAAAGACGGTACCATTTAGAGTATGGTTGTAATCCTCCGTCAACGAATTCAATTAAGTGGTGGATGAAACAGTTTAAAGAAGCTAGCACTGTGAAGCATCGTGGAGGAGCCGGTAGGCCTAGCGTCAGCGGGGAAATGGTTGACCAAGTTAATTAAAGTTTCCGACGAAGCCCCAGGAAATCCGTTCATAAAGCAGAGAACTGTGCATTTCGAAATCGACAGTTCATGATATCTTGCACAACTAATTTAAAGTTTCATGCTTATAAAATTCAAATAGTGCAAAAGATGCATGTAAATGATCACACTCTGCGATACGATTTTGCTGTGAATATGCTGAATCGAGTGGAAAACGACGAAAACTTTCTCAGTACTGCAATTTTTAGTGATGAATCCACATTTCATGTACCAGGTATTGTGAATCGTCACAACTGTAGGATATGGGGCAGTGAACTGCCTCATGCTGCTATTGAACTGGAACGTGATTCTCCGAAAGTTAATGTGTGGTGTGCCCTATCAAAAAGAGAAGTGATTGGCCCTTTCTTCTTCTCTGAAAAACATATAAATGGTGACATTTACTTGGATATGCTAGAACATTTCGCTATACCCCAGATCAAAAGATATGACGTTGTTTTCCAACAGGACAGCACACCTCCGCATTGGTCAACGTGTGCACGCAAGTGCCTAAATGAGCATTTCCGCAACAGATGGATTGGGCGTGGTGGTCCCATTCCGTGGCCTCCTCGCTCTCCAGATCTAACTCCATTGGATTACTTCATGTGGGGTTATGTGAAGGATAGTGTCTATCAGATGCCTTGTACTGATTTGCAGAAACTGAAGCAGAATATCACAGCTGCTATTAATGCCATATCTCCTCAGATGCTTGCCAATACATGGCATGAAATCTAGTATCGTTTGGACATACTACGAGCAACCAAGGGATCTCACATCGAAATTTATTAACTTGTGTAGTTACGTTATAAGTTAGTACAGTCAGTTTCTTTCTATCTGCTCAATGTTTTGTTTTATATAATTTTGTAATGTGTCCAATAATTCTCGGACACCCTGTATTTCACCATGTAGTCTACTACACGAGATTTTTACTCTTATGATGTTTACCCAGTCTTAAATGAGTGAGTAACCTTCTTCCTGTTGACAGAGAGGGGACAACTTGTTTAGAAAAGCCACAGCTCTGAGCTTTGAATGAGATCAGTACAAAAGATTAAAGGAGAGTGGAATGGTAGATAATTTTTTTTTTTTAAATTTTTCTTCACAACCACATTCACTTGGCTTAGACGAAATTTGTTTACTTGCTTTATCTTGTAATGAAAACATTGCACATATTCTGGGCATGGCTGCAGACATCTGGTCAGATGCCAGAATATAAATGTAAACACAGCAAAAGGTGAACATTTTTCTGAACTTCTTGCCAAGTATCTACTCATCATGCAAAAAATGAGAACACGAAAATTTTGCTGAAACAGCAAAATACACACCAAAGCAAGTAATGCATTAATTTGATTACACAGAAAGAGGTAAAAGGCTTTTACAACATGCATCAAAGAGAAAGACTTGCATGTTGGTATACACAAAAAAATAAGTTAAAGGAACACTGATTTTAATGTACACAAATAAATTTTAACATTTCTCTAATTTCGTGGAGCTAAGACACAGATACTTTTATGAAATTCTAAAGGTACGAAATCCTTTAAATTATGTAGATTAGAATAAGCACTTCCCAATTACCTATTTAATAGGTTAAATTATTGTGCTTCTGAAAGTTCATTTTGAACTTTCAGAAGACTAAACTGATGTACAATGCTTTTACAAGAAATGAAGATTTATCAATGGATGGAGAAAAGCTGGAGATAACCGATACCTACATAACATTTACCTTGGACAGTAGATATCAAGCAAATGTCACACTGATGAAGAAATTACTCCACATATAAAACTTGGTTAGCGAGGCCTTTGGAAAAAAACAGTACAATTTTTAAGAGCAATATGCCATTATGTCTTAAAAGAAAAACGATTATCTGTGGAAGTTTCAGAGGGAAGAAAAAGTAATTACAGAAAACAAATTCAGCATATCAGCAGAACCACCTTATGCGCCGCATATTTTGAAAAAAAAAAAAAAACTTTTAAATTAACAGCTGCGGCTGTTAACAAGGAAATTCTGTAATTCAATGAGGAAAGTTTTAAACGCCAATGACAAATTTTAACTCACCAACGGCGAGTTGGCAAACTGAAATTTTGCGCCCTGCATAGGTCGTTAATCTTGGAGCTCAAGGTCATTGGTAGGACCTACCCTCTTTTTGTAAAATCTTGAAAGAGACACTGGTACGTATTGTGTGAAGACCCATCACCTCACACCTTTATTCACAGACTGACATACAGCACAAAGATTCTTTGGCAGAGGTATTCCGAAATTCATGTCCGGCCCATATTTGTCTTAAACGAAACAACCATTTACCAATACCGGTTCAAAGCCAAACTAATGGATATACTTTTAAAAGGCATCTACTCAAGGTAGAGGTACCATTATACAGTAAGAGACAGGGGAGATGCTAAGTTCACAAGGTTTGGATACCATGCTGACGTCCCAGATTTAGTAAGTTGCGCCTGTATGATAAAAGATACCGAAAAACGATATACAACCATTCAATAAGATCATCAGATGATGCAATGTGGAACAGGACCCACATTAGCGATTTCGAAGTTTCTCTGAAGGTTATGGAGGTTTCTTTAAATGACGTTATCCAGAAATTTT
The DNA here is from genome assembly GCA_039090855.1 of Macrothele yani. Classification (NCBI taxonomy): domain Eukaryota; kingdom Metazoa; phylum Arthropoda; class Arachnida; order Araneae; family Macrothelidae; genus Macrothele; species Macrothele yani. Next base: position 7,867,974 of record CM076999.1, on the reverse strand, counting down.
AGAGGGAATACAATAGTGATAAAGACGGCTTCATTTCTGGTTATTTAGAATTGGAGGAAGAGCACGGAAAATTGCTGAAAGACTTGACTCTACTGGGTATTTATACTCTATCCGTTGCAGCAGATGTTTCCGTTTTCGCAAATGTTTAAGTAACAAAACAAAGCTAAACATCGCAAATTAATTTTTACTGTGTTATTATGGATTTTTATTATACAGTAATTACCAACCACTTGAATAATAATGTTAACAATGATCAATGATGTTATTTCACGCTAAATCGTGTCAGATAGTTCAGAAAGGCTTTTAGATCATCTCGTGTGGAGACTTCTATCAGTGGTTACGACAAGTCAAAACTCGAATAACTAAACTTATTCAATAAACCGTCAGGAGTTCTACGTTCCCAGAATACAGTTTCACACCCAGGGCCCCCAAATTGGTGGCAAAGTTAATTTATTTTATTTCTTTGTGTGTGTGTGTATTTTTATTTTGTAAATTGGGGTTAAAATTAGGCAGTACATAACACAGAAGAGTCAGAGCTCGAAATTTCCCATAAAAGTTTTAAATGAAGAACACAATGGTATGTTCATCATAATATGAACATACCATTGTATTATATTTTCATATTCTTAATTTATAGGTTTTTATTGATACTTTGATGCGCTATCACTGAGCACTGACGCTTAGTTTTAGGAAACAAATTTCTCTGTTGATTTGATTTCGATATAATGCCATTATTATGCGCAAAAATGTTAATTTAATTTCAGTTGTTCTTATTTAATTTAAATATCGTTACTTATTTCTTTTCTGAGTTGGCTTTTATCAACAGATTATCGTTTGTTACATTTTCTATTCACAAAACTTTGGAAATTTAAAAGTTAGATTGAAAAGTCCCCCCCCCCCCAAATTATCGGGCTCAGGGATCCCAATTGCATTACGACGTCTTTGTTCACACCTTTTCAATTGGCTCTGGGTTTCGTCAACTTTGTTCAAAATATGAAGAAAAAAAATAAAATTTTTTTATCTTAATAAAATATTATTTTTAAAATTATTTGCTTCAGGATTAGTGGAATTACCAATATCTATGTAATTTACAATGTCGTTAATTTTATTAATAATAGTGTTCAGCATACAGTAATGTCAATTATCGGATTACTATTCTCATCAACAAAATCAACGTAACTCAAAAATTTTCCGAAGTTATGGAATTTTCAGTTCACACTCCATTCAAGAGAACATATGTCACCATCTACAGTATGCACTAGTCATTAGAAAAACAACAACTGTACTTGTAACTTTGTCGTGAATGAGAACCTCTACAAAATATACGAAACATATTTAGAATCAGAAATTTACTGAAATCCTGCGAATTAAATACTTCAGCTTTTCTTATAAAGTGATTTGTTTAAAACATCACTGCCCAAGCAATGTTGTCTGGTACGATTAGGTCGGCTCACATATGACTGTTCAATGAATAATGCTAATAGTAGGAACATTGGGATATGAAATGGAGCAAGGTGCAAACTAGCGAATAGTTATTTGTTGCATCTACTTTTTTCTGCATTGGTCAAATGAAGATCACGAAGAAACAAGATACAAAACAGTCTTTCATGTTTGCATCTGCTTTATTTCCTCATCAGTTACACGGATATTCTGACTGCTTCGAAAAACACAGTGTTTATATCTGCTCTGCCCTTAGTGATATTATATAGGTTTATCGGTAGTCGAGGCATATCATCTGTGACGTCAGCATGGTATCTAAACCTTGTAAATTTAGCATCTCCCTAAGAGACAGAGGACCAAATAAATATGCAAATTTATTGCATTTAAAATTGTTAAGTGACATGTGCACATTTCAACTTTTGCAATAATTTTTATGGGGATGTTAGAAACGGGAGGCTTCCAAAGACTTGCCCCCCCCCAAAACCAAAATTTTTTAAAGAAAATTTCTAGAATTTTAAAAATCTGCTTCTGATTGAATACAGCATGGTTTGATGTTACATTCAATTATGAACACATTTCAAATTCTTTCGTCATTTTTGCTGATGGGAGATAGTAAGCTTATTTTATTTACTTTCACTATCATTTGGTAGTTTTGATAATCACACACACAGGCATGAGAATAAGTAAATAGGCACCTGTCGTAATGTCATTTTTGCTGTGTAGTGGAGTCTATATTGCACTGCATGCTCTAATTCCCTTGAATATATTTTGCAACGTCAGTGAGTAGGTGACACCAAATGAACATGCCTTGATCCAAGGAACTAAGCGATTTTCTGAGAGGATGAGTCATAGGGCAAATCGATCTCGGAGCCAGCTGGAGTTAGATTGCTGCAACCCTGCAAATTCCTCTTGCCACAGTTAATTGATTGCTAGTGGAATTCAAGGAGGTGGGCAAGGAAGCACCAGCATCACGTATGGGGTGGCCCTGGGCCATCACAGAGGTCTCTTCAAGCTGTCAAAGTGTTCTGTGGAAACCAATGCTTGTAGAAAGGCTTCCGAGATTGCAGAACAGTTCCAAGTGAGTTACAGAACTGTTAAGTGGTATCTTCACCGACTTGGCAATTGTGGAAGAGGAGCTCGACGTAAACCTCTTTTACTAGAAGCAAATATTTGTTGCAGATTGCATGGGTGACAAACATGATTGAGAGACCCTTTGCATTTTGGCACACTGTCATATTCTCTGACGAGTCCCGATTTGCACAATTTTCAGACAGTGGCAGGGACTGGGAGTGGCAATAGCACAGCCAGGAATTCAGCTTAAAGTACCTACAGCCAACTGTGAAACATGGCAGTTTTACAGTCATGATATGGGGAGCCTTATGGATGACTGATCGCTCAGTCCTCATAGAATGTGAAGCCGTATGAATGACTGGTCGTTCAGTCCTCATAGAATGTGAAGCCGTATGAATGACCGGTAGTTCAGTTCTCATAGAATGTGAAGCCATATGAATGATCGGTAGTTCAGTTCTCATAGATGTGAAGCCATATGAATGACTGGTCGTTCAGTCCTCATAGAATGCGAAGCCATATGAATGACTGGTTGTTCAGTCCTCATAGAATGTAAAGGCAACATCAATGCACAAAAATACATAACCATCCTTGAGAGGGGCCTGCTACCAATATTCTACAGTGGTCAGATGTCAAAAGCTACCTTTTTTCATGGCGGATGGCGCTCCATGTCATAAGAAAAACCGTTCCCAAACATAGCACAAACATAACGCCATAACTGTCGTGACCAAGACAGGGCCATGATATGAACCTAATTAGAACTCTATAAGCCTACTGGATTGAAATTTACGATGGATGCCACAGAAACCAATCACACCCGCTAGCCTTGTTATGTAAATTGTAGGCTCAAATTCCACAGTGCACCATTGCTGATCTCATTTCCACAATGCCTGAGAGGGTGAAAGCCCTATCAGATCTGCTAACCTCTTAGGACCAAAAAACGTAACACTCAAATAGAAAAATAGTAATGTGAAGAGTGCATATAATTTTTGAAGCCTGTTTCAGCTATATAAATTCTTGATGGTTGCAGGTGTAAGGGGAGGGAGGTTGCTTTGAATAAACAGGCATTAGACCACATTCCTGCACTGACCAATCAGCAGCTTTAAGTATAATGAGTCGAAAATACGAAGAAGTCTCGAACGTTATACGAAACGAGTTGGGATTCGTCCATTGTTTGCAGATTGCACTTTACTTGACTTACTTTATTTCCATTGGGCCGTTTCGAGGGGGGGGGGGGAATTACACGTAAATCTTTCCCTACTTCAGTCTGAAAAGGGGGAAAACATGGTCTAGCTTTGGGCTCCCCACTTTAGCTAACTATTATGTGGGAAAACTAGAAGAAAATATACCAGCACAACCCACATACTTCTGCCTATATAGCAGATACATGGATGACATCTTATTTATAATAGATAGCTCAGAAATTGTTCCAGAAAGAATTCTAGACTCATTCAATGAATTACACAATTCCCTTAAGTTTACTATTGAACTTCAAAAAGAAAGAAGAATTAACTTCTTAGATATTACTATCTATTATGAAGATGAAAAATTCCTCACTAGTTGGTATAAAAAAACCAATGAATACTAATAGACTATTGGATTTCAATTCCTATCATCCAGTTTCTATTAAGAAAAATGTAGCAAGTCAGTTTTTAGAAAAAATTAATAAAATAGTTTCTACAGCAGATAAGAAAGAAGCCCATAAAGAAGAACTTAAAGTCATACTTGCAGAAAATAACTATCCTAAAGGAGAAATTGAGAAGCTCCTGAATTTTAATGCTATGAAGAACCCACAAAAGCAACAAGTAAAATTCACTAAAAAAATTTCTTATCACAAAGGTTTATTTGACTCTTTAAAGAGAATTAGTAAGCTCCAAGTTTGGAGAACAAAGTTAAAAAAAAATTTCCTAAAATAGTTCCAAGAGAAGAAGATATTTTACAAATGCAAGGTGTAGTCTATGAAGTAAAATGTAGTTGTGGACTATCTTACATAGGTGAAACAGGTCACAGACTAGAAATTTGTATAGCAGAGAATAAAGCTGTTATAAAAAATTGCTCCAACAAGACTGGTTTAGATAGGCATGTTAGGGAAACTAGTCACAGCATGGATCGGAATTCCCTTAAAGTTATCAGTTTCCAAAGCAATTTTCAAAAAAAGAAAGCTAAAAGAAGGAATAGAGATTGAGAAAAATTAAAATTCCATCATCAATGACTGCAAAGGATTTTCCCTGCCTAACATCTGGCAGGTTTTGATGAAAAATAACCGTAACCTTCAAGGTTAACCGTAACCGAGATAGTGACAACAAAAAGACAGCCTGAAGAAGGAGAAGAGTTTTCTCCGAAAATTTGCAATTTAAATAAAAACTTTCCTAGTAAAATTCCCATAATAGTAGTTTTTGATTAGTAAATGACTTTTTTTTTATTGCATTTTGGGGGTCAAAATCATAATTGTACTGCAGTATGACTTATTGTACTAAATATGATAAAATCATAACAGTTGGCAGGTCTTTGATATGTACTGCAGAAGGTATGGCTACTAGATATCAAGACCAGCTACAACTACAGCTCCTTCCACTCAATGCTGACAGAAAATTAATATTAACAAATCAGGGGTATATTTACTTATGCCATGTCTATGTACAATCTTTAAAATACACTATAAAACCTCATTAGTTTGATGCCCATTAATTCAAAATATAGTGAATTTTTAAATTAAAGCTGAATTTCAGCTGGGCAATTTGTTTAAAATTTGAATTATTCAAAATTATCTTTGTATCTCTCCTAATTTTACAAAAAAGAAATGTAGATATCTAAACAGTGTTTTGTGCACCTCTGATACAAAGATACTTGAAGCCTAGGCATCTAGTTGATGTTCTGTTGCTAGCAATGCAATAGTGTTAAATTGCTGATTTCCAGGAGGAGGAAATGAACCATTAAGACAGGAAATGTATTCAATTCCTGTATCCAGCTTACACAGTTACATTAATGGCTTCCTTGGCACTAGAATCAAATATAAATTCAAGTGATGCTGAGAGATTTATTAAAGCTAATTATGATTTGCAAAGTTTTGCAACTTTTACTCTGTGTAACTAACAAAGTACTTGAAAAAACAAGTAGGGATTTTAACATCTCTCTGCAGACACACAGAATAGTATTTTGTGAAAGTTTCAGATTTTTTTATACCTCATCCTTTTTAGATACACAGCTTCAAATTTTGCAATTTCGGAAAATTGGCAACTTCAGACCCTGTCTTTTTACCATGAAGGGATTGTATAAGCCAATAGTTATTTGTTTCAGCTTAAAGTCATTTTGTAGGCTAAAAATAAGTTACATCCCATTTTGATTTTTTGATCTCTTATAAGAAATGTAATGGATCAAGAACTAAAAATCAATTTCAATCTTGAATTAGAGTTATGAATTTCTCCTCATTATATTAATTTTTAGTAAATATTATTTACACCCTTTATAGATGGACCTGTGCTCTTTAAAATGAGATCAGTTGAAGCTCTCTGCTATTTACGCTTTTTCTACAGTTAAAAACAAGCAAAAGTCTGGGTGTGATTTTTCCATTCCAATATTAACAAATAAATAAATAAACAAACCCCCGATTGGAACTTTCAAAATGTGACTTTCCAGATGGACAAAAAATGAAATTTTTTACAAATATGTCAGCAACTACCCCTGGGTGATTTACCACGAAATGACCCATATGCAATAAAGTGTGTGTAAATTGCAAAACTGCAGTTAAAGTTGCACATTCAAGATTAGAATTTTGCATGTAATTATCTCATGGTTAAAATTGCAAAACTACTTAAGTCAAAAAAACAGTGTGTTCAAGATTTCAGTTTTGCACTTAATTTTCTCATGGTACAACTGAATAATTGTTATTTATAAAGTTGTGGCCAAAAGTCGTGCGCCAGTAGACTGAAACTTATACAGCGTAATGGTAAAGTCAGGAATACATATTATACATCATTTTAAAGGAAATTTTATGCAGAATTCAAATATTTTTACAGAATGTTATTACCAGTAATAAAAGTGAAGTTACAAGCAAAAGTACAGCATCTAGTCATAAAAAGCAAAAAATAGTGGAATTTGTGAAATTAGTGAACAATGCATTTAACACTTAGTTAAAATTCCAGTTTGCACCTATATTACACAAGCACATCGATATATGCAACCAAGGTTCATACTCTTCCAAGCAAAACAAATCCAAGCACTTTTTAAACCTGAATTATCATATGTCTGTACTGTCGGTCGGTCAGTAAGTAGGTATTTCAGTAAGTTCAGACTAATCTTAGCTGGGGCGGGCACACCTTCAATGACCTGCCTGATATCCCCTGCCTCCTTGTTAGTTTATTTTCTTAACCTTGAATTGCCCCTCTTTTTTTGGTGTATTTTGAAATCATTTTATTTTGTGGAATATTGTGAAAGGGTACATTATTTTCATATTCATCTGCTGGTATGTCACTTATCGTTTGCTTTAACTTTTTACTTTTGATGCATGACTTTGACGCAGCCAGGAGACGAAGAGTCCACACATGAAGCATAAGCAATTCCTGGAAGTTCCACCCTGCGGCAAGAAAGTATCCTTAACCCCAGTAAACGGAAGCCCACCATAATTTATGAATACATTATTCCACTTATTTTACTCACATGGCTAACACATTACTCTGTACAGTGTTTAAGATGTCGCTCGCATTTTTGCCAAATGGCGATAAAGATGGTAATTTTGCGAGAGAAGATCCCCACCGAATCTCCAAAAAGCGAATGTTTACCGTCGTTTCTCCCACATCTGCTTCGTCTTTGTGTTGTTTTTCATCACCGTCACTTTTTCGTTCCGTTATTGCTCCTTCACCACGCTGACCTGGTTTCCTTTCCCTGTCATCGTAACGTTGCGTTTTACATCCACATCATATGCTTTTCAGTCATCACGCCCTTCCGTTTTTTGGTACACCATAATTTTTTCATTCCGTCACCACTACTCTGCCCTGTTGATCTGCTATCCTTCCCCGTTATTTTTTTCTGTCGTCATCCCGCACACTCCTGTTTCGCCTTTGCGTTCATTTTCTTCATCTTAGTCACTTTTTCCGTTCCGTCGTCATTGCTTCGCCCTGCCGATCTGCATTCCTTTCCCGCCATTTGTTCTTTCCATCCCTGTCGCAACGCTGCTTTGTCCTGTTGTCGTTTTTCCACCCCCTTGTCTTTTCTCTTATTGCAGAAAAGCACTGACGAGTCTCGAGAGCACCTTTCGCAAAAGCTTTATACTGCGATGGATAAGGAAAGAGGCATTTCGTTTGTGTCTTTGGCTGTTCGCCGCCGCAGTAGCAACCACGGGAGTAGCAAGCGCCGTTTCAGTTCAGGTTGACTTGTCGGTTGATTTGTCGTCGGTTATAAATTCTCTCAGTCCTCATCTTTGTATATATTTCCAAAAACATCAGGCAATGCAAGTATTTTTATTAAAATTAGAAGTGTATAAACGGCTGTCTATTTTTATTCTTGAATTATATTTAAAGCACAAAATTTTATTTAGCCAACGCATTGTGCTTGTATTTCCATGCGCAAATATAGCAGAAAATAGAACCGCAAATTTGGCTAATCTGCGTAGCATTGTGCTACAACTTTTGCTGACAAAATAGCCAAATTGCTACACGACAAAAAATTCCAGCTTAAACACAGACTCTGTAGTGAATTCATAGCCAAGTCACAAGCTGTCCATACACTCCCCTGGGCTGAACGCAAGCTCTGCGCTCTTTGATCAGCTTGGTGTTTTATCAGAGCCATGGCACCAGCTGTCCACACATTCCCCTGGGTTGAACGTAAGCTCTGCGCTATTTGATCAGCTTGGTGTTTTATCAGAGCCAAGGCACCAGCTGTCCACACACTCCCATGATTTAATGCAAGTTCTGCGCTATTTGATCAGCTTGGCGTTTTAACAGAGCCAAGGCACCAGCTGTCCACACATTCCCCTGGGTATAACGCAAGCTCTGCGCTATTTGATCAACTTGGTGTTTTATCAGAGCCAAGGCACCAGCTGTCTACACACTCCCGTGGGTTGAACACAAGCTTCGGGCCATTTGATCAGCTTGGTGCTTTATCAGAGCCAAGGCACCAGCTGTCTACACACTCCACTGAGTTGAACGCAAGTTCTGCACTATCTGATCAGCTTGGTGTTTTATCAGAGCCAAGGCACCAGCTGTCCACACACTCCCCGTGGGTTGAACGCAAGCTCTGCGCTATTTGATCAGGGCTTGGTGTTTTATCAGAGCCAAGGCACCAGCTGTTCACACATTTCCCTGGGTTGAACGTAAGCTCTGCACTATTTGATCAGCTTAGTGTTTTATCAGAGCCAAGGCACCAGCTGTCCACACACTCCCGTGGGTTGAACACAAGCTTCGCGCCATTTGATCAGCTTGGTGCTTTATCAGAGCCAAGGCACCAGCTGTCCACACACTCCACTGAGTTGAACGCAAGTTCTGCACTATCTGATCAGCTTGGTGTTTTATCAGAGCCAAGGCACCAGGTGTTCACACACTCCCGTGGGTTGAACGCAGGCTCTGCGCTATTTGATCAGGGCTTGGTGTTTTATCAGAGCCAAGGCACCAGCTGTCCACACACTCCCGTGGGTTGAACGCAAGCTCTGCGCTATTTGATCAGCTTGGTATTTTTATCAGAACTACACAGAAATCTCCTATACATCTTTTTAGCACAAACAATTATTTAACACATGCTCTTTTATATCCTTACTTTAAAAAAAAATCAAGTACTATTTACAGCGCCGTAAACTTTTTCAAGTACTTGAAAATGAACTTTTTTTATTCAAGGACTTTTCAAGGAGCGTATGAACCATGGCAACACAAATTATGTTGTTTTTTTTTAAATAGTAGCCTTACAATTAAAATTGTTCAGGGGTTTTCTGAAAATAGTTGCTTTTGGCTGTTTTTTGTAGGAAATAGTAGCCATAGTCGCCTATTAGTCACCACTGGCAGCTCTGTACAGTCTCCTTAAGGCTACGAGAGTCAACGGGTGTCCGTGACACGAGATGCCATATCCGCCAGCGCTTTATGCCGCGAAGCTCAGCTGCATGTGCCAGTGGATTTCAAAGGTGTCTGCATCAATCTTCAAAACAGGGAAAGATGTAATCTTTTTATGCTCACTAGCAAATTTTGCTAGTGACCAACCTTCCCGAATGTGCCCAAATTTTTTACCAGCCACTGGAAAAATCTTACCCACCAAAATATAAACTAATTAAGTTCTAAATGAACTAATATTAATGAAAAGATATTTAATGCATACTCATAAATTTTTTGATTGATGCAAGCCTATTTATGACATTTTAAAAACAAAGCTGCATATTAGATACAGGCCTGGGCTAATCTGCAAGATCTGTACATTTGAAGCACAAGCTTGGACAATTTTTTTTTTTGTAAATATTTTTTGCAAATTTGGTGTTTTTTGGTGACATTCCTGTCTAATTTACGGTTTGGATCCATTAAACAATTCAAATAACATAAACTTGAATTAATATTAGCTTTATTAAAATTGATCGATATTGTATTAACACAATGCTAGTTTGGGTTTTATTTGTTATTTTTTTACACAATATGAATGCTAGTGTAGGATATACATTTTTTTTTACACAGTATGATTTTTAAAAAAAACTTGCATAGGTCTTTATATATATAAAACTGAAAGCATAAAATATTATTTTGGTATGGTAGGAACTTAAGATTTTCATTTAACGTTTGTAGGCACTATGCCGGACTTTCCCATCAGACGTATCTGTCCACCATAGTTTGATAGCACCACATGGTTCATATTGTTCAATGGGTGGTCCATTGCACCTAATCATCATCAAATCATTCGAAGTATGGTGGTTCAGGTTTGCCCTGAAACATGATTTTATTCTGTTCATAGCAGAAAATCCTCGTTCACAAGCAGCAGTACTGCATGGCACTAACTGCATCAACTCCATTAACTTTAAAATGTTACTGTAAAAATGTGTTGCATCTTCTTCAGCATAGAGTCGACTAAACAAAGCCTCAAATGTTACTCTTTTTCCAGTCTATGTCATTATACTCGTTGCATTGTTTTTTAGCCTACAATATTCTATCATCACTGAATCTTCATTCCCATTATGAAAAACAGACTTGGGCAGTAAACGACACACCTGCAAGAGTTCTTCATTCCCATATTAATTGATTTCAGTGTTGTTGTCTGGAAAGTGAGAGGGGTTTAAACATTTTGCCAAGGGAACAATAAGACTGTCAGTTGCTGAAAATAATCTTTCTTTGATATAGCTTTTAACTGCAACAAGTAGTTTTCTCCTATCCTCTTCAAAAGAACCAAGTTCATTTCAGCTTTGCTCAGAAACCAATTTAATATCACGGAATGTACCATCGGAGATCAAACCATGAAGTTCAGTTTCATGGACACTTTTCGAACATAGGAAATTTTGTAATCTTGATATGCACATGTTCATTTCATTAACTCCATGATGTAATACCAATTTTTCTCTTTGTGGAAACAGGGATGAATCACTTAGCAATTTACTAAAATCACACATAAAAAATAAGAATTTCACAAAGTGCGCACCTGTCAGATGTTTCAAGAACCCTTTAGCTTTAGCCTTCAGTTTACTTGCTTCATTTTTGTCTGCACATATGTTCTGCAAATGGCTACAAATTATGTGTATATTGTTACGCAGTGCAGAAACTGCTCTATACTTTGACATGACCCATCGGATGCTGTTTATTGGGCGGCACTCATTAAGAAAGTCAACCACTTCCTTTACATTTCATAATAACTTCGGACTGTTATTATACAGTTTATACAGTCCCTTTATTACATCCTCAAAAGTTGTCAAGTAGCTCACATCATTGCAGGCATCACTCAAGGCAAGTTCTAATCTGTGGTTCAAACAGTGAACCACAACTAAACAATCAACTTTATCTTTCAGTTGTTTGGCAACACCTTTAATTGATCCCATGTTCACTGATGCTCCATCAAAGCACCTGATCTTTCTTTTCAATTAGCAATGCCTTTCTCATTCATCATTGTTTCTATGGCCTCCATTGTGCCAGATGCATCAGCTTTCCAAAGAGGCTGAAGACCAAGAAAAGAAACTTTTTATTTGGCCCATCCATATACTGGATGTACACAATTTCACTTTCTGACATACTTTTGTCGGTTGAGGCATCTGACATTATTGAAAGAAAATTAGATTCGTTAATATCCTTTACAAGGTTGCTTTGAATTTCTTTTGCTATGTAGCTTACAAATATTTTTGCTGCCTGATCATTAATGTATGTATCACTCAACTGAGTTCCTAATTTTTTCTGAAGTGCACATAAACTTTTGAAATCATTCAATGAAAAGTTGCCTTTTGCAATTGTGTATGAAATAAGAATTAACACCTTCATGGATTTTTCTAATTCTTGGGTCATCTTAGATACAGCTATAGCAAGAGGAGCCTCAGATGGTTTGGTCTGTGCTTTGTACACAGAACATGCTTGTTGATGTACTTTAGAAGCATTATAACTTTTAACCTGAAAAGTAAACATAAAAGACTATGAGAATTTGCACTTGGAATATCACTTACATAATTTGTTTAGATTTCTAAAAATATAATTAAACAAGTTAGTAAAATTATGCAATGCATTGATTATGATACGATTTCCAACATACCAGAAGTTATTACTCAAGTTATAAGGATAATGGCTGTGGAGTAAATCTCACTCCTGTGCTCTGACCTTTGACCCCATTTCGATGATATCAAACAGAATTGGTTCAATATACCTCTGGAACAACATACTAAAGTTTTATTGCAATAGAAGCATTTTTAGTAAAGTTATGAGGATAATGGCTGCAGAATGAATCTCGCTCCTGTGCCCTGACCTTTGACCCCATTTTGATGATATTCAACAGAACAGGTTCAGCATACCTCCGGAACAACACGACAAAGTTTTGTCGCAATCAAAGCATTTTTACGTAAGTTATGATGCATAAGGGCGATAGAATGGATTCCGCTCCAATGTCCAGACCTTTGACCCCATTTCGCCCATTTTCGATAGGGTTCGTTTCCAGGTTGTGCCCTACGACATACTAAAATTTCATCAAAATCGAACCATTTTTACGCGAGTTATCGTGCGGACAGACGGACAATGCTGCAGCTTATACGTTTCTTCAACCTACGGTTGGAAAACGTAATATAGGGCAGTAACATGCATATTTTAACATATGATTAGTAAAACACTGTTTCCTAAGTCTGCAGTTAAAAACCGGATTTATTACCGAATGTTGGTAATCCTGAACTTAAGTAAGTGTCTATCTTTTCATTGGAATGCGTCTCCGCTGCATGTCGCAAAAACCTATCTGCAAAACGGACACAAATGGGGAGATATGCCGTTGTTGCAATAGTCGTCAATAAATTTTTCTGATAATCCTCCGAGAAATAAGCATTTAACTATACTAATTATATGTCAACTAGTTTTCGATATCTGTAAACTATAATATTATTATCTTTATTTTTTCAGAAAATCCTGACAGTTTTATTAACTCAAAGTTGAAGTTTTCCAACTATTAATAGAAAAAAATAAACTTTTTATTTTAAAATCATTTGAAATGTCAATTTATGATAATATTTTTCGATCTAAAATGATTATTATCAGTTAACTTTATCAAAAAATGGCTGGCCTCCAGCGTCGTTATGCGCTACGATGTTCCCGTTTTCAAAAACAACAAAGAATGAAAAAAAACATGATTAATTACATGAAAACAAATAAATACATTATAAAAAGATTAAGAAAAATTGTGAACAATTTTATTACAATAAACTAAAAAATAAGTAATATGACTTACCGCTTCCAACTTGAACGTTGAGCATCCTTTTCCAAAACTGGTGTGATCAGCTCGAGCGTTCCGTCGGCATACAGAACAAAACATATTTCCATTTTCTCGTCTGCAGCCAGCTGTAAGTTTTTTTGCCACTTTTCAAAAGTACCACGGTTAAATATGCGAGCTTTTTTGGCCTGTGTCAAGTCTGAGGAATCGCAAATTTCCGGTTCACAAATCTGTACGTTAGCGTCAGCAGTTTCAGCTGAAACAGAATTAATTTGCACATTACAACTTTCGACTGCGCCATACTGTACATTCTCACGTTCGGGAGAATCATTTTTCCGAATAGAATTTCTACTATCCGAGTTCTCACTCCAAAATGCAAAAAGTTTTTTTTTTGCAACCAAACTATTTCTGACCTAAACGAGATCGACTATAAGCTATAACGAAACACCAAACCAAAAGCACGTTGCGTTCAACAATAATGCAGCCTTTGCAAGAGCACAGATGCAAAGTGTCATCTAATGACCATGCGGCGTCAGAAACCCGGTTTGTAGGGGCTCTTAGGCTCCACTCTTAGCCACTGTTCCCGAAGCACGTGCGGAGGAAGAGGGAACGCTAGGATATGTATTCGTTCTTATCAGTGACCAGCCGAACTTCTTTTAGCAGATACTGCTAAAAGAAGTTCGGCCTTTTCAGAATCGGAATCCCGATTTCTTTTTTAAGAATCGGAATTCCGATTCTTAAAACAGAAAAAAAAAAAAAACTACTCGCCAACGTTTGCGATTGTGCTTCAATATTTACCCGCCAGTACAATTTTTTTGATCGCCATTTGGCGCCCGACATTCGGGAAGATTGCTAGTGACCAAATAGTTTGCTAGCAAAACATTTGTACGACTAGCAAGTAAAACAGAATTGTCTAGTAACCTATTTTCTAACAAAAGTTACACAGAAATTTTAATGTACAAATATTTTCACTTACCTTTTCTTAAAATAAATAGAATTCTATAATTCTATACAAGTTTAGTGACTGTTTCTAACAAGGATTTCTTATAAATCCTCATACTACATGAATATGCTTCACTGACATTCCGATTTATATACAACTCCAGCTGAATCAAATAAACTTTCTTTCTTCTTTTTGCAGGTAGGAAGAGTTTCTCTGCCCTCTCTCACTCGTTCACCTTTATTGTTTCAAGAGTAATGAAATCCTTCTATGTACATCGCTCGCCGAATGCTTTATTTCTAACCCCGCTTTTGGTTTCTAAAAATATATCAGTTAAAGGTGAAGGATTCTCTGTTAGCTATCCGATAACTGGAAAGAAAAAAGCTATGGAGAAGATTAGAATAAAATATTAAAAGTAAATTTTGGAGAGAGTGCATCGCTGTTTTAATAAGAGGTGAAAATAAAAATACTGTGTAAACTTCGCAAATTGACGATGATTTTTGGTTGGTTTAACTAAAAAAAATGGTAACAGTGTAGTTAAGGTCCTTAATTATTCAGCAAAAAAAATTGTGAAAAAATTATATACATATTTTAAAGTATGTAATTTAACAGAAAATGGTGAACACATTTCAGCTCTACAACACATTTTGAAATTTTTTACCATCAAATTTATGTGCCTGCCCCCAGCATTGCCGCGACATCCTCCAAGGCTCTACCGAAACGATGGTAACAGTCATGCTTTTTTTTTTTTTTGCTGTTGTTTTCCTTTTGCTTACTGAATTTTAACACCCTTTCTGGAGAAATAATAATAAATTTAGAATTATTTTCCGGAATAAACATTGTAAGATGCTGCGGCGGCCATTTTATGAGTGGTAAACTACGAGGCAGAGGGAAATGCATCTTACAGCAATCTACACTACTCTGGAAAATAATTCTAAATTTATCATTGTCTCTAGAAAGGGTGTTAAAGCTCAGTGTCTAAGATCATTACAAAAGCAAAAGGAAACAAGAAAGATGACACCGAATTTTCAGGTGTAACGAGCATATGTTTTGAATCCATTCTGACGCGAATTAAATTTATCAAAGCTACTCAAAGTAATTGGAACCAGTATGGAAAACTGACAGAAGTTTTTCAATCAGACTTTTAATCCCGCAGATATTGCGGTAAACAGAATCGTGGACTTATGCTCTCTGGTTGCAGACTTGTGCATTAAGAAATTTTTTTAATTATATGAGAAACATTCCACAGAGGAAACACTCTCCAACGAAGAAATAATTTTTAAATCAGACTCTTCGAAGCAGAGATATCAACAAATATAAGATATGAATCTACATCACCTGGTGGGGAAAACATGCATTATTTTAAAAAGAACATATTCTCAAAAGGTTTTTCGATTTGAGCAGTATAGGTCCATGAAAGAATGTTTTCATCTCAGATTTTGCTGCAAATACATCAGAAGCAGAAATTAATCAACACTTATGCCCCCTGGTGTCTAAATCATTCTTAACCAAATATAAGAAATTATAGGAAAAACATTTTCCATCAGGAGCTGTATGCGATACAGGAAGAATTTTTCAAATCTGAGTTCTAGAAGCAGAAATATCACGAAAAATGCAATTTCCATTAACGCTCCCTGCGGAACGTCTAACAGTCACTTGAAATTTTTGAAATTATATGGCAAACATTTCGCACTGGAAATGTTATCCAACAAAGAAGGAATTTCTCAAATCGGACTCTTAAAAGTAGAGATACTGACAAAAATAAGATATACATACACGCACCCTGGCGGAGAAACCATGCATTATTTTAAGTAGAAAATATTGCGAAAAAGTTTTACGACGTGAGTAGTATCGGTCCACAAACAAATTACTTTCAATCGAGATTTTAAAAGCTCAGATTTTACTGCAAATACATCAGAAGCGGAAGTTAAGGCTTACGCCCCCTGATGGCCAAACCATTTTTAACCAAAAATTAGAAATTATATTCAAAAGATTTCCCACCAGGAGTTGTTTCTGGTGCAGAAAGAATTTCTCAAATCGGAGTTTTAGCAGTAAAGATATGGGGAAACACAATTTACTTTTACAATCCCTAACGGAAAATCTATGCGTAACTAGAAAAAGTGATTATATCTTAAATACTCTTCGACATAAATGGAATCAGATGGTAAAAGAATTTTTTCAATTGGTTGTCCAGAAGCAAATATATGGAATAAAATGTATTTTGAATTCAATATCATCTGCATTTATGCCCTATAGCGGTAAAACTGAACAACGTAGTAGGGGGGGGGGACGAAATAAAGGATCATCATTCTCATATTTCTAGCTTCCCAATGCAAAAAGAATTTATCAAATTAGACAAATAGTTGCAGAGATATGGTGTCCACAGACGGACGGACTTTACCAAAAATTACCTTACTAGCAATACTTGCTACTGTCATTTTCACTAGCAAATTTGTTTTTACACTAGCAATTTGCTAGTAGCTATTTGGCAAAATCGTACCCTGCTTGAGAATGGCACTAAATGATATGCGGAATTCCTCGAATCCACGAATCTCATGCTCGAAGACTACACTTAAACAGGGAAATCTTCACGCCATCTTAACTTTAGTTTTCAAAAATTGTTGCCCACAGTTTCATACTGAAATACAAGCATTTATGCAATAAAATTGTATTTAACAACAATGCTGGACAGAGGCACCATAGTAAGAAAGAAAGAAATTCTGATTAGGGGGGAAAACCTTCACTTCATTAACTTCCGTTTTCGAAAGTTTTGGAAGACAAAATATAACATTCCCAAATGAAAAACGACCCTCCCCCCATCATTAATTTCAAAAAATTGTCTTCATTTTTGCATCAATCTCAAGAATGACTGAAATGACGACTAAAAAAAAAAAGTAGAATTCTGCGACCCCACGGAAGAATTTTAGGTATGTTTTTGATCTTGATTCATGACGAGTGATTAAGCTTTTTATTATGGAAAGAGGGTACTCACACAAAGTGGCAGTTTCCAACATTTTTCCATAATCCTTTTCAAGCTAGATATTTAAAAGAGATTACTGCAGATGATACTGGCTTTATGAATTAAAAAAGATTTTATGGCAGCATATTTTTTTAATGTAACTTAAATGTGTTTTAAAGTTTCAATACTTATGAAAATGACAATGTTTAATGTAAACAACAAACCAAAAATGACGGCAAGACTGCAACATTTTATGATGTTTTGAAATGGCAAAATATGCTTCACTGGAATATAAGTTACAAATATCTAAATACACACTAAAGTGTTTATTAGTATATGTATTTAACTTACCTTAACTAACTCCAGCCCTGCTGACCTGAAAGTAAAAAAGAAATGTATACAGTATTCTTATTTGTATTTAAAAAGAGCTTCAAAATGCAAAGTGTACATAAACACATAAATACAGAGCCCTGCCTTCCCAAGTGCTGAGGGTCAGGGGGTGTATTTACATTTGCCATCACAACTCTCCAGGTACCACTATTTCATACAAATAAATCCACAATGAAATGCCAAAGAATGCATGTGCTCTCAGGGCTCGACAAATCCCTGGCGCCAGGTCACCACGGCGCCTAGAAATCTAGCCCTGGTGACCAATTTTTTTTTTTACTTTAGAATTTGTAATTTTAAGTAAATACCTTAATTTCTGTTGTGTATTCCGTAAATTACCTGTCAAAATGTTATAGAAATTGGTACTGTGGATAACACACCGGTAAAGAAAAACAGAATAATGAACTTTGGTGCGGCGTTTTAAAAAATCCGTGAGGTAATTGAAGACGTGGTGTTATTGGAAAAGTACTGAAAAATGTGATAACAAAAAAAATATATATATAGTGCAACACAGGCAATTACCTCGCAAATTTTTTAAGATGCCGCACCAATGCAGCGCAACATGGAGTTTTTTTTTTATTTACGCAAATTGCGACAGAGAATATGACACAATGAAAGAGGTACATTATTTGCGCTCGTGGAAGCCTACATGTTGTAAGAAGCCCGCAGAGCTATTCCGTGGCACGTAACGATTTTGCAAATTGCATTCATTAGTTTTGCTGTACTAATGTATTACTTATGTGTTCACTGTTAATTAACAAGTGTGGATTATACAACGATCTCCCCCCCCCCTCCGTATTTTACGGTCTGCGATACACCGCCACGTATTATGCAAAAGAAAATGTTTTTCTCAAAATTTCACAATCTGCGGGTTATACGATGAAGCGGCTTATACGTTGGATTTAATTTTTTTCTCATGGCTTGTGGATCATACGCTGCTGCGAATCTTAGGAAGAAAAATTTTTCTTAATTTTATGGTCTGCAGATTATACGAACGAAAATACGGTACTTTGAATTAATATGTACAAAGCATGACTTCCAGATATAATGTTTTAATAAAACCAAAATCTAAAATGTTAATTTTTTGAGAGTAGCAACTGGAATAATGGGAAAAGACAATTATGAAGCAAAGTTGGAAATATATATAAAGTGGTTTGGGTAAAAAGGAAAAAAAATTGACAACATACATTCGTTGTCATAAAAATCCGCACACCAAGAAGAAGGCATCGGATTCAAATGAGATTTTAATAGTGAGATGGTACATACCAAAGACAGAAATGATTAAAATATCACAGCAGTAGGACGATTTCCCACGGACACACAGTACACATTCTGGTCAGCATTAGTTCTACGTTGGACCGCCTCGTGCTTGGATACATGCGGTGATACAGTCCGGCATGGAGTCAAAGACATGCAGTACATTATCCTGAAACAAATTGGCTCAGACTTCTTGCAACTGACGCTCCAAATCATGAAGACTGGGACATGGAGAAAGCTGGCATCCCATCTGGTCCCACACGTGCTCGATGGGCGAGAGATCAGGAGATCTGGCAGGCCACGGAAGTGTCGAAGCATAACGTAGACAGTCCTTAAAAACCCGAGCAGTGTGCGGACGGGCGTTATCTTGTTGGGAAATGGCTTTGGGCCGCCCCGCCAAGAAAGGCAGCACATGGGGCCGCCGTCCCTCGGATCACTGCGAAGGAATTCTGGCTGTCATACGCAATGGCTCCCCAGACCATCACGCCAGCAATTAGGAATGTGTGCCACTGTACAGTGAGGTTGGGATTGTAGTGCTCACCTGCGGTCCTCCACACTCTGACACGGTGGTCGTCCGTTCCCATACAGAAGCGGGATTCGTCACTGAACACTATACATCGCCAGTCTGTAGCATTCCAAGTTGCTCACTACTGACACTACTGCAAATCGAATCGGGCGATGGTCAGGTGTTAATAGCAGAAAATGTAAGGGCTGTCGGGAGTGCAGATTCGCCTCTGCCAGTCATCTGAAAATGGTTCTGGCGGACACAGGAGTCCCTTGTACAGCCCTGGATATTGGACAAGGACGTCGCTGCATCTGTGCGTGCCGCTCTCATGATCCTCTCTGCTGGTGGTGTGTCTGGGTCGTCCAGAACCAGCCCGTCGCGTCTGGGTGCCTTCCCGCGTCGATTGCTCTCAACACGATCACACTGTAATTGTACGACCGGCCCAAATGGCAGCTGATTCAGCGTGCCAGCCACCCTTCCTCTCTCATTCTGACAATATTGCTTCGTTCAAACTCTGTCAGTTGCCTATACGCACATCTACGGCGGCTCCTCGGCATGTGTATCGCTCAGGGATCTCACTTGACTCTTACCGTGTACTTTGGCATGAATATGGTGTCCCCTGCATGGCACCTTATAAGCCCCAAGGATTGTAATTGCAGCACTGGCCTTGGACACACGGGCACGCGGAACTGCATGAAACTTTAATCATTTGCAACACGTCTTCCCTCCCCGTACCTATTCGCCAAGGTTCAGGTTAACTGCACATTTTTCCCTTGGTGCACGGATTTTTATGACAATGAGTGTATGTAGTTTTTCACTTTTCGTTCCACCACCATCACGTCATGTTTCTATTCATGCACTATTCTTTGAAATTTTAACTTTGTTTCACCTGGCTCCTAAATTTTGAGAGCTGTGTCCTATATCTGGAACATATTTGTTGTGCCCTGGACAGTGTGGTCACGAAAGGGTTAAAACAAAAATTTGCATTAAACTATTGACGCACTGACAGTTTTAATACATGCCAAAACCACGAAAAAATCTTCCAAGCTGCTTGTAACAATTTCTAGAAATATATAAAAAACAGGGAAATTTATTATCATTATTACGCATTTTCTTCACATAGAAGAGGCTGTTTGTTTTTCTATAAAAATATCTATTTATTTTACAGCATTTAAGTTATTATTATACTAATAATCACTTCACATGAAATATAGCAGTGAAGCTAGTTTCTATGCCTCATGATGTTAGGTGTGCACATACCTTGGAAACAAAGTACAATGACATGCAGAACTACTTGAAAAGGTAATTACACAAAGTCCATCCAGTACTACTACTCAGCTACTAACCAACTATTATTACCAGGGCTTGAAAAATATCTGAAAAGTTACATGCCTAGCTGGGCATGTGCAGGAAATATTTACTTGCCCAGAGGTAAAATCTACATGCCCAGAAAAATTTATCTTTTAAGATAACAAAAAAGAAGCCTCATTTTTTTAAAGTTAAAAATTATGATAAACTTTTTATACATCTTTTTCATCACCATTTTAAAGTGTCTGTATTCAAAATGCACAAAAGCATATATCTCAAGTTTTAAGAAAGGTAATTGATGGCATTTGAGAAATCTAGTGATGATGTCATGTTCAAGAATTTTTAAAATAAGTCCTGTGTTTTACAAAAAAATTAAATAATCATAGTTAACTGTATGGCAGTTTAGGTAGTTTTTAACAACACTTTTGAATGTAAAAATTATTTACCTTTTTCTCTTGTGCAAACAAAAGTAATTTTGCATAACAAAATATCCCAAGAATTGTTGTTTAGAAACAAAGGCAAATCTTATGTTTTCGACTACTGTTGTGTGCACTTAGTTATTAAACTATATATTATCACTTGACACCCCACATTGCTTGAAAAATTACTGGTGGTATCAGCAATTTTAGGATGGTTTTTCCAAACAGTGCACCACATAATAGTCTTGTTATTTGACTTTAGCCAATTAAATGTTTTTATCCAAGTTTCTTGAACTGCGCAACAGCTTTTTTTTTTTTTTTTTTTTGTACGCTTCATCATAGTCCGCTTGCATATAAGTTTCAGATTTGACAAACGATGTAGATTCCGATTTTGAAATTACGTCACTCAACAGTGTGGAAGACGAATTTGTAACCAGGGGTGCAGAATATGTCCGAACGTGCAAACAAGGTTCGGGGAAAATTAAGGCAGCTCTAGGGAAATTTTTGCCCGGGGGTAAAATAATAATATTAATAATAAAACGAAAAATTGACTTATTAACAACGAATATAACATGATAAATAGGAGTAATTTACTTCACAGTAATCATTTTGAAAAATGTGTCGTTATGAACACAAGAGGTTATGAGGGCTGTGACGTACTGCGAACTGCCGCTCGCAAGCGATTCACCGAGCCTAAACGACTTTACTAATGCCAAGGCGGAGATAACGTGGCGTGAGTAACAAGTACAACACAACCACTAGTCACGCTAATAAACGTTTCCCGGAACTAATGGGCCGCCCCGGTGGCACAGTAGTCTAAACGATGGCTTCTGATTATTCGTTCGAGATGGGTCTGGGTTCGAATCCTTGTGAGGCATGGATGTTGTGTTTGTCTCATGGTGCTGGCTCTCGCCCTTCCCTGGAACCAGTGGCCCTAAATTAGGGACGGGCGACTGCTTATAGCCCACTGGTTTGCTCTAGGTGATTGTTTAACCTCCAATAGAAAAATAATAATAATGGCAGCGAATGTGTCATAGGCGCCGATTTGAAAAATTATTGGGGGTTCCGGACATTTTAAAGCGAATGACCCATGCATTTTTCAAAGGATTTAAATAGAATTTAAATTTCATTCAGTAAAATTATCTGGCACAATTAGATGCCTGGAATGCTAGAATGAAATAAATTATATAGTTCATTAAAGAATTTCTCAGCCTCTCTGCCATGGGTTACTTCTTGATTCGCCTATTCTTCGTACGTTGAAAGTTACTGGGTTCCGCCATTTTAGGCGAGGAAAGAATTCTTGATTCGCCTATTCCTATCTTGCCTAAAATTCACCTGCAGCACTAAATTTTTTGTGCGTTAAAAAAAAAAAAAAGGAAAAATTTTTTCGTGAGAAAAAAAAAAAGCTAGTTATTCATTGGAATAAATATTAGTTTCTTTAAGTTTTTAAGTAATAGGCTTTAAGGATAGTTCTTGATCATCGACATATACTCTAATAAACGCTTAAAACTTGTATGAAAATCTGCTTCAGTTTTTGGGAAAATTTCAGACAAAAAAAATTGAGTTCTGGGGAAATATTGGGTCATGAACATATTCTGCACCCCTGTTTGTAACTATTGCTGACAGATCAGGAATTTTGCATAATTGCTTACTATGAGATATACTCTCATTGCTGGATTTTATTTTCCAAAAAAACCATGGTGTATCCATTACTAAATACAACTTATATCCACAGCTAACATGAACTGCAACTAACACGAAAACTGTTCTCTCATCAGATAAACTAAGTTATCGGCGTTGGTAACTCTTCTCCCCGGTTAAATGGAACGCATTGCGCAGGCTCATTCTTAAATGAAACTTAGCCTTTTTTAATAATCTAAAGCAACTTATGGGATTTTACTAGGAAATTTTTTCATTAATAGCAAATTTTTGGAGAAAACTCTTCTCCTTCTTCAGGCTGTCTTGTTGTCACTTTTTACTTGTCACTATCACGGTTACGGTTTACCTTGACGGTTACTTAGCCTTTGTTTCAGAAGCACCGCTCTCAGTTCATGCGTGCGTGCATGCGGAAGCTTCCACCTTACCTTACCTTACCTTTCCTCACGCGTGCAAGTTATATCGAGACCTAAACCCACCCGGGGCTGTGCAATAAATATTCCGTTGTCACTCCCTCCCCATAAAGCACTGCTTTTTTGCTCATCAGTCTGCATTCTCCGGTTTCACAGCAGTTTATGCGTTTTGTCACTAAACACCGGAGGCCAGTTTCGTCC
Source organism: Macrothele yani (assembly GCA_039090855.1). Lineage (NCBI taxonomy): Eukaryota > Metazoa > Arthropoda > Arachnida > Araneae > Macrothelidae > Macrothele > Macrothele yani. Next base: position 7,844,579 of record CM076999.1, on the reverse strand, counting down.
GAGGCATGCATCCCGTCGTTAACTGTAAACAACATCTGGAGCAAAACTACGTACGGCTCAAATTTCTGGATGTAGAGCAGAATATAATTAAAGAAGCTCGCTATTCTCCTGGCCTTGACACTTATTCCGTAATAATTATACAACTGCAGTAAAATGAAAAACATGCGACGAGTCTTTTTTTCTAGAGCAGAAAATTATCCATTCCAAACTTTTTTTTCTTTTTTCTTTAAATCTAGTTGCTCGACCAGGCAACTAGATTTCATTTTTATTTGCCCAGGCCAAAAATTTACATGCCCTAGGCATGGCATTTTTCAAGCCCTGATTACTATTTGTGCATATCAACGAATATAGTCTCACTCCCTATTATTGCATAAGATGACACTGAAAAAGTTGTCAACATTTTAGACCCTGTCTTCCACATGCTTATCTTCTGATTTGTGATTGATATCACATTTTTATCTAATTACGTGACAATGCGATCAAAAGTTAACCCACAGAAAGTATGGTCACACATTTTTAGAACACTTTTGCTAAAAAATTAAAGAAAATAAAAGAAGTTTGAAGAACTGAAACTGGGAACTGCAGTTAAATATCGTCTGCTAAGAAAACGACAAATGAAAACAAGCTGTCGATAGAAGGTTGTGTGTCTACTCATTATGAAGAAAAATATTCATATTCTGTAATTAAAAAAACACTGAAAATCGTGGAATTAGCATTTCTAAATGTAAAATAAGCAATATTATAAATAATAGGGGGGGGGTCATCAAGCATTGCTTTTAACAGGAAAAAGCACACCAAATGAATACCTCATATCAAAAGAAGGTACATACTTTTACTACCATTTCAAAAGTAAGGTCTCTGGTCTTAAACGAACACCCACCAACTCAAAGAGCAATCGCTAAGTCGTTGAAAATATCTGTATCAACTGTAAAGATGGTGATAAAAAAAAATTTAAATTTGAAAAAGTCCTGAAAAGCATAATGTTCACCAGCTTTTGCTTAGGCACGTGGCTGAAAGCAGAACACGTTGTAGATTTCTCTATGAAAATCACTTAGCCAGAGACAGATGGAAATTTATTGTGACTATTGATGAAACATAGATCTTTTTCTTAGGCACATGGCTGAGTGCAGAACACGTTGTAGACTTTATGAAAATCACTTAACCAGAGACAGATGGAAATTTATTGTGACTATTGATGAAGCATGGATCTTTTTCTTAGGCACGCGGCTGATCGCAAAACACGGTGTAGACTTCTTTATGAAAACCCTTGGTCGGAGATGGATGGAAATTTATTGTGACTATTGATGAAGCATGGATCTTTTTCTTAGGCATGTTGCTGAGAGCAGAACACGGTGTAGACTTCTTCGTGAAAATCACTTAGCCGAAAACAGATGGAAATTTATTGTGACTATTGATGAAGCATTATCTTTTTCTTAGGCATGTGGCTGAGAGCAGAACACGGAGTAGACTTCTTTATGAAAACCCTTGGTCGGAGACGGATGGAAATTTATTGTGACTATTGATGAAGCATGAATCTACCTAAACTACTGTAACAAAAAGGTCAATTTATTATTGCAAAAGAGCAGAAAGACTTACAAACTGGCTTCCAAGAATCCAAAGAAAGTTCCAGTAAAGGATTCACAATTATTGCCGATTTCTTGTACAATGGCAAATTAAAGTTAAATAAAGTTGAAAAGAATGTTAAAATCAATTCTATACAATTACCAAAATAATGTTTTAACTCTGATATTTGAAGAGGAAATACCATTCCTTTATCCAGAGCCTTCAAGAGTAGAACTTCATCAGGATAAGGCTAGGCCTGCTGAAGCAGTGTTCACGTCATTGTACTTGGAGCTAAGTTTTACGTTAAAAAATTTTAAATTGCATTTTACGGATGAAATTTTTCTACCATTTGTCATGGAATTACATACTCTAAAATCTGTACGTCTCATTTTTTTTAAATCCTTCAACATTTGCGCCAAAATAATTTAGGATGTTAAACTACACATTTAACAGCTACCAGTCATACATCCAAATCTGATTTCTTGAAAAACTGAGAAAAGAAAAATGGGTATCCAGTCTATACATTTTGCTCATATTTCTTCAAAGTCCCCTGATATGTCACCAATGGACTATTGTACCTTCAGACTGCTAAAAAGAGCACTCAGACCTAAAACAATGATTGGAGTATGGAAAGCAGTGGAAGATGAAAAAAAGAGACAGACTGTCAAGTCTATACCTTTTGCTCATATTCTTTTTTTTTTTTTTTTTTTTTTTTTTTTGATTGGAGGTTTAACGACCACCGTGAGCAACTCAATGGGCTATAAGCAGTCGCCCGTCCCTAATTTAGGGTCACTGGTTCCAGGGAAGGGAGAGAGCCAGTGCCGTAAGACAAACACAACATCCATGCCTCACCAGGATTCGAACCCGGACCCCTTTCGGACGAATGAGCAGAGGCCAACGCCTTAGACCACTGCGCCACCGGGCGGCATTGCTCATATTCCCCCAAAGTGCCCTGATGTGTCACCAATGTACTATTGTGCCTTTGGACTGCTAAAAAGAGCGATTAGGCCTAAAACGTTATTACGCCTTTGGCTGCTAAAAAGAGGCTTAAACAATGATTATTGGACTATAGCAGGGGTTCCCAAACTTTTTGAGACTGTGCCGCCCTTCACATGTAACGTTTTCCGTGCCCGTTCCCAAAATAAAAAAATTGCCCAAATTCGAATTTGTGGTATTTTTTAAAAAGTCATTTACATTACTAGCTTGTAATCTTTTTTAATGTAAAAATACAAAATTAGAATAAATTTACAGAACTGAATAAGAAGAAATTGATGAGATAGGCATATTTTCACAATGGAAGAACTCTTCCTTTGACTTTCACATTTTTACAGTAATTCTAGAAACTACCTAACAGAGGTATTTGTGTCTCGGATGCTTGTTGCTCGTCACACAAAACATTGAATCTGGGGACAGTGTTCGATGCAGCTACGCGGATCTCTTTCTCAACTTTACTTCTATATCTGGATTTCATTACTGCCAGAGCTGAAAATCCTGCCTCGCAAATGTAGGATGTGGCAAAGAGAGAATTATTCTCACGACTTTCTTGCTTAATTCTGGGTACTCATTTGCCACACTGTTTCAAAACTGTGGCAGAGTTCTAGAAGAGAATGCCATTTTTAGTGTAGTCTGAAGAAATGCCTATTAACTGTTCCTGCTCAGCAGTAGTAAAGGTTGATGGCGGATCTGTTGTAAACACGTGTTCATCTGTTTGTGGAGGAAAATAAACATTTCACTATGAATTATAAGTTTTAGTTTTTCCTTATAGTCGTGGCGCCCAGGACCAACAACTGCGACACCCTGATTGGGAACCTCTGGACTATGGAAAGCAGTGGAAGAAAAAAAGAAGACAGGTATCAAGTCTATCATTTTTGCTCATATTCCTTCAAAAGTCCCCTGATGTGTCAGCAATGGACTATTATGCCTTCAGACTGCTGAAAAGAACACTTAAGCCTAAAACAATGATTGGACTATGGAAAGCAGTGGAAGAGGAAAAAGAGACAGGTATCAAATCTATACCTTTTGCTCATATTCCTTCAAAATCCCCTGATGTGTCACCAATGGACTATTGTGCCTTCAGACTGCTAAAAAGTATGCTTAGGCCTAAAAAAATAATTGGACTATGGAAAGCAGTGGAAGAGGAAAAAAGAGATGGGTATCAAGTCTATACCTTTTACTAATATTCCTTCAAAGTCCCCTGATGTGTCACTAATGGACTATTATGCCTTTGGCTGCTAACAAGAGCGCTTGTGCAGACCTGCAACAATGTTTGGACTATGGAAAGCAGTGGAATAAAATATCAAAAGCAATTTTAAGAAATGCCCTGTCATCTTGGAAATCTAGATGTAGGTTTTTTTTTTTTTTTTTTTTGATTGGAGGTTTAACGACGACCGTGAGCAACTCAATGGGCTAAGCAGTCGCCCGTCCCTAATTTAGGGTCACTGGTTCCAGGGAACGGAGAGAGAGCCAGTGCCGTAAGACAAACACAACATCCATGCCTGACCGGGATTCGAACCCGGACCCCTTACGGACGAATGATCAGAAGCCAGCGCCTTAGACCACTGCGCCACCGGGGCGGCAGATGTAGGTTCGTAGTCCAAGGAAAGGGCTGTCAAATAGAACCTTTTAACAAAGAAATAATTTTATTTTAAACATTATATAGCTGGAAAATCGTTCTAAAAATGTGTGAACATTCTTTGCATGTCACGAGATGTTAACAACCAATCAAGTTCTTTCAGTTTTGTAACTTATCATTTTTTAAAATTTTTTATGTTACTCTTCCACGGAAGACTTCTTGGCAATAGAATCGGCGATTTCAAATTTGCAGTCGTCCTAAGTGTAATAAGCCGAGATTCAAACCCAAGACATCTGCGGCCGGCGGTGGTGTCATATAACCGCGTGCTCAACAATTTCGGAATGCAACCTAAAATATCCATTCTAATTTGAATCTCGAAATATAAAATAAAACCTCCTGAAATCCCAAACGCAAAGAATTATTAACGAAATTTCTTGACTTACCTACATATCCTCGTGAACTCATTAACGTTAAATTTTCTGCTTTTCTTCTCACTCCACCAGTAACCAACACGGGGAAGTTCCACTTTTTGATGAGGTGTATGACTCATATTTTTTTTTATAACTGATTCTGATCGCTATAATATCAGCAACAGTGTGGAAACTTCACGGATCGGAGTTCTAAAAATGCAGAGCTCGCAAGGATAAAACTACTTGCTCTCACACAAGTAAGACGAATCAGAAGTTTGACATCCTTGTGTACGTAGTAGTAAATACACGCCCTTTCTCGCACACCTCATAATTCATAGTGCAAATCCCATCAGATTTAGAGATGCCCGCCAAATAAAACTTATAGTTTTAACTGATTTCCAAGTCCTGTTGGAAAGGCGAGCTTCCACGCTCAGCAATTCTTCAAACACATATTCTCCACAAACAACGAGAACCACAGACCACAAACCAAAACAAGCAGAATGACAAATTTGTTCGCCAAATGCTTTCCCAATCACCTCCATTAGAACGTTGTTGCCATATCTACTTTTAAAAGATTATCAAATCTCATAAACAAAACAACAATAACAAAAACAAATAAATTCTGCCGTCGTACCCTCCCAGGTGGCGCTGTAATCTACGAGATGGCCTCTGACCATTCCTGCCAGTGGGCCTAGCCAACCATGGAGCAGGGCCGCGGGTAGCCTAGTGGGCAACGTTCGTGACTGCCACGGAAAGGACCTCAGGTTCGATCCCAGCAGTTACGAGCACTCGATCCACTAAATATCCGCCGTGCGTCTGTTGGTCATGTTAAGCCGTCGGACCCCGGGTACTAGCCCCCCGGTAATAAATAAGGGCGTCTTCCTCCCCCTTTCTACTTCGCTTCCGTGTCACTTTCCTATCGGGCCCTCTAGCCCAAATCTCCTAGCTTCCTATTTCTAAGGGTGGTTTAAGACCTGGGGTCAGACACTCCCTTCCTAAAATCCTGTACATATGATCATCGTCAATCATGGAGCTTGTATTAGGTGGAGCCACCACTGGCTCTGCAGCCATAAGTCACAGCTCATCTGTGGAGTGACGTCACATGCAGCAAAAACAAACTCTCTGGTAGAAATAATTTACACTGGCGGAAAGTGAAAAAAGAACACCAAGAAGGAATTGACGGACGATCATGAAATTTACATATGTTAATGGGGTCGAGTTTACGTAGGTGTGATGTTAATTTCGGGACCAACCAGTGAGCGCTTACGCCACAGCACGGCATAACATGCAAATTATCGTCGGTGGTATTTAAGGAGTACGGCGAAGTGAATGTAATCAGTTGTCGGCGTACGGACACGTGCGAAGACCCTGAAGAAGCTGCAATGTCTGGACATGGAAGACGTGTACGATTTTAGCAGTTATCGGTCTTTGAGAGAGGTCGTCTAGTCAGACTCCGCGAGGCCGGGTGGTCGTATCGTCGTATTGCGGAGCGAATTGGATGGGAAGTATCGGTGGTGGTACGATGGTGGCGCAGATGGTCCGAGGAACATTTCCACACGAGAAGATGTGGAACCCGGAGTCACAGACGGAATGATGAGCGGACCAATCGACGCATAAGAAGAGCGGCGTTGTCAAGCAGAACATCCGCTGCGACGCAAATCCGAGCTGCCGTTGCACTTGAGGTGACTGTGCGAACAATCCGCAACCGTCTACTGGATGCAGGAATACGTGCACGTGTGCCTCTGACATGTGTACCTCTGACTCCAGCCCACCGTCAAGAATGGCTGCACTGGAGAACGCAATGGCGATTTGTCGTGTTCAGCGATGAAAGCAGATTCGGCTTGGGAGCCTCCGATGGCCGTATGCGTGTTCGCAGACGCACAGGGGAGCGTCTCCACCCTTCTTGCATCCGCCAGCGACACACAGGGCCTAAACCTGGTCTCCTGGTGTGTGGAGCGATCAGCTATCACTCCCGTGCACAACTAGTGTTTGTACCGGGTACGTTAACCAGCACCTCCTACATCAACAACATCATTCAGCCCGTTGTTGTGCCATTTGTAAGGTCGGTCCATCGTGGTCTTTTCCAGCAAGATAACGCACGCCCACACACGGCCCGTGCAACGCAACATGCACTTCAGGGTGTGAGACAACTTCCATGGCCTGCACGTTCACCGGATTTGTCCCCCATTGAGCACGTGTGGAATTTTATGGGACAACGACTTATCCGTTCTCCACGGCCAGCCACGACTATCCCCGATTTACGCGTCCAGGTTGAGAATGCTTGGAACTCAATATCCCAAACTTACATATAACATCTGCATGACAGACTCCATGCCAGAATTGCACAGTGTGACGCAGTTCATGGCGGTTCAACCTCGTACTAACCATGTTACATGGAAATGTTATTTTTCAGTTTACCAGCAAATACAGCTGTATTTTGCCATAATGTTTTGATCACGTTATCCTCTCTATTCCGTTATTATGTTGTATAAATTTCGTTGGTATCAGACGTCTCCTTCTTGATGTTCTTTTTTTCACTTTCCGCCAGTGTATATGTGAGTGTGCTACATTCGTGCTGTGCTTTAGGTGCTACATTCGTATTGTGCAATCGCAATATAAAATAAACGGATTACACTGAATTTAATAGGTATGTAAAAGACACGAAACTGCTGTCATTGAAATAAAAATACGATATTGTGTAATATACACTGCTGGCCACCCAAAATACACGCAGACATCAATAGTTCGTGTGGCCCCCCATGACCGGCAATAACGGCCTCTACACGCCGCGGCATCGAACGAAAGAGGCTTTGGATGTGGGCTTGGGGTATGCCGGTTCAGGCTGCTTACACACGTTGCCACAGTTCATCAGGCGTAGCCGTGGGTGGTGCTTGCCGGGCCACTCGGTTGCCAATCAGCGACCAGACGTGTTCGATGGGCGACATATCGGGAGAACTGGCGGGCCACGGCAGCATTGACACCTGGTGAGCCGTGAAGAATTGTTGCACGATGCGTGCCACGTACAGGCGCGCATTGTCCTGTTGAAACGTGGCCGCTGGCAGGTCCTGCAGGTAAGGGAGGACTACAGGCTCCAAAACGTTGGAGATGTAGCGGTGGCTGTTGAGTGTACCGGCGATGCGTGCCAGAGGGGTGCGGGTGTCATCTCCAATTGCGCCCCAAACCATAACGCTAGGCGACGGACCAGTATGGCGATGCACAATGCAGGCGTCATACAGTCCCTCGCCGCGGTGCAGCCACACGCGGATCCGACCATCGTGGTGTTGCAGGCAGAAGCGGGATTCTTCGGAGAAGACAAAGTCGTGCCATTCCATAGTCCAGGTGCGGCGTTTAACGGCCCACTGCCGCCGCACTCCAAGGTGGTGTAACGTCAATGTTAATCGGAGCAATGGGAGCCTTGCGACAAGTCCCCGCTCCTGCAGACGACGTCGAACGGTACGTGCTGACACAGGTTGTTGCGTAACACACCCTAATCCCTGCGCTAACGTTCGTGATGTGACGGTGCGAGCCGTCAATGCCCGCCGCACAAGATGCCGGTCCTCTCGTTCGGTGGTGTGCCGCGGCTGCGGCAATCACTCACGTCGGTCCGTCCGTCCCTTCTGAACCCACCAAATCCATATCGCCTCACTGTGGCTGGATGTCGTCCCACACGGGCGCCGATGTCTCAGTACGATAAACCGCTGTCGTTATAATCCACTCTTCGTCCTCTGTCGAACTCCGAAACGTGCTGGTATGACTGCCGTATTCTGCGACGAGGCATCAGGAAGTTTCCCACGCACAGGTCCGGCAGCACAACACACTTCCACTAATTACACCCCGCCTTCTGTGCACCCTTCTTGGAATGCTTCTCGGTGGCGTGCTGGGCGCACATGATTTGCATATACCCTGCAATGCTAATCGTTTGCATGTCCACTCGCGGGCGACGCATGCTGCGAATTTCAGGCCAATCGGATGCTTCCTTCTTTGTGTTGCATTTTGGGTGGCCAGCATTGTATATATAAACATTTAGCACGATAATTGCGCATTGCGGCTACTCTTTAAAAGCACTTCAACATATAAATGGGTGATTTTAAAGTCTTTGAAATTGCACACTTTCAGAACTTGTGTAAACTGTTAATAGTTTCATTTCTTAATTTGTTTGTCTGAAACCAAACCAGACGTTTAAAAACACATTAAATTGAAATCAAATGTATACACCAGTTGCATATTAAAAATTACAACACATAATTTATTTTACTTCTAGGCTGTGCTACCAGGAGAGAAAACATTTAAAATTGCACTTGGTTTTACATGTTTTTGAGCAATACTTAAACTAGAAAGCCTATAAACTTGCATTTTTTTCTGAATAATTTTGATGTCCATCTGCTTTTCTGACTTCTTTTAAGTTGTGTGATGCCCACTGAAATATATTTTTCTTAATATTCACTACACTCTTAACCGAATTGTTCATGTTACCTAACATGCTAGTCATTTCTGAAACTTACTCTTTCAATTTTTAGTTACAGCCATGCATCAGTTTATTTTTAAAGCACTAGATGACACAGGTTGCATGATATAGGTGTCGGCATTTAATCCCAAAACTGCATATTTTGTGCTGTACTTGGAGCTATACACTGAAGAACAATTGAAGTAGAGATATCCCAAAACTGCATATATTGTGCTGTACTTGGGGCTATACACTGAAGAGAAATTGAAGTAGAGATATCCCAAAACTGCATATTTTGTGCTGTACTTGGGGCTATACACTGAAGAGCAATTGAAGTAGAGATATCCCAAAACTACATATTTTGTGCTGTACTTGGGGCCATACACTGAAGAGCAATTGAAGTAGAGATATCCCAAAACTGCATATTTTGTGCTGTACTTGGGGCCATACACTGAAGAGCAATTGAAGTAGAGATATCCCAAAACTGCATATTTTGTGCTGTACTTGGGGCTATACACTGAAGAGCAATTGAAGTAGAGATATCCCAAAACTGCATATTTTGTGCTGTACTTGGGGCTATACACTGAAGAGCAATTGAAGTAGAGATATCCCAAAACTACATATTTTGTGCTGTACTTGGGGCTATACACTGAAGAGCAATTGAAGTAGAGGTACCTGTCTAGTAACGTGTAGCACCACCCTTCGCCCAGATGACGGCGGCGATTCGTCTAGGCATGGACTCGACAAGACACCGGAAGCGTTGGGAAGCCATACGGATCCACGACCCCTGAACAAGCTCCCACAGTTCACGAAGATTTGATGGAAGGGGTCAGAGCCTCGAATATCTCTCTCGATGGCATCCCAGATGTGCTCGATGGGATTGAGGTCAGGTGACCTAGCTGGCCAAGGAAGCGAGGTCACGTCGGTGGAGAGTTCATCCAACCATTCGGATACAATTCGGGAGCTGCATTGTCTTGTTGCAGGATGAGGTTTCCAGTGGGATGATGAAGACGCACAAACGGGAGCAAATGGTCATCCAGAATATCCCTGTAACGTTGACCTGTGAGGGACGATGCCACACGTACTAGGGGTCCCATTTCAGTCCACGTAAAGTCCCCAGACGAAAATGCGACCCCCACCAGCTTGAAGAGTACCCTGCTGGCAAGAAGGATCCATTGCCTTATGTGGTTTGCGCCGTACTCGTATCCTGCCATCCGCATGTACCAACGTGAATCTCGACTCATCAGTCCAGGCAACATTTTCCCACATGTCTAGGGTCCAGTGGCGATGTTCTCGCGCCCTATGCTAATCTTTGCACCCTGTGATATGCGATCAGCAGCGGTACCCTCGTGGGACGATGGCTTCTGTACCCCATAGCGAGGAGATGGTTCTGGGTGGTGTGGCGGCTGACACGTTTTTGTGCACCAGCGTTAAATTGCCGAGTGATTTCTTGCAATGTGGCCCGTCTATCCGCTGTTACAATGCGAGTTAGCCGACGATGACCCCGCTCATCTACACGCTGTTGTCCTCGGCAGTTGGCCCTTGCAGGGATGGTTTTACCGAATTCGATGTACCCACGGTGCACCCGTGACACAGTGGCTCGTGAAAATCCAGGTGCCTGCACGACTTCCGAGATGGAGTGACCCATTCGTCGGGCCCAGACAATTTGCCCACGATCAAATGCGCTTAGATCCTTCGTCTTACCCATACTGCGTCCGACTCTTACTGGCTCCCGTCGCATCACTCCTTATGTTGTCGGATCGCTGCATACGTCATGCCGTTTCCGTTTACAGGGCCGCCCACATCGCCACATTTGCATAACGCCAGCTGTCTCTAATTCAATTGCTCTTCAGTGTATATAAACAAAGTCACTGTATACTCCACACTGGTATCAAATTCGCTAGGGTACCCATATTCACTGCCATTGCTTTAGTGAAGTAAATAGGTGAGACATTTATTCAGTAACTAGGATGGGAGACGAGAACACACCGCTGCACCTCTGCATATCTTATGAGCATTTTATATAGTGAGTTGTCTCGCCAACCTGTTCTGCAGCTGGTAATGAAACTGTGAAGTGGGTGGGGAGAACCTTTTTCCCATTTCTGATACCACAGAAACAATAAATTTAGAAGTGGGGAAGTGCGAGAGGTTATTAATGTCACAACATTAAAAAAGTTTTTTGATCACGTCACGACAAAAAAAATAATCATAAGAGAATATGCAACTATTAGATTGTACCATGCAGCTGAACAAGCTACATAGAAAATGATATGAATGAATGTACGCTCAAACCTAACAAAACTTATATTGCACAAAAATCAGGAAATGTAGGCATTATGGACATGTTGATTTATATGAGATTTTTTGCTTTGTAAATGCTTCCTCCCCTATACGAGTATGTATATCATCATCAATCATTACTAATCCACTGCTGGATGAAGCTCTCCCCAAGTTTCTACCACAATTTTCAGTCGTAAGCTAGTCTCCTCCATGTTACTACCACAATTTCAAATTGCATCCACCCAACTCCCACACGGTCTTCTTCTTGGTCCTTTTCTGTCCCTTGGTATCCAGTCTGATATTTCAGTTGTCCAATGGTGGTCAGTTCTAGAAATGTGTCCCATCCATTGTCACTTTAGAGACTTTACTTTGATCTTCATGTTTTGGATTCACGAGTTCCTGGTTATGCCAAGCATGCAGCTATCTATGCTTCTTTGAGTTGTTCACAGCATCTGTATGTCCTTTTAGTTAAGGGTCACTGGTCCACAAGTAACAACTCGAAGTATGCATTTATTAAACATTATTTTAAGACATAATGGAAAATTGCTATATACTGTACTTAATCTTTTTTTTTTAATGTGAAGAATAACTTCAGGGAAAAGTCAATTGACAAATTTGGGATTTATTTTTTTACTAATTATCTGGAGCCTATTCATGGAATAACATATATAGTACTGGTACATACTGATTCAGTGCATATTTATATGGAACAGATAAATGTAAATTCTGTATTTGAAATATTGTAGGGTATGAAAGTGAAAATTTGTAGTAAATTAATACATTCATACATACCTTCTTTAATAACTGATATATAGGTTGGTTTTGTATGGAGTGCACATACGGTTAAAAATCATAGTTTATTATGATTTTCAGGATCATTACCTGTTGTGTATTTATATTTAATAGTGTTTCAGTTATAGTTTTAGACAAACTTGAGAAACAACAATAATTCATTAGATCTTAGGATTAGTTCTCTTTCCCCCTCCCAAGGTTCACCAGCTTTAAATTAACGTGGAACACATTTAAACCGTGTATAAAGAAGTAAATTTCTCCGTAATTTTTGTCCACGCTGGGTTCGAACCCGTGTCCCCTCATTCCGGAATAAGTCGCTCTACAAATCGAGCTATGCGGATGTTCGTTCTAACTGCTATCTGCTTTTATGTCGTGTGCATCCTGCTGGGCAGGTACGTCACATCTCCCCCTACCCCCGAAAGAGGGCCGGGGGCATGGTCCACTGGTCAGCCGTAACCATGAATCGTTGCAGGCAGCCATCCGCTGAAGAACGTGCACTTGAGAACTCCCAGTCAATCTGGTGTGTGGAATGCAACGCCACACACATTTATTTTTCGAAGCGCTGGAGAAGGAATTCTCTTATTTTTCTTATCTCGCGGTGTGGAAAGAACATCACACCATTGCGAGATCTTTGACTGCCGGGTCATCCGGGAAGTTCGGGCGCCATTATAACGAAGTAAATTTCTCCGTTTCTCCGTCATTTTTGGTCCACGCCGGGGATCGAACCCGAGTCCACTTATTCCGGAACAAGTCGCTCTACCAACTCAGCTAAGCGGACGTTCGCTCTGACTGCTATCTGCTTTTATGTCGTGTGCGTCCTGCTGAGTAGGTACGTCACACGTGTATCGTGTGTATTATTACTATTATTTGTTTGTGTGATAACATTTTGTTTGTTGGCACTGGTAAATATAGACGAGGTACACATTGGTGTAATATATATATTTTTAATGTAATACTACAATGGGGGAATATACAGAATAAATTACACTCCAAACATATGAGCTGCACCATTATTAATGGTAAAACCAATGTAAAATTATAAAAAAAAACTGGTCATTGTTTTAAGGATTATATATTATCTGTCCATTCTGGTATAATTTTGTCCATAATAATGAAAATTCATGATAGTAAAAAAAAACTTGCTCTTTTTAATTAATGTGCTGTGTGTTTTTTAGAAACACGTGCTGTGTAATGTGCTGTGTTTTTTTGTTTTTTTTTTCGGAACACGCAGACATCAATATAGTTCGTGTGGCCCCCATGGCTGGCAATAACGGCTGCTACACGACGCGGCATCGAACGAAAGAGCCTTTGGATGTGAGCTTGGGGTATGTCGGTCCAGACTGCTTCCACACGTTGCCACAGTTCATCAAGGCGAAGCCGCGGGTGATGCTTGCCGGGCCACTCGGTTGCCGATCAGCGACCAGACGTGTTCGATGGGCGACATATCGGGAGAACAGGCAGGCCACGGCAGTAGTGGCACCTGGTGGGCAGTGAAGAATTGTTGCACGATGCGTGCCACGTGCGGGCGCGCTTTGTCCTGTTGAAACATGGCCTCTGGCAGGTCCTGCAGGTAAGGGAGGACTACAGGCTCCAAAACGTCGATGATGTAGCGGTGATTGTTGAGTGTAACGGCGATGCGTACCAGAGGGGTGCAGGTGTCATATCCAATTGCGCCCCAAACCATAACGCTAGGCGAAGGACCGGTATGGTGATGCATAATGCAGGCGTCATACAGTCTCTCACCGCGGTGCCGCCACACGCGGTTCCGACCATAGTGGTTTTGCAGACAGAAACGGGATTCGTCGGAGAAGACAATGTCATGCCATTTCGTAGTCCAGGTGCGGCGTTCAACGGCCCACTGCCGCCGCACTCCCCGGTGGTGTAACGTCAATGGTAATCGGAGCAATGGGCGCCTTGCGACAAGTCCTCGGTCCTGCAGACGACGTCGAACGGTACGTGCTGTCACAGGTTGTTGCGCAACACACCGTAATTCCTGTGCTAACGTTCGTTATGTGACGGTGCGAGCCGTCAATGCCAGCCGCACAAGATGCCGGTACTCTCGTTCGGTGGTGTGTCGCGGCTGCGGCAATCGCTCACGTCGGTTCGTCCGTCCCTTCTGAACCCACCAAATCCATACTCGCCTCACTGTGGCTGGATGTCGTCCCACACGGGCGCCGATGTCTCGGTACGATAAGCCGCTGTCACGATAAGCCCCGATTCGTCTTCTGTCGAACTCCGAAACGTGCTGGTATGACTGCCGTATTCTGCGACGAGGCATCAGGAAGCTTCCCACGCACAGGTCCGGCAGCACAACACACTTCCACTACTTACACCCCGCCTTCTGTGCACCCTTCTTAGAGTGCTTCTCGGTGGCGTGCCGAGCGCCCATGATTTTCATATGCCCTGCAATGCTAATCGTTTGCATGTACTCTCGCGGGCGACGCATGCTGCGAATTTCAGGCCAATCGGATGCTTCCTTCTTGGTGTTGCATTTTGGGTGGCCAGCAGTGTAAATAAACGCTTTGAAACCATACTCGACTAGTTCATTTCAACTCTTCGATCTGCAAGTCGTAGTCCTACGTTCCAAACTGACGGTTCAATCAGAACTGAGCCTACCTGTTTTGTTTGTTTGTTTTTGTTTTGGCAAAACCAAATGTTTTAAAAGGAAATAATAATCTGGTACAACACCCCGTTTTAAGCGTGTTTTGATGCTACATTCAATCACAACAGGATTTTTAAAATTATATCATCGTTAAATTATTAAAATTTGTTTACGATTAAATTCGTTTTACGATGCATTCTGCAACAATTTTTCATCCAAGTTCTAACAAAAAAAAAAAAAAAAATTTCACGATTGAATTTATGACGTACTTTCTTGTATATATACTGCTCAACATAGAAATTGCCGTACCCAATAGGAGGCGCGCTACAAACATACAAATCGCAGGGCGGGTGTACCCACTCGAGATATACAAATGTCACACGTTCGTGAGATAAAGGTGACAGCAACAACAGGGATAGCAATGTGTGGTCGCTAGTGGAAATGTCACAGAGGTTTCAGATTTGTTGTTTGTGCTGGGAAACTGTTCAACGAAGGCCGAAAATGACGATTAAATACCGTCGGCAGGTTTATCGCCATTTGGATGCTTTTCGGAGAGGTAGAATTGTAGGCCTGCGTAAAGTGGCATGGTCTACACGTCGTATCGCTGCGTACGTGCAACGGGATGCACGAACTGTTGGACGCTGTTGGCACCAGTGGATACAGGAAGGTTCGTACGTGCGTCAGAGGGGCAGTAGTGCAGTCCGACACGAATCACGCTTGTTCGTCAAAAATTATCTGGTACAACACCCCGTTTTGTGCATACTTTATTATGCTATTCATTTAGTCATGAGCATATAGGCGCCGACTACGCGGGGGAAACGGGGGCGATCGCCCCTCAGTGATTAGACCGCGGGGGTGTTGTTTTGGCCCCTCGGTCTTCTCTGGAAATGCATGCTTTTTAAATTTTTAAATATGTTGGTTTTGTATCAACTTTTAATTTAATCTAACAATGCTGAGTTTTTTTCTTTTAGTTTAACTGTGTTCTTTCTACAAAGAGAGAAGGGGAGATGCTGGGGTGCTCCAGTGACGACCTTATAAGGTATGTGAATTAATTAAGTCGAAAACAAATGCCGTCTCCTGCACGATACACTTTAATAATAAAAAAAAACTATGTACAATTCTCCAAGGAAGGGGTTAAACCCTCCGTGTTTATCCCCCTTCTTTTGAGAACACTTTTGGGTCAGGTCACGCCCACAAACTATGCATGTACCCACTGAACTTGATTTAGACTTTGCCGATTATTGCACATGCGCATTAACTGCTATGTGTCTTGTAAAGTATATAGGCTACTCACTTCTGTGCTCACTGCTGCACTGTTTCTGAGGATGACGCCAACACATTTATTTTAATTGTACATAGTTTTTTATCATTAAAGTGTATCGTGCAGGAGACGGCCATTGTTTTCGATTTAATAGCTTTTGGTGCACGAGTTAATTTCTTCATATGTGAATTAAGATAGAATATAATCATCGACCAGTTTAATAGGAACACATCCATGTAATCCCTCTGAGAAGAAACATCCAATGTCAGTAAATTTTTAACTAGCATTTTGATAGAAAAATGGAACAGAGCAAAAACTGTACAACTTAATGAAATATACCAAACACACCAACATTTAACTTCAATTGCTTATTAAATTAAGAGAAAATAGATACTGAAAGATACAAGGTTTCTTCCCCATTTTATAAATTATTAATAGAAATCCAATTAAAACAGAAAGCAAAATATACTAACAATTGTGGAGAATAACTTCATTCACTGCTTAAGCATGTTTTATAATAACAGTGAGCATTATTACCTAACTCGAAGACAACCTTTAAGATCGCTTCAGAAAAGAGTCCTGACGCCTGCGTTTTTCAGACTATATTTCCTGTTAATTCAATTATGGCAAGTAATTACAATAATGGAACTTACACCTTAGTATTATACAACTTGAAGTATTTATTCCGTATTGAATGGTGTAACAATTTATAAAACATACAACGACTAAGTGCCGAGCTTTCACACTCCGAACGGGAGGCTTTTTCAAGGCCAGTGAACACAAGAATAATTTCGGGAACGACGATAATTTGGAATTTTGGAGCGCGTATCTACTACGTGGCTAGGTGATATTGCGTCTCGCGGAAGGGGTGTCTCGTGTCCTACCTTTCAAACATTCTCTCTCATTTCCCCCTTAATATTCTATGTCAGTAGGATCTTCCACGCAGCCGAGAGTTCGAGGGTAGGGCTCTCGTCGCAAAGGTTGGGATGCATGGATATTTCGATGCTTTCTTCCGCGAGACGCAATATCACCTATAGACACGTAGTATAGATACGCGTTTCAAGATTTCAAATTATCGTCGTTCCCGAAATGACACCACCTTCCACGAGATGCAATATCACCTAGACACGCAGTATAGATATGCGCTCCAAGATTTTTTTTTTTTTTTTTGATTGGAGGTTTAACGACCACCATGAGCAACTCAGTGGGCTGTAAGCAGTCGCCCGTCCCTAATTTAGGGTCACTGGTTCCAGGGAAGGGAGAGAGCCAGTGCCGTAAGACAAACACAACATCCATGCCTCACCGAGATTCGAACCCGGACCCCTTTCGGACGAATGATCAAAGGCCAGCGCCTTAGACCACTGCGCCACCGGGGCGGCGAATAATTTCGGGAACGACGATCATTTGAAATCTTGGAGGCCGCCCCCGGTGGCGCAGTGGTCTAAACGATGGCCTCTGATCATTCGTCCGAAAGGGGTCCGGGTTCGAATCTCGGTCTGGCATGGATGTTGTGTTTGTCTTACGGCACTGGCTCTCTCCCTTTCCTGGAACCAGTGGCCCTAAATTAGGGACGGGCGACTGCTTATAGCCCATTGAGTTGCTCACGGTGGTCGTTAAACCTCCAATCAAAAAAAAAAAAAAAAAAAAAAAATTATTCTTGTGTTCACTGGCTTTGAAAAAGCCTCCCGTTCGGAGTCTGAAAGCTCGGCACTTAGTCGTTGTATGTTTTATAAATTGTTACAACATTCAATACGGAATAAATACTTCAAGTTGTATAATAGCAAGTAATGCTACTTTTGAAATTTGGAACATTTAATAGAGATGAACAATATTTGTTGTGTGGCATTTTTTCATTAACATGGTATTTAAAATGGTCATTGAATATTTCTGCTCACAGGGATACAACATGGTGATGCTCCGAATAAATTGGAAAATGAGTGTATGTATATGTACAAAACTCGCAGACTATATTTCGTTTTTGGTTCATTATAAATAAATTTTACATATGTATGTATTATATATAAATAGAACTCAAAGACACGATTTTCAGGCCCTCCTTGAAAGTATAATTAATCTGGGAATTTAAAATTCCATCGAACATGAAGTTGAAATATATTATTATTCTTGTACTATATGTCAGTGCTTTAGTGCGCATGTGCTTGTATATGTGTGTGGTTAAACGACGATCAATTTAAAAAGTGAATGCTAATTTCTCGTGATTTTTTAGTTCGCCCCCGTGGCATTCATGAAAAGTCGGCGCCTATGATCATGAGTGATTAATACAGACAATTGACGTGGATTAGGAACATCAAACAGAAGTCATCACTCTTTCCACGTTTTTATAAGTGATTCACGGAAAAATTCTCATCGGCCGCTACCGGGAATCGAACCCAGGGTCTTCCAGTTACATGCCGGATATGCTAACACAGCACCACCACGGCCTCGGATTCGCAAGACTCACATACGACTAGCTGCCAAACCACATGACAGGTAGCTTCTTTGAACCACGCACAATGCTGGGGATTCATCAAAGATGGTAAGCAGCAACTGAACAAATAACTAGGAGGCAAATGAATAATTAATACAAACAATTGACGTGGATTAGGAACATCAAACAGTAGTCATCGCTCTTTCCACGTTTATAAGAATCCATCTCTTTTTCCACGTGTTTATACAATTATGAGTAGATATTTATGATTCTATAACCCTTAAATTGCTGTTAAAATGTGTTCTCGACTGAATTAGTTTTACAGTGCATATTTCAGAAACACATATCCTCTGTGGTCACGTGTGTTTCTGTAGTGGACCACAAGACATATTCCAGGTCTGGTTTCGTCTACCCAGTCCACCCGTGGTTGTGATTTCTGTTGGAGGGGACTATATATATACATAGTGTACGTACACAATGTGTGTACATATACACTGCTGGACAATTGCTAAGGACGGATCATAAACGGCTATATAGCGCATAAAAAAGTAAGTGTGGTTGGATGCCAAGTGAAATAAAATAATGTCAGAATGCCAGGACATTACAAGAAAGACAATTTATTGTGCTCTGAAATCCAGAAGGGCTTCGGAACGTGTTCAAGTGACAAACAGGCCATTTTGTGCAGAATACGTAAAAGTGAAAAAATGCAATTACCGTCCACAGGCGTTCCGGCGTAAGATGTCAATACGGGATATGGCCACCATGGAGGGCGATGCAAGATTCCACACGTCGTGTCATGCTTTGCACAACATTATCAAGCAGCTGTTGGGGTAATTTATCCCATTCCTCTGTCAGTGCACGGATGAGGGTGTCGTTGTTTATTGGAGGGCATTGGCGACCAGCAAGACTCCTCCCCAAAGCATCCCACACATTTTCAATGGGATTCAGATCTGGAGAACGTGCTGGCCATACGAGGCGTTGAATATTCTCGCTCTCAAGACACTCCTGGACAGCGACTGTTCGATGACATGTTGCGTTGTCGTCCATGAAAATGAATCTATCACCGACAGCATCACGGAACATGCGAACATGAGGTAGCAGAACATCATTAATGCATCGTTGGCCAGTCATAGTCCCAGTTGGAAGCACATAGAGGGACGTACGGCCATTGATCATGATGCCAGCCCATACCATGACACTACATGTCGGATATCGGTCCCTTTCCTGTATGTTTGCTGGACAATATGCAGTACCACTATCACGCCAGATCAGTTGTCGTCGACAATCAGACGATAGACTGTATCTACTTTCATCTGAGAAGAGGACAGCAGACCAGTCGTTATCAGTCCAATTGCGATGCTGATGGCACCATTGCAAACGGCCGGTACCGTGACGTCTGGACAATGGGATGCACACAACAGGACGGCGGGCGTATAGTCCTCCTTCATGCAAACGTCTGGCGACAGTTTTTCGGGAGATCCGCTTGCCAGTAGCAGCCATAAACTGATTTGCTACCTCACTAGCTGTGCTGCGCCAGTGTCTTTTTGTTGATAGCACTATGTACCGACCTTCTGCAGGTGTACTGCGAACACGACCTCCCCCGTGACGTTTGCTACACTCTCCATTTGTTTGAAATGATTTCCAAAGCCTTGAAACAACACTGTGGCTGACGTCGAACTCCCTGGCAACATCTGTTATTTTTCGCCCTTCTTCAATCTTGCGAATAATACGGCTATGCGTAAAATCATCTAGGTGATGTCGGGAAGACATACTGAAAAGTGCAAGTTCGTCAATTGATTCTTTCCCTTTCAACTTTGCGTTTGAACAACAACGGTCAATACGCGTCAAATCCTTTATATCTCTTATCAGCGCTATGACGTCACGAACAAGTTCAACAATCCAAAATTTGCATACGCACAACACGTCTTACTGTATCCCGCACTTATGCTAATTTCCACATTTTACTGCCTTCCATTTTATGGTTGCTATCGTTGCTATTGTCATCCGTCCTTAGCAATTGTCCGGCAGTGTATATACACTGAAGAGCAATTGAATTAGAGACGGCTGGCGTTATGTAAATGTGGCGCTGTGGGCGGCCCTGTAAACGGAAACGACATGACGTATGCAGCGATCCGACAATATAAGGACTGAGGCGACGGGAATCAGTAAAAGGGGCCGCGGGTGGCCTAGTGGGCAACGTTCGTGACTGCCACGGAAAGGACTAAGGTTCAATCCCAGGCAGGTACGAACGCTCGATCCACCAAATATCCGCCGTACGTCGGATGGGCACGTTAAGCCGTCGGGCCCCGGGTACTGGCCCCCGGTAATAAATAAGGGCGTCTTTCTCCCTCTTTCTACTTCGCTTCCGTGTCATTTGCCTATCGGGCACTCTAGCCCAAATCTCCTAGCTTCCTATTTCTAAGGGTTGTTTAAGACCCGGGATCAGACACTCCCTTCCTAAAATCCTCTACATATGATCATCATGATAATCAGAATCAGTAAAAGTCGGGCACAGTATGGGTAAGACGAAGGATCTAAGAGCATTTGATCGTGGAAATATTGTCGGGGCCCGACGAATGTGTCACTCCATCTCGGAAGTCGTGCAGGCACTGGGATTTTCACGAACCACTGTGTCACGGCTTCACCGTGAGTGCATCGAATCCGGTAAACCATCACTGCAAGGGCCAACTGCCGTGGACAACAGCGTGTGGATGAGCGGGGTCATCGTCGTCTAGCTCGCATTGTAACAGCAGATAGACGGGCCACAGTGCATGAAATCACTCTGGAATTTAACGCTGGTGCACAAAAACGTGTAAGCAGCCACACCATCCAGAACCATCTCCTCGCCATCGTCCCACGTGGGTACCGCTGCTGACCGCACATCACAAGGTGCAAAGATTAGCATGGGCGCGGAAACATCGCCACTATACCCTAGACATGTGGAATAATGGTGCCTGGACTGATGAGTCAATATTAACGTTGGTACATGCGGATGGCAGGATACGAGTACGGCGCAAACCACATGAAGCGATGGATCCTTCTTGCCAGCAGGGTACTCTTCAAGCTGGTGAGGATGGCATTCTCGTCTGGGGACTGCTTACGTGGACTGAAATGGGACCCCTGGTACGTGTGACATCGTCCCTCACAGGTCAACGTTACCGGGATATCCTGGACGACCATTTGCTCCTGTTTGTGCGTCTTCAACATCCCACTGGGGACCTCATCCTGCAACAAGACAATGCACCGCGCCATCGCTCCCGAATTGTATCCAAATGGTTGGATGAACACTCCACCGACGTAACCTCGATTTCTTGGCCAGCTAGGTCACCTGAACTCAACCTCATCGAGCACATCTGGGATGCCATCGAGAGAGTTGTTCGAGGCTCTGACCCCTTCCATCAAATCTTCGTGAACTGTGGGAACTTGTTCAGGGGTCGTGGATCCGTATGGCTTCCCAACGCTTCCGGTGTCTTGTTGAGCTCATGCCGAGACGAATCGCTGCCGTCTTCAGGGCGAAAGGTGGTGCTACACCTTACTAGACAGGTATATCTAATTCAATTGCTCTTTAGTGTACAGGGTGCATAGGAAAGTCCTTTTACCCTGGAATAACTTGCGAACGGAGAGAGGTATAGTTATGCAAGTGAGATAACGGTAAAGTAAAGCGACTACGCCCGATCGAAAGCAACCAATCCCAGCGCCCCTAGTGGCGAAATGCGGAAGTTAGCTATTACAAATCGAAAACGAAAAGAGATAGAGCAAAATTTCCAAATACAAAGTTGTAGAGCTTCAATTAATTAGTACAAAACGATATTTGTTTTACGCGGATAAGATAAATTGTCGCCTGAATACGCTAAAATGTCCGAAATCGATGCACTACCTTTTGTGTGATCGTTTGAAGGGAACAGGCATAGGTATGAGCAAATACACACAATGTATTGCATAAATGCGTAGTTATGTCAATACAGTTTGATGACGTCCGACAAAACAAAAACAAAAAAAGGCAAACTGGCGCACAGTGACAAAAAGTTAATGTCGAGTATGTTCGTAGAGTTCACCATTGCCCACGATACACATTTCTATTCATGAAAGTAACTCTGCATGTACATTCCTCAGCATGGAAGGTGTCACACTATTACAAGCATCTGTAACACGACGACGTAGTTCCAGCAGACTTGTAGGCGCTGTTGCATACACCTGATTTTTTACGTAACCCCAGAAATCCAAGATTGCCATTCTCACACAGCGTACGTAGACCTAAACTTCTGATCAGGGTACATCCTGCTACTGGTTTTTATATCGTAGGTACGGTACAACGTCACAATCTGCATTTGGTTACCGCTACATTTGCGAAATGTGAATACGCAGATTCGAATTGTCGCGCATCGATTTCGGACATTGTAGGGTATTCAGGCGACAATTTATCTTATCTGTGTAAAACAAATGTCGTTTTGTACTAATTAATTGATGCGCTGCAACTTTGTAATTGGAAATTTTGCTCTATCTCTTTTCGTTTTCGATTTGCAATGGCTAACTTCCGCATTTCGCCACTAGGGGCGCTGCTATTGGTTGCATTCGATCGGGCGCAGGGCATAACTGTACCTCTCTCCGTTCGCACGTTATTTCAGGCTAAAGGTACTTTCCTGTGCACCCTGTATATATATATATATATATATATATATATATATATATATATATATATATATATATATATATATATATATATATATATATATATATATATATACTTAAGAGCAAAACTGAAGACTAAGGAAAAAATTTTAGAATTTAAAACGAAGGGTGCAAAATAACCTGAAAATCAAAACGCGCAACGCAGCAGTTTTGAAAATTCAGAATTCACATTCTATAAGGATACCTAAGCAAAAAAATACATATATAATTTTGACTCACACCTAGTACAATATAGAAAAGGTTATGTATCTACCTGTGTGAGTAAAGGAGAAAAGAAAAAAATAAAATAAAACAACTGAATGTAGAAGGTGTCGAGAATACTGAGCCTTGGCTTTATCAAGGACCAGCAAAAACTCTGCATTTTCTCACTTCCACAAAGACCTAGTTGGAAATGGGTTTCTGCAAGGCCATAGATGCAAGTAATATTCCCACCTAAAATAGTTTAAAAAATATATATATAAGTCATGTCCTCCGTAGAGTAGCATGACCCAGCACCAGTTAACAATTTCGCTTGCATCCATTAACCTTCATGGCCCGACCCATGCTCTTCATCTGTTACTATTAAACAGAGAGAAGAAGATTAAAGAGAACTCAAGCTGTGAGAGTGACATAATAAATAGAAATGATTTTCAGCTATAACGAAATTCAAGTTCGTTTGAGAGAGAATTTAAACCTGAAAAACAAATTTTACATTGCAATTAAAAAGGAAATGTTAATTTATAACGAACAGATTTTTGAAAGAAAACTTGAGTCTAAAAACCCCTACTCTACAACTTATGATAGCACGAAAACGAGAATAAGTTAAAGATAATAATTAACTAAAGAAAACTTTGTGAAAGTTATATACCTTAAACAGTTAGTTGCAATATGTACAAAGTATTTCAGCAGTGCTTTAAGTGCATAATTAATTAGTTATTAAGAACTTAACTACTTTGAAAAAACAGCGCATAGACAGCGCATAGAAAAGGAACAAGCTTAATCTTCTGTTCTAGGTACCACAAAAGACGCTCAAAGTTACAAAGAAAAGTAAGAGTTAAAACCCGCATAAATGTTAACAGACAAACCAATGCTTAAAAGCTGAAAAGCTAAAAAACGACAGAGAAAAGGTACATGAAGTACAAACATTGAACTTATAAAACCTAGAACCCAAAAACAAGGAAGAGAGCTTACCTCTGGTGTTACAAAAACTTTTCTCCTCACAAGAGAGAACATGGCTGACCTCTTCCGCTCCTAGACGCTGGGGGGCAGTGAGGGTGGGGCTGATGGCCTCTCATACAGCAAACCAACGCGCGGAGATTTAACCAGAAAAAATATATAAACTTAAGACTGTGGATCTGTATGATCAGAATGAGCAGAATTAACTCTCCAGAATACATGAGAAATATTATAAATAAATACACGAGCAGTTTATTTAATAATCTTTGCATGTATTAAATCACCTTAGTGAGCTTTATAGATTAATCAGAATCTTATTAATTTTAATGTTGGTTTTACTATTTTTAGTATAGCTATCCTAGTGATGAATAACTAGTTTTCTTTTTTTATTTGTTTTTATTTTCTTTTATAAACAGATTTTTAAGCTTTTTTTGTGATTTTGTTTATATTATTTAATTTTTTTGTTTTAATAGGACCGTCATATCCATAGCACTAAGGTTCCTTTAGGTAGTTAATAGGCATCCTCTGCCAACTTCTTACGGCTTTGATTGGTCAGAATCATATTATTAACTGTGTAGAAAATTAAAGCAGATCTGCCAACCTTACTCCATTGTCAGAATAATTTTCTTAAAGTTCTTTTGATGAAAGAAGAAGGAATTTCGTTCTCTAGAAAACTTTCCTAATAGTATATTAATGTAGTAATTGAAGTCCAAATTGTTGCTGCAAATTCTGAAATTCTTAGACCTGAGAAATTAGTACATTCTCAATTACTTTGGTATCTTCACTGGAATAATAACATTTCAACCAAAGTAATTGAGAATGTACTAATTTCTCAGGTCCTAAGAATTTCAAGAATTTGCAGCAACAATTTGGACTTCAATTACCACATTAATATACTATTAGAAAGTTTTCTAGAGAACGAAATTCCTTCTTCTTTCATCAAAAGAACTTTAAGAAAAATTATTCTGAATAATGGAGTAAGGTTGGCAGATCTGCTTTAATTTTCTACACAGTTAATAATATGATTCTGACCAATCAAAGCCGTAAGGAAGTTGGCTAGAGGATGCCTATTAACTACCTAAAGGAACCTTAGTGCTATGGATATGACGGTCCTATTAAAACAAAAAAAATTAAATAATATAAACAAAAACACAAAAAAGCTTAAAAATCTGTTTATAAAAGAAAATAAAAACAAATAAAAAGAAAACTAGTTATTCATCACTAGGATAGCTATACTAAAAATAGTAAAACCAACATTAAAATTAATAAGATTCTGATTAATCTATAGAAGCTCACTAAGGTGATTTAATACATGCAAAGATTATTAAATAAACTGCTCGTGTATTTTATAATATTTCTCATGTATTCTGGAGAGTTAATTCTGCTCATTCTGATCATACAGATCCACAGTCTTAAGTTTATATATTTTTTTCTCTGGTTAAAATCTCCGCGCGTTGGTTTCTTGCTGTATGAGGAGGCCATCAGCCCCACCTCACTGCCCCCAGCGTCTAGAGAGTGGCGGAAGAGGTCAGCCATGTTCTCCTCTTGTGAGGAGAAAAGTTTTTGTAACACCAGAGGTAAGCTCTCTTCCTTGTTTTTGGGTTCTAGGTTTTATAAGTTCAATGTTTGTACTTCATGTACCTTTTCTCTGTCGTTTTTTAGCTTTTCAGCTTTTAAGCATTGGTTTGTCTGTTAACATTTATGCGGGTTTTAACTCTTACTTTTCTTTGTAACTTTGAGCGTCTTTTGTGGTACCTAGGAACAGAAGATGGCTAAGCTTGTTCCTTTTCTATGCGCTGTCTATGCGCTGTTTTTTCAAAGTAGTTAAGTTCTTAATAACTAATTAATTATGCACTTAAAGCACTGCTGAAATACTTTGTACATATTGCAACTAACTGTTTAAGGTATATAACTTTCACAAAGTTTTCTTTAGTTAATTATTATCTTTAACTTATTCTCGTTTTCGTGCTGTCATAAGTTGTAGAGTAGGGGGTTTTAGACTCAAGTTTTCTTTCAAAAAATCTGTTCGTTATAAATTAACATTTCCTTTTTTAATTGCAATGTAAAATTTGTTTTTCAGGTTTAAATTCTCTCTCAAACGAACTTGGAATTTCGTTATAGCTGAAAATCATTTCTATTTATTATGTCACTCTCACAGCTTGAGTTCTCTTTAATCTTCTTCTCTGTTTAATAGTAACAGATGAAGAGCATGGAGTCGGGCCATGAAGGTTAATGGATGCAAGCGAAATTGTTAACTGGTGCTGGGTCATGCTACTCTACGGAGGACATGACTATATATATATTTTTTAAACTATTTTAGGTGGGAATGTTACTTGCATCTATGGCCTTGCAGAAACCCATTTCCAACTAGGTCTTTGTGGAAGTGAGAAAATGCAGAGTTTTTGCTGGTCCTTGATAAAGCCAAGGCTCAGTATTCTCGACACCTTCTACATTCAGTTGTTTTATTTTATTTTTTTTCTTTTCTCCTTTTACTCACACAGGTAGATACATAACCTTTTCTATGTTGTACTAGGTGTGAGTCAAAATTATATATGTATTTTTTTGCTTAGGTATCCTTATAGAATATATATATATATATATATATATATCATCATCATCATCATTGTCAACCATTATCAATCCACTGCTGGACGAAGGTCTCCCCAAGTTTCCTCCACAACGGTCTGTCTTGTGCCAGTCTCCTCCATGTCACTCCCGCATATTTACGAATTTCATCCACCCATCTCCCATGTGGTCTTTTTCTGGGTCTTTTCCTGTCCCTTGGAATCCAATCTAAAATTTCGGCTGTCCATCTATGGTCTGTCCTTCTGGCAGTATGTCCAGCCCATTGCCATTTCAGGGATTTAACTCTGATCATGATGTCTTCCACTCTTGTCATTTTTCGGATCCACGAGTTCCTCTTCTTATCTCTCCTGGTTATACCAAGCATGCACCTCTCCATGCTACTTTGAGTTGTCTGCAGCCTTTGTATGTCTCTTTTAGTTAAGGTCCACGTCTCTGCACCATACGTAAGCACTGGAAGGATGCATTGATCAAACACTTTTCTTTTAAGACATAATGGCATATTGCTCTTGAAAATTATGCTGTTTCTTCCAAAAGCTCTCCAGGCAAGTTTTGTACGCCGATTAATTTCTTCATCAATGTGACCCTCACTTGATATCTGCTGTCCAAGATAAACATACGTATCTGTTATCTCCAGTTTTTCTCCATCAATCGATAAATCTTCATTTCTTGTAAAAGCATTGAACATCACTTTTGTCTTCTGAAAGTTCATTTTTAATCCCACTTCTTTACTCTTGTCAGCAAGTTCCTGGATCATACTCTGCAGCTCTGATGGGGTAGTTGCAAAAATGACTACGTCATCAGCAAAACGAAGGTGGGTTAGATAATCTCCATTAATCTTTATCCCTTTGTTTTCCCAGTTCAGTGATTGAAAGACATTTTCCAATGTGGCATTAAAGAGCTTCGGAGATATGGTGTCACCTTGTCTCACTCCCTTTCCAATTTTTATGTGTGTTGTATTTTCAAACAGCCGAATCTTTGCACTTGCATTTTCATAGATGTTATTAATAATATTAATGTATGCATCTTCAATACCGCAGGATTTCAGAGCCGTGGTAACTGCTGATGGTTTCACCGAATCAAAGGCTTTTTCATAATCGATAAAAGCCATGCACAATGGAAGTTAATATTCCCTCGCTCTTTCAATTAGTTCTCTCAGTACGTGGATATGATCTATTGTGCTGTAGCCACTCCTGAATCCAGCTTGTTCTCTCGGTTGAGCCATGTCCAGTGTTACCTTCAAGCGGTGTGAAAGAACTTTAGTGAAGATTTTATAAACTACTGATAGGAGGCTGATAGGTCTGTAGTTCCTGAGATCCTCAATGTCACCTTTTTTATGTAGCAGAATCATTGTAGCATTGTTCCAATCCTCAGGAATCTTCCCTTCATTAAGGCATCGAGTGAAAATTTGGGCGAGTACTGTTTCAATTTCTCCACTTGCTTCTTGTATGATGTCTATAGTAATTCCATCTTCTCCTGGAGCTTTCCCCCGCTTCATGTTCTTGATTGCATGAGCAACTTCTGCTGGGAGGACTGGAAGAACTCTGGTACCTTTCATGATGTCTGGAGTACATGTATCTTCCCTTTCATATAATTTGGAGTAGAAATCTTTCACTCTTGTCATATATATATATATATATATATATACAGTAGTTTACAGTTTTCGCCTATAGTTTATATACGATTGTGACGTACGTCGCTCTTAACCTCTTTAGGGCTTTGGGAAGAAGACACCATGTAATAGAAAACACTATGTCAGACACTAGGAAATTCTGAACATGTAAAATAATATTTTTGAATGTTTAATTTGTGACGTATATACGTCGCTCTTAATCTCTTTGGGGTTTTGGAAAGAAGACACCATGTAATGGAAGACACTATGTAATGTTTTGAACATGTAAAATAATATTTTTGAATGTTTAATTTGTGATGTACGTCACTCTTAATCTCCTTGGAGGGCTTAAGCCCCCAAAGCCCCCTCCGTGGGTGCGCCAATAGATCACTGAGCTGCTCACGGTGGTCATTAAACCTCCAATAAAAAAAAATAAAAAAAAACCGATCCCTAAATTTTAAGTTCTTGAAAAAAAGCAATCACTCGTTTATTTCTTTAAAAGTATTTTGTTTTACATTCATTTTCTCGTCCTCAGAATCTCCTGCTTCTTGCCATGCCACTTTTTTCTTTCTTTTCGTTTGAGGTCATGGTTTTCAGCTGTGACAATCTGGCAATGACACTACTATCGATGAGTTGCGCAAATGGCAAGTTCGTTTCTTTTCACTTTCTCAGCTTTTGTGCGTTTTCTGTAGTTCATCGCTTGTGTGTTTCTCAACACCCACTGAAATGACTTTCGTGACACGAAAGTGCATTGTCATAAGACTACCATGTCACACAGTTTGGTCATTATCGTCTGAGACCTTCTAATCTTTGCAATGAGGACAGCATCTGCCATTTTGCCCCAGACTTGTTCTAATGAGAGCGCCACGCATTTCGCAACTGCTCTGGTCTGCTTCAGATTTCCCTATATTCTGAAAGTGATGAACTGCTGAGTCAGGCAGGCAGAATTTTCGCGGATTTGGCTTTACTTCGTACAAGAAATCTGTAGTAGAAGAAGAAAAGCGCATGTTTTGTTTTTAATTACAGCCTTGTGACCTTAACTCATAATTACGTTTTTCCTCAAGACATGTACACTCCCCTGAAAGAAATAAGTGGCTTGGCCAGTGGCATACCGGAAAATCTCGTCCATCCCCCTCAAAAATCTCTTCGAGGCTTTGCGAAAATCTATTAGCACTCAATTACTTAAGGTTTTAAATACACCAGGTCGTGAATACGCAAGGAACGCTTAGCGTAGTAAATCCGTTTATTTTTGTGATGTAAATTTGTAAAGATTCACCAAGCTTTCGTGGGATAAATTTGTATAAAGATTTGCCAAGGCATTTTATGTCTACTTTGCTTTGAGAAAGCCTTCCAGTTGAGTGTGAAAGCTTGGCGAATCTTTATACAAATCTACACCACAAAAATAAACTGGTTTACTACGCTATAAACGTTCCTTGCTTATTAAATTTTTAATTCCATATTATTTATCAGTGGCGCACCCAGGAATTCTTGTTGGAGGGGGCTGTATATATATATATGTAGTATACGTACAGAATGTCTGTACATATATATAGTGTACGCCTATAGTTTATATACTGTTGTGACATACGTCGCTCTTAATATCTTTGGGGCTTTGGGAAGAATACCCTGTGTAAAAGAAGACACTATGACGGACACTATGTAATTTTTTGAACATGTAAAATAATATTTTTGAATGTTTAATTTGTGACGTACGTCGCTCTTAATTTCTTTGGGGTTTTGGGAAGAAGACACCATGTAGCAGAAGACTATGTAATTATTTGAACATGTAAAATAATATTTTTGAATGTTTAATTTGTGACGTTTGTCGTTCTTAATCTCTTTGAGGCTTTGGGAAGAAGACACTATGTAATTATTTGAACATGTAAAATAATATTTTTGAATATTTAGTTTGTGACGTTAGTCGCTCTTAATCTCTTTGAGGCTTTGGGAAGAAGACCCCGTGTAATAGAAGACACTATGTAATTTTTTGAACATGTAAAATAATATTTTTGAATGTTTAATTTGTGACGTTCGTCTCTGACCCCGTGTAATAGAAGACACTATGACGGACACTATGTAATTTTTTGAACATGTAAAATAATATTTTTGAATGTTTAATTTATGACGTACGCCACTCTTAGTCTCTTTGGGAAGAAAACACTATGTAATTTTTTGAATATGTAAAATAATATTTTTGAATGTTTAATTTGGGAAGAAGACACTATGTAATTTTTTAATATGTAAAATAATATTTTTGAATGTTTAATTTGTGAGGTACGTCGCTCTTAATCTCTTTGGGGCTTTGGGAAGAAGACACTATGGCGGACATTATGTAATTTTTTGAACATGTAAAATAATATTTTTGAATTTTTAATTTGTGAGGTTCTTCGCTCTTAATCTCTTTGGGAAGAAGACCCCGTGTAATAGAAGACACTATGGCGGACACTATGTAATTTTTTGAACATGTAAAATAAAAAATAATATTTTTGAATGTTTAATTTGTTACGCAAGTATTTCTTAATATCCTTGGAGGGGGCTTAAGCCCTCAAAGCCCCCTCCGTGGGTGCACCAATGTTATTTATTAGGCTTTATATGCGTTTTAATAATTAAAATACTTTGGAACCTACAGGTATTTTGCGCAAAGCCAAATTTATGGTACTTTTTTACTCCGTGAAACACAAATGTGCACGTTGTAATTGAAATAGTTACTTTAATTTTATACCAATAGAAAGCACTACAAAACAGTTACGCCAAAGTTGAATATATAAGGCAAACAGGGCGGATTTCCGACTAGGCGCGCGACTAGGGCCCCAGAGTTTGAGTGGGGCCCGAAAACGTATAACTGGATTGCCAGTTTTGTTTTACGGACCGAAACAAATCAATCTTTAAAGCGACCACTTAGTTTGTATTGTCGATTGATATTTTACTTTCTCATAATTAGTATTAATAACTTAGTATTTCTTACTGATAGTCGGAATTTTCGAGTTCTTCTCGATGAACTTATTTTGAAAGAAACTGTTAAAATAATTTAGCCTTCCTTTCAGTGGTAAGTTAAGGAAGTATTCACGTTTCCCACACTTTTCATTGTTAAAGGTGAATTTTTAACTCGCCTGATGTGCTGTAAATTGCTGTGATGCTACTTCCAGCTAAAGAAAAACATTTGTGTTGGAACCTTTCCCCCTTCCTGCTTGAGTTGCTGTGAGAAGTGTTTATAGAAACTTTCCTGACGATCGGGAGTCTTTGCTGCTAATTGTGTTTTTTCCTTTGTGGTATGATGATAATCAAGTTTTTTCTCAGCCCTAATCCCTCTAAATCAGCTTAAACCAAAGGAGTTATAATTTAAGCTGAAAAAAAAAAAAGAAATTTGAGAATATCATATCTATCTTTTTTTCTTATTTAATAGTGTTAAAAGAAATTTATATTGTATTGCAACAGCATTTTCTTATTACTTTTTTCTCCCATGGTTTAAAATATTCATAATTATCAAGTATCTCACCTTTTCTATTTCTTAAATCGACATGCTTGCAAAACTAACTTTTTAAAATGAAATAAAAAGTTTCAATGATACTCTTACTCGAAAAGCTGTGGTTTCTACTTTTCCGTTTTGAAACCGGATCTTTTGCATTTAATTCTTACCCTTCCATTTCAGGTATAAAAAAAACAAACTCAAGCATCTTTTTGACAGAATAAGAATAATGCAGACTTCAATTTTCCGATGAAAATAATAATAAAAAAAATGCTTTCAAGAAACTCTTCACGTTCTTGCTCTCCTGCAGGAACTGATGAAATTCTTACTGTCCAGCTTTCTTGGTCCATGGCATTAGTCTATGCCATGGACGACTGAATCTCTTCAATTCAGGGAATTGTTCGCCACAGGAAAACCCTTCCACGAAAAGTCATCCACATTTTTTAAGTGAAATTGCATTTTACACGAATTTTCTAATGCTCGTTGCCCACTACCTGAAAAACTTAAATATTTGAGAAGGAACAGTTAAGCCTAATTTGAGGGGTACAGAAATAATTTTTCCCTGTAAGTTGAATTGTTTTTTCACAACAGAAGTTCAATATTTTGAATTTCCGACTTTGATAGCCCTTAGTAGTAAATTCATCAAGGTATATGGGATATTTCAAATGCCAAACTTAATGTACTTTGAGTTTTCATTAGCTGCAAAAATAACTTTTGAAATATCTCTAAAAACAAAAAGTTTGATGCGCTCGGATAAGCGATTATACTAGCACTGTTTCTTACAAAACGTTCTATTAGTTTGTCGGAAAAGTCATGACTTATTTTGGCACCCGATGGCGGTTGGGCGGTTTTGGAAGTACTAGAGGCATGCGCAGCTCTGTGTTACGGCTATGGCATTCGACAGGTGCCAGCTCTAGCTGCAGTCTAAAAGGAATAGTGAGCGATTTGGTTGATTTGCGGAGATTTGACATCTAGTTGAAGATGGAAGACCAAACTGGGCATTTTCGCCATATTTTACTGTTTTATTTCCGTAAAGGGAAGAAAGCGCGTCAAGCTTGTGAAAAGTTGCTTAAAGTGTACGGTGATAATGCTCTACAAGAACGTCAGTGCCAGCGGTGGTTCGCAAAATTCCGTGCTGGTGATTTTCACCTCAACGATGTTCCTCGGTTGAGGAGGCCCACCGAGGTTGATGACGACCAAATCAAGGCATTGATCGAGTCAAACCCACATTACACGACACGAGAGATTACAGACACATTCCACATCCATCATTCAAGCGTTCACGACCACCTGAAGAAGCTGGGATACGTAAGCAAGCTCGATGTGTGGGTTCCTCAGGAACTCAAAGAAGCTCAATTGACGGCGCGTATAAACATCTGCGATATGCTCATTAAACGTGAGGAAAAGATCCGTTTTTGAAGCGACTGATAACTGGTGATGAAAAGTGGATTGTGTTCAACAATGTGCTGCGCAAACGGTCTGGGTCCCGACGTGCTGCTTCGCCTCAAACGACATCAAAAGCAGACATTTATCAGCGGAAGGTTCTAGTCTTAGCGTAGTGGGATTTTAAAGGTGTCGTGTTTTTCGAGCTCCTTCCACGGAACCAAACAATCAATTCGAATGTGTACTGTCGGTAATTGGACAGTTTGAACGAATCCATCATCCAGAAACGTCCAGAGCTCGTTCATCGAAAAGGTGTTGTGTTCCATCACGACAACGCGAGACCACACACAAGTTTGATCACCCGCCAAAAATTATTAGAGCTTGGGTAGGATGTGTTGCCACACCCAACATACTCGCCTGACCTTGCGCCGTCAGACTTCCACTTGTTTTGCTCTCTTCAACAGTCCTTGCGTGGTATAACATTCAATTCAGATGAGGCTATAAATCAACACCCTGTACAGTTTTTCGCCACGAAAGACAGGTCCTTCTATGAACGAGGCATTCTGTAGCTCACTGAAAGATGGCAAAAGGTTATCGAACAAAACGGGCATTACATCATTGATCGATCTTTGTTCTTTTTATCAATAAATGACCTTTGCAAAACATGGCTAAAATACGTCATGACTTTTCCGGCAACCCAATAGTAATAGGAAGATAGAATGGCATTTTAAAAAGCGCAAAAACACTTTTTTAAGCTTTATTTTCTTTTATTAATATGACAGATCAAAATTTCTGAGGCGATCAGAAGGGGGAGGGGGACCCTGAGTCTTTTAGGGCCTAGGGCCCCAAAAAATCTAAAGTCGCCTCTGCATGCAAATTTTATTCTTTTAAAGAACTAAGGCCAGCCTCTTCGGAATGCTTCACGATCACGCGTACAAAACACGTGATTTCATATGACAGTGTTCAATGACCTCATTGGCGGTTCTAGACAAAAAAAATTGCAGGGGCGCAAAAAATTTGGGTGCACCATTTCTTCATGTGTCCGTAATTAATCAAAATTACTCAAAAAGCG
Source organism: Macrothele yani (assembly GCA_039090855.1). Classification (NCBI taxonomy): domain Eukaryota; kingdom Metazoa; phylum Arthropoda; class Arachnida; order Araneae; family Macrothelidae; genus Macrothele; species Macrothele yani. Next base: position 7,810,267 of record CM076999.1, on the reverse strand, counting down.
GTTATATGGAGGGGGGCACCCACGGCCCCGCCTAGAACTACCACTGAATGACCTTTTCCAATCTATGCAAAAATACATAACATATTGTTGCGGGTATTACGTCACAGAGTTACTATAAATAGCTGGCACGTGTGCGAAGAACAAGGTTCAGGCGTGGTTTGGAGGTAACGTGGCTTGCAAAGGAAACATGCAGACGCCGGATTTGAGAGCCATCTTCCTGTATGAATTTAAACTGTGCCATTCTGCAGGAATTGCCGCTCGAAACGTTAACAAAGCATTTGGGGAGACTACAGCCAACGAACGAACCATTCCGCAATGGTTTGTGAAGTTTCGAAGCGGAGATACGGACCTGCAAAACGAAGCACGTGGTCACCGAACTGTTGCTGTTTCTGACGATGTTCTGTTACGTGTGGTTGAAGAGGACCCCCGAAAAACGTGTCGTGAGATAGCGGCAAAGGTTGGAGTCCACCACACGACAGTTGTTCGACGTCTGGCTGCGCCGGGTAAGGTAAAAAAGCTGGACATGTGGCTGCCGCATGAGTTTACAACCGCCAACAAGACTAGGCGTTTGGAAATCTGCACGTCGCTGCTTCCCAGGAATAAACAAGAACCTCTACTGCAGCGAATCCTCACCTGTGACGAGAAGTAGGTCCTTGATGATAATCGGAAACGATCTGCACAATGGTTAAGCAAGGCACAGTCTGCTGGACGGCATCTTAATCCACGCCTACACACCAAGAAGACGATGCTCCTTGTCTGGTGATCCACAGCCGGGATAATTCATCGGAGTTTCTTGGCAAGAGGACTAACCATCTCTGAAGAACGTTATTGTGCTGAATTACACCAGATGCACGGGAAGTTGTTGCAGAAACAACCGACTTCTTCTGCTCCAGGACAACCCCCACCCTCATGTCGCACAAGGAACGATGCTGACACTAAGTGCCTTGGGCTATGAAGCACTACCTCATCCTGCCTATCACCTGTTTCTTTGTCCGGAATACTTCCTGTCCGGGAAACAGTTCACGAAAGACAATGAGGTTCAATGTGCAGTTCATGACTTCTTCGGGTCCCAGCCACAAGACTTTTTTCGTTCCGGGATCATGGCCTTGCCGGACAGATGGCAACTATGTGTCGATGCCGAGGGGATTATTTTGCCTAGGTAAGTTGTCCTACTTTTCCGTTCTAGCCGCCCCACGCGTGCTGGTCCTTTGCCGGACATTTCATTCGCACCAACCCAATATCTGTTCAGTGAAGAAGGCCGGACACTACATTCGCACCAACCCAATATCTGTTCAGTGAAGTAGGCCGGGCATTTCATTTGCACCAACCCATATCTGTTCAGGGAATAAGGCCGGACATTTCATTTGCACCAACCCTATATCTGTTCAGTGAATAAGGCCGGACATTTCATTCGCACCAACCCAATATCTGTTCAGTGAATAAGGCCGGACATTTTATTTGCACCAACCCAATATCTGTTCAGTAAAAAAGGCCGGACATTTCATTCGCACCAACCCAATATCTGTTCAGTAAATAAGGCCGGACATTTCATTTGTACCAACCCAATACATAGCCACCATGAAAAAGAAATGAAGAGAGAGACAGAGAGAGAGAGAGAGAGAGAGAGAGAGAGAGAGAGAGAGAGAGAGAGAGAGAGAGAGAGAGAGAGAGAGAAGAAGAAGAAGAAAGAAAAAAACAACAACTCGATTACGATTATTAATGTTAAAAAATATCGATTACGATGAGCGACGATTGAATAATTGCTGTTAATTTAAAAACATCCGATTCTGTTGCGTAAAAAGTAGCCTCGCACGACCAGGCCTTGAAAACTAAGAGGCCTGGCTGCGCCACGCCTCAATTGCATGCCTGTACGGAAGCAAGTATTAAACTAAATGATGTCACATGCACAGTGGTTGGACAAAATAATGTGAACACCTAGGAAAAGAAAGTTTTGCGTACCTAGTAGTGTGTGGGACCACCTTTGGCATTCAGAACCACCTGCATACTCCTTGGGATGACGCATATAAATCCTGGATAGTGGTTAGTGGGATATTACGCCATTCTTCATGCAAAAAGAAGGTTTTACGTACCTAATACGGTGTGGGACCACCTTGGGCATTCAAAACCGACTGAATCCTCCTTGGAATGGACGTATACAAATCCTGGATGGTGGTTAGTGGGATGTTAGACCAAGCTTCATGCAGAAAGAAGGTTTTACGTGCCTAATTGGGTGTGGGACCACCTTTGGCATTCAAAACAGCCTGAATACTCCTTGGAATGGACGCATACAAATCCTGGATGGTGGTTAGTGGGATGTTACACCATTCTTCATGCAGAAAGAAGGTTTTACGTACCTAATAGGGTGTGGGACCACATTTGGCATTCAAAACCGCCTGAATCCTCCTTGGAATGGACGCATACAAATCCTGGATGGTGGTTAGTGGGATGTTACACCATTCTTCATGCAGAAAGAAGGTTTTACATACCTAATATGGTGTGGGACCACCTTTGGCATTCAAAACCGACTGAATCCTCCTTGGAATGGACGCATACAAATCCTGGATGGTGGTTAGTGGGATGTTACACCATTCTTCATGCAGAAAGAAGGTTTTACGTACCTAATAGGGTGTGGGACCACCTTTGGAATTCAAAACCACCTGAATCCTCCTTGGAATGGACGCATACAAATCCTGGATGGTGGTTAGTGGGATGTTACACCATTCTTCATGCAGAAAGAAGGTTTTACGTACCTAGTAGGGTGCGGGACCACCTTTGGCATTCAAAACCACCTGAATCCTCCTTGGAATGGACGCATACAAATCCTGGATGGTGGTTAGAGGGATGTTACACCATTCTTCATGCAGAAAGAAGGTTTTACGTACCTAATAGGGTGTGGGACCACCTTTGGCATTCAAAACCACCTGAATCCTCCTTGGAATGGACGCATACAAATCCTGGATGGTGGTTAGTGGGATGTTACACCATTCTTCACGCAGAAAGAAGGTTTTACGTACCTAATAGGGTGTGGGACCACCTTTGGAATTCAAAACCACCTGAATCCTCCTTGGAATGGACGCATACAAATCCTGGATGGTGGTTAGTGGGATGTTACATCAGTCTTCATGCGGAAAGAAGGTTTTACGTACCTAGTAGGGTGCGGGACCACCTTTGGCATTCAAAACCACCTGAATCCTCCTTGGAATGGACGCATACAAATCCTGGATGGTGGTTAGTGGGATGTTACACCAGTCTTCATGCGGAAAGAAGGTTTTACGTACCTAGTAGGGTGCGGGACCACCTTTGGCATTCAAAACCACCTGAATCCTCCTTGGAATGGACGCATACAAATCCTGGATGTTTGTTAGTGGGATGTTACACCATTCTTCATGCACAAACTGCTCCAGGTCCTTGAGAGATGCAGGAGGAGGATAATGGGATGTTACTCTGTTTTCCAACACAGACCACAGTGGTTGGATGATGTTTAAGTCTGGTGATTGGGGAGGCCAAGGAAGGTGTGAAAGTTCGTCTTCATGTTCCTCAAACCATGATTGGACATTCTGAGCTCTGTGAATTGTGGCGTTATCATTTTGATAGATGGCATCCTCTGCAGGAAATAATGCCTGAGCTATTGGATGGACTTGGTCGGCCAAAATGGTTTCATACACCCTGCCAGTAATCAGTTCTTTCAAGGTGATCAGGGCACCTGCTGAAAACCACGATATGACAGCCTAGAGCATGACAAAACCACCACCATGCTTCACTGTTGAGAGCAGACAGTCTGGGTTGTACGCTTCTCATGGTGTTCTCTACGCGCAAACACGTTCTGCTGTGGGGAATAGTATGAATGTGGTTCATCCGACTACATTACACACTTCCATGCATCGGAAGTCCACGATTTATGATCCTGGCACCACTGCAATTGCCGTTGTGCATTCACCCGGGTCATCAGAGGTTTTGCAATAGCAGCTCTGCCATGAATATCTTGTTTATGCAGTTCCCTGCGCTCTGTTTTGGTTGATACTGGGGTCTGGAGTTGCAGATTGACCTCTGCACTAATTTTTCGGCGACGTGGTATTCATATTACAGGCAACACTTTTCTTTAATGCTCTCCTGTCTCTATCAGGCCAGGGACGTTTTCCGGCCGCTCTTGTGTTTCGCGGACGAGGTTTTACCACGAACACGGTATGCTATCATGACGCTAGACCCACTACCCTGTCTACTGTTGTCACGTAGACACCAACTAGCTAGCCACCAACAATTAGCCCTTTTTCGAAGTCCGTTAGGTCGCTCATTTCGTCGTCACCGTGAAATAAATGTTACAACAAGACACTTTAAATGCACTTAAACATGACCTTGAGGTTCTAAACAAAGTTATTACAACAACAAAAAAGTGATGGACACCTTTGCGTATTGTGACGTACGCAGCTGCATTAAAAGTCGCTTCTTTGTGCGCGGTGTTCACATTATTCTGTCCAATCCTGTATATATACATGTAAAAATATTGTCAGAAGAACGGACCACTGCCGGACAACCGAAATTTTAGACTGGATTCCAAGGGACAGGAAAAGACCCAGTAGAAGGCCACATAGGAGATGGGTGGATGAAATTCGAAAGCACGTCGGAGTAACATGGAGGAGACTGGGGCAAGATAGACCGTTGTGGATGAAATTTAGGGAGACCTTCATCCAGCAGTGGATTGATAAAGACTAACAATGATGATGATATCGAAAAGCGAAATTCCGGCATAGTATTACAAGGAAAGGTTTTATTACGTCGTTCGACATGTACACATAAGAAAAAAAAATGACATCAGACTTTATATATATTTTCGTCTCCAGAAGTTTGATAGGAATATTCGTTTTATAGCAAACAGACCCACACATCACAGATTATTTCGTACATGTTACAAGTACGTAGCACTGAAACATTGAGACTTTTCAGATGCGTTGCGCAATGTAACAGTAATGTTTCAGAAACCTTACGGTTACGTCAAAAATTCTCAACCGTTACATAACTTTGAAACATAACCGATACGTTACAGTGAAAAGTCTTTGTAACTTCAACGTATCAACTTCATGCTACTTTTACGTATTTGAAAGATATTTGCGACTTCGTTACATTACTGTTACGTATTTGAAAGATATTTGCAACTTCGTTACATTACTGTTACGTATTTGAAAGATATTTGCAACTTCGTTACATTACTGTTACGTATTTGAAAGATATTTGTGACATCATCATATTACTGTTACGTATTTGAAAGATATTTGTGACATCATCATATTACTGTTACGTATTTGAAAGATATTTGTGACATCATCATATTACTGTTACGCATTTGAAAGATATTTGCGACATCATGATATTACTGTTACGTATTTGAAAGATATTTGTGACATCATCATATTACTGTTACGTATTTGAAAGATATTTGTGACATCATCATAATACTGTTACGTATTTGAAAGATATTTGTGACATCATCATATTACTGTTACGCATTTGAAAGATATTTGCGACATCATCATATTACTGTTACGTATTTACTATGTTGAACATTATAGTTTTAATTAACTTTGTAAAATCACAATAAAAAATATTACACTCGACAGCTGTTTGAAAAGCAACAACAGTCGTATTACGAGTTGTTTACGTTTTCACAGGTTCAACGCAGTCCGCTGTCCATTGGAAACAGTGGCGGCGTTTATACATGTATATTGATAACAAAAGAAATAAAATCGATCCCAAATAAGGGTGTGGAATAGATGTATAATAGAAAGAATGAGGGTGTCGAATAGAAAAATGAGAGTGTCGAATTTCTATTATACATGTGGAATAGATGTATAGCGAAAAAAAAGAAAGAAAATCAAATTCATTTCTCGAAATACCTACCAATATGAAATTTCTCAGCTTCAAGTAAAAAAAAAAAAAAACATGCAGGTATAATATACTAATACAGCAACACAGCCATCTAGTTAGATTTTATAAAATGCTTTTTAGAATTTAAAAATTATAATAATCAAAACAATTACTTACTTTCAGATAATCTTGAATCACAAATAAAAAAGAAAAAAGAAAAAAGGATGAATTATATTAAGTCAACTAACTAGCTAACTCGAGTACGACAGTCACCAAAGAATATCCCAGTAGCACATGGAAGGACTAGGAGAGTGCTTCGGTGAAATGGCATAAATGCGCATGCGCATCCACGCCGTTGCCAAACCAAAAATCTAAAATATCGCCGGAATGTAATATCAAGGTAGCAATTATGTACAATGGAAACTATAAAACAGTAGTATCGGTGAATGCTATTTTTAACGTAACCTTAATGTACAAAGAGTTATGTTTCAAAATAGATGTTGCTGAAACGTAATTGTAAGATATCTCTGAAAGTGCAACGAAAATGAGAGATTGTAATATGATTGATACATATCTGAAACGTTTTGTGCTGTATGGGAAATTAAGGCCCCCAAGAATTACTATCTCTTCTATGTATTTCTCGAAGTATATTTGTTTTCTATTAAATGCCTTCGATTATCCCGGCTATCGGCTGCAGTACGGGCAGCACGGGAAGCCAGCAACACGTGGCTCCCGATCTTTTTTTTTTTTTTTTTGTTTCTGTGGAAATCAGCGGCGCGCTCACAGATAGGTTCCGTCGGGGAGAGACCCCCCGCCCCCTCCCGAAAATTTTTTTTGTGCTCCATTTATCATATGGAAAAAACAAATGATGTTTCCCTAAAATACTTTAACCCGGGTATGGCTAAATTGTAATAAATAAATAAATAAATGAATAAATACATGAATAAAATAGAAACATGTTTTTATAATTTTAATATTTCCTGATCAAATATTTTAGTCCAGTTTTTGTAAAGATCAATATTTTCCTGTATCTTACAGTCTCACAATAAATATTAACGGATATATTTATTCAAATTTATCTCACTTATAAGAAATACTGCGTATTTTTAACCCGCATGCATATGTTGATTTATGCCAACATTAATTTCAAAAACTACATGCACGATTTTTACATGCATCATCATCATCAATCAATATCAATCTCCTGCTGCTGGATGAAGGTTTCCCCAAACTTCGCCCACAACGGTCTGTGTTGAGCCAGTCTCCTCCATGTCACTCCGGCGTGCTTTCGAATTTCATCCACTCATCTCCCATGTGGTCTTTTCCTGTCCCTTGGAATCCGATCAAGCATTTCAGTTTTCCAACAGTGGTTAGTTCTTCTAGCAATTTTTTCAGCCCATTGCCACTTGATTGTCTTCACATTGATCGTGACGTCATTAACTTGTCATGTCTCTAATCCATGTATTCCACTTCATATCATTCCTGGTAACACGAAGCATGGCAGCCCCGGTAGCACAGTGGTCTAAGCGATGGCTTCTGACCATTCGTCCGAGATGAGTTCTGGTTCGAATCCCGGTTAAGACATGGATCTTATGTTTGTCTTGCGGCTCTGGCTCTCTTCCTTTCCTGGAACCAGTGGTCCTAAATGAGGAACAGACGACCGCTAATAGCACATTCAGTTGCTCACAGTGGTCATTAGACCTTCTCCTGACCATTCGTCTAAGATGGGTTCAAATCCCGGTGAGCCATGGATGCTGTGTTTATCTTACAGCACTGGCTCTCTTCTTTCTCTTGAACCAGTGTCCCTAAATTAGGGACCGGAGATCACTTATAGCACATTGAGAATTGAGTTGCTCACAGTAGTCGTTAAACCTTCTCCTGCCGCCCCGGTGGCGCAGTGGTCTAAGGCGCTGGCCTCTGATCATTCGTCCGTAAGGGGTCCGGGTTCGAATCCCGGTCAGGCATGGATGTTGTGTTTGTCTTACGGCACTGGTTCTCTCCCTTCCCTGGAACCAGTGACCCTAAATTAGGGACGGGCGACTGCTTATAGCCCATTGAGTTGCTCAGGGTGGTCGTTAAACCTCCAATAAAAAAAAAAAAAAAACCTTCTCCTGATCATTCGTCCGAGATGGGTTCAGGTTCGAATCCCGTGGGGTAAGGATGTTGTGTTTGTCTCATGGCACTGGCTCTCTCCTTTCTCTTGAACCACTGGCCCTAAATTAGGGACAGCGGAGACCGCTTATAGCACACTGAGTTGCTCACAGTAGTCGTTAAACCCTCTCCTGATCATTCGTCCGAGATGGATTCAGGTTTGAATCCCGGTGGGGTATGGATATTGTGTTTGTCTTACGGCACTGGCTCTATCCCTTCTCTTGAACCAGTGGCCCTAAATTAGGGACAGACGACCATTTATAGGTTATAGCACCTTGAGTTGCTCACAGTGGTCGTTAAACCCACTCCTGACCATTCGTCCGAGATGGGCCCGGGTTCGAATCCTGATGAAACATGGATGTTGTGTTTGTCTTACACCACTGGCTCTCTCCCTTCTCTTGAACCAGTGGCTCTAAATTAGGGACAGGAGACCGCTTATAGCACATTGAGTTGCTCATAGTGGTCGTTCAACCCTCTCCTGATCATTCCTCCGAGATGGGATCAGGTTTGAATCCCGGTGGGGCATGAATGTCGTGTTTATCTTACGGCACTGGCACTCTTCCTTCTCTTGAACCAGTGGCCCTAAATTAGGGACAGACGACCATTTATAGGTTATAGCACCTTGGGCTGCTCACAGTGGTCGTTAAACCCACTCCTGACCATTCGTCCGAGATGGGCCCGGGTTCGAATCCTGATGAGACATGGATGTTGTGTTTGTCTTACGGCACTGGCTCTCTCCGTTCTCTTGAACCAGTGGCTCTAAATTAGGGACAGGAGACCTCTTATAGCACATTGAGATGCCCACAGTGGTCGTTAAACAACTGTGGGCATCTCAATGTGCTATAAGACATACAGAGTATGTCCCGGAGGGTCACAGCTGTTATCGCCGCTCGTGGAGGCTCCACCAACTATTGAAGGTGAATAAACATCGTTTTCCTTTGCTACCACATGTGTATAATTACTTGTTGGTAGATAGTGTATATATAGTCTCCTTTTGGGCCTTTTCCTGTTTCTTGGAATTCAGTCTAAATATTCGGTTGCCCATCGGTGGTCCGTTCCCAAGCCAATATATGCACTCACTCTACGCCCAAAAAATAGTTGCACCGAGAAGGAAGCAACTGACAGAAATGAAACTTGGTGGGTAGGTCAAATGATTCAAGCATCACGCACGGCCGCGCATTTGACGCAAGCAAGGAGGGGTCGTAGCGCTGTGCCTGAGCGGCTATATAACGTCATCCCGTTGCGTGTGTTTACCATTCCGACTCGTGCTGTTGTGTTGGTTGCATCGTTTGCAAGTGAAGTATGCATTGGAGAAGAGTTCGGAAGCAATACGAGCAGTTGGAGGAGTTCGAGAGAGGCCGAATCGTCGGACTCCGGGAAAAGGGATGGTATTATCCCCGTATTGCGAGCCATACGGGTCGTGAGGATATCACCATAGCACGCTGCTGACGGCAGTGGATAGAACAAAGCACGCAGCAGCGACAGGAAGGGTGTGGAAGACCTAGACGAACCACGGAGAGAGAGATGACCGACGGATGGTCCGACATGCGTGGAGTGACCCAACAGTCACGATTGCGGATATTCAGCGAGCAGTGGTGCCCTTCATGCATTGTACGATTAGTGCAAGTCCCATTGGCAGACGGCAGCACGACGTAGGACTACACGCACGCAGACCGTTACGACGGCTGTCCTTAACATCATTGCATCGTCGCCAGTGGCTGCAATGGTGTCGTGCCTGACTGTCATGAAGACGCTCAGAATGGCAGCGGGTGATTTTCAGTGACGAGTCCCGCTTTTATGTTGGAGGAGACGACCAACGAATCCGTGTGTGGAGGCACCGTGGTCAGCGCCACGATGAACGGTTTGTTGTCGAGCGTCGCACGTCCAGAAGGCCTGGTATCATGGTGTGGAGTGCAATTGCCTACTATGTCAGATCACCTTTGGTGTTAATTACAGGCACTTTGACTGCCCAACGTTACGTTAATGAGGTCCTGCAACCAGTGGTCTTACCTTTCCTGAACGCTCACTCCGGTGCGATTTTCCAACAGGACAACGCTCGTCCGCGTACTACTGCTGTCTCGAGAGCTTGTCTTCAAGACACTGACACTCTGCCATGGCCAGCCGCATCGCCAGACCTATCGCCGATTGAAAATGTGTAGGATTCTATTGGACGCGCTATCCACACTACCCCTACCGCACAATCTGTAGGAACTGCGTGAGAAGATTCAAGCTGTATGGGATGGTTTATCGCAGGACACCATTAGGTACCTGTACAACTCCATACTGTGATGTCTGGCATGTTGTGTGAGAAAACATGGCGGCCCGACGTCATAATAAGAGAAACTACTTATTGGCGTTTAGCTCAATAAATATTGTCCATATCAGTCTCGGTGTTTAATCCTTTATTGTTCCTGGTAACCTTTACCTTCCTCTCGAATAGCATTGCAATCTGACACGTCCTTCTGGGTGCAACTATTTTTTTGACGATGAGTGTATATATATATATATATACATATAATGCATACACTTTTTTTTTTGTTATTGATTGAAGGTTTAACGATCACCGTGAGCAATTCGATGGGCCATAAGCAGTAGCCGGTCCCTAATTTAGGGGCAATGACTCCAGAGAAGGAGGAGAGCCAATGCCGTAAGACAAACACAACATCCATGCTTCACCGGGATTCGAACACCCTGTCCCTTCTCGGACGAATGGCCATAAGCCAGCGCTTATACCACCGCGCCACAGGGTATAGGCATATATAAGCTTTAAAGATGCGTTTCAGTAATTTCCATGTAAACAGCGCGGAGGATTGACTGCTGATAACATCCGCGCTATGTAAATAAATGTCGTATCCCTACTTTAATGAAAAGCCAACGTAGAATGAGAACAATTTCCGGTCTTTGATGATGTCCGTTGTGATCTGGAGAGCCATGTCCGTTGTCTTGCATCTCCCAACACTACGTGAACGTCATTAAATTCAACGGTGTAGACTTTGCAGCGAATAGGCGTGAATATATATATATTTCTTTTACGTATATACGATCTCAGATCAGTTATTATTCTATGAGAATAAGAGACGATTTCTAGGAAAGAACACGCATCCGAAGAATCACGGAAATTTAGAATTCACCTCAGAAGTCTGTTGTGGTGGCTGCATATTGTAATAAAGTGGCAAATTAAAAGGTGAGAACTTCGTTTATCGGAAACGCGGCTATTTTTTTATCCTCCGTGCAGCAATTAAAGCAGCGTTTTACATTTCGAGGACTGCAGATTTCAACTTATGCGTTCTTGAGAAGTACATGAGAGACCTACTTCAACTATTTTAAATCCTCTTTGAATTCTAAGAATGCCCAGGCTTTTGGATATACGTCGTTGCAGAAAGTATTTGCCATTGAAATCTTTGTCATCATCTTTAATTTAAAACCACATCAGGTGCTATCGCATACTGAAAGAAAAAAAAGTGGAATTGAAATCTTCTAATTCTAAACACGATGTACAACTTTTTTATTTTCGTAGCTACGTTTAAATAGTGTATGTAAAGTCTTGTCATAAAAGAAACTTTTTCAGTTGTAATTGTGCTATTATAACTGTAGGCCCATTACAGAAGTAGAAGTCTGAACTGTTTTTCTATCAAGTATCACAACTTTATGTTTCAACTTATGATAAATTGCGTTATTATGTGACCTGCACACTGGTAAAGTAGAAATGTGAAGCACGTACCTTCGTTGCAAGGAAAAACCACATTTATTGTGGCTGATTTTGTCTCGCAAGAGACAATAAAATATATTTTCAACGAAAATTGGACTTGACTTGAATACAAAACTTTAGGTGAATCGTTTTATGTAGATGCTTTTCAAAAGTTGAAATGTGGCTTTATTTTTATTTTTAAAAAATTAGGCCATTTTACATTTTAACTGCGTAGTGCAGATTTCTGTTAAAAGTTTGATTTCCTCTAAATTCCGTAAACTGTATTTTTGCCAATACAACTGCATTTGAAAAGCCAAACTGATATATTCAAAGGGTCAAAAGCACCGACCCCTATTAAGGATTATAATGTAATTTAACTCCACGTGAAATGCTCTTTTACTTTTAGTGCTGCTTTTTAAAAACCTGAATGGGGAATACACGTTGTTATTGATATTAAGAATCTTTCTGACATTGAAGAAACTATCTTTGCATGTTCTATTGCATGCAGTATAACAACGTAATTGAGAAACACTGATTTCTGAGATCAGAGCATTTTTGAAGTTCAAGTAAATCCTAATTAGCTCTTACTCGGTCAATGAAAAGTGGAACAAGGTACAGATTAGTGTTGAAGATAGAACTTACCCTATTCTTAAGAACACTGTTTTTTACACAAGCAGCTGCATTTTGGAAGTTAAAGCGAATTCTGGATGCATCGTATAGAGCTTTTTATGTCAGTCAAACTTTCATTGTATGGAGCTTTTTATGTCAGTCAAAGTGAAACATACTTTTACTCTTAGTGCACCATTTCCAAACAGAATTCAGAAGCAAAGATTTTTTTCTCTTATTGATGTGGAATACTGTTTCATTACATCAAATAAACTGTGTTTTTACTATCGTTACTGCATTTTAAAGGCTGCAAAACAGTAAAGTTTCATTGAAGATTAAAAACCTCAGATTCATATAAACTTCAAATTTGCTCTTGCTACTACATCTTGGACGTTGAAAAATATTACTGATGTGGTTGCTTGCAGCTTTTATATGTCCAGTAAAACGTACTTTCACTTTTTCTGCTGTATCTCCAAACTGTATTCAGAAGCAGAATTTCCTTTTATGGTTGAAAAACACTGTAATCCCTTTTCATTTTCTAAAATAAACAGTGCTTTTTGCCATTTTTCTTCCTGTTCAAAACCCTTTAAAACTAAAAGTTCCATCGAAGGTTACAAATTTTAACTTCGTGTAAAAAGCATTCTTTGACCACGCGGCTGGATTCAAAAAATAGAAACAAACGGTACATATTTCTATCGAAGACGAGAACTTTTTGTTTCAACGGCAGCTAGCTAAACTTCTATGTGATCGTTACTGAATTTCGAAGCCTGAGAAACAGTAGAATTTCATCAAAGATTAAAAAATCCAGTCACATAAACTGCATTTTTGCTCTTTCTACTAGATTTTGGAAGGTGAGAGGAGGATAACTGTACTAATAACGTTATTCATAGCTTCTCTGCTTCAAGTAAAACGCACATTCACTCTTTCTGCAGCGTTTCTAAGCTGAATTCAGAAGCAGAATTTTTTACTCTTGATAAAATTGTAACCTTGTTTCATTTCCTAAAATAAACTGTGCTTTTTGGAATTCCTGATACATTTTAAAACCCTGGAAAATAAAAGAGTTCTGAGAAAGACTACAAATTTTTACTTCATGTAAGAAGCATTTTTTGCGCTTGCGGCTGCATTCAAAACGTCGAAATAAGAATTACGGATTCTATCGAAGATACGAACTTTTCATTTCAACGGCAAGTTATCTCCTATTTGATCATTATCTTTAAAAAGTCAAAGAGAAAAATACTGATTCACGCTGAAGATTTTTATTTTAATTTCGACTCATTTAAGAAAAAAAAAGTCAAAGAGAAAAATATTGACTCTTGTGGAAGATTAAATATATTTTTTTTTAATTTTGAAAGTACTCTGGATTTTAAAATAACGAGGAACATTTCGTCAGTTTGACCTTTCATAAAAAGAAAGGTAAAACTAATCTTGCATTTCTTTATTATTTAAACTAACTTTCCTCCTGCTTCATATTATTTAAGAAAGAAGATATTTTAGCTCTCTCAAAACGAAGAAAAAAAACCCCGCGAGTATGAAACATCTTACTATAAAAATGCAGCCAACTTTGAAAGAAAGCTTGCAGCCCATTCTCGGCGCATTTCAAAATCTTGGCATTGATATCATCTGTCAGAATGTCTGGGCCACAGATCACTTCTACAAGAAGATTTTGTCTAGAATCTGCTTCTTTCTGCACTGGGGAGTAATGATAATTTCTGTGACCACAACGGTTTACTTCGTCAAAATCGGAAATCCGAAAATAGTGGGAGTATTCGCCTTGATTTACTGCCTGGTTTCCTGTACTTTGTGGGCGTCACTAAAATCCAAAAGACAGCGGCTTGGAAAGCTGATAGACGATCTCCAAGTCATAGAGAGTGATATTCAGTATTGGATCACTCACAGTGAGCTACATGAAAATCTGTGGGTGAAGCTTTCTACGCACATATCTTCCGCGTTGCCACTCTTCGTACCACTTGTTCTTGCATTCATGTCGAGATTTTTTTGGATCACGATGTTTCTATGTCCGTTAGGTGTTATACGTTCGGCGCGCTAGAAAACATGTCAAAGGACAACCTCTTTTACTTATTTCATTTTCTCACTGCCAGTCTGGAAATACATAATTCCTGTACTCTGACGTCATACACCTCCGTGCTTGTTTCTGCCATATGCTCGGAAATCGGCAAAGTAATCAGTCTGATAGAAGATAGTTTGACAGCTACACCACGCACTGCGTTTCCGGTGAATAAATTAGGCATGCTTTCGCAAACTTATTTGAAACTGCAGGAATGCATTCAGGAACTGGATTCACTACTCTCGATACCCGTATTTCTCACAGTGACAGCACAAGTAATGATCTTGTTGGGTTGCGTAAGCCTGTACCGAAGCATTGCAACAGCAACTACAGAGAATTACTTTTTTTGGCACACAGGTTTGTTCGGTGTAGTTCATGTGATATTTACATTGCTGCTAATCCTGTCGGCATCTCGTTTGTACGAACGGAACCGTAACTTAGTAAAGCACTTTTCTTCAAGGATGGAAGTATTTTTCAGCATACGGAAGGAAACAAACTTATACATGATTTTAATAGGACTTCTTTGTTCTGAAGAATTTGGACTTAAACTGTTAGGGATGTTTCCAATTACCAGAAAAATGGTATTCACCCTGGCTGGTTTGCAGGTATCATATGTTTTACTACTTTTACAACAAAGTTGGTCTATTCTGTAAAGTAACTGTTTTACAGTATCCCATTTCAAATTCAAAGTCATCAATCATTTGTGTTGAGAATCTTCTGATAGAGTGTTACATATGGATGCATTATTTGTGCTTCTTCTCTCTCTCGTATAAACTTCAGTCGGTGGCTTTTTTCCTTTTATATTAGTGGCCATATTTGATAGTTAAGGTTTTTCCAAAATATAAATCAGGATCTATTAATAATATGAATAATTATCGACCCATTGCAAATATCTCTACTTTTGCTAAGATTCTTGAAAAGTTAATTTACAATAGACCTGTTATATTTGTAAAAATATGCTATTAATAATACTAATCAATATGGATTTCAACCGAATAGATCCACTGAATTAGCTATATTATACCTACAAAATTTCGCATTAAAACAACAAGATAACAAGTAACCTACACTTGTACTTCTTCTGGATCTTACAAACGCCTTTGATTGTTTAACCCACTAGGGGCTGCGCCTCCAGGCTAGCTACGCTCGTTTCCAGAGTAGCGCTCGGGTCCAGCAGCCCGATCTTCAAGTATATCACAACGAAATGAAAATGTTCTCCCAATTGTTCAATACTTTTTGCGCTGTATCGATTCCAAGATGGCGGCTTGTTTACAGCTCTCGTTTCGTTCCTGGTGAACTCCCTGTTGGATTTTTGCGGAACTTTTTCCAATTTCCTTCTATTTTTGTTGAAGGACTTTGCTCCGCCGCCATTCTGAAGTTTCCGAGTTTCTTGACTGTCGTTATTTTTTGGAAGGGCGGACTTTTGTCGTTTGAACTTATAGCACTTACTAAATTTAGCACTAAGGAAAACAAAAGTGGTCTAAAAAGCATTTCTGTAAACCATTATGATAAACCGTTAAACAACTGAGATAGCTTTACCAACAAAACATATGCATAGCAAATTCTCTGCGTCACCATGGCAGCAGGTCACGGGGCCAGAACATTCCTCTGTGGTTATCGTGAAGACAGACAAACCGTTCGTTTCTTTCCTTTGCGTCTTTAAAAAATGCTTAAAAATCAGAAAATGACTTTTTCTTAATTTTTTTTTTAAAAAAGGGATGATAGTTGTAAATTTATGCTGTAAAAATTTCAATGCGTTATGATTTATATTTTACCATATATCCGTTTTCTTAAATGGATCCCATCGCGAAATGGAGAATTTTGTGAAATTTTAAAATTTGATTTCTCGTAATCTAAATCGAAATTCAAAAAAAAAAAAAAAAAGGGCGACGAGGTGCAAATATTCGGTCATGGCACTACATGCCTACAAAGTTTCGTGGTTCTGTTGCTGTTAATTTGTCCGCAACGCGACCTGATAACACTTTTTTGCTTACCTTAACTTTGAAACACAATAGCTCTTGAAGTATCGCCAGAATCCAAAAAGGATTTATTTCAGCCTGTTTTCCAAACAATTCTCTATAAACGATGTAAATTTAACATTTTTGTGTTCAATACGTTTTACGCTGCGAGCTAGGAAAGCAATAGTGTAGCGAAATTTCTAAAACAGCGGCAGCTACTCTTTTTTAGAATAGAGAGATAATATTCTCATAACAAAATTACATAATATAGGTAAAACAGGGATAGCCGCCCCGGTGGCGCAGTGGTCTAAGGCGCTCGCCTCTGATCATTCGTCCGTAAGGGGTCCGGGTTCGAATCCCGGTCAGGCATGGATGTTGTGTTTGTCTTACGGCACTGGCTCTCTCCCTTCCCTGGAACCAGTGACTCTAAATTAGGGACGGGCTACTGCTTATAGCCCATTGAGTTGCTCACGGTGGTCGTTAAACCTCCAATCAAAAAAAAAAACAAAAAAAAAACAGGGATATCAGCTAATTTATTTAAAAACTAGCTAACTGGTAGGTTACAGGTCACGCAAATTACCCACTACAAATCACCACTGGAAAAAATTATCATCGGAGTTGTGACGTTCCGTTAGGGTTTGTGTACCGGGGTTATTGACTGGAGTTACGTAATTGTATTAAAAGGATGTATTATTAGTTTAGAGTAACGTTAAATGTCAGTTAAAATTAATTTGGGGGATTTTTTTATTATTAGAGGTAAATTTTAAGTACTATTTTTTTTTTTTTTTGTGGTGGCAGAAGTTCACGTACTGGAGTTTCAGGATTATGATTGCAAAATTTATTTTTCTTTTATGTGTTTATATTTGGAGGTTGGAATTGTTATCGTATATTTCTTGTTATGTAAATGTTATTTATATTGCTGTGTTGTTGCAGAATAAGAGTTTGGGTAGAAAGTTATTATGTAAATTTGTGATGCGTATAATGAATTAGTTTTTGCTGGTTTGTTGTGTGGTAATTATTATATCATGAATAAAGTTTTACTGGTGGTACTTAATGGAGACACTTAATGAATAAGACCTAACAGCCAGACAGAGGTCTGACAGTACTATGAACTGAGAAAAACGTACTTACTTAAAAACCTTTTATTTGAAAACTCCTGGTATTATCCAACACACACTTCACAGATCACACTAATCGTATCACAATAATGAAGAAGAACCTAATCACATAGAACGAAGCTCGCGGCACAAAATAACGTAGCTCTTTTCACATCGAACAAAACCTCTCCACATATAAACAAAAGCTCTCTCTACGCACATCAACAAAAAGTTCTCCTAGGTATCGTTGAACGCGCCTATTTATATTGCCTACCACCACGTCATGACTACACTCGTTGCCACATATCATTCAGCAGGAGAAATAACATCTCGTTAAGTAAGAAGATAATTTACATAGGAAAATAAAATAACAAGAAATAGTAAAATCAAAAGGAAACTGAATCTAGAGTATACGTTACATGCGTTGACGTCTGATGAAGGTGAGGTAGGCCGCCCCGGTGGCGCAGTGGTCTAAGCGATGGCCTCTGATCATTCGTCCGAAGGGGTCCGGGTTCGAATCCCGGTGAAGCATGGATGTTGTGTTTGTCTTACGGCACTGGCTCTCTCCCTTCCCTGGAACCAGTGACCCTAAATTAGGGACGGGCGACTGCTTATAGCCCATTGAGTTGCTCACGGTGGTCGTTAAACCTCCAAACAAAAAAAAACTCCAATAAAAAAAAAAAAAAACTTTTACGGATCTACGGGGCTTTTAGTGTTACATGCGACAGGTTTTTGGCTTCACGCGGTGAGGCTGTATGCTTCAGGCGAGGTTTCATGTTTCGGGCTTAATGTCTATGTTTCATTCGACGTCTCCGCGGTGCAATGAGAACGGCGATGTCGGCTACCTGTTGTGGATTGTGATTTTGGGTCATACTCGCTGATTGTCCGTTGATTTGTTAGTGCCGTGTTGCCATTCAGCTAGCTGAACATGATTCTCTGTTGACGCTGCTAAGGATGGAGCCGGAACTTTGAATCCTGATGTGCCGTGCATTGCTGCGACTGATTCGCTATATTTCTACAAAGAGGCTGGTTCCTGCGGACTCTTACCGCGAGTATTGTTTTCGCTGCATGACTAATTTTCGATGCTCTACTCGCTGTTAAGCCTTGATTGTTCGTTGATTTGTTCCTGACGTGTTGCCATTCAGCTAGATGAACATGGTCCTCTGTTGACGCTGCTAATGATGGAGCCGGAACTATGAATGCTGACGTGTCGTGCATTGCTGCGACTGATTCGCTATATTTATACAAAGAGGCTAGTTCCCATAGGTGCCTCCAGGAAAGTTTTCAAGGGGGTCAAGTGTAATTAATTAAGGTTTGGCTAATACGTAGAAAACAGTAATTCGTGAAAATGAAAGACTAATACTATTACTATTACTACTACTTACTTACAACACTAGAACACTACTACTATTATTATTATTAATTAATGCTGCTCTTGAAGAAAGTGTATGCTAGTAATAGTCATGTGTTATCATGTACATTGGTAACTGTTTTCAAAATAATGAACAGTGTCGAGCAGGGCCACGCCAAGCCTTTTAACTTCAGCACACACCACCCTGAGCGGAACTTGTTTGGGTATACTTTCACGTTATCGTTTTCAATTTCCAAATTTCCAATTAAATTGGGATATTAAATTAAACATCCCAAACTCCATCTTTCCTTGCTGTCCAGTTCTGTGAGTATAAAAAAAAAAAGTAATAGACTAAAATAAAATAAAATAAAATAAAATAAAGGGAAAAATAATTCTACAGGAAGGGTCAAGTGACCCCTGTGATCCCCTGTCAGTGCCCATGCTAGTTCCTGGGGACTCTTGAAGTGGGTGTTATTTTCGCAACATGAACTTTTTCAAGGCCTGTATCCTGATCAAGGGGAAGAGCAAAGTGCTAGAAGTCTTGGGAGTTATTGCCAGTAATGGACGGTGGAGACTGTGGGGAGATCCCCTATATTATGAGTGAAGATATTGCATTAATTATATGGCTGTTCTTCCGTCCAGTCCTAGGCGGACAGATGTTCCTGTGAAGTGAATTCCCGGATTGCAATGCGTGAGTTATGTCTTGTTTACATTCATTAGTTCTTAGTAACTTTGCCAGTAACTATTACCAGGGGAATTTAGGGTGTGACTCGAATTGCATTGTAGTTGGTTGTGGGAGCATATTTGTGAATTTGTGTGCAGTATGACCATTTCTTTCCTTATTGTGTTGTTGTTATGACCTTATTATTGTGTAAAGTTTTGCTAATGAGAACTTGACAGATGGTATATTGAAGATATAAGCACTTACTAAGTTGAGTTCTGTTGGGTGATTTGTGCGATTATGTTGATGCTGGATGTATATCTAAAATAATTAATGCTTAGTTACATAAAGAAATTATAAAGATGGTTTTTTGTGTATGAGTGATTGTTGAGTTAATTATTTGAGGAGGAGCCTGTCTAACCGCATCTTACGTCCTAGCCTGCTCGAACTCTTAAGGTGGTTCCAACCTAAAATCTGTGCCTTATGTTTCCAATGGTAAAACTTCTTTACATATTTTCTACGTCATTGATGTATTCTTTTTTTTTTTTTTTTTTTTTTTTGATTGGAGGTTTAACGACCACCGTGAGCAACTCAATGGGCTATAAGCAGTCGCCCGTCCCTAATTTAGGGCCACTGGTTCCAGGGAAGGGAGAGAGCCAGAGCCGTAAGACAAACACAACATCCATGCCTCACCGGGATTCGAACCCGGATCCCTTCCGTGCGAATGATCAGAAGCCATCGCTTAGACCACTGCGCCACCGGGGCGGCATTTTTTGATGTATTCCTAAGGATGAAAATTTGCGCACATCGATAAAACTAAGTTAAAGTTATAGCATGGGATACTTAATACTTGCTAAAACATAACCATAATTAAGCAATCCAACATTTGTTTGTCTGCTAACGCAGCAATGTACAGGTCGCGCCATCTACTAACGGGTCCGAACATCACTCAAAGAAAAATGATTGATTTTTAATATAATTATGGTTATGTTTTAGCAAGTATTAAATATCCCATGCTATAACTTAAAGTTAGTTCTATCGATGTGCAAATTTTCATCCTTGGGAATACATTAATTGCGAAGAAAATATGTAAAGAAGTTTTACCATTGGAAATATAAGGCAGAGATTTTAGGTGGAACCACCTTAGGAACAGATGAATACTGAGATAATAGCCGGGCATAGTAACCTTCGGGAGTGGGGGGAGGCTAGGAGCGTTAAAGAGTGCCACAGGGTTCTATACTTGGACCCATACTTTTTAACATCTACATAAATTATTTTCACAGAATCAAAAGACGCACACTTAACACTTTATGCTGATGACACCCCAATTCTATTTACAGGACAGGACAGTACACAGATAATTAACCTTTACAATATTTAAATA
The DNA here is from genome assembly GCA_039090855.1 of Macrothele yani. Taxonomy (NCBI): domain Eukaryota; kingdom Metazoa; phylum Arthropoda; class Arachnida; order Araneae; family Macrothelidae; genus Macrothele; species Macrothele yani. The sequence continues at coordinate 7,789,447 of CM076999.1, read as the reverse complement.
AGTAAATATCACGACTGGCTAACCTCCAATGAATTTATGGTAAATACAGTTAAAACAAAAGCTATGTTTTTTACAAGGCAGAATCAAACCAATATCAAGATATAACTATTTTCTGTAATAGTAATAAAATTGTCTTATTGAACCATTTTGGAGTAACACTACAACATAAGCTAAAATGGGATAAACATATAAAACAAACTATCAATAAAATTTCTAGGAACATAAGATTGGTTAGCCGAATACGTAATAATCTTACTAACAAGTTAGTAAATTCACGCAATGCATTGATTATGATACGCTTTCCAACATACCAGAAATCAGTACTCAAGTTATGAGGATAATGGCTGTGGAATAAATCTCGCTCCTGTGCCCTGACCTTTGAACCCATTTCGATGATACTCAACGGAACCGGTTCAGTATACTTCCGGAACAACATGATAAAGTTTTGTCGCAATCAAATGATTTTTACGTAAGTTATGATGCATAAGAACAATGGAATTGATCCCGCTCTTACGCCCTGACCTTTGACCCCATTTCGATGACATTAAACAGACCCGTTTCAGTATACTTCCGGAACAGCATGATAAAGTTTTGTCGCAATATACGAATATTTACGTAAGTTATGGTGCATAAGGGCAATGGAATTGATCCCGTTCCTATGTCCTGACCTTTGACCCCATTTCGTCCATTTTTAATATGGTTCGTTCTCAGTGGTCCCCTACGACATACTAAAATTTCATCGAAATCGAACCATTTTTACTCAAGTTATGACGCATAAGGGCAATAGAATGGATCCCGCTCCTATGCCCTGATCTTTGACCCCATTTCGTCCATTTTCAAAAGGGTTCATCCCCAGGTGGTCCTCTACCACGTACTAAAATTTCAACCAAATCGAAAAATTTTTACTCAAGTTATGACGCATAAAGGCAATGGAATTGATCCCGCTCCTATGTCCTGACCTTTGACCCCATTTCGATGATACTAAACAGAACTGGTTTAGTATACCTCCGGAACAACGTACTAAAGTTTTGTGGCAATAGAAGCATTTTTAGTCAAGTTATGAGGATAATGGCTGTGGAATAAATTTCGCTCCTGTGCCCTGACCTTTGACCCCATTTCGATTATATTAAACAGAATTGGTTCAGTATACCTCCGGAACAACATGGCAAAGTTTTGTCGCAATCGAAGCATTTTTACGTAAGTTATGACGCATACGGGCGATGGAATGTATCCCGCTCCTATGTCCTGACATTTGATCCCATTTATTTCGTTTTCAAACGGGTTCATCCCCATGTGGTTCCCTACCACGTGCTAAAATTTCATCGAAATAGAACCATTTTTACGCGAGTTATCATGCGGACGGACAGACAGACAAACAGACCGACAGACGGACAAAGCTGGTGCATAAACGCTTCTTCAACCTACGGTTGGAAAGCGTAAATAAAACGATTAAATTGTTGTATTATATTCTTATGCACACACTTTAACTATTGTGTATCCTGTTGGGGAGAGACAACACAAACTAACATTAAGATACTCCAAGTACTCCAGAATAATTTTATCAGAATACTAGACCTTAAATTAAATGCTGATACTAAGAATAGACCTTATCTTAATATTTACAAATATATGCGAGTAGATGTTAACAAACACAACATTTTAAAAATAAAACAATTATATCAATATGCTTTGGGATTAGATATGTTTAAAAGGATTAAACAGAACATTTCATCATCATCATTGTCAACCATTATCAATCCACTGCTGGACGAAGGTCTCCCCAAGTTTCCTCCACAACGGTCTGTCTTGCGCCAGTCTCCTCCATGTCACCCCTGCATACTTTCGAATTTCATCCACCCATCTCCCATGTGGTCTTCTTCTGGGTCTTTTCCTGTCCCTTGGAATCCAATCTAAAATTTCGGCTGTCCATCGATGATCTGTCCTTCTGGCAGTATGTCCAGCCCACTGCCATTTCAGGGATTTAACTCTGATCATGATGTCTTCCACTCGTGTCATTTTTCGTATCCACGAGTTCCTCTTCTTATCTCTCCTGGTTACACCAAGCATGCACCTCTGCATGCTTTTTTGAGTTGTCTGCAGCCTTTGTATGTCTCTTTTAGTTAAGGTCCACGTCTCTGCACCATACGTAAGCACTGGAAGGATGCATTGATCAAACACTTTTCTTTTAAGACATAATGGCATATTGCTCTTGAAAATTATGCTGTTTCTTCCAAAAAGCTCTCCAGGCAAGTTTTATACGCCGATTAATTTCTTCATCAATGTGACCCTCACTTGATATCTGCTGTCCAAGATAAACGTACGTGTCTGTTATCTCCAGCTTTTCTCCATCAATCGATAAATCTTCATTTCTTGTAAAAGCATTGAACATCACTTTTGTCTTCTGAAAGTTCATTTTTAATCCCACTTCTTTACTCTTGTCAGCAAGTTCCTGGATCATACTCTGCAGCTCTGATGGGGTAGTTGCAAAAATGACTACGTCATCAGCAAAACGAAGGTGGGTTAGATAATCTCCATTAATCTTTATCCCTTTGTTTTCGCAGTTCAGTGATTGAAAGACATTTTCCAATGTGGCGTTAAGGAGCTTCGGAGATATGGTGTCACCTTGTCTCACTCCCTTTCCAATTTTTATGTGTGTTGTATTTTCAAACAGCCGAATCTTTGCACTTGCATTTTCATAGATGTTATTAATAATATTAATGTATGTATCTTCAATACCGCAGGATTTCACAGAATATTTATATAGATGTAAATTCTGATGTTCATAATTATGAAACTAGAAACACATTTCTGATAAAGCCATGCTTGCCTAAAGCACAACAAATCAAAGTACCAACTATCAGGGATAAACTTTTTGAAATCTTTTACCAGATGAACTGAAACAACGTTAATAGTTACAACTTGTTTAAAAACATGTTGGTAAAACCATGCAATGCATTGATTACGATATGCTTTCCAACATACCAGAAATCATTACTCAAGTCATTAGGATAATGGCTGTGGATTAAATTTCGCTCCTGTGTACTGACTTTTGATCCCATTTCCATGATATTAAACAGAATTGGTTCAGTATACCTCCGGAACGACATACTAAAGCTTTGTCGCAATCGAAGCGTTTTTAGTTAAGTTATGAGGATAATGCATGTGGAATAAATCTCGCTCCTGTGTCCTGACCTTTGACTCCATTTCGATGATATTCAACAGAACCGGTTCAGTATACTTCCAGAACAACATACTACACTGGCGTGCAAAAATTAAGGACGAGACGGTTTTCGAATGTAACGTTGTGCAGAAGTGCTCCACATCGACTCAGATCATACCATAAGATCCCCAAGATGGAAGAATATGGGACAAGTGAGCAAAACCGTCCAAACAAGGAATCCAAAGGATACAAAGGCACTTTATTGAAAAGGTAGCTTCGAGCACAACTGGACAGAAGACAGAAACTTCCATGTGACAGGCGGCTGCCAAGGAAAATCCAGTCTTTAGTAAGGGATATGATCACCCCTGACTCCGTTGCAGGATTTATAGCGTCTGTCCATGCTGAGGACGAGGTTGTCAAGGAGCTGTTGAGGCATCGCGGCCCATTCCTCTTGTAGCGCCAATCGCAGCTGCAGAATCGTTGCTGGCGGCTGGTGACGTGCTGCCAAGCGTCTCCTGAGAAGGTCCCGCACGTGTTCGATTGAATTTAGGTCCGGGGACCTTGCGGGCCAATCCATACGTTGAATATTTTCACTTTCCAACAGCTCTGCGACAGCCACTGTAGGATGAGGTGTAGCGTTGTCGTCCATGAAGAGGAACTCAGGACCCACAGCACCTCTAAACAGACGCACGTGAGGCAGGAGAAACCTCGGTACAATAGCGGACACCAGTAACTGAACCTGAACCTCCTTTGAATATGTGGAGGTCAGTACGGCTACCAAGCATGATGCCGCCCCAAACGAGAACTCCGCCACCTCCAAACCGGTCCCTTTCGATGATGTTGAAGGTGTGATTGCGTGTTCCCTGCTCTCTCCAGATGTGTATACGTCCAGAATCGCACGTTAGACTAAATCGGCTCTCATCCGTAAAGAGAACTTGACCCCATTGCTGATTTGTCCAGTTCTTTTGTTCCTGGCACCACAGAAACCACCGTCTCCAATGAGCAGGCGTTAATGGAACACACCGTACTGGTCGTCGTGCAAATAAACCACTTTTGTGCAGCCTCCTGGCCACGGTAAAACGCGATAACGGACGTCCAGTTGTCTGTTGCATGTGCCTTGCGATTTCTCCTGCTGTCTGCCGTCTGTCTCTTCTCGCCTGTAGGACAATGTACCGGTCGTCCGCCGCCGTGGTTGCTCGTGGACGATCACTGCTAAAATCTCGGACAGCTGTTCCTGTCGTTTGAAATGCTCTCCAAGCTCGTGAAACGATGCTGTGAGCGATCCCGAACTCCTCGGCCACACTAGTCATGTAACGTACCAGGAGATGTGATGTACCTGCCAGAAGGACGCACACGACATAAAGGCAGATAGGAATCAGAATAAAACGTCCGCGTAGCTCAGTTGGTAGAGCAACTTATTCCGGAATGAGGGGATCCGGGTTCGAATCCTGGCGTGGACAGAAATGACGGAGAAATTCACTTCGTTATAATGGTGCCCGAACTATCCGGATGACCCGACCGTTCAAAATCTCGCATTGGTGTGATGTTCTTTCCACACCGCGAGATAGAAAAATAAGAGAATCCTTTCTCCAGCACTTCAAAAAAAAAAAAAAAAAAAAAAAAAAAAATAAGGGGGAGATGATGTAACGTACCAGGAGATGTGACGTACCTGCCAGAAGGACGCACACGACATAAAGGCAGATAGGAATCAGAATAAAACGTCCGCGTAGCTCAATTGGTAGAGCAACTTATTCCGGAATGAGGGGATCCGGGTTCGAATCCTGGCGTGGACAGAAATGACGGAGAAATTTACTTCGTTATAGTCACACTTCGACCTTCTTCCAACTTCCCTATGACGCGACCTCGGGTAAAGTCATCCAGATGTCGTCTACTGGATTGCCTGTTGGCCGTATCACATGGTGGCAGCAACTCGACGTCGCTCAAACCGATTTACACCGTGCAATAGCTTTCACCGCCCGTTTGCTTTATACCCTTCCGACACCCACAACCCCTAAGTCATGCTGCATATATGCGCATGCCCTACCGTACCAGACCCTAGTCTATCTCCTGAGTGGTCTTTCGGCACGTTCTGCCTGCTCGTTCCGGTGCTATGCTAATTTCTCCTCTTCGTCCTTAATTTTTGCACACCAGTGTATAATCGAAACGTTCTTACGTTAGTTACGATGCATAAGGGCCGTGGAATGGATCCCACTCGTATGTCCTGACCTTTGACCCCATTTCGTCCATTTTCAATAGATTTCGTCCCCAGGTTGTCCCCTACAACATACTAAAATTTCATCGAAATCGAACCATTGTTACGCAAGTTATGAGGCATAAGGGCAATGGAATGGATCCCGCTCCTATGTCCTGACCTTTGACCCCATTTCATACATTTTAAATTTGGGTTCATTGCCAGGTAGTTCCCTACCACATACAAAAATTTCATCGAAATCGAACCATTTTTACGCGAGTTACCGTGCGGACGGACATATAGACAGACGGACAAAGCTAGAGCATATACGCGTCTTCAACCTACGGTTGGAAAGCGTAAAAAAGATTGAAAACATATTTGCTTAATTTATAAAAAAACCCTCAAATTTTTATATAACATTTTGATTCCTTTCTAATTGCTACTAATATCTACTTCTACTGACAACTGCTGATCTGTTACACGACCTGCCTACTATTTGCTTTAATTCTGCAGTAACTAAAGGTCTGCACGGGCCTTACTTGTTCAACCCGGCCCAAGCCGTGTGTTTAAGGCCCATCCCAGCCCCAGCCCTGCCCGTTTCAAATATTAGGCCCTTGGCCCGGCCCTGGCCCGTCAATTGCAGCTCTTATTTAGGCCCCACCAGGCCCGTGATGTGCCATTTGGCATTAATTTGTCTTTCTATTGTATTTTATTAAATTGTGAAGATTAAATAATGAAATTTATTGAAAATATTTAGTTGAATATAAGCCTAAAAATATTAACTAAACTTTAACAATTATCCACGGTGTACGATAGTCAGGCGATACAACTTCCCATAGAGTTAACAGTTCGAAAAATGGATCGTCGTTAATGTTATAACTCGCCAGGGGGCGTGCAGGATCGATTGTTTACCCTAATCATCATAGGAATACATAGCGTTTATGATTTCATCAGTGCTAAATCTGTGTTCATCACAAGTATTTACATACACTGGCGGAAAGTGAAAAAAGAACACCAAGAAGGAATTGGCGGACGATCATGAAATTTACATATGCTAATGGGTTGAGTTTACGTATGTGTGATGTTAATTTCGGGACCAACCGGTGAGCGCTTACGCCACAGCACGGCATAATATGCAAATTATCGTCGGTGGTATTGAAGGAGTACGGCGAAGTGAATGCAATCAGTCGTCGGCGTACGGACACGTGCGAAGACCCTGAAGAAGCTGCAATGCCTGGACATGGAAGACGTGTACGATTTCAGCAATTATCGGACTTTGAGCGAGGTCGTCTAGTCGGACTCCGCGAGGCCGGGTGGTCGTATCGTCGTTATACGGAGCGAATTGGACGAGAAGTATCGGCGGTGGTACGATGGTGGCGTAGATGGTCCGAGGAGCATTCCCACACGAGAAGACGTAGAACCGGGAGTCACAGACGGACTGATGAGCGGACCAATCGACGCATAAGAAGAGCGGCGTTGTCAAGCAGAACATCCACTGCGACGCAAATCCGAGCTGCCGTTGCACCTGAGGTGACTGCGTGAACAATCCGCAAACGTCTACTGGATGCAGGACTACGTGCACGTGTGCCTCTGGCATGTGTACCTCTGACTCCAGCCCACCGTCAGGAACGGCTGCAGTGGTGTCGCCAGCGTCTGCACTGGAGAACGCAATGGCGATCTGTCGTGTTCAGCGATGAAAGCAGATTCTGCTTGGGAGGCTCCGATGGCCGTATGCGTGTTCGCAGACGCACAGGGGAGCGTCTCCACCCTTCTTGCATCCGCCAGCGACACACAGGCTTACACCTGGTCTCCTGGTGTGTGGAGCGATCAGCTATCACTCCCGTACACAACTAGTGTTTGTACCGGGTACGTTAAACAACACCTCCTACATCAACAACATCATTCAGCCCGTTGTTGTGCGATTTGTATGGTCGGTCCATCGTGGTGTTTTCCAGCAAGATAACGCACGCCCACACTCGGCACGTGCAACGCAACATGCACTTCAGGGTGTGAGACAACTTCCATGGCCTGCACGTTCACCGGATTTGTCCCCCATTGAGCACGTGTGGGATTTTATGGGACAACGACTTATCCGGTCTCCACAGCCAGCCACGACCATCCCCGATTTACGCGTCCAGGTTGAGGATGCTTGGATCTCAATACCCCAAACTTACATCCAACATCTGTACGACAGACTCCATGCCAGAATTGCACAGTGTGACGCAGTTCATGGCGTTTCAACCTCGTAATATCAGCACTACTATTACAAAACGACTTCTTCAACACGAACTGTCATAAAAATCCGCGCACCAAAAAGGAGGCGTCGGATTGAAATGAGATTTTAGTAGTGAGATGGTGCATACCAAGGACAGAAGAGATTACAATATCACAGCAGCAGGATCATTTCTCGCGGACATACGGTACACATAACGGTCAGCGTTAGTACCGCGTCGGACCGCCTCGTGTTCGGATACATGCGGTGATACGGTCCGGCATGGAGTCAAAGAAACGCCGTATGTTATCCTGAGACAGATTGGCCCACGATTCTTGCAACTGAAGCTCTGAATCACGAACACTGGAACATGGAGAAATTTGGCGTCCCGTCTGGTCTCACACGTGTTCGATGGGGAAGGGGGGGGGAATCAAGTGATCTGGCAGACCACGGAAGCGTCGAATCATGACGTAGACAGTCCTGGAAAGCCCGAGCCTTGTGCGGATGGGCGTTATCTTGCTGGAAAATAGCCCCAGGACGCCCCGCCAGGAAAAGCAGCACATGAGGCCGCAGGATCTCATGTACGTAGCGATGGGCTGTCAATGTCCCTCGCATCACAGCGAGGGAAGTTCAACTGTCATACGCGATGGCTCCCCAGACAATCACGCCTGCAGTTCGGGACCCGTGCCGCTGTACAGTGAGGTTGGGATTGTAGCGCTCACCAGCGGTCCTCCACACTCTAGCACGGTGGTTGTCCGTTCCCATACAGAAGCGGGATTTGTCGCTGAACACCATACGTCGCCAGTCCGTAGCATTCCACGTTGCTTGACGCCACTGCAATCAACGCCGACGATGGTCAGGTATTAATGGAAGAAAAGGTAAGTGCCGTCGAGAGTGCAGATTCGCCTCTGCCTGGCGTCTGGAAAGGGTTTGGCGGACACAGGAGTCCCTTGTGCAGCCGGCATATGTCTCTGGGTATTGGACAAGGATGTCGTTGCATCTGTGCATGTCGCTCTCACAATCCCACGGTCCTCTCTGCTGGTGGTGTGTCTGGGTTGTGCAAAGCCAAGCCAGTCCGCCGTTTCTGGGTGCATTCCCGTGTCCATTGCTCCCAACACGATCGCACCGTACTGTCTGACCGATCCTAATGGTGGCGGATTTGGTGCGCCGGCCACCCTGCCCCTCTCATGCCGAATATGGCCTCTTTAAAACACCGTCAGTTGCCCATACACACACCTACAGCGGCTCCTCGGCATGTCTATCGCTCAGGGATCTCGCCTGACTCTTACCGTGCACTTCGGCACGAATGTGGAGTCTCCTACGCTGCGCCTTATAAGCCCCAAGGATTCCGATTGCAGCGCCGGTATTGGACGCGTGGGCAGGCGGAATCGCACGAAACTTTAATCATTTGCATGTCTGCCCTCCCCGTAGCTATTCGCCAAGGTTTGCATTAATCGCACGGTTTTTTCTTGGTGCGCGGATTTTTATGTCAGTGAGTATACATATATGTTATGAACAAAGTTTATACTCAAGTTTCTTGACATTCATATGAGGAAGGTGAAAGGTTATTTAATTCGAACAGTTACGAAAAAACAAACTTCCTTGAAAAAAACTACTCCTGCTCACAAAATACTTCAAAAACCCATTTTTAGAATTACACACTGCTGGCCACCCAAAATGCAACACCAAGAAGGAGGCATCCAATTGGCCTGAAATTCGCTGCATGCGTCGCCCGCGAGAGGACATGCAAACGATTAGCATTGCAGGGCATATGCAAATCCTGTGCGCCCGGCACGCCACCGAGAAGCACTATAAGAAGGGTGCGCAAAAGGCGGGGTGTAAGTAGCGGAAGTGTGTTGTGCTGCCGGACCTGTGCGTGGGAAGCTTCCTGATGCCTCGTCGCAGAATACGGCAGTCATTCCAGCACGTTTCGGAGTTCGACAGAGGACGAATAGTGGCTTATCGCGACAACGGTTTATCGTACCGAGACATCGACGCCCGTGTGGGACGACATCCAGCCACAGTGAGGCGAGTATGGATTCGGTGGATGCAGGAGGGACGGACGGACCGACGTGAGTGATTGCCGCAGCCGCGGCACACTATCGAACGAGAGGACCGGCATGTTGTGCGGCGGGCATTGACGGCTCGCATCGTCACATCACGAACGTTAGCGCAGGAATTAGGGTGCGTTGCGCAACAACCTGTGTCAGCACATACCGTTCGACGTCGTGTGCAGGAGTGGGGACTTGTAGCACGGTGCCCATTGCTCCGATTACCATTGACGTTACACCACCGGCGAGTGCGCGCGGCAGTGGGCCGTTGAACGCCGTACCTGGACTACGGAATGGCACGACATTGTCTTCTCCGACGATTCCCGCTGCTGCCTGCAACACCACGATGGTCGGATCCGCGTGTGGCGGTACCGCGGCGAGAGACTGTATGACGCTTGCATTATGCATCGACATAACGGTCAGTCGCCTGGCGTTATGGTTTGGGGCTCAATTGGATATTACACTCGCACCCCTCTGATACGCATCGCCGGTACACTCAACAGCCACCGCTACATCTCCGACGTTTTGGAGCCTGTAGTCTTCCCTTACCTGCAGGACCTGCCAGCGACCACGTTTCAATAGGACAATGCGCGCCCGCCCGTTGCACGCATCGTGCAACAATTCTTCACGGCCCACCAGGTGCCACTGCTGCGCCGTGAAGAATTGTTATCCCGATATGTCGCCCATCAAACACGTCTGGTCGCTGATTGGCAACCGAGTTTCCCGGCAAGCAGCACACGCGGCTATGCCTGATGAACTGTGGCAACGTGTGGAAACAGCCTGGACCGACATACCCCAAACACACATCCAAAGCCTCTTTCGTTCGATGCCGCGGCCGTTATTGCCAGCCATGGGGGCCACACGAACTATTGATGTCTGCGTGTTCCGCAACTCGCACGTGCCTGTAAGCTCAATCGTTTCATCTTTGTATCTGTTGTTATGTGTCCTGTAAATCTGGCTTTGCTATCTCGTGTCCTTCTTGGTGTTGCATTTTGGGTGGCCAGCAGTGTACAATGAGTGACGAAGGAAGAGATGCAATAATTTGATCCGGCTTCTGCTGCCAGAAACATCATATATACTGTATATACAATATACGGGTAAATACACATTGAGACACACGCAAACAGAATATAGTGACACAAGTGACACATCGATTACACGTCTTTCAAGAGGCCAAATTAAAAGCACGTATAATTGTGAAAGAGTGTATACGGAAAATTAAGAGCCTGTTTTTAAAATCTTATCACGGATCAAATCCTACGCTTGATTTGCGTGCAATCGACGTTCCATGGTAGATTTTGGTATGAGTGTATGCAAAGAGCTGAAATAAATTTAGAACTACGCGTCATCAGCTATGACACCAATAGGACTTATTTCAGAGCTAGATCACCCATTGGACTTCATGTCCAGAACTCAAACACCCATAGGACTTCATGTCCAGAACTCAAACACCCATTGGACTTCATGTCCAGAACTCGAACACCCATAGGACTTCATGTCCAGAACTCAAACACCCATTGGACTTCATGTTCAAAGATCGAGTACACGTTGGACTTCATAGCTCGAGCACACGTTGGACTTCATAGTTCGAGCACACACTTGACTTCATGTTGAAATCTCGAGTATACATTGGACTTCATCTGAAAAGCACGAGTATCCACCAGACTTCATCTCCATAGCTCCAGTCCTATTGGACTTCATGTCCGAAGCTCCAGCCCGTTGGACTTCAAGGCGAAATCGCGAGCACTCATTTGAATTCATGTTCAAAGCTCCAGTACACATTCGACTTCTTGTCAAAAGTTCCAGCTCCAATTGGACTTCATTTCCAAAACTCGAGCGCACATTTAACATCATGTTATAAGCTCGAGTACACACCGGACTTCTTGTCCAAAGCTCCATCAATAACTTGGCTTCATCTCCAAAGCTTGAACATCCATCTAACTTCATCTCCAAAGCTTGAACATCCATCTAACTTCATCTCCAAAGCTCGAGCCCCATTGGACTTCATTTCCAAAACTCGAGCTCACATTTAACATCATGTTCAAAGCTCGAGTATACACTGGACTTCTTTTTCAAAGCGCCAGTAGCCACTGGACTTCATCTCCAAAGCTTGAGCACCCATCGAACTTTATCCCCAAAGCTCGAGCCCCATTGGACTTCATGTTCAAAGCTTGAACTTCACGTCCAAAGCTCGAACGCCCATCGAGATGTTTTTGTAGATACAAGTAGCTGTCCAAAGTTCCATAACGTAATAGAATTCATGTCCAAAGCTCCAGAACGCAATAGAGTTCATGTCCAAAGCTCTAGCTTACATTGGACTTCGTGTCCAAAGCCCGAGCACCCATTGGATTTCATGTCCAAAGCTATAGGACGCTTGGATTTCTGAAAAAATCTGCCCCTATGCCCATCACCATGTCAAAGCATATGTGCATCTCTGATCATAGATGTTCTCGTCATTTTGTCCAACCAATGTATCTTGTTTTCAGTGAATTTTTATCCGATCATATGCAGTTCATCGAGATGTTTTTGGTGTAGATACAAGTAGCTGTTCAACCGAGAACTGTTTGTCATTTGTGAAATGCGATAGGGTCTGCCTTTTGATGTGAACGTATGTTTTCCGCATGATGGATGGTGCGTGTAAGAGTAAGTAATGTCTCTTTACAGGTGACGCCCAAGAAATAAACGAAATACTCTCGTACCAGTTTCGGAAATAATCAATATTTCGATTGAAAGGAAATTGAAGAGCGGTTGCTTCGTCCTTTTACTTAATAAATGTAGAGGAATATACATATCGTTTCGATTAAACAAACATTTTTTTCGTGTGACTGGTTTGACTCATCTCGGCAGCAACAGTGTTTGTTAGGAAATGTAAATATTGGAGCATGATGTACCTCCAAATATTTTTCGATAAGGAACTGAACAGAAGAATACAGCAAAACAGAGATGACGCTTTGATCCTTCAAAATAATAGCATAACTTGGCAGTACTTAGAAATAAGAATTTCCATTCTTGGAGTCTTCAGAAAAAGGAATACACTCAAGTCGAATTGTACCATTCAGTTCGAAAAATTTGCCAATCTCTTGATGCAATATCTTTGAAGTACAGGAAAATTTCAGAGATGCCGAAAAATGCGGACCTGCTACGTACAATTCTGTTAGGAAATTTAAAATAATTGATTACGATATCCAAAAGAAGTGAGAAATTTCTATATCACAGACAACTGAAGAAGGTTATATAGCTCTTATAATCCAGTTTGGTCAATGACAAAACGTATGAAAAATCGTGGAATTTTCTTCTACAGTAATCTGGAGCCGATTCTTCTTGCACTGGAGTGTGTGGGAATATACATTTGTGATGAAACTTCCGTTGCAAAGAGAAACCGGTCTCTCAGATTTTTTGCCAGAACTTGCGCTGTGCTACACTGGTGCTCATTTTGGTACGTAGTGGCCCAATTTGCATATGCGCTTGCAAAGCAGGAATTAATATTTACGATCGTGTTTGCTCTAACCTCTTTTGCCAGTTCCATCAGCTTGTTTGTGTTTTTATTTAAAAGACGAATTCAATTACGAAGAGAATTGAAAGGCATCGAAATTATGGAAACAGAAGCCCACCGACTGAATCTGAAAGTATGCCGACCTATTCCCTGGGTGAGGTTTGCAACATACATATATTTTCTCTGTCCAGTAAGCGTTTCGTTAATTTGCACTACGGCATCAACCTATTCGATTTTAAACGGTTCTGTTAACGTCGCCGATGCGTTCCACTTTTGTGCGATCTTTTCGCCAAGCGTGTCTCTCCTCTGTTACTTTTTTCACACAAGCATTGATTTCCACGTATTTTACACGCTGCTATCATACGTTACGCTGTTCATTGTAGTCCTTTGTTTAGACATTCTTCAAGTTATTGAAGCTTTAATCAGTACAATGAAACTGGAAACTAGAATCATTTGGACACAGCGTACCGTTCTCCGAGTGCTAAAGACATACAGATTAGTCGAGAAATGCATTTCGGGACTGGATTCTGCTTTGTCACTTCCGATGTTTCTCATTCTAAGTGCGCAGTTTCTTTCTGCCTTTAGCAGCATTGCGGCAGTGTTTAACTCATCAAAATCAAAAACGGACTTATTTTGGGTCTTGTATCTGTTATGTGGATGCATAGTAAATCTGATCTCTCTTTTGGCGTTAATTCTTGTGGCTTCACAACTGCATTTGAGGAACCGGGAACTCATGAAATGCACTGCAACTTTAAAAGAGCGCTATCCCTATCTGCTGACAGAAACGGACATGTTTTTTCTGCAAATTGGTATCATCGGCTCCGAGGACCTGGGAATCACTGTGGCTGGTATGTTTCCAATTACGAGGAACACAATCTTAACTGTTGCAAGTGCACTAATCACGTATACTGTGGTGCTGATGCAGTTCGGATAAATGAAACTCGGTAACGATCATTTTATTTTATTGTCTCTGCTAGAAATTAAAGATGGACGAACTCTCTTACCAGAGGTGGACAAAATAGCCGAAACACGTGTGAGAAGAACTACAGATGTGCTTTAATAGATATAAAGATTTCAGTTTGATTAAGAAATTGTTAGGCTTAGTTTTAAAAGTTGGTTTTATTGCAAGATTTCAAGCTCAACTCCTAGCACTTGTAAATGTCACTAACTAAGCACTCGTAAGTATAGCATGACACATAAACGGGCAATGGTATTAAATAAATCGATACTAACTTACGATAAACCCACTGTTTCTGTTTGTACTGTAGTTGTGGCACGCCATCACACGTTAAGCACACTTAGAGTAGTACCGGAGCCGCCCGGACTCCTCCTCTCTATCTTTACGGGCCTGGCCAGCGGATTAAGAACTTGCTTGTGACGTCACGCTATGCGACGGGTATGTTCACGGATAGCTGAAGACATCAATGTGAAAATATCCATTATTTGCTTTAAATTATTTAAATTTCTTTTCACTGATGATTATGAGCAATTACTCCATGTACAAAATGTAAAATCTGTGTTAAAAAAATTAGCTGAAGGTTGAAGAGTTGAATGTAGTAAACGGATAATGTTCAAAATGTAATCAAACTAAATTTGAACGAGGACTAAAGTGCGCTTCTGTGTTTTTAAGTAAGATTTTTGAAAAGTCTATTCACAGCAGAATGGTTGATATTTTACACACCCATGGTATGCTCTCTTTGGAACAGTTCGGTTTCCAAAGAAACAGATCTACTGAAATGGCTGTTGCTAAGTTGTCAAACTTCATTTCCGAAGCGCTAGATGACAGTTATTATACTATTTGTGTTTTTATTGATTTCCAAAAAGCTTTCGACACGGTAAATCACGACATTCTGTTTCATAAATTACCCAAATACGGTTTTCGTGACAAAATTCTTTCCCTCTTAATGAGCTACCTCTCTCATCGCAAACAGTATGTCACTGTAAATAAAATAAACTCCGATCTACTTAATATTTCATATGGAGTGCCTCAAGGTTCGGTATTGGGACCGTTACTGTTCCTGTTATATATTAATGACCTTCTTCTGTGCCTGCAATCAACTCATGCTTTGCCATACGCTGATGACACTGTCATTTTTCAAAAATGTCATAATTTGCATAAGTTACAGATAATGATCTATCAGATTTATCTCATTGGTTATGCTCTAACAAATTATCACTTAATATTCTAAAACCCAACGCCGTATATTTCTGAAACGTTCATAAAAAGAGGGCATAAATAAATTTCCAGTCAGGATTAATGATCTCCCCCTTAAAATTGTGGACAAAGTTCAGTATCGTGGTGTTTGGTTTGATGAATTCTTTAACTGGAATATGCATGTTCAGTTTGTTTTAAAAAAAGTTTCCTCACAGGTTGGCCTGCTTGGCAAAATTAAGCATCTCTTCCCTATCAATGTCCTAAAAACATTTTACTATGCTTTTATTTATACCCATCTCTCCTATTGTCTGGAATCTTGGTATTCAGATATAAGTGCAAACAATAAGTTATGCTTGCTCAAATTACAGAAGAAATCTGTTCGCTATATGCTGAACACAGATTACATGTCTCATTCAAAACCATTATTTCTAAAACTAAATATTCTAAAAATTCATGAAATTTTTACCTTGAAACTAGGTATCATGTTTTTTAAAATAATGCATCTTAAACTGCCTATTTTTCAATCTGACATCAAATATCTATATTATTCTATCTTCACCAGATCTGTTGCTAACAACAAATTATGTCAGCCGTGTGTTAGACTTAATTATGGTTTAAATAGCATACTGTATAAGGCCATTACCCTATGGAATAATCTCCCAGAGAGCATCAGATTCCTGGAAAATATCAAAAAGTTTTCTTTGTCTCTGCGAAATTACATCGTAAATCACCCTGATCTTCATAACGAATCTCAACCCTATCATTAAATTGTAGTTCCAAGCATGCTGCTAACAGTGGTGCTTCTGTTATAACCATCTTACTTGCTTTCATATATGCCATATGTTTTATTCTTTTTCTTACATCTGATAGGGGGAATCACCTTACAACCAATGTGTTCAGATTCTTCCTGGTGTATTGCATTTTCATATAACTGTAAGTTTTAAATGTGTGCAATAAATAATTGTATTGTGTATTGTAACTACTCAAAGTTAAAAACTAACCGCTTAAGAAACAAGCTAGGGAAAAGAAAATATGCTATGTTTGCAGCAGATACTAAATGAATCTGGTTTTCTTGTGTGCCTCAACAACAATGGGAATATCTCCAAATTTTGGAAAAGACATTTGATAATCATCTTTACAGGGAAATTAAACCGTAGTTTCAGTTTAACTACCCTAAACATCATACCAATAAATATATTTCAGTCTTCATTTTTTATATTTTCAATCTTCATTTCATGTGTGGGACAAAATTGTCAATCATGCATGTTCTAACACATGCTCATAACCATGGGGGCGAAATCAAACAAGGTGAGTTTATTACATTGTTCTGAGAGTTACACATTCTCAGTATCAACTTAGTCTAGTTGGCAGCCTCAAAATTTTTTTATTTATATCTATATGCCCTGCACCATTATGCAGATAAATAATAAGATTATATCTCTACTTCCTTCAATTTAAAGACTAGGGAAGAAGGAGAGGAGAAGTTGTTAAAATCGCACATAAATATAGACTGTAGTAGCATTATTAGATTTTTCTGTCACTTTATTTTCCAAATATAACTTTCCAAATATGCTCTCAATTACTTTGAGAACATATTTGGAAAGTTTGCTTCTCCCATTTTCATTTATTTATTTATTTCTGGGTGTACTGCAAGATTAACCTGGTGCAGCATTATTATAACTTATATTTTCTGAATTACCTTTTCAAACACATTCTCAGTATATCAATTTTGAAACACTTTGCCTCTTCAGATTTATTATTTTTTGGATGAAAGCAATGTTATTTAGCCAGAAAAAGTTAGTGTCTGAAAATGCATTTTTGGAGGCTGTTTTATTGATTTTTCGCTGGTTTTTCTTTTACACATGCAAATTGCAATGTAACAGTATGACACCGTACTAATAGATTGCGTTTCAGTTATTTTCTGCGTCTGTTTAAAACTGCACTAACAGAGCCTTTTGGTATAACTGTTTATACTCATACAGAACAGAGAAAGCGCAATTCCCGAGAAAGGTAAAACAGACGTTAATTTCTTTATCTCTGGAATAATCCCATAATGATCTCCACTGTCACTGCACGATTTAAAATCCGATTTAAAGTTTTATTACATTAAAATATATTGTTTACTAGTTAAAATCTACTGGATCTTTCGTGTCGATAAAAATCTACTAGATCTTTCAGTGTCGATTGTTATTGGATTATTCGAGTGGTGCACGACAACTAATTCTAAGTTCTTTCTTTCTCTTTTTTCTTCATTTCGGTAGAACTACTATTATAAAGTAATATATCACAAAATAATATGCAGAAAAGTAAAATATAGACCTTATTAAGCTGTTCCTTCAAGCATTAAGTACAACTGAATGCCCAGAAACGTACAGTGCTGTAACCTTCTTGGTGCATTACTCAGTCGCTTAGCGTGACGTCACAAAAACGATGGCCAAGCCCATAATGAGAGAAGGGATGAGTCCCGGGAGCCCCGGGAGCCCCGGTAGTACCCGATGAGGTTAGAATGAGATATCTGGAGATGCCCTTGTTAATGGAGCAGTACCACTTGGCGTGAAGCCTATAATTGCGAGAGACGGCCGTCAAAGTGTGGGAAAGCTAATGGGTTTCAAGGCTATTGCAACGCATTTTGTGTTAGCCGAATCGCTTTCTTTCGTCGAAAATGTTTCCAATTTCGCATCGTAACTTGCTTCCGATGTGTGAGACAATGCTGAATTTATTAAATTCTCAATTACTTTGAGGCTCCTTCCCATTTTTATTTTTAAGTGAAATACACAAACGTTAGTGCGAATTCTAAACAAAACATAACGTTAAAATTTAAAGCTTCACTCGTGTATGAAGTATAATTCATTCCGGTTTGATATTAACACGATTTCTGCAACCAGAAACTATGCGATTCCAAAATACAGACAGTTGAAATTACATTGGTATCATGTAAACAACGTCAAATTCCCACAACCGGCGGCTTCACGGTTAAGAGATTTAGGGCATCTCCAGAAGTATTATTCTAATCTCCTTGGTAGTACCCAGGGCCGTAACTACATGGAGGGCAGGGAGGACGGTTGCCCTCCCAGGATGATTTTATCAAAGGCGTAATACGTCGTCGAAGTGTGACGTTACAAGATGGCGCTGGGCAAAAACAACTGTCTGTTCCTCCATGATTTCCATAAAGTTTTAACGTGATTAGTGAAATGTGCTCATATTTTGCAATTTCTTCATTTTTTCTGACAATTTGAAGCTAATTCAACGCGGTGAAAATGCTGTGAAGTCCTCTCAGATCCAGTCATTTTATTATGAACCACATGGCGAGGAAATACGTGGTCATATTCATGCTTCTATGAAAGATAAGATATAAGCATCGAAGTACTGTCTACTTTCTACGTTTATGTTTTATAAATTATTTTATTTTACTTCTTTTAGTTTCATATAATATTTGAACTGACCGCCCAAAGAGCCCACAGCTTTAATGCTGGACCGTGTCCTGTTTGTAGTAAAGATGGATGAAAAAATACCCGGCCAGATTGTAATTTTGTAGGAACATCTGCTGATTCGCGTAGCGAGAGACCTTACCAATGCACAGTATGTCAGAAGACATTTTTACAGAAAGGTAGTCTGTTACAAAATCCGCTGATTCACACTGGTGAGAAACCTCACCAATGCACTGATTGGATTTAACCTTACAGAATTTAAATACCTAATGATTTAATTTTAAAGGATTTTGGTAAATGAATTTTACCTCGCAGTATTTTAAGCTGGTTCCACCTAAAATCTCTGCCTTATGTTTCCAATGTTGAAACTTTAAATATTTTCTCCGCAATTAATGTATTACTAAGGCTGAAAATTTGCACATCGATAAAACTAACTTTAAGTTTTAGCATGGGGTACTTAATACTTGCTAAAACATAACCATAATTATATTAAAAATCAATCATTTTTCTTTAAGTAATAAACACCACACCGGGAGTCTACGAGAGGGTGCGACAGTCCTTCTTTCGCCGGTGTGGGCTGTGCAACGACGCCCTTAGACGTCAGTTTGAGCAGCTCATTTAATCCACTGGACTTCTTTTTCTTGGGGCACATGAAAACTTTGGTGTACGAGACATCTGTGGACTCTGTGGAAGATCTCGCCGCGCGAATAGCTGTTGCTGCGGACAAGATCAACACCACACCTGGAGTCTACGAGAGGGTGCGACAGTCATTCATTCGCCGGCGTGGGCTGTGCAAAGATGCTCTTTGACGCCAGTTTGAGTAACCGTCTTTCTCTGATGCTATTGGAATTGTGGAACTCATAAATTAGGTATGTCTCTTTGTTTTTATTGTTGAAGGCTCGTCGTATATATGCAACTTTACTCTTTTCTGGCACTAGGAGAGGAATGCGTCTCTAAGTTCTATTGCAAATATTGTTCGTCTTGACGTGTGCTATCACCCCTCTTGTTTTGTTGAAGGAGTTTACAATCACCCTGTATAAACAACGTGTGTTTATACCCAGTCGCCATTCCGGGACGTCACGATTTCGATGACGTATTTCATACTCCGGGGAACGTAAAAAATAAAAATGAACAGAGTGCAAATAAATTTGTCAAACATTTAACTCAGTCGAAAAGTGGGAGATAGATTTTTTAACGAACATAATATTTTCCTATAACAAAATTATGGGAAAGTAAGAACTGCTTACTCTCTATTTGAGTGGAAGTAAGGAACTTTTGAACTCTAAGGAGCGTAATTACAAGGTTCGCCCTCCCAGATAAGAAACATTTGCTACGTTCCTGCGTGTGTGTGTGTGTGTGTCAGAACATATTTAAGGAGACAGGGGGCCCAGGGCTGGACAGTATTTCGAAAGCATAAATGTCATTAAAAGTAAGAACTGCTTACTCTTTATTTGAGGGGGAAGTAATGAACTTTTGAACTCAAAGGGGGCCGCCCCGGTGGCGCAGTGGTCTAAGCGATGGCCTCTGATCATTCGTCCGTAAGGGGTCCGGGTTCGAATCCCGGTGAGGCATGGATGTTGTGTTTGTCTTACGGCACTGGCTCTCTCCCTTCCCTGGAACCAGTGACCCTAAATTAGGGACGGGCGACTGCTTATAGCCCATTGAGTTGCTCACGGTGGTCGTTAAACCTTCAATCAAAAAAAAAAAAAAAAAAAAGAACTCAAAGGGGCGTAATTTCAAGCCTCCCCACCCAGATAAAAAAGTTTGCTACGTTCCTGCGTGCGTGTGTGCGTCAGAACACATTTAAGGAGACCGGGGGCCCGGGGCTGGACAGTATTTCGAAAGCATAAAATGCCATTAAAAGTAAAAACCGCTTACAGTATTTCGAAAGCATAAATGTCATTAAACGTAAAAACTGCTTACAGTATTTCGAAAGCATAAATGTCATTAAAAGTAAAAACTGCTTACTCTCTATTTGAGTAGAAGTAATGAACTTTTGAACTCAAACGGCCGTAATTTCAATGCTCGCCCTCCCAGATAAGAAAAGTTTGCTACGTCCCTGGCAGTACCTAGCTAGGCCCAACACCTGGGGCGAAGGGAGTCCTCTGCGGGGGCTCGTTATTTAATTATAAACTACGTTTTCCACGAGTATTTTTTTATTGAAGGTTTAACGACACCCATGAGCAACTCAATGGGTTATAAGCAGTCGCACGTCCATGATTTAGGGCCAATGGTTCCAGGGAAGGGAGAGAGCCAGTACCGTAAGACAAACACAACATCCATGCCTGACCGGGATTCGAACCCGGACCCCTTCACGGACGAATGGTCATAAGCCAGCGCTTAGACCTCTGCGCCGCCGGGGCTGCCATTCCACGAGTATGGATGCAAGTTGGCTTCCTCCCCCTGTCCATTTGTTGATTTACTTGACGAGCGAATAATTTCTCCATGCTAAAACGTAAGAACAGCAAAATAAAATACAAAATGTGAAAAACAAGGGGGTGAAAGAAAAGTGAACTCTCTTGAAGTATGAAAAATAAATCCCAGTCTGTGAATTTACGTGATTCTGGTTGAGTCGTGGCTGGAAAATCTATTTTTGGTTTCTTATTGTGTTCTACCGTAGGTCCGCACAGCATCATCGACGTCGAGGAGTTATTATGTCGTATTTTGACTCTCTCTACTCCGCTTCTAAGGTTCCACTCTTTCTCCATCTGTAATCACACATTGTTCGTCGTCGCTGGTGCTCGGCGGTAACCTCTTCTTACAGTGGTCAGCAGCCAAACTCCTTCCTTTCCCCACTTAAAAAAAAAAAGAGCCCTCACATTCACACCAACAAACTGCTTTGTTTCCATGTATAATACACTCATTGTAAAACGCGTCCTACTGAGCCCAAAGCAATAAATCGGAAGAAATTAAAGTCTCTCACAAGGATTTTCCTTTAGCACTATTTTCGAACGCCTAGAGGGATACATGTTTAGCTACCCCGATATCCCCTCCCCTCGACAATACTTCTTTGTAAGCAATGGACTACATGGAAGTTTCTTAACATCAGCTGAACATTTCATAATCACTTATCAAGTGACGAACAGAGTTTTAGCCTTCTCAGCGACTACGCATCCACCTCGGCCTCTGTTCTTCCTTTCTCTCTCTCGCTCTCTCATTTTATAACGTTCTTTTATATTTTACGAAGGGTATTTCTCTTTCCCCTGACTCTTAACACTAACAAGTCCTATGCCTGTGTGGTTAAGAATCATTGGCTAGTGCCGTCTTAATACTTTTGGGGGCCCTGAACCATCATATTTTTTGGTGCCCCTGATCATTTATATATACAGAACATATACAACATATCGTATTATTACAATATGTGGTTATTTTTTTCAATTCACACATGGCATTATTACACTGTATGCAACATATGGATAATATATACAAAGTATGAGAATTATTATATACACCACCATCCCCATGTTATCCCTATGAGAAGAAACATTCAATATCCAGTAACTTTTTAAATACCACTTGAATGAAAATGGTACATCACAGAAATTGTAGAACTCCATGAAGTATAGGAAATGCATTCACATTTTGTTGCTTAGCAAATTACAAGAAAATGGGTGCTCAAAGATATTGTTTCTTCCCCATTCTACAAATTATTCAACGAAAATTAAATTAAAACAGAAGAAGGAAATAAAGCAACCAGTGCCGTTTCTTGATAATATGACGCACCGGACAGAAATGCCGATATGCCCCCCCTATCATTGTTATTTGTTTAAACAGCGGCGATTGAAGGAATTTATGTATAAGTAGCCCAGGTGGGCAAACCCCAGTGATAAATATACGTGCACTTCTTTGTGTGGACAACACAAATGACTGTTTAAAAGGAAAAAATGCGATTTGTGCGTGACCCTCATGGCCCTCGAGGCTCAAACTTCACCCCCACTAGGGACTGGAAGGGAGGTCGGCTTTCTTTGTTTCTTATTTTGTCACAAAAGATTCACCCTAACACCTAATTTTCCTCCTGGCTCCTCGGGATGTCGGAGCTACGAGCAAGGTTTTTTAAAAAAGGCAGAACTTCCAACTTTCTGGATTGATGTTACTTCTGTTCTTTAGATAAAAAACAAAAACCTGGTAGTGAGTGGTCAAAGAGTTTGACTTTTTGTGAGCCCATAAGACTCTTAGGGCGTTGGCTTACCCCTTAAGACGGTCATGTCATTGGCACAGCTTTTCCTACTGATTCACCCCGCGAAGTAAATTCTTTTGAGTTATCCATCGTTCGTGCTGTATCATTTCAGTTTTGCTTTTTAAATGAAGCAATAAATAAGATATAGAAAGTATTCAGAGGGTAATACATTTTTTTTTTCTGATTGAAGGTTTAACAACCAACATGAGCAACTCAATGGGCTATAAGCAGTCACCCGTCCCTAATTTAAGGCCACTGGTTCCAGGAAGGGAGAAAGCTAGTGCCATAAGACAAACACAACACCCATGCCACACTAGATTTGAACCCGGACCCTTTTCGGACGAATGGTTGTAAGCCAGCGCTTAGACCACTGCGCCTCCATATTTATATATTGGTTTGGAAAGAAAGTAATGTCCGATGACGACATGCCCGAAGCCGAGCCCCGGCCACGGCACACATTGGCCACTGAGATTGCACATCGGCATGACATCAGCAGGTAGGTAGCTTAAGTTTTTTTTTTTTTTTTTTTTTGATTGGAGGTTTAACGACCACCATGAGCAACTCAATGGGCTATAAGCAGTCGCCCGTCCCTAATTTAGGGTCACTGGTTCCAGGGAAGGGAAAGAGCCAGTGCCGTAAGACAAACACAACATTCATGCCCGACCGGGATTCGAACCCGGACCCCTTACGGACGAATGATCAGAGGCCAGTGCCTGAGACCACTGCGCCACCGGGGCGGCTAGCTTAAGTTCGTGGCAGTTAGTCTTCACAGGGTGAAGACTGTAAGTGAAAGTCAACATAGAAGTTCACATCCGCCATTGCATGTTGTATGAGTTTCATCGCGGTAGCACTCCCGCAAGTGTTTTAAAGAACATTACCAGTTTGTACCGCAATGTCATAATACATCGTCAGTGCTGTCGTTCGTTCAAACGATTTTGAGAGTGAATTTTTGACCTGTCAGACCGTCCCAAAGCGGAAGACCCCCGACAGTGGATATGGATATGCTGAAGACTTTAGCTGAGACCCACCCACGTGTGACCACTAAGGAGGTTAGAATAATAGTTCTGGAGATGCCCTGAGTCTCTTGAGGTGGATCCACCTAAAATCTTTGCCTTGTATTTCCAATAGGCAAACTTCTGTAGCCATTTTCTGCATAATTAATGAGTTTCCAAAGATGAAAATTTGAACATCGATAAAAATAACTTTATATTATAGCCTAGTATACTTAATATTTTCTAAAATTTAACCATAATTAAGCAATCCAATATTTGTTTGTCGACTGACGTCATCAATGTACAAGTCACGTTATCTGTTTTCTGGCCTCAACTCCACCAAAGGAAGAGTTATTGATTTTTAATATGACTATAATTAAGTTTTAGAAAATATTAAGTATACTAAGCTATAATACGAAGTTATTTTTATCGATGTTTAAATTTTTATCTCTGGAAACGCATTAATTGTGAAGAAAATGGCTACAGAAGTTTGCGCATTGGAAATACAAGGCAATGATTTTAGGTGGATCCACCTTAACCGAGAAGCTGCAAACAGTGGGAATTTGAGGTGTTTACATGATACCCATGTAGTTTCGAGTGCGTGTATTTGGAACTGCGTGGTTTTTGATTGCAGAAATTGTGTTGATATCAAACCGGAATAAATTATACTGCACACACGAGAGCAGTTTTCAATTTTAAGGTTATATTTTATTTTGAATTCGCACTAAAGTTCATGTATTTCAATTTTAAATAAAAAAAGAAAGGAGCCTCAAAATAATTAAGAATTTTGTAAATCCAGTATTTTCTCACACATCGGCAGCAAGTAATGACGAAAAATTAGAAACTTTTGTGGTGATGAAAGAATGCGATTCGGCCAACACAAAATGCATTGCAATAGCCTTGAAAACCACAAGCTTTTCCACACTTTAATGGCCGTCGCTCGTGGTTATAGGCTTCACGCAAAGTGCTCCATGAACAAGGGCATCTTCAGATATTTCATTCTAACCTCCTTGGTGACCACACGGAAGTTGCCCGAACATCTGGGGACTACCCACACAAGCATTATCACGCACCTGCGCCAACTTGGGAAGGTGCACAAGAGGGGAGTTTGGGTACCCCATCAACTCAGAGTTGAGCAGAAAGAAAATCGCACGCATTTGGCTGCTTGCACGTGACCGAGTTGAACCGTTCTTAGACCGCATTGGAACAGGCGCCGAGAAATGGGTTCTGTAAGAAAATGTCAGCGCCTGGACCCCACACAGAAGCCCATGCCGACACCTAAAACCGGCTTACACGTACGTAAGTTCCTGCTGTCTGTTTGGTAGGATATGCGGGGTAGCACGCTTTTTGAGCTTTTGCCGGACACCAGTATCACAGCCGATGTGTACTGCCATCAGCTCGACGATCTGCACGCATCGCTCACGTCAAAACGACCAGCATTGCTGAACCGCAAGGGCGTCCTCTTACAGTAGGATGGAGCGACACCTCACACAGCTCAGGTGAAACAAATTTTCATTATGCTACAGAGAAAGCATTGAAATTCTCTTAAATAAAAATTCTTGCAATTCGAACGCATCCTTCAGTATTCAGATCATTCGGAAATCTCTACTGGCAACAGTTAAAGAAACGATGTCAACCACGTGAGTGCTTGCTTCTAGTGTGAACCACAGAGGTTCAACTCTCGCTTTTTGAACAGCGCCCCAGTGGTCGGACATAAAACTGCGATGGCGTCTGTCACGTGATACGGCACCAGTGGCTATATAAGTAACACTCCGGAAAGAGTTGTAAATTCAGGGGGCCGCGGGTGGCTTAGTGGTCAACGTTCGTGACTGCCAAGGAGAAACCTTAGTTTCGGTCCCAGGCAGGTACTTTTTTTTTTTTTTTTGATTGGAGGTTTAACGACCACCGTGAGCAACTCAATGGGCTATAAGCAGTCGCCCGTCCCTAATTTAGGGTCACTTGGTTCCAGGGAAGGAAGCGAGCCAGAGCCGTAAGACAAAAACAACATCCATGCCTCACCGGGATTCGAACCCGGACCCCTTTCGGACGAATGATCAGAGGCCATCGCTTAGACCACTGCGCCACCGGGGCGGCCCCAGGCAGGTACGAACCACTAAATACCTGCCGTGCGTCGGATGGGCACGTTAAGCCGTTGGGCTCCGGGTACTGGCCCCCGGTAACAAATAAGGGCGTCTTCCTCCCCCTTTCTACCTCACTTCCGTGTCACTTTCCTATCGTTCACCTTAGCCCAAATCTCCTAGCTTCCTCTTTCTAAGGATTGTTTAAGACCTAGGGTCAGACACTCCCTTCCTAAAACCCTCTACATATGATCTGATCTGTAGATTCAGGGCCGCTGATGGCCTAGTGGTCAACGCTCGTGACTGCCACGGAGAAACCTCAGGTTCGGTCCCAGGCAGGTACGAACCACTAAATATCCGCCGTGCGTCGGATGGGCACGTTAAGCCGTTGGGCTCCGGGTACTGGCCCCCGGTAACAAATAAGGGTGTCTTCCTCCCCATTTCTGCCTCGCTTTCGTGTCACTTTCCTATGGGGTACTTTAGCCCAAATCTCCTAGCTTCCTATTTCTAAGGGTTGTTTAAAACCTGGGGTTGGACACTCCCTTCCTGAAATCCTGTACATATGATCTGACCTGTTAATTCAGAGCCGCGGATTATCTAGAGGGGAACGTTCGTAACTGCCACGGAGAAACCTCAGGTTCGGTCCCAGGCAGGTACGAACCACTAAATATCCGCCGGGCGTCGAATGGGCACGTTAAGCCGTCGGGCCCCTGGTACTGGCTCCCCGGTAATACATAAGGGCGTCTTTCTCCCCATTTCTCCCTCGCTTCCGTGTCACTTTCCTATCGGGCACTCTAGCCCAAATCTCCTAGCTTCCTATTTCTAAGGGTTGTTTAAGACCTGGGGCAGTGGCGGCAGAACCGCCAGGGCCTGGTCAATAATTTCAACAATTTCTGCCAAGATTTTTATTTTTATTATTTTTTTTTATTTGGCATATGTGCGATTGTTGTGATGGGCCTTTGAAAGTTCCTCTAGGTAAGTGGTTGGGTGGTCCTAATTCCCAACAAAGCTCCTTAGGCATTGTTTTTCGTCTGTTTGTTCCGGGAAGTGGGAAGGTAGTGGGTGCACCACGATTCAAAATTTCAGGCCCGGTCAACGAACTTCACTTTCCGCCGCCCCTGACCTGGGGTCAGACACTCCGTTCCTATAATCTGAGTTGTAAATTCTTGAAAAAAAAAAAAAAAAAAAAAAAAGGTAGACTCCCACGGTTACGGTTTTGACGCTTTGATTCTATGTCCTTATACTGGCGCGCTGTTCTATTGAGATCTTCGGGGCTAAATTTTTGCCATAGCCTCTACGGAAGATTTACCTCTGGGTCTCCTACTCTGTGTGAACAAGGGTGATGTTTCAGCCGAAAGATCTTACTATTCTTTTATTTTTTGATTGGGGGTTTAACGACCACCGTGAGTAACTCAATGGGCTATATCAGTCACCTGTCCCTAATTTAAGGTCACTGGTTCCAGGGAGAAAGAGAGCCAGTGCCGCAAGACAAGCACAACATCCATGCCTCGCCGGGATCCGAACCCTTCATGGACGAATGGTCATGAGCCAGCGCTTAGACCACTGCGCCACTATTCCACGGCTTTACTATTCCTAAAGTTTAATACGTAATAAATCATGCGTGAAAAATTTTGCTTCATTATCGGTTTCTTTCCCCTAATTTAACGCGGCGTTTTTTACTAATTGACTTTGTTTTCCGTGAGGGGCTGTATAAATATACAATTTTTGTATATTTCAGAAATTATCTATTCCGGGGAGTGCAACTACCACAGCTGAACTGTCCTCCGTTTGCTGCATATTTTGCATTTCTAACATTATTGCTACGACCAACCATTACTTTCCCATTCCTTTCGGACATTCTTCGTGGAACACTCTGTATACTCACAGTAGACAAAATATTAGAGATCGGAGTGATGGGTACTTCGCTTGATCATCCTCCGCGCAGAGTGGAACAGACCCAAACTAGACATATGCGATAAATAAGTGGACAGCCAGGCTCCCCAACAGTGTATCGCTGGCTACAGCACACTTTTGTGGCATTCGCTCATCCAGCGCATGATAGTCTGTTTCAGCAACACAAAGCGCCGCAACCACCCAGGCATGGCTGGAGGAACATTCATCTGAATTTGGAACCATCCAGTGGTCCCAGGATTTAAACCCTGTGGAAGCTCTTTAGCATGCCGTCGAGCGGATCTTCAGATCCATAGATCCGGGACCGATGTCTCCGGCGGAGTTATGCAACAGGCATGGTTAGCATTATCTCTGGCATCTGGTTGAGTCGATGCCCCCCCCCCCCCGGAGTGTACGGGCTGTTATTCGCGTTAGAGATGGACGAACACGCTATTAGGTAGGTATCTCTATTGTTTTGTCCATTGAGTCTATATACAGTAGCGAACAAAAGTATTTGGCGAAACACTTTTTCGACCATATTTTTTTTCTGCTGGACCAAATAGCGTCATTTTGGGATCTGATATGTGTTGATTCGTGGGTTACAATGCCGAGTAGTTTGTATTTAGCTCAGAGCGAATTTGTTGTTCGAAATGGGTCATATTCAAGAGTCGCCAATTATTACCCATTTGTTTGGTGCATGTAATGTTTTTCATGCGATTTTTGTGGGTTTTGTGATGTGTAGTGTGATAATAAGTCAATCTTAGGTTTTCAGAAATGGGTAAAAAGGCGGAGATCCCTGTTGGAGCTCGCCAAGTGGCCGTGAACATGATGGAATCTGGAATGCGCGTCACCGACATTCCGAGGGCCCTGAAGATCCGACACCAGTCCATTTCAGCTACCCTGCAACGTTTTAAGAAAACTGGGACCGTCGAGAACAGCCCGCGATGTGGTAGGCCTCGTTCCACTACATTGCGTCAGGATAGGCGCATCCTCCATCGATCTCGTGCTGATCAGACCTTGACTGCTGTGGACATCGCCACCCCAATTCCGTGACAGCGACGACCTGAACGTCAGCCGAATGACCATCTCCCGTCGTCTCATTGCTGGTGGATTGAATGGAACCCCCCCCCCCCAAGAAACCACTCATCGCAGTCAAGAATCGACGAGCCAGAGTCGCGTTCGCGCGCCGTCATCGATACTGGACAGCGGACTGGAGTAAGGTGCTTTTCACCGACGAGAGCAAGTTCAACTTGTTCGGAAGTGATGGCATCCGATACGCAAGACGTCCGTGTGGCCAGAGATTCAACCCCCAGTTCATTCAGCCGACTGTCAAGCACGGAGGAGAATCGCTCATGGTTTACGGCGCCTTCTCTCGCAATGGAATGGGCCCCCATCACCAAGATTAACGGAATCATGACCGGCCAGAGCCACACGAACATGCTCATCAACGATGTCTTCCCATGGGCAAACCAGAACATGCCACCCGGATGGATCACGCAGCAAGACAACGACCTGAAGCACACCTCCACAGTAGCGAAGGCAGCCTTCCAGCAGCAACAGGTCACACTTCTAGACTGGCCAAGCCAATCTTCAGACCTCAACCCCATCGAGCACATGTAGGAGGAGCTGGAGAGATGATGGGCCCAGAAGTTCGACCAGCTGTCTGCTGAATGGGCGCGAATTCCGCAAGTCACCGTCCAGAAGTTAGTGGACTCGATGCCGGCCCGTTGTGCAGCTGTTATTATATAACTAATCCCACTAAGTATTAGTTATTTTTTTGTCGTTTTCTTGTACTTGTTTTCTGTTATCGTTGCATTAAGTGAATGTGTTACACACCTACTTTGTTGGTCAATTTGTATGATCTTTGCGATTAAGCTCGGTACCTGATCTGTGTTAAGCTTTCCGATCCATCTGCATATGGGTCATGTTTACAACTGAATAACACATATCATATTCCCAAATGACCCAATTTGGTCCAGCAGAAAAAAATTTATGGTCGAAAAAGTGTTTCGCCAAATACTTTTGTTTTCGCTACTGTACACTGATCAGCTAAAACAACCAACCTAATATGATCTAAGTCCTACTCTCGCAGCCAAAAGAGCCCTAACCTGATGAGACATACATTCAACGAAATTTTGGTAGGTGTCTCTTGGTACCATGACTGCAACAGAAGACCCTGCAGTTCCCATAAATCACGTGGTTGGGGTGATGCTGCTCGTACCAGTTTCTCTAACTCAAACGACAAATGCACGATAGGATTCATGCCCTGCAAATTTGGACTCCATAGCAATAAATGGAATTGCTCTCATATTCTTGGAACCATTTCTGAATCTTCTTCGCAGTATGGCATGTACCATTGGCTTGCTGAAATACGCCACTCCACTAGGGAATCCAGCCACCGTAAGGGGGTGTCCTTGGTCAGCCATGACGTTCAAGTACATGACAGCGCTCGCTCTACATGGACATACCTGCCAACTACTACGGAATGTCCGTAGTTTCTACAGGTTTTGTTGTCTGACTACGGATTCTACGAATTTTCATTTAAATGTTTTTATATTTATTTT
Source organism: Macrothele yani (assembly GCA_039090855.1). NCBI lineage: Eukaryota > Metazoa > Arthropoda > Arachnida > Araneae > Macrothelidae > Macrothele > Macrothele yani. The sequence continues at coordinate 7,759,056 of CM076999.1, read as the reverse complement.
ACTATTATTTTATGATATACATGAGATTCTTAAGCGAATTCACGGAATTCCGGTTGGAAATAATTGCATTTATTTCCAACCGTAGGTTGAATAAGCGTATAAGCTCCAGCTTTGTCCGAAAGCACAATAACTCGCGTATAAATGGTTCGATTTCGATGAAAGTTTAGTATGTGGTAAGGGATCACCCCTATTGAAAATGGGCGAAATGGGGTCAAAAGTCAGGACATAGGAGCGGGATCAATTCCATTGCCCTTATGCGTCATAACTTGCGTAAAAAATAGTTCGATTTCGATGAAATTTTATTATGTGATAGGGGACCACCTGGGGACGAACCCTATTGAAAATGGGGTCAAAGATCAGGACAGAAGCGGGATACATTCCCTTCCCTTTATGCATCATAACTTGCTTAAAAATAGAACAATTTCGATGAAATTTCAGTATGTGCTAGGGGACCACCTGGGGACGAACCCTATTAAAAATGGGCGAAATGAAGTCAAAGGTCAGGAAATAGCAGCGGAATCCATTCCATCGACCTTATGCGTCATAACTTACGTAAAAATGACAAAACTTTATCATGTTGTTCCGGAAGTATACTTAACCGGTTCTGTTGAATATAATCGAAATGGGGTCAAAGGTCAGGGCATCAGAGCGAGATTTATTCTACAGCCATATTCTTCATAACTTGAGTAATGATTTCTGATATGCTGGAAAGCGTATCATAATCAATGCATTGCATGATTTTACTAACCTGTTTCACATCATTTAGATCATACTCAAGATCAATGCAAAACTGAAGAGAATTGGGGTGGTTGTTTTCTGTTTGAAATGTTTGTATTTCAGCTTGAAACTGTAGGCAACAATTTGGGAAAACAGAAGTTAGGCGCAACGAAAATTTCCCCGTAATCTTCAGGCGTAAGATTCTTCCGCAAATTTGAGGAACTCCATTTTTCTGGTTATACACGAGATCGATGCACAAAATGAATAGAAATTGGAGGGGCACGTTCGTCGGAATTCCATCTTTCCGAAACTTTCTAAAACGGAAGTTCGACGGAGTCGATTTTTTTCGCAATCGCAATTTCTTTTTCTTGCGATGTTGTCTTCTTTATCCAGTATTATTGTTAAATAACATTTTACTGTATAAGTAATTTTTATTTCAGCTAGATAGTAGGGGGAAAATTTCCCAAAACGGGAGTAAGATGTAGCAAAGATTTCTCCCGTAATCGCCCCCCCCGTTCCCACTCTCCTGCGTTATTAAATATCCCCTTGTCCCATAAGTTTTTCATTTAAGCTTGATAAGAGTGATGGAAATTCCCCAAAACGGAAGTTATGAATTTGGAAAATTGAGGCAATTTTTACAACTCACCACAAAAATTAACTTTTTCGTTTCGCGCGAGTTAAGTTTGTTTCATTAGTGTCCTTGTTTGTTGCCACAGGACATCACAGACGCCTGATGTTGTCCAGTGGAAAACTAGCCCACATGTTGGACGGTGTGCTCCAAATCCCGGATAGTGCGGCATGATGGCAGCCGGCGTTTCAACCGGTCCCACACATGCTTGATAGGGGACATGTCCGGGGTCCTGGGCAACTCGAGTCGTGTGCGGCCGGGCATTATCCTGCTGGTATAGCGAACCTGGAATCCTGGCCAGCAATGGGACCACATGGGGCCGTAGGATCTCTTCCACATACCGCTGGCCTGTCAATGATCCACGTACCACTACTAGGGTTGATCGGCTATCATAGGCAATGGGTCCCCAGACCATAATGCCTGCAGTGGGGGAGGTGTGGCTCTCGATAGCGAGGTCGGGATCTCCACACCCGGACGCGATCATGTCCCCAAAACGAAGTGGCACTCATCGCCAAGCACTACACGTCGCTCTGGCTCGGCACCACTGAACACGGAGCCGGCAATGTTCCCGTGTTAATGGCAGCACACGTAAGGGGCGGTGGGATCGCAAATCCACTTCCGTGAGGCGTCAGGAAATGGTTCGTAGGCACAGAGGAGCTGCTACATCTGCCTGTGTAGTGGACCGGGTCCCCGTGGGATCTGTTCATGCCTGGCGCACTATCTGTCCATCCTCTCTACTGGTCTGGAGCTGCTCTGCCGCCGAGTCCACTGCTCCCAACACAGTCGGACGGTATGATCAGGACGATCCACGTCGACCATCCTGCGGTTCTCAGCCCGATGATCCGGCCTCTTTCAAAGTCCATACGTTGCGTAAGTCGTCTCTGGCGTCCACCCAGCATTCTTGTCACTCTGTACTCTTGCTTGCGTCGGCTGGTGCTTTTCGCTTTCATAGGACATCGACTACACGCCTGTTTATAAGGCCTCCGGTTCGTGCCTGCAGGGCCACCACAGGATGTGCGATCATGCGCACTCGCACCAAACGTGGATCATTTGCATAACAGTACGCACTCTCGCTGTTTGCAAAGTTTCGCGATTGTAGCATGTTTTCTTCTAGGTGCGCAAATTTCATTGTCCGCGAGTGTATACAGTACGTCGGTCGACTAATCGCGCCATCTCGGAAATCACGTGGTCAACGAGCCACATTCACTTTTGATAGGTGTGGTCATAATTCAGTGATCATTCATACACTTGTATTAATAGTTGCATTTAAAAATTTGTTTTCATTTTGGAAAGCTCAGCTTCGCCTTCTGATGTACCACATTAATTAAAAACACATATGAATAAATGCATTCATACGCACCTCACAAAAAATTAATGCCATGATTACAAACATCTCTGATGACATATCTGCACTGCAGAACTACTCTGCCAATATCCTTGCAGAATGCATAACTCTATATTATTTGCAGAAAATGTATTGCTGGTAATTGGGCTAAAAATTTATATTCATTATTGGCATCTTCAATGTTTAGATTTTATGGTAAAAAGTCTACAAAACAAAAACAAAAAACAAGAAGAGATGCAAACAGAGAAAGTACATATATTGTGCTTGTTGTGTTAAAGAGATGGAAGCTTCATAATAGAAATCCAAATTTTGAAAAATTAAATTTTCAACATACAATTTAGAAACTAAAATTTTTCAGGTGCCATGGTGCCTTGAATTTGTTTACCCCAGCACAATAGGTATCCTAAAGGACAAAGTATGTGTTAGATCTCCTATGGGACTAACTGGAGTGCCTGTTGACTGCAATTACGAGGCTCTGTTGTTCAGATGTTAATCCTACAGCAGCCGTTCTGTACCAACCAAAACTTGCCATCGCTAGGAGCTGTCTATTAAATGAGGTTTCTTTCTTTTTCTTTTTAATTGGGGCTTTAACAACCACTGTGAGCAACTTAATGGGCTATACGCAGTTGCCTGTCCCTAATTTAGGGCTTCTGGTTCAAGGGAAGGGAGAAAACCAGTGCTATAAGACAAACACAACGTCTATGCCTCACTGGGATTCGAACCCGGACCCATCTCGGAAGAATTATCAGAAGCCAGCGCTCAGACCACTGCACCAACGGGACAGCTCAATGAGGTTTCACTGAGTACATATACACTGAAGAGCAACTGAATTAGAGCCATCTGGCGTTATGCAAATGTGGCGCTGTGGGCGGCCCTGTAAACGGAAACGACATGACGTATGCAGCGATCCGACAATATAAGGAGTGATGCGACGGGAATCAATACGAGTCGGAGGCAGTATGGGTAAGATGAAGGATCTAAGCACATTTGATTGTGGGCAAATTGTCGGGGCCCGACGAATGGGTCACTCCATCTCGGAAGTTGTGCAGGCACTGGGATTTTCACGAGCCACTGTGTCACTGGTGCACCGTGAGTACATCGAATCCGGTAAAACCATCCCTGCAAGGGCCAACTGCCGTGGACAACAGCGTGTGGATGAGCGGGGTCATCGTCGGCTAGCTCGCATTGTAACAGCGGATAGACGAGCCACAGTGCAAGAAATCACTCGGCAATTTAACGCTGGTGCACACAAACGCATAAGCAGTCACACCATCCAGAACCATCTCCTGGCTATGGGTTACAGAAGCCATCGTCCCACGAGGGTACTGCTGCTGACCGCACATCACAGGGTGCAAAGATTAGCATGGGCACGAGAACATTGCCACTGGACCCTAGGCATGTGGAAAAATGTTGCCTGGACTGATGAATCGAGATTCACGTTGGTACATGCGGATGGCAGGATACGAGTACGGCGCAAAACACATGAAGCGATGAATCCTTGCCAGCAGGGTACTCTTCAAGCTGGTGGGGATGGCATTCTCGTCTTGGGACTGTTTACGTAGACTGAAATGGGACCCCTGGTACGTGTGACATCGTCCCTCACAGGTCAAAGTTACCGGGATATCCTGGACGACCATTTGCTCCCGTTTGTGCGTCTTCAACATCCCACTAGGGACCTCGTACTGCAACAAGACAATGCACCGTGCCATCGCTCCCGAATTGTATCCGAACGGTTGGATGAACACTCCACCGACGTGACTTCGCTTCCTTGACCAGCTAGGTCACCTGACCTCAATCCCATCGAGAGAGATGTTTGAGGCTCTGACGCCCTCCATCAAATCTTCGTGAACTGTGGGAGCTTGTTCAGGGGTCGTGGATCCGTATGGCTTCCCAACGCTTCCGGTGTCTTGTCGAGTCCATGCCGAGACTGAATCGCCGCCGTCATCAGGGCGAAAGGTGGTGTTACACGTTACTAGACAGGTATCTCTAATTCAATTGCTCTTCAGTGTATATCGATTACTATCATATTATCCTTTAGAATACTTCAGAATTATTTCTGTAGCTAAGCAAAATACTGTCTTCGTATGGAAACAATATTTTTTTCTGTCATAAAATAACCTATATAAAATCTTGAATTTCTGTTTTAATAGCTTTACTGCATTAAAAAACAATATTGAAACTGTTTTCACACTTCCTCATTAAGGTATATTATCAGTGTACAGGAGAATACATATGGCAAAAAAAAAAAAAAAAAAAAAAAAAAAAAAGAAACATGGAGATACTAATTACAAATTATTTTTTTACAGCTGCGTGCATATGTATAAGCACAAAATGCTGAACACAGGCATTTCCCGAACACAGAATTTAAGGAGATAAATTTATTAAAAATCAGCATAAGGAACAATTACATATTTAAATTTTTTTCCATGATAGCAATGTGGCTTATGCAGCACAAAATGAATTTAAGGCACAGTTACTTTTCAAATATACATAGTCCTGTGGATATATTGATTCTAAGATATGCACACCCTGAGCTCATTTAACTCTGTAGAGCATCTTTCTTTGCATTCGATGTTGAATTTCTCCTCTACGAATCATGAAGTATATCACTTTGTAGATTGCTCTTTCAGGGTATTTCTGAAATTAAGAGTATAAAAAAAAAAAAAAAAAAAAAAACATTTTAAATAATGAGATCATATCAAATTAAACAAAACAAGACAAAAGCACATACTAAAGTTTAAAACATTAGCAGCAGTGTTGATAGAGTTAATACACTGCTGCCTTCAAATACATGGCCTTTGAAGCATTGTGTGCAACTAAAACATCATGCACAAGAGCTGATAGCACATACAATGGAACCTTGCCCAGCAAAAGCACAAGTGCTGGGAAACTGCTGGCCACCAGCTGGCAGTGATGGGTCACTGCTGGCTGAAATCTGCAGCTCACGGCCCGGCAGTGGTCCGTTGGTGGCAGCGCTATCAGTTGGCGAGCCATTGATGGCCCTGCAGCATCGCCGTGAATTGTGGGCCTTCAAGCAAGTGCCACTTGTGGCCCGTTGCTGGCAACCAATGCAACCCCAACAGCAGGTGGAAGCAACGGAACTGCGCATGCGCAGAAGCAACACTTGCTGTCTCTCTAATGGTACCAATTAGTTGAAGACGACGCTATCGCCATCGTGTTATTTTAGTGGATGTTATGAAAGAAAATCCATATGTAGAGAGGCAAATTAATTTCCTAATGAAATTTTACATCGACGAAGATATCAGATTAAGCTGTAAAATACTAGATTACAGCCATGAAATACACCCACTCCATTCCCATGAATAATAATTCATGGAATGGAGTGGATGAATAACAAGAAAAAATTTTAAACCGCTTGAAACAAATGTCCTGAAAAACCATTAAAACAACGTTTGTTGGAAAAAAAAAAAAAAAAAGAATTATATGCATACTAAATTTATTAATTACTTGAAAAAAAAAAAAAAAAAGCAATGCTATGTGGTGTACTCATCCATGGGTTGAATTACACAAGACTGGGAGGAATTCGCTTCTAAAAATAACGAGAAGTAAAATAAAATATCTTTCCTCTTTAAAACAAATGTAGCTTCGGACAACGGAAAGGAAAGACAATACGTTAAAAATGTAACAGAATGTGACATGAACCCGGGTAAATATATATTTATTCAACAATCTCTTTTCAAGACGGCAAGGACAGTACAAAACTTTGGAAAGTGACTCTAAGTATGTACACTCCTTGAAAATGAGTGAAGTTCCCTTAAGGTAAAAAAAAACTATCGGTATGTTGAAAAAATAATTTATGAATTATACAAAACTGACTTTTATGAAAAATACCTCGCAATATTGTAAAATGAAAGAGGGAAGCATTCGATTTCAAGCATACGCTCTAGCGTGGCGAAGTAATCCGGTCGGTAGAGAGCTCAGCTACCATGCCAACGGCCCTGGTCCAAATCCACTCAGATGCCAGCGGGCGTTTTTCCGGTCTGTTGAGAAAATTTCCCCAGCACAGTGCGATACTTCACAAGTTTCGTAAGGGTAGAAAAAAAAAAATGTAGCTTTGGGAAACTGCGGTTATCCTTGATTTTTTTTTTATGTCTACTACTGGAAAATTGGCGGACAAGATTCGGCAAGCCACCAGTTACGTCACGTGGTTGGCAGCTGCCACTACTGGCAAACTAGCGGACCACATTAGGCTAGCCATCATTTCTGGCACATGCTTGCAGGGCCACTGAAGGGCCACTTGTGGCAGCTACTGCCTGTGATGGACAACTGATGGCCCTGTTGTGGCATATGACAAATGATGGGGTTCCAACTGTTGGCCTGAACTGCTGGCCCTTCTGTTGGCCTCCCAGACATTTTATTGATGGTTCGGCAGCGGCAACATAGTGCTGGGCCATTGCTGGCCCAGCAAGACTGTTTTTGCTGGGTAGTTATATATTTTCCTAAGTGATGACCTTAAAAACATATAAATGCAAAAAAACATATAAAAGAAATTTCAAAATGTTAAATACAGTACATGGACAAAAGTGATTGGACAGCCCATGCAGGTACAATGGTGTGCTCCCGCAGCAGAAACTTGGTTGATAAGGTATAAAAACGGCAATGGGAGTATGCTCAGATCAATTGCTGATAAAAATGTCTAGCAGAAGAGAGCTCTCCGAGTTTGAAATGGGCGTAACAATAGGCTGCTCAATTGGAGGTATGAGCATAAACATTGCTGATGTCAGACAGGTCGCTAAATCGACTGTGGCTTTTGCCATCAACAAGATGAATAAGTGAATAAGACGGGACATTGCAAGAATTCACCTCTCTGTGGAAGACCTATGAAACTGCAACCCAATGACTGGAGGGTGCTGAAGAGGGCGATCCACAAAACCAAGTCCTGACCAGTGCACGCCATAGCACGAGTTCCAGATGGCCACAGACGTTATGGTCTCCACCTAGATACTTTGAAGAGAGGCCCATGCACTTGGGTATCAGATCAGATCATATGTAGAGGATTTTAGGAAGGGAGTGTCTGACCCCAGGTCTTAAACAACCCTTAGAAATAGGAAGCTAGGAGATTTGGGCTAGAGTGCCCGATAGGAAAGTCACATGGAAGTGAGGTAGAAAGACGCCCTTATTTATTACCGGGGGCCAGTACCCAGCCCCCGACGACTTAACGTGCCCATCCGACGCACAGAGGATATTCGGTAATTTGAGCGTTCGTACCTGCCTGGGATCGAACCAGAGGTCTTCTCCGTGGCAGTCACGAATAAGGTTCGTACTCTTCCAAGCAAAATAAATTCAAGCACTTTTCAACCCCGAAATATCATATGTGTGTTCTGTCGGTCGGTCAGTAGGTAGGTATTTTATAAATTCAGACCATTAATCTTAGCTGGGGTGGGCTTACCTTCAACGACCTGCCTGTGACCCCCTGCCCCAAGTTGGTTTATTTTATTAACTTTGAATTGCCCCTCTTTTTTGGTGTATATTGAAATCATTTTATTTTCTGGAATATTGCAAAAGGGTACATTATTTTTGTATTCATCTGCGGGTATGACACTTATTGTTTGCTTTAACTTTTAATTTTTGATGCATGACTTTGATGCATTTTTTGATGCAGCCAGGAGATGATGGGTCCACACGTGAAGCACAAGCAATTCCTGGAAGTTCTACCCTCCGGTAAGAACGCGTCCCTAACTCCAGTCAACAGAAGCCCATCACAAGTTGCGAATACATCATTCCACTTACTTTACTCTGTAATGGTCATAAAGAAGGCACCAGCTGTCCACACACTCCCCTGGGTTGAACGCAAGTTCTGCGCTATTTGATCAGCTTGCTGTTTTTATCAGAACTGCACAGAAATCTCCTATACATCATTTTAGCATAAGCAATTATTTAACACATGCTCTTTCATATCATTACTTAAAAAAAAACAAAAAAAAACAGAAAATTTTTTTAAGTACTATTTACAGAGCCTTCAACTTTTTCGAGTACTTTCAAGGACTTGAAAATGAACATTTTTTATTCAAGGTCTTTTCAAGGAGCATACCAACCATGACGAAGGTTGACCACCAGGCCCCTCAGGTATCAGCCTAGCAGCCACCCATAAACCTCTCATCAGAAAAACCAATAAAGCCACACGGCTACGATGGCATCAACAGCACAAAAATTTGACATTGGAGCAAAGGCAACAGGTGTTACAGAGCGATGAATCCCGCTTCACATTATTCCGATCGGATGGACGTGTCTGGATTTGGCGGTTACCCAGAGAACGTCTGCTTCTGGAGCGTACAGTGACGACTGTGAAGCACGGAGGCAGTGGAGTTATGGTATGGGACTGTGGTATGGTGTGGGTTCACTGGTTGTTATTCATGGCAACATGAACTCTCTGCTGTATAGAGACATCCTGTATAACTCAGTGCTTCCAGCGTTATGGCAGTTCTATGGACACGAAGGTTGTTTCTTTTAGGGCAACAATACCACTTGTTATGTTTCCAGGGCTACAATGGAGTGGTGAGAAAAATCAGGTCTCACAGATGGACTGGCCTGCTCAATCCCACTGAAAACCTGTTGGATGAACTTGAACAACAGGTGAGGTCTAGACCAACACGATCTTCTTCACCGACAGAGTTGGTGGAGGAATACCTGCTTTCCTGCGGCTTGTGGACATTTTAAGTTGATGAGTGGCTGCTGTAATTTCTGCAAATGAAGGATCTATCTTCTACTGATGTAAATATAATACTGTTTTTCTATTTACAGTAGAGTCTCGGCAGTCCAACACTTCACCAGTTCGACACGTCTAATAATTCGACCGGAAGGCACACAAGTACACGCGTGCCAGAAATGTGACATTCTTTACACATGTGCCAAAAAAACTAAAAATAAATTTCAAGAAGTCCCTGACAGTGATGATTCGGCTGTTACAGACCTCCAAGAAGCCATCACTGTGCTGTGCAGTGATGAATCTGAAAGCCTGACTGTAGTCGACGTAAACGATTGGCTTATTGGGAATGAAGGAGAAAATTTCCAACTGATGAAGAGATCATTCTAGATGTTTTAGATGACAATAAACAAGAGGGGCCAACTGTACAATTTCATGGCGTACAGCACAGTAGTGCGGTTAGTGCATTTACCACATGTGTCATGTGGGCCGAGGAAAACGACGTAGCAGCTGCTGACGTACTGGTTTTTAAAAGACTGCAAGAACAAGTTATGAAACTGTCTTTAAAAGCGAAAAAAAAAATTGACAAGTTTCTTGTACCCTCTGCTGTGTGATTAACTAACTGTGTATTTTGCTAGCTTATACGTAAGTATATTAATAATCAGTGATTTGTTCCTGTACATACTACGTACAGTACGTACTGTAGTTCTATTTTTGTATTCAAAATCCAGTAATCCGACACCCGCTGGTCCGATATGTGTCGGATCAACGAGACTTCACTGTACTTATAGACTAGTGTCCAATCAGTTTTGTCCACATAGTTTCCTATTGCAAATTTTCGAATGCCTCAAAAAGGAAAAATGGACAGGAAAAATTGAAAAAACCACATACATAATTTTTTATTACACTAACTTATTATGTAAGATGTATATGCCTGCAATTAAAGGAAAAATCTTTGTTCCATTTGACTTCCAGTTTTGGAAATATCCTCCCTATTTAAAGAGACAATTACGGAGAAAATCCGAACTCCATGGACCTTCCATTTTAGAAAGTTTCGTGAAGATGGAATTCCATCCTCCGACACCCCCCTCCAATTTCTGTTCAATTGTGCATGGATCTCGTAAATGACCAAATTAATTATGAAAATGGCGGAATTCCTCGAATTCACGAAAGAATCTTATGCCGGAAGATCACGGGAAAATTTTTCGCAACGTCTAACTTCCGTTTTCGCAAATTCTTGACTACAGTTAAGCTGAAATGCAAACATTTGAGCAATAAATGCCATTTAACAAGAATACTGGACACAACATCGGGAGAGAGAAAAAAAAAATGATGATTATGGCAAAAAATTTTTTACTCCGTTTAACAACAGTTTTCGAAAGTTTTGAAACACGAAATATCGTCCCCCAGACAGAAAACGACACTACCACACCAGGAAATTATCTTCAGTTTTGCATCGATCTTAAGAATGATCTAAAGATAACAAAAAAGTGGAATTCTGTTTAAGAATCTCATGTATATCATAAAATAATAGCAAAATAATTATTTTTTTTAAACAAAATGAAGATTCGCAGAATCGATAGTGATTTCCGAAGTGAGGTCAACAAAATCCAATTCCGTAGTAGTTGGCAGGTATGGAAATTAATAATAATAAAACAAAACAAAAAAACTTGTTGTGTTGCTAAAACTTTATCCATTAAAAATTAATAGCATCACACAAAACCATTTTACATACTTCAGTTTCTTTTAAAAACTTCTTCTATTTTAATTTATGTTTTAGATTTTTATCAAATTGCTTTCAGAACACAATCTAATTTAAAAAGTGTGTTTGAAATATTGTCATCCTGCAAGTTTACTCAAAAGAATCTTCTTAATATTAGAATACACCAATTTGTATTTTTGATTGAATCAGTGTCTTTAACATTAAGGTCTGCCACAACTGAATTATACTCCAAAAAAAAATGGGACGGGAATTGAGATCTGCCGCAATTGAATCACAGTCCGAAAAAACGGGATGGGAATTCCTGCACATCTTGCAAGTGGCGATACATTAAGTATGGTTTGCATTGGGAAAGGATGGTTGGTGCAGTAACATACATTGGTGGTTGGTGTATGACATGAATATGGCAGTATATCAAGAGATGTTTTACAAAGAGCACATCTGTTCAGACCCCAGGTGTGGCATTATGCAAGGGTGGTGGTAAATTCAGGGGCAGTACATTGAGAGTTGAAGTCAGTGCTGAGACGGTCCAAGCCTGGGCCTGAACTGGGCAGCATAAGATTTGCTGCGGTTTGGGCTTGGGCTCTGAAGAAGAGAGAATTTTATTCTTTTCTTATTAAACATGATTTAGCATATTCTTACACTTTCAAGTTAGTAAACAGAATTCCTTAGCTACTGGGTCTGGGTGAAAAGTGTGGACTTGGAAGGGCTATTTATTCTGGGTTTGGATAGCAGATACCATAGGACACGCACTACTGGATTTCTGCGGCGTAGGAAAAGCTTCTTCAAGAATTTTTGATGCTAGATAGCACACCTACGAAATTTTGCCCACTGCCTCCAAACGGCAACTTCCTGCAAATTCTATCAAGCAATGTGTGAAGATTGGAGAGCTGCCTGATCTTTACGGAGGCTCGAAGCATTTAAGGAGGAAACAAAATGGTCAAAGAAAATGTACGATTATACTACATAAAAAGACAGGTACGCCTTCCCCACTCTCCAGTTGAGAAAAATATTGGTTTATTGCAGGAGGAAGACGAGACTTTTTCAAATTAATGACTAAACAGATTAGTCATATTTTTTGGCCTCGTTCAGGTCCGGACTCTGTCTGGAAATATAAAATTCAAGCTCGGGCTGACATACTTCGGGCTCGGGCTCTTAAAATTGAGTCCGGACCAGGAATGAAAGTGGTCATGGCAGAAAGAGGCTGAACTTTCTCACATAGGAATATGCAAAAACAATTAACCTTTCAGCATTTATTAACTACTCTAAGCACAATACACGCATACACTATATTGACAGAAGTCACCGGACACCCCTTCAAAAGCAAATGAACGGATCTGCTGCATTTTTAAGATCCGCGGTACAGCTGCAAATGGTATAAAAACAAGTCTGGAGCTGACCGCGATCATATCACACTGTGAGGTTGAGTGAAAATGTCGAGGTGAGAGACAACTGACTTTGAGAAAGGATAGATTGTTGGGTGTTATATTAGTGGGTTGTCCACAAGAGAAACCGAGAGGCATTTAAACATACCCAAGTCAACTGTTTTGGATGCACTGAAGCAGTGAAAGACACATGGTGTGCCTCAAGCAGCAAAACATACCGGCTGACCAAAGAAAATCAGCAATAGAGGACGTCGAAGCCACAGGAGAGCCGTTACAGCTAATCAATGGAGTACTGCACAAGACCTCAGTGTACAGGTTAGTAAAAATGCTGGAACCTTGGTATGTACATGTATGATTCGCAGAGAACTTCATTCCATGGGTTACCGTGGTTGTGTGGCTGCTCATAAGCCTTTCATCTCCACTCGGAATGCTACTTGTCATTTAGCATGATTTAAAGAACACTTATCATGGACCGTAGATCAAAAGAAATGGGTCCTATGGACTGATGAATCCAGATACACGATCTATCAGTCTGATGGCCCCGGGGAACACTATTTACCACAGTGTACTATTCCTACGGTCAAGTTTGGAGCTGGCAGTGTACTTGTGTGGGGGTGTTTTTTGTGGTATGGTCCTGGCCCATTGGTTATCATGGACAAACCTATTAACCAGCACGTCTACCTTGATATTCTGGACAATTATGCCCTACCAACTCTCTGGCAATACTATGGAACCGAGCCCTGTTGGTACCAGCAGGATAATGCACCGAGCCATAAAGCAAGGACTGTTACGGCATGGTTTGACGATAATTCTGTATTGTGTGTGGACTGGCCAGCACAGAGCTCTGATCTTAATCCCATAGAGATTCTATGAGATGAATTATAACACGGCATAAGAAGTTTGGAACCAAAGCCTACTACTAAGCAACAGTCAGCGGCAGCATTTTGTACTGAATGGAAGCGCACACCTATCGCTGTGTTCCAAAACCTTGTCAAAAGCATGTCTCGAAGGGTCAGTGCATGCATTAAGGCCAAGGGTGGACTGGCACCATGCTAATGTATGTCAATAAATGCTATGTTGTGTTTCTATTCTAGGCGTCCGGTGACTTTTGTCAGTATAGTGTATATAAAAGCCATAAAATTGTCTAACATTTCTTTAGGAACGAATAAGAATTTTTTTTTAGTCAATGTGCTTACACCAAACCAATAATGTCCATCCCATATTTAAACTGATCATTTACACTTCAAATGGTTGAAATAGCAGTGAACCCTTTATTTCCATAATACACCCTGATTCACATAGAAGTATGCAGTTTCCAAATGCTGAAAAACAGTAACAGTTGAAGACATGGACCACAACTGCGAACCGTTAGGTAGATGTACTCATAAAGTTTGTGTCCCGCTAATCAGGGAAGTGACATAGGCGAAAGTGTGCGTGTCACGTGACTAGTAAGTCAAAATGGCAGCATCTGCAGTGGAGAAGGTTTTGTGTTTTTGAATTGAGGCAAAACGGAATCTGTAACTGTTGTGCAACGGCATTTTCGATCATGATTCGGAAAAGTACCTCCCCCAGAAAATCTATCTAAGATTGGCATAAAAAATTTGAAACTCGGGCGGTTTGTGCAAACTTAAAAGTCCTGGATGACCGTGTGCATCAGAAGTAGTCGATAGTGTTTGCACCGCCATTAAACAAAGCCCGGGAAAATCAACGCGGAGGGCGAGTCGTAAAGAGCAAATTTCATAGCCCCCTGTCTGGAGAATTTTGAGAAAGCTGAAAATGATTCCATACAAAGTGCAGATGTTGCAAATTCTCCGCTGACCATGACAAGACAAAGCGCTTTGAATTTTGTGCCGAAATGCAGCATCTGCATTTTGGAAATGACGATTTTGTGATTCTGTGAAACAGTAACAGTTGAGCAGACAAGGACCACAACTGTAACCATTAGGTAGATGTACTCATAACGACATTTTGTCCCGATACTGAGGGAATGATTCGAAGGAGACAAAGTGCGTGCCGAACCTCCAACCAGAAAATCTATCTAAGATTGGCATAAAAAATTTGAAACTACAGGCTGTTTGTGCAAACTTAAAAGTCCTGGACGACCACGTGTGCATCGGAAGAAGACATCGATAGTGTTTGCACCGCCATTCAACAAAGCCCGGGAAAAATCAACGCGGAGGGTGAGTCGTGAAGAGCAGATTTCACAGCCCACTGTCTGGAGAATTTTGAGAAAGAAGCTGCAAATGATTTCATACAAAGTGCAGATGTTGCAAAATCTCCCTGACCTGGACAAGACAAAGCGCTTTGAATTTTGTGCCGAAATGCAGCACCATTTTGGAAATGACGATTTTGCCGATCGCTTAGTTTTCACCGATGAAGCTACATTTCACGTGAGCGTTCAGGTAAACAAGCACAATGCTCGCTTTTGGGGAACGGAGAATCCCAGATTTACAGTGCAACACGTGCGAGATTCCCGTAAGGTATATTCTGTGCTGTGTCCAAACAGAACAGCCATTTCTTTTTCACGAGAAAACTGTCACGAGAGGCTCTTTTCTGGATATGTTAAGTCTTTGGTTGATGCCACAATTGCAGGACAACAGTGACAACTTTATTCTCCAATTGGGTGGTGCACCACCGCATTGGTTAGGCGACGTGCGAGATTATCTCTATGAACATCTTCCTCACCGATGGATCGGACGAACCGCGGACTACAACGTGCCACTGACCCAATGGCCACCCAGAAGAAGTCCTGACTTAACACCTTGTGACTTTTTCCTGTGGGGTTAACGTCCGTGCACCTATCACTGATGATGGCTGGGAATATTAGCAGAAACTAGTTTGGTGCTTCGCAATCGGGAGATTTATTTCTTTGCGCTTCGCAGTCAAGATGATTTCCTTTTCAAGATTTTAGTTCGTTTTTTTTTTTTTTAAATTCAGCATGTTTTTAATTCATTTTCATATTTCCTTGTTGTTAAGGATTTATTTGCCTTCACTGTAAAAATTCACCTTGTTCAATTTTATCAGGTGCAGATTTTACAGTATCATGAATTTTATTTTTGAACTTCACAACTGCAAGAAGCTCACATTCATTGAGTGAGTCGGATACTTATGGCAACGTCTTGTGAGTAGATTCATTACAAGCTTACATATGAAGCCCTGACAGCCACTACGGATATTGTAAGTACATATACAGTTCATTATTTCATGATTTTAATTGCTGATACTGTGCCCCATACGTATCTAACATCATTTAATAATCTCCTGATTGCAGAACTTACATAACATGTGAAACAGTACTGACTGACATTTAATGTCAAATACGTTACATTATCGTGGCCACGTAAAAAATGTATTCATCGCAAATTGGCGAAATTTGAACAACGATATATTTTGCAACCATACCTGTTTCAAGACGTTTTGAACAATACTATGTTCTGAAACCTGTGACCCAATAGCAAATCTCTTTTATACCAATAACAAGGTTGCTTACCTTTTTCACATTTCACTGCACATTTTATTCTTTTTGTTGTCATGCTTGGTTTAAGCCCCGAGTGCGGTGTTCTATTTTTTGTCTTCAGTTTCTTTCAAATGTTCGCCAAACGCTCAAGTCCATGAAGTGCCTTGCTTTCCAGGTCCCAAAACCGTATCCTACCCACCCCCTCCCCACCAGCGTGTAAAACCCAACCTCCGTTGGTCAAAACCCCAATTCTTGAACTCAAAACCTTTTGATATTATCAACAAACACAAACTGCCTATTTACATACATACAAACTGCCGAACGGAAATATTAAAAACGTATATACAACTATTTACATACGAGTCATCTTATTCTTTCGACTCTCCTTCTCAACACCTCATGAACAACCAGAACATTCATTCACCACACCCTAAGCCATTCCAATTCAGAATGCCTCAAGTACTTTCTACCCTCTGCGAGGTTATCTTCAGGAGGTGTTCTAGATGCTTTCTCTTCTGCCACCGCAGTAAGAGTGAGCGATACGCTTGTCTTCCTCACCCCGCCCCAATGTCATCTACGAAAACCTTCCACCCTGGCTCCATCTGTGATTGACTTTAGTGAACTCTTCATTTTCTTCTGTGTGTGTGTTTTTTTTTTTTTTTTTTGTCAATTTTTATTAGTTCTTTCCATTTTTCATTAAGGATACTTGGATCGTTATTATTACAAATTCGATCTCTATTTTTTTCAATCAATACAGACTGCAATGCGTAGGTGCCTCTCATTGCGACATGATTTTATTATTTTAATCTCTTCAAAATTCGGGTATGTGTAGTTATCTAGACAGTATTGTATCAGTGCTGTTTTTGCTTCCTTTTTTTTTTTTTTTGGCCAATTTTTAATATGTTGTTGTAGGCGATGTTTTAACTGATTTTTAGTACTTCCAATATATGATATTGGTGGGATTCTACTTATACACTATCTACCAACAAGTAATTGGACACCCCTGCAATCGACGATATCTGCGGTCCTGATACACGTCACGGCCGCCGCCGTTAAATATCGTGTGGGAAACAACAACGCAACTAGTCGCATGCAAGATGCCACGCAGTTCGGAGCTCTCTGATTTCGAGAAAGGTGTAATCGTCGGGTATCACAGAAATGGCCGATCCATACGTGACATATCCAGCGAGTTGAAGTACCCAAAATCGGCAGTGGCCTACGTGATTGGCAAGTGGAAGATGAGAGCTGACTGTCGGAATGTGCCCCGAACCGGCAGACCCACAAAACTGGGAGTTAGAGACCGACGGGTGCTGGCCAGAAAAATTTGGAAGAACCGCACCAAATCGATGGGCTACATCCGCGAGGAGTTTCAACAGGCATCCGGGAGTGTTCTTTCGATGGAATACCATCCGTAACGAAGCCCATCTGCTCGGTTATCATGGACGTGCTGCCGCCCACAAGCCTTTGATCACCAAGTCCAATAGCGCTGCTCGGCTAACGTGGTGCAAAGAACGTCGACAGTGGACCGTTGGAACAGGTTCTCTGGAGGGACGAATCAAGGTTCCCCTCTACCGTTCGGATGGCACGGTCTGGGTTTGGCGTCTGCCTGGAGAACGCCTCCTGCTGGAATGTATTGTGCCAACTATGAAGTTTGGCGGCAGTGGAATTATGCTATGGGGGTGTTTCTCCTGGTGTGGCATGGGACCCTTGGTCGCAATTCCTGGTAGACTCAACGCCGAGACCTACTGCACCATTTTGGATGACCATGCGCTTCCTACGTTGTGGCAGTTTTACTGGTTGGACCCATGTTACTTTCAGGATGACAATGCCACCTGTCATGTTGCGAGGTCCACCATGGCTTGGTATGGTGACAATGGAGTTAATCGAATGGATTGGCCTGCACAGAGCTCGGACCTTAACCCTATCGAGCACCTCTGGGGCAAGTTGGAGCGTCGACTTAAGGGGTGCCCCCACTGTCCGAAATCGATGAAAGAACTGACCTGTCTTCTCCAAGCCGAGTGGAAGAAAATACCACTAGCCATCGTACAACGCCTGGTTGAGAGTATGCCCCGGAGGGTCGCAGCTGTAATCGCCGCTCGTGGAGGCTCCACCAACTATTGAAGGTGAATAAACTTTGTTTTCCTTTGCTATCACAGGTGTCCAATTACTTGTTGGTAGATAGTGTAGGTATTTCGTACACACCAGCTTTTTCCAAGATACTACATTTTTCAGTGTTATTAATTATCATATCTCCAATGGTCATTACTTTGTTTCCCATCTGAATTCCATATTTATGGCATAATTTATTGATTTCTGTAGAGATTCCTGGAAGGTAAGGTGTTGCTCCGACATATTGTAATTGTTTTTTTCTTTTAGGGGAATATGTATCTTGCATCTTTAATTAAAATGGATAAATCCAGTATAAGTAAAGATGCAAGATACATATTCCCCTAAAAGAAAAAAACAATTACAATATGTCGGAGCAACACCTTACATTCCAGGAATCTCTACAGAAATCAATAAATTATGCCATAAATAAGGAATTCAGATGGGAACCAAAGTAATGACCAATGGAGATACGATAATTAATAATACTGAAAAATGTAGCATCTTGGAAAAAGCTGGTGTGTGCAAAATACCTATAAGTGGAGTCCCACCAATATTATATATTGGAAGTACTAAAAACCAGTTAAAACATCGCCTACAACAACATATTAAAAATTGGCAAAAAAAAAAAAAAAAAAAAAGCAAAAACAGCACTGATACGATACTGTCTGGATAACCACACATACCCGAACTTTAAAGAGATTAAAATAATAAAATCATGTCGTAATGAGAGACACCTACGCATCACAGTCTGTATTAATTGAAAAAAAAAAAAACAGAGATCGAATTTGTAATAATAACGATCCAAGTATCCTTAATGAAAAATGGAAAGAACTAATAAAAATTGACAAAAAAAAAAAAAAAAAAAAAAAAAAAACACACACACACAGAAGAAAATGAAGAGTTCACTAAAGTCAATAACAGCTGGAGCCACGGTGGAAGGTTTTCGTACATGACGTTGGGCCGGGGCGAGGAAGACAAGCGTATTGCTCACTCTTACTGTGGTGGCAGAAGAGAAAGCATCTAGAACACCTCCTGAAGATAACCTCGCAGAGGGTAGAAAGTACTTGAGGCATTCTGAATTGGAATGGCTTAGGGTGTGGTGAATGAATGTTCTGGTTGTTCATGAGGTGTTGAGAAGGAGAGTCGAAAGAATAAGATGACTCGTATGTAAATAGTTGTATATACGTTTTTAATATTTCCGTTCGGCAGTTTGTATGTATGTAAATAGGCAGTTTGTGTTTGTTGATAATATCAAAAGGTTTTGAGTTCAAGAATTGGGGTTTTGACCAACGAAGGTTGGGTTTTACACGCTGGTGGGAAGGGTGGGGGTGGGGTGGGGGGATACGGTTTTGGGACCTGGAAAGCAAGGTACTTCATGGACTTGAGCGTTCGTCGGACATTTGAACGAACCTGAAGACAAAAATAGAACACCGCACCCGGGGCTTAAACCAAGCATGACAACAAAAAGAATAAAATGTGCAGTGAAATGTGAAAAAGGTAAGCAACCTTGTAATTATTATAATTGTATGCACGTAAATTTAAAAAGAACTGTGGCTTCTGCTATAAATGTTTTAACCTGAATCTTTTATACCTATCTCAAGAAGTCTTGAACAATTCTATGCTCTGAAACCTGTGATCCAATAGTAAATCTCTTTTATACCTGCCTCAAGAAGTCTTGAACAATACTATTTTCTGAAACCTGTGATCCAATAGCAAATCTTTTATACCTGCCACAAGAAGTCTTGAACAATACTATGTTTGGAAACCTGTGACCCAATAGCAAATACACTGTATTTTACACATGTCTCAAGAAGTCTTGAGCAATACTATGTTCTGAAACCTGTGATCCAATAGCAAATATCTTTTATACCTGTCTCAAGAAGTCTTGAACAATACTATGTTCTGAAACCTGTGATCCAATAGCAAATCTCTTTTTCAGCTGCTTTTCAATGCGTGTCAGCATCTGATGCTCTTCTTCTGTGGTGAATCCCTCTACTCCGGCAAGACTTCCAGACATGGCTGCATCTAAAGTGGAAACCTGGAACAGTCTTAGAGCTTCATCAACATGTCTCTCAGTTGCAAATGGTTGAAGTTGCATCTTAGCTAGGGATTCAGATATTCTTACGATGGCTTCCAACTGCCTAATAAATCAAATAAAATAACATACAATAAAATAAATAAATTGTGTTCTAGAAATGCATACGTGAGATGGACAAAAAAAAAAAAGAAAAAAAGCTGAACTTCTTAACTGGGTGAATAATCTGAATGCACTGCTAAATAGTGTGAATATAACATGGCATGAGCAAGAGCAAGACAAAAACTGTTCACTGTAATTTATTTTATGTAAATATTAAACAGGAGCACATCACGGAAAAAACAAATTACGATTATGGGTTAAATCTTCACTTTACCCAACTTCCGTTTTCTGACATTTCTCCTCCATTTTTAAGCTGAAATACAAATACAGGGTGTCTAAGAATTATTGGACCCATTACAAAATTATGTACAAAAAAAACCAAACAAAAAAAAACCAAAAAAAAAAAAACCTATGAGCATTGTTTGTTTTTCTATGTCACGTATCACTAACACGGTTTCTATATTTTTGTTTTACAGAATTGTTATTCCCAGAATCCGATAGATGGCGCTAGGTGTGACCTGATGAGGAATGTATGAGAAATGCGCAATCAGTAGTTATATGCTGAATCGAGTGGAAAACGACGAAAACTTTCTCAGTAATGTAATTTTTAATGATGAATCCACATTTCATGCATCAGGTATTGTGAATCGTCACAACTGTAGGATATGGAGTACTGAACCGCCTCATGCTGATGTTGAACTGGAACGTGATTCTCCAAAAGTTAATGTGAGATGCGCCCGATCAAAAAGAGGAAGTGATTGGCCCTTTCTTTTTCTGCGGAAAAACCATAAATGGTGACATTTACTTGGATATGCTAGAAAATTTCGCTATACCCCAGATCAAAAGATATGATGTCATTTTCCAACAAGACGGTACGCCTCCACACCAACGTGTGTACGTAAGTGCCTAAATGAGCATTTCCCAAACAGATGGATTGGCCGTGGTGGTCCCATTACGTGGCCTCCTCGCTCTCTAGATCTAACTCCATTGGATTATTTCATGTGGGGTTATGTTAAGGATCGTGCCTATCAGATGCCTTGTACTGATTTGCAGGAACTGAAGCAGCATACCACAGCAGCTATTAATTCCATAACTCCTCAGATGCTTGCCAATACATGGCATTAAATCGAGTATCGCTTGGACGTACTACGAGCAACCAAGGGATCTCACATCGAAATTTATTAACTTGTGTAGTTGCATTGTAAGTTAGTACAGTCAGTTTCTTTCTATCTGTTTAATGTTTTGTTTTATATAATTTTGTAATGTGTCCAATAATTCTCGGACACCCTGTATTTCTGGAAGAAAATTATATTTAACAACACCACTAGGCAGAATAAACATTGCGAGAAAAAGAAATTACAATTATGGGGAAACCCTTCACTTTGTCTTCCCTTTTCAAAAGTTTTGAAAGTCGAAATTGATGGAACCCCCAACTCCATTTTTGCTAAGTTATGCATCGACCTTAAGAACCACTCAAATAATGATGGAAAAGGCTGAATACTTTGAATCCGCAGCAGAATCTTGTGCCTGAAGATTGCAGGGAAATTTTTGCCCCATCTAACTTTCATTTTCAAGCTCAAATGCAAACACTTTTGGAATAAAATTACATTTACCAACAATACTATGCAGAAGAAACATTGCGAGAAAGAGAAATCACAGTTACGGCAAAATTTTTCACTCCGTTTAATTTCTGTTTTTGAAAGACGAACAACAACAAAAAAAAGTGGAATTTCACAATTCCATGTATGAATCTTATGTTTATCTGACCACATGATGCAGCACCACTCTGCAGAGGTCTAGTTTGTTCCCAGCACCAAGTGAGGCATAATGTTCGACGACAAGCAGTCAACAATGGCACGCATGTAGGGCGCTGGCCCCTGTAACCCAAGGTATGCAGCTTGTGCCATACTGTTCCCCAGCTGACGGTGCTTGGGTCTCCGCCATTTAATTTGGGACAGTGCTTGGGTCTCATCCATTTAACCAGGGACGGTGCTTAGGTCTCCGCCATTTAACCTGGGACGGTGCTTGGGTCTCCGCCATTTAACCTGGGACGGTGCTTGGGTCTCCGCCATTTAACCTGGGATGCTGCTTGGGTCTCCGCCATTTAACCTGGGACGGTGCTTGGGTCTCCGCCATTTAGCCTGGGACGGTGCTTGGGTCTCCGCCATTTAACCTGTGACAGTGCTTGGGTCTCATCCATTTAACCAGGGACGGTGCTTAGGTCTCCACCATTTAACCTGGGACGGTGCTTGGGTCTCCGCCATTTAACCTGGGACGGTGCTTGGGTCTCCGCCATTTAACCTGGGACGGTGCTTGGGTCTCCGCCATTTAACCTGGGACGCTGCTTGGGTCTCTGCCATTTAACCTGGGACGGTGCTTGGGTCTCCGCCATTTAGCCTGGGACGGTGCTTGGGTCTCCGCCATTTAACCTGTGACAGTGCTTGGGTCTCATCCATTTAACCAGGGACGGTGCTTAGGTCTCCGCCATTTAACCTGGGACGGTGCTTGGGTCTCCGCCATTTAACCTGGGACGGTGCTTGGGTCTCCGCCATTTAACCTGGGACAGTGCTTGGGTCTCCGCCATTTAACCTGGGACAGTGCTTGGGTCTCCGCCATTTAACCTGGGATGCTGCTTGGGTCTCCGCCATTTAACCTGGGACGGAGCTTGGGCCTCCGCCATTTAACCTGGATGTGCTTTGTCCCGCATTGCGCAGCGGTACAAGCCTGGATAGACTACACTGAGTAATATTAACTAATTTACCATAAGATTATCAACACCTGTGAAAGGCTTTACAGCATTTGTTAAGTTCCATTTTGTAATAAAGGCTTAACAGTTTAAAACTTTTCCCATGTTATATTCTTTGGCAACCAATGCACTTCTCAACTGTTAAATATCAAAAATATTTACAAGAAGTTGAGAAGTGCATTGATCACCAAAGAAAATAACATGGAAAAAGTTTTAACTGTTTAAGCCATTATTACAAAATGGAACTTAACAATCACCGTAATATGTTTTAACATGTTTTTATCTTGGCATATCAAGAATAGCATATACCTGTCAGCGTTCGAATTACCCAGTGGTCCGCTGGCCATTGGCCAGTAAAACTTCTGCCGGACCACTGAACTTTTGATTCTACTGGCCCGGATGGCTAGTAAGTTTGTTAGATACTTCATGTATATATTCCGTATAAGGAAGTCACAAGTTATACGTGGTTAAAATACATAATATATAAAGATTCAGTACCTTGTTCAGAATTGCTATTATGCACATTAAAATATGGACATGTGATTATGGTGGTGCAGTTAATTATGACGTTTGTTATTTAAAAAGTAAAGACAAAAAGAAGGTAAGAGCAATTACTCATATATATTCGTCCAGAGGTCGCTTTCGTTCGCATACACCACAGTTCCGCAAGTTAGTAGTCGACCCAAAAACATTACTATATATTGTATCGTAAGCTCAAAAAATAATACAACTGAAAATAAAAACCATGTAATTAATTACCTATGCCTCAGGCAGGTTAAAAGGCTAACAATGAGCAAATCAAAGAAACTATAAATAATGAACAAGTCTAAAAGGCTGATAGTGAATAAATTTAAAAGAACAAAATAAAATATGAATAGCCAGAAGAAACAATGAGTGAACTATTTACATAATGCATGTACCAGCGTCCCCGGGCGCGTTTCGCCCTAGCCTCTTCCTAGGTGTTTTCAACGAGAAATGAAACGTTTGTTGGCAAGTGACAACGTTTCGTACCTCTAGAAGACATGATGTACATTGCGCATGGGTCAATTTTCCTCCTATATGGTGCTGCCATCTGGTGTCATAGTTTGATTTTCCTGTATTTGTCGTCTTTTAATTTTATTTTTATGCTCTTTTAATCTTTTTTCGGTGTCCACCAAATTCCTCCAGGCATATGAAGGGTCATATGGTGAATTGTTATTGCAGTTTGATGATTTGGTCTTCTCTATTAAGATGGATTCAGCAATCTGTATGGTCCTCCAGTTTTTTTGCTGATTTATCAATTTTATTTCCTCCCATAGTAGTGTGTATTGATTATTTATACAGAAGTCCATAAGTGCAGTTTTATTTTATTTTCTGAACCAATTGCCGAAGTGAAAATAAAACACACTTATCGACTTTTGTATAAATAATAAATGCACCCCACTATGGGAGGAAATAAAATGGATAAATCAGCAAAAAAAAAAAAAAAAAAAAAACAAAACTGGAGGACCATACAGATTGCTGAATCCATCTTAATAGAGAAGATCAAATCATCAAACTGCAATAACAATTCACCATATGCCCTTTCATATTATTGGAGGAATTTGGTGGACACTGAAAAAAGATTAAAAGAGCATAAAAAAAAAAAATTAAAAGACAACGACAAATACAGGAAAATCAAACTATGACACCAAATGGCACCACTATATAGGAGGAAAACTGACCCATGCGCAATGTACATCATGTCTTCTACAGGTACGAAACGTTGTCACTTGCCAACAAACGTTTCATTTCTCGTTGAAAACGCCTAGGAAGAGGCTAGGGCGAAACGCGTCTGGAGACGCTGGTACACGCATTATGTAAATAGTTCACTCATTGTTTCTTCTGGCCATTCATATTTTATTTTGTTCTTTTAAATTTATTCACTATCAGCCTTTTAGACTTGTTCATTATTCATAGTTTCTTTGATTTGCTCATTGTTAGATTTTTAACCTGCCTGTGGCATAGGTAATTACATGGTTTTTATTTTCAGTTGTATTCTTTGAGCTTACAATACAATATATAGTAATGTTTTGGGGTCGACTACTAACTTGCTGAACTGTGGTGGTATGCGAACGAAAGCGACCTATGGACGAATGAATATATATGAGTAATTGCTCTTACCTTCTTTTTGTCTTTACTTTTTTAAATAATAAATGTCATAATTAACTGCACCACCATAATCACATGTCAACATTTTAACGTGCATAATAGCAATTCAAAAAGAGGTACTGAATCTATATATATTAGTGAGTCCCCCCCCCTAAGTTGTCACAAGTCAAAAAACGAATTTCTATTTCTTTTACCTTGCTGTACAGTTTTCTTTTTAGGCTGCAAACTAATGAAAGGCACATAAAATGCTATTGGATAACAGTTAGTTTTTTTTTATCTCTGGGGTGCAAAAACAAGAAATACAGAAAGGCAGTTTCCTAATCCTTTTCTTGTAACAGCAACAGCCACTTTTGGTTACCTCCGTCCCCACCATTCACAATGAGCAGAATTAAGCACACTAAATATCCTGCTGTTCCTTGGATTCGCCCACCCCAGTGAATGTAGCAGATGCTGTCACCAGAATTTGTTTCTGCTCCAAGAAAATACTAACGGAGGACGTCAATTGGATGCGTGAAGGTAATTTTTGTAAAAGAGCAATTTAAATGCGACAGTGTTCAGTGGGGGATTCAAACTAACTTCATAGGAAAGAAGGGATGAGCACTAAGACTAAAATAAGGAAAAAGAAGCTAAAAGCTAAACAATAAAACAAAAAAGTTTGTGATTTTTTGTACCCTTGAAATTTGCTCGTTCCCTTCTTACTTAAAAACAGATTAAGAATACACTCTTACTCTGCTATATCACCAATCTATCGGAATCTTATTCTGGAAACATTTGTTCTGTGTGTTGCACTTTCAAATTCGATGTTTTGAAAACAAATATGGGAGATAATTTCATTGAAATAATACATTAGTTTCTGCATATATTGTAAATGTCTAAGTTTTTTTATGAAAGGGGGGGGGGGGTACGGGCCAGTGGGCATTTTGGCAGACCAGTGGTTTGCAAATTCTAGTGGTGGTCCGCTGGGCTAGTAAAAGATTTATTTCTAATTCTAGCACGGCCTGTGAAAGAAAGGCAAGTGAATATTTGCATTTAGGCCTTAATCTGTCATGCTGTGAATATGTGGCATTATTAAGTGAGGTTTGAAATATTTGTATGCTTTGATTATTCTGTACTTCACATACAGTTATTTTAGCACGGAATAAGCGACCAGATAAATGAGCAGTGCTTGGTAGTGTTGCAGCTCCACAATTTCGATTGGAAACTACAAACATTAAGAGTAGGCCTACCAGATATATTCCTGATATATGTGCTCCAACGAACTTTTCATCTTGTTCCCAGGCTTATCATTATAAGATCTAATTAGCTGTTTTAACCGCAATCTGAATGCATCTATTGTGGGATCCTATTTGTAGCTCTTCAAAAGTTCCGGTATTACAATACTTGTAGGTCAATATTGAATTATTTTAAAAATCAAATGGATTTAGCACTCATCGGAATACTGATGGATGTTCAAAAATTCAGATCAAAATATAATAAAATTGAAATTGTAGGAAACATAATAAACTTGTGGAAACATTGAAGACTCTTTAAAAACTTGAAATTTATCAGATAGTCAAAATTTTCATAATTTTTTATCTATGTTGCACTTTCTTGTTTGGATGCATTTTGTGCAGAACTATTTGCTAGCATTTTCAACAGCTGTCTGTTAACGACTAAGATTAGTGTCACAGAGATGAGTTTAGGGCTCCTCAATGGCAGCATATGCTGTTTGGCAACACAGCTTTTTTTTTTTTTTTTGCCCTGTATCATTTTTTTGCTATATGTGTACCTCATATTATCTTTTGCTTCTGTTTTTTTATTTTTTCTTCTTCTATGAGATGTCTCCAGGCATAAGCCAAACCTATCTGCATTATAGTTTGTATTTTTGTTTTTTTCTCTATACATCGCCTCTGCAGATAGTATTTCAAGCCATTTATTGTGTTGAAGTGTGAAAGGCAGTATGAGAACAAAACTTGGTATTACTTGCATACTCCAAAATGGAAAGGAAACAACAAAACATGAACTATCAACATAAAAAAAGGTTTCTGTTAAAAACAAAACATTTAAAGGAGTGCTTGGATTATACATACTTAACCTTCATTTTTTAAAATCTGCACCATGATCCTTTATAATCTTAGAATGAACTTTGCTGCACAAGAATAACTTTAGCTGTTTAACTTAAAATTATAGATTTATATTTCTCAACATTTATTCTCACCCCAAATTTTTTATAAGTTCTATACTCAGCTTATAAAGCTGTGCATATGAAATTCTCACATTGGACCCATTAAAGAACCAAGCAACAATTTTGTAATTTATTACTAGGGAAGAAAAATTTTCTAGCACATTTTTTTCTATTAACAATCCATAACTACATCACATTTAAGTAAAACCAATGTACTATGAGAGTAAATGGACAAAGAAAATCTTTGGTCATTTCTTGTTTTTTTTGGAGGCAAGAAATGATGACAACATGAGTATACATATCTCACATGTCTATCACTTGTATTTCTACATATCACCTATCCCACAGAAGTTAAACAGTACTTTTATTATATTCCAGTGAGGACTTGTGTGCCAGTGAGAGAGACAGAATAAATAGTCATGACCTTAATGAAGTATAATATAAGTAAACTTACCTTACAGTTAGTGGAATATTGGACTTTTTTTTCTGCTGCCTGCTGCTCTCTGGCTCCACCTCTCATTAGGAGATAGTGAGTTTTAAGTTTTTCAGCAGATTCCGGGGAAAGCCTGGGACCACAGCGACTAATGTAAATAAAAGTACAATAAAAACATATAACCAACTGAAAAGATATACTAAATAGAAAAAATGCCTAGACATAGTAACAGAAAATTTCACAAGTTAAATAATAAATGAATGACCATAGCAACCAACAGAAGTAAATCTCCATATTAGAGTTAAAAATAACTCTCCTCTTAATGAATCTTATGTGTATATATATTTGATTCATGTATAATCTCTAACAATTCTTCTGGCCTCGAGTGAAGTTCTAACACCACTTTTTTTCTTTTTAACCATTAAAACTTTTAATTGTAATATTTAAATTTTCATTAGTTCTATTTAAAAACTCCTAAAATGAAGTTAACCAAATTTTACAAATGTACAACTACATATACACAGAAACTAACTTTATTTATATACCTTCCTTAAGAATAACTAACAGCAATGAGTTAAGAGTATCATCCTTTAAATGCTTTTATGTAGTGTTTGCAGACTAGAAAAAAAAATCGTTTAACAACACTATTTTAATTTCTAAGTAAAAGAAATTAAAATAGTACTGATCTAATTATACAGCATGTTTCTTTTTTAACTGTCCTCCCTAAAGTAATGCAAGGAAAGACTGATGCCAAAATTGGCAATAGCCTGGGAATTCTTTCTCTCCCCCCTTTTTTAAGTAATAAAGAGATATCAGAAATTTTAATATATTGTAGGGGATTACCTGGGAATGAACCCTATTGAAAGTGGGTGAAGTGGGGTCAAAGGTCAGGACATAGGAGCGGGATGCATTCTATTGCCCTTATGCGTCATAACGTGCGTAAAAATCGTTCGATTTCGATGAAATTTCAGTATCTGGTAGGGGAAAACCTGGGAAGGAACCCTATTGAAAGTGAACGAAATGGGGTCAAAGGTCAGGACATAGGAGCAGGATCCATTCCACTGCTTTTATGCGCCATAACTAACGTAAAAAAAGTTCGATTTTGATGAAATTTCAGTATGTGGTAGGACCACCTGGGGACACCGCAGACCACCTGCGGACAGACCCTATTGAAAATGGGCGAAATGGGGTCAAAGGTCAGGACATAGGAGCAGAATCACTTCCATCGCCATTACGCGTCATAACTTATGTAAAAATGCTTCGATTTGGATGAAATGTTAGTATGTTGTAGGGGCCTGCCTGGGGACGAATTCTATTGAAAATGGGCGAAATGGGGACAAAGATTAGGACACAGGATCTATTCCATAGACCTTATGCATCATAACTTAAGTAAAAATGCTGCAATTGTGACAAAACTTTATCATGTTATTTCGCAGGTATACTGAACCGGTTCTGTTGAATATCATCAAAATAGTGTCTAAGGTCAGGGCACAGGAGCGAGATTTATTCCACAGCCATTATCCTCATAACTTGAGTAATGATTTCTGGTATGTTGGAAAGCGTATTATAATCAATGCATTGCATGATTTTACTAACTTGTTTTCTATGCCTAGAGGTTGAGCGATTGTACTAGCCATGGAAGCATCTGCACACCGTATAAAGCATTCAGGCTGATCCGAGCGGTATGCGGCCGGGCGTTATCCTGTGACAGCATTTGGGATGCCCTGAACATACGGTAGTGCCACAGGCCACAGCACCTTGTAAACATAGCGGCATGCCGCCAATGTGTACCAGCAGTGAGCAGCTGTTGGCGCTGATAGCATCCCACACTGTGATTCCACGTTGCCGGGCCGTGCGGCGCTTCACATTGGCGGAGGAATCTACCCATTGGCCGTGTCACCTCCAGACTCTCACACGGCGATCATCCAGGGTAAAACAGAACCGTGATTCATCACTGAACAACACACTGTTTAACTGGGCACCCCACGCAGTTCTGGAATGACACCATGCCAAGCGGTGACGGCGATGGCTTGCTGTTAAAGGTAGCCTTAGCAAGGGACGGCTGGACAGCAAACCAGATGCAGCCAATCAGTGCGACACTGTCCGCATCCATATTGGAGCATCCAAGCCTTCCCATACACTCGGCAAAATGTCGCCAATGGTGCCCTGTGGGTCTGCTACGGCATGATGTCGGATGCGACAATTGGTGGGCTCGGATGTCCGTCTCCGTGCCCCGCTATGACCCTGCACAAATCCTTTCTGGGACCACTGTCTCCAAATGCGACTGATGATTGTGGCATCATGTTGCATCTGTTGCGCAATACAACACAAAGACCACCCGGCTGTACGAAGGCCTACGATGACACCTCTCACGAACTCATGCGTTTGGTGAAATCGTGTACAACGGCTTCTTAATGGCATTGGCACCCCTTGTTCGTTCGCCAGACACGGTTGCAGCAGAACCACTCACTTCTCGCGACCGTGTTGACTGATGGCCTCACAGAGTGATTGTCCACTTATATCCCTCACGCCATTCGTGCAATTGGCCTGCAAATGCAATCATTTGCATAACTTGTACGTGTCTACCCACCCTGCAATTTGCATAGTGCTGCGTTCACATGGTGTGGCATTTCTCTGCCTGACAGAGAAATGCCACACCATGTGAAGGAAAGAAAACGAAGTTTATTCACCTTCAATAGTTGGTGGAGCCTACACGAGCGGCGACCCTCCGGGGCATACTCTCAACCAGGCGTTGTACGACGGCTAGCGGTATTTTCTTCCACTCGGCTTGGAGAAGACAGGTCAGTTCCTTCACTGATTTCGGACGGTGGGTGGGGGCACTTCTTAAGTCGACGCTGCAACTCGTCCCAGAGGTGCTCGATAGGGTTAAGGTCCGGGCTGTGCGCAGGCCAGTCCATTCGAATAACCCCATTGTCACCATACCAAGCCATGGTGGACCTTGCAACATGACAGGCGGCATTGTCATCCTGAAAGTAACATGGGTCCACCCCGTAAAACTGCCACAGTGTAGGAAGCGCATGGTCATCCCAAATGGTGCAGTAGGTCTCGGCGTTGAGTCTACCAAGAATTGCGACCAAGGGTCCCGTGCCATACCAGGAGAAACACCCCCATAGCATAGTTCCACCGCCGCCGAACTTCACAGTTAGTACAATACATTCCAGCAGGAGGCGTTTTCCAGGCAGACGCCAAACCCAGACCCTGCCATCCGAACAGTAGAGGGTGAACCTTGATTCGTTGCTCCAGAGAACCTGTTTCCACTGTTCAACGGTCCACTGTCGACGTTCTTTGCACCACGTTAGCCGAGCAGTGCTATTGCACTTGGTGATCAAAGGCTTGTGGGCGGCAGCACGTCCATGATAACCGAGCAGATGGGCTTCCTTACGGATGATATTCATCGAAAGAACACTCCCCGGATGCCTGTTGAAACTCCTCGCGGATGTGGCCCATCGATTTGGTGTGGTTCTTCTGAATTCTCTGGCCAGCACCTGTCGGTCTCTAACTCCCAGTTTTGTGGGTCTGCCGGTTCGGGGCACATTCCGACAGTCACCTCTCATCTTCCACTTGCCAATCACGTAGGCCACTGTCGATTTTGGGTACTTCAACTCGCTGGATATGTCACGTATGGATCGGCCATTTCTGTGATACCCGACAATTACACCTTTCTCGAAATGAGAGAGCTCCGAACTGCGTGGCATCTTGCGTGCGACTGGTTGCGTTGTTGTTTCCCACACTATATTTAACGGCGGCGGCCGTGATGTGTATCAGGACCGCAGATATCGTCGATTGCAGGGGTGTCCAATTACTTGTTGGTAGATAGTGTATATATATATAGCAAAAAATCAACAAGAAGAATTAAACAAAAAACAAAATACAAATTTGAAATTCCAAAATGCCAAAGGCTGCATGCATAAAAGAAAGATCAAACCACAATACTGAAGAAATGCAAAACCCAAAAAGAAAAAAAAATTTAAAAAGGAAACAAAACAAAAAATTCCGAGAGCGAGCAGAAGAAAAAACACTTCAAACCCTGTCCGTCCGAAGCAAGCGAGCTCCGAACGAGGGAAGCCAAACAAACAGAAGAACGCAGGGAAGCAGATCAATGACTGATTCTCCAATGGCTTCGTCAAGGACAAGCATAAAGAAAAGCACTCACTTATCTACTGAAACCAGTGAAGTGTGGGTTTCTGCTAATTTAGTTTGCTATAAGGACAGATTAAATTTAAGGTTAAACTTGACATATTAAAAAGGGATTGCTAAACCAACCCAGCAAACTAAATTACATTGCCCGACCGCACAACAACCAAGAGAAGCTGAGCTTAATACTGTTATAGAAGGATGACGAACAGCCCAAAATATTGCAATTGCAGAGAAAAAAATTTAATACTGAAAGAGAGCAAAAAGCCTAATCAAAGAAAAGTTCAACAAATAAAATCTTTTATCCTGTCACATGAAATTGAAAAACATAATATTAATATTAAATTTAAATATAAATAACAACAAAGAGTAACTTTGGAATATTGAGAAATTGCAAATTTAAATCAAAATATTTAAGAAAATACTAGCATATGGTGCAGTATTAATGTACAGTTGTAATATCAGAGATTGAACCCATAGAACCTAGTTGCAAATCTCAGAGAAGTGAGGGATATGCCCAAGACACACAGCAAAATTATTTAAATAAAGTAAAGTTTAA
Source organism: Macrothele yani (assembly GCA_039090855.1). Lineage (NCBI taxonomy): Eukaryota > Metazoa > Arthropoda > Arachnida > Araneae > Macrothelidae > Macrothele > Macrothele yani. Next base: position 7,726,707 of record CM076999.1, on the reverse strand, counting down.
ATCCAAAGAACCAGGTTGTAAGTCTCAGAGAAGCAATTGTTATGTCCTAGACACACAAGAAAATTATTTAAAAGATAGTTAAGTTTAGTGCACATCTATAATAAACGAATATTCACTCCATACCTAAAAACCGTTAACACAACCTAATTATAAAATAAAAAATGAAATAATATGTAATGCAGTGTTTTGCTAGTACAAGTAAAATTATTTACAAAATATTGTTCTAATCATTTAATCCACAAGAAGGCCATAAGCCAAGGGGAATTGAACTTGCAACTAACCTCTGGTTACAATCAACAAAGGAATTCAAAACTTTGACCAAAATTCCGCGGAAAAACTTTTAACGCGCCCACAACGAACTATCAACTTTGAAAGAGTGTTGAAAAACTCAATAAAAGAAAATTAAAATAAAAGAAATACTACAAAATACAACTTACCAGCCCATTGAAGAGCAATGAGCACCTCTACCAAGGGGAGACACAGAACTAACTGCAGGGGCACATCCATCGCAGCGCTACCTAGCGGCCAACTTTAGAACCTTCCTGGGAAGTAAAGTAAGGAAGTTCCACTGTGGAATCCTAAACACTGCAGAATTAATGTTCTGAAAAAACTGCTATGAATTTTTACAGCAAACCTGAATACTAGTAGGCACTTCCTGGGAGTAGAGAATTTATATCTCTGCTCCCAAAAGTTTCAAAAGTATTACAATAACCCAAATATCAGTATCATTCCCAAACCTTTGATAATTAAGTATTACTATTTTTTCTTGCTTTTATTTTTATATATATTTTTTATGAATTTTTTTCAAAGAGTTTTATGCTTTTTTTGTATGTATATTTTTAATTATAACCTTGTTTTTGTGAATCTAAGGAAAGGGAGAGAATAGTGTATATTAGGTTCCCAAATTGTTAGTTGACCACATCATTATCTAAACCTCTGAAATAGCTTTAATTTAGACAATTCATTCAGCCAACAAGATTTCATTTAAATTAAGTTTTTCATCCTAACTCTATGCTTGAGATCAAATGCAGAGTTAGGATAGAAGACTGAATTTACATGAAATGAGATTAAACCTCACCCACACTCAGGATTGGAATAGAGGTCTTTTTTTTTTTTTTTTTTTTTGCTTCTTATTTTGTCACAAAAGATCCGCCTTAACACTTAACTTCCCTCCTGCCTCCTCGGGAAATCAAAGCTACGAGGAAGGTTTGAAAAAAAAAAAAAGGTGGAAGGACTTCTAACTTTCTGCATTGGTGTTTCTTCTTTTCTTTAAATAACAGGCGAGTGGTGAAAGGGTTTGATTTTTTGTAAACCCATAGGACTCTTGGGGCCCCCAGTTCAGGCGGGGGGCCCTAGACGGCCACCTGTGTGTGTGTGTGTGTGTTTGAGTGTGTGTGTGTGGCGGAGGGGGGTGGGAGATATTACTGTTGTCACAAATACAAGAAGTTAATGCACTATATTTATTGCACACTCAAGTCGCATTCACCACCAGGAACAAAAGTTTAACTAGTGTCCTTACGCTTTGCAGTATCCAATATACTTCTTCAGCAAACTCAAGCCCAGTTCTCCATCAGATGATTCTTCCACAGTCTGAAGAGCATTCATATGCAAGTTCATAACATGCCTTGCAACAGTCTACAGAAGTAAATTATAAAATGTATGATTAAAAAAAGAAGGCAAATATTAAATTTTACATGATCTCGCATCAACAACTACGTGTTATAAGCAATCAAATATGAAGATGAAGGATACAATAGCAAGAATTACTGTATTTTCTGGCACATAATCTGCAGATTATCTGTTCCTAAAAGTTTAAATTCTAGCTGCTGCATTTTATACGACAGTGCGGATAATACGGAGCTCCCCCACTATTAAACTTTAAAAATGAAGCAGTTTTGCTCTTTATGCCGTCGTACCAAATAATGAGGGAAATCTGTATCACGTCAAAGCTTTAAGAATGCACGTGTTCGACAATAATGTGCAGTGTTACTGCATCAACATACTCCCCCTTCCCCCGGCTTTGACAAAAAATGTCCGTGTGTATGTGTGTGTAGCCATTTCCTCTCTGTGGATTGTTGCTTTGTAAAAGTTAGGGGAGAAAACATTGACTGCAGCAAAGCGCGTTGACCTTGAATAGGGGACTGCCGTTTCCATTCTATGCTGCTCTGACCTGTGACCTTCATAACGTCACTTTCCCCCACTCTTCCCAAGGTTCCAACCCCATCCCCATTTGTTTATTTAGCTTGAATGTGTGAAAGCTATATAGGCTGCCAGTAGAGTGTGTGGTGTTTTATAACCTCTGAATCTCAGAGAACAGAGCTCCTCAAAGAAACTCACCTGCCAGATTAAAACTTAAAACTGATGGAACTAGAATACAAATTTGGAAGATGGTAATCCGTTTATTGATGTAAATATGACATGGATGTTAAGTCAGATAATATCCGAAAACCTGAAAATTTCGCCGTTCTGGAGTGGGAATCGAACCCGCGTCTCCCGGATAGTGCCCAAGTATGCTAACCACTGCACTACACAGGACAACCAAGTTTCAAGTCTCCAATTAATTTGAATGTAACCATCGCGTTTTCGGATATTATCTGAGTTAACGTCCATGTCATATTTACACCAATAAATGGATTAACATCTTCCAAATTTGTATTGTAAAACGGTGCATCCCGTATTTCATTCATTGATGGAACTAGATTTTACTTACTGTTGCTGCATCAAACGTCTCCATTAACAGGGATCTCAACACGCAACTCGAGTTTCACTGACATCCATCACAGGTCGCACACAAGGCTTTATGTACTTCATACTCATTACCTTTTTCTCCAGCAGACATTCCTGAATCTATGGTCCTTCCACAATTTCCTTTGTCTTCCTCTACCCTTCTGTCCTGTCACTTGGGATAAATTCTCCTAGTAAGTAGCTCACAACTCATTCTTTCAACATGGCCAAGCCACCTAAGAATATTTGTCTTCACCTTAGTAACAATATTTTGCTTCACATTACATGTTACTATAAACTTCCTGTAAGCAGTGAAACGCTCTAGTGCACAAGCGACTCCTACAACTCTTTTGTAGCACCCAGGCTTCACTGCTTTACATAAAAGTAGGAACAATTACACTTTCATACACAGTTTTCAGGATCATTTCAAGAACCCATCCATCCTGTGAAATCCTCCTAAGACAGGTTTGACTTTCAAAGATGAACTCACCTAGTATTTTCACAATCAAATCTGTTTTCTTTGTGAAACATGCTTCTTAAATATACACATTCATTCACCTGGTCTATCAAACAGAAGTCATCACTTTTCCCACGTTTATAAGCGAGTCACGGAAAAAGAACCCAGGGTATTCCAGCTATGCACCGGTCATGCTACTACTGCACCACAGTGGCCTCCAATTCTCCAGACTCACATATGACTAACTGCCAAACCACATGGAAGGTTGCTTTTTGGAGCCCCGCACAATGCTGGGGATTTACCAAAGATTTCTGGTGGCGGCCAATGAGAATTTTTCCGTGACTCACTTATAAATGTGGAAAGAGCGATGCCTTCTGTTTGATGTTTCTAATCCACGTCAATAGTGTGTATTAATCACCTGGTCTATCTAAATCAATGAGTCATTACATTATGACCACCCGCCAGCCTAGAGAAATGAGCACGCCTGGAGACTAAAATGTGGTGCAGGTGAAGTTCACAGAGCAGTATACATACAACCCGAGGACCGGCTTTCCGTTTGTAGAGTGTTCGGAGTCAGAATGGGAAAAGCTGTCGATTTATCAGAGTTTGATAAAGGACAAATTGTGATGGCACAGTGCCTTGGAACTATGATTTCGGAAATGGCACTGCTTGTGGGTTGTTCATGTGCTGCTGTAGTGAGTACGTATCAAAAGTGGTGCATAGATGGCCAAACACCGAACCGTCGTCCACAGCTCATTGATGCTAAAGGGTAGCGGAGACAGTTGTGCACTGCTCACAGTGACCGTAAGGCTACAGTGCAACAAATCACCAGCATCTACAACAGTGGCGATCAGGACAATGTGTCACAGCACACAGTTCATCGCACAGGCCTGCTTGGCAGAAGAGCCAGCCGCGTCTTCATGCTCACTGCACGTCATTGGCAACAACGCATGAAATGGGCATAAGATCATCGAGATTGGACCATGGAAGAAAGTGGTCTGGTCTGACGAATCAACATTCCTGGTGCATCACGTAGATGACCGAGCGCAGATATGACAATTACAAATGGAGGTTAAGGCACCTGGATGCACCGTTGGGCAGAAACACGATGGCGGCAGCAGTGTTATGCTGTGGGCAATGTTTTCTTGGGACACTTTAGGCCACATTATCGCAATAGCACAATCCTTGACAGCTGTGAGGTATCTGAACATTGCTGCAGACCAAGTTCACCCATTCATGGCAACTGTGTTCCTCGCTGGTGATGGCCATTACCAACAGGGTAATAATGCGCCATGCCACACAAGCAGAATCGTCAAGGAGTGGTTCGAGGAACATGCTGGTGACTTTCTGTTAATGCCCTGGCCTCCAAATTCACCTGACATGAATCCAATCGGACATTTGTGGTTTGACTTGGAAAAGCGCATTCGCCCTAAATCACCACAACCCTGAAATGTACGGGAACTGGAGGACCTGCTGTTGACATTATGGTACCAAAATACCTATCGTCACCTCACTGAATCGATGCCTCGCCAAGTGGCCGCTGTTTTGCGGGCTAAATGGGGTCCTAGTAACTTATTAGGCAGGTGGTCATAATGTAATGGCTCATCGGTCTATGTACCATTTAGACTGATCTTGCATTCAGTACTGACAGTTCCATGTTATCAGAACTTCAAAAATGATGATCAAGCATGACTTTACTATCAAAATCTAAACATAGGAAAAACAAACGATGATACTCACACTATCTCTCTTTTCTTCATGTTCATCCTTTACAATAAATCGAGCAATTCGCATCAACACTATCTATCGCCTAAAGTCGCATCAACACTATCTAACTAACTAACGATGATACACTATCTCTCTTTTCTTCATGTTCATCCTTTACAATAAATCGAGCAATTCGCACCAACACTATCTAACTAACTAACAATGATACTCACACTATCTCTCTTTTCTTTATGTTCATCCTTTAAAATAAATCGAGCAATTTGCATCAACACTATCTATCGCATCAACACTATCTAACTAACTAACGATGATACTCACACTCTCTCTCTCTTTTCTTCATGTTCATCCTTTACAATAAATCGAGCAATTCACATCAACACTATCTATCGCATCAACACTATCTATCCCATCAACACTATCTAACTAATGATGATACTCACACTATATCTCTTTTTTTCATGTTCATCCTTTACAATAAATCGAGCAATTCGCATCAACACTATCTAACTAACTAACGATGATACTCACACTATCTCTCTTTTCTTCATGTTCATCCTTTACAATAAATATCATGTCAAATCTTGAAAGAATAGTTGGCATGAAGTCAATGTTTTCTTCTGCTTTTGAGTCATCCCAGCGTCCGAAAACACTGTTGGCAGCAGCAAACACAGAGCAACGGGAATTCAGTGTTGTAGTGATGCCAGCCTGGAAAGAAACAAGGGATTAAGAATTTATTTAACAAGCAAACAAGGAGGATTCCATTGAATATTTGAGTGTAACAGACACATCCTCTAGGAAAGAAAAAGAGCATCAACAAGCTGTAAAACATGTAAAAGATTTTGGTTCCAGTTACAAGAATTACATGAGCCCCTCCACCAATCAGAAGTTTAGAAGCTGGGTTGTAGTGCCACCTCAGAAGAAAACTGTGTACCCAGAGAGTAAGAAAAAAGGTGGATGGTATTGATTGCAGTTACGGCTAGCTGGATGTTAACAGAATTTTTTTCAGTCTGGCAATTACAAGTGAAAATATGACCAAGGTAAAAATCTAAATTTGAATCATCATAGCAGTTTTCATTTTGAAAAGAATAAAAATGAAAGGAAGATACTCGTTGATATAAGAGCTACTTGGAAACATAAGATTTTGGAGTCCAAGTTTTAAAATTGTAAATATTGAGCAGAATGCAAATATATATTTATGCTACCCTATGTGTGTGTGTGTGTGTGTGTGCATGTGTTGATGTTTAATGGCCACCATGAGCAATAAGCAACCTTCAGGCTACAAATAGTTGCCCATGTTTAATTTGGGGATATTAGTTCCAAGGAAGGGATAGAGCCACTGCTATAAGACAAGCACACCACCCATGCATCATCCGAGACTCAAAACTGGGCCATTCATCTGGTCTACCACTTTTTTGTAACTTATTAAAATCATAAAATAGAATAATCCTATTCAATAAATTCTCAAGTTCTTTACTTATCAAATGATAGTTAAAAAACATGCAAATTGACTACAGTTCATTTGTGGACCTGAAACATATCTGTTGCACAGCTGTTTCAACCACCTTCTAAATTTGAGCAAGTTGCCTCCTGGAGAACAACAAACAGCATTAAAAAATAATACACAGTACTTTTACGACAAAAAACTGGTGCCACTAATTTGATACAAATCCTGAGGTTTCATTTCACCACAGAGGATCTGATTCCAAATCACACTATTAAAATATGGATGATGCAATTAATTCTAATGAAGCTATTGAAGGTCTAGAGAATGAAATTTCATAAAAGAGTATAAAACATCATCGAAATTCTTTAAAATCTTGTTTTACCTTTTTATTATGTATAAGTTTGTTGACGACTGCTTCAGGATTATCTCCCATACCAGTGGTCAGTATATGAATGTGCTTTAATAAAGAAATACATCATAATTGCGTACAAATTTAGTAAGCGAAATACCCACCTTTCACACCACAATAACTGCAAACATTTCTAGCACGTGTTATGTTGGCTTCTTAAGAGACGCTCATGTTTGGTCAATGAACAAAAAACAAACCAAACCTATACAACCCGACAATACGAATATGACAATTCACCAACACTTAATCCAAAACTTATGCAAACATTGATAAAAAACTAAAAAGGGCTATTTACACATCATTGAAAAAGTTCGGTACATCAATGTTTGTATAGATGATGTGTAAATAGCCCGTTTTAGTTCAGTATCAATGTTTGCATAAGTTTTGGATTAAGTGTCTGTGAATTGTCATATTCGTATTGTCGGGTTGTACAGGTTCGGGTTGTTTTTTGTTCGCTGACCAAACGCGACCATCTCTCGAGAAGCCAACATAACACGTGCTAGAAATGTTTGCAGATATTGTGGTGCAAAAGGTGGGTATTTTACTTACTAAATTTGTATGCAATTATTATATATTTTTTCATTACGATTTTCATTGTCATCGTGCTTCAGATTTTAAATAATTTCGACGACGTTTTGTACTGTTTTATGAAATTTCATTCTCTAGACCTTCAATAGCAACATTAGACTTAATTACATCATCCATATTTTAAAAGTTTTATTTGGAGTCATATCCTCGGTGGTGAAATGGAAGTGCAGGACTTGAATCAAATTAGTGGCACCTAGTTTTTCGCCGTAAAAGTAAGTACAATGGATTTTTAAAATATACATTGGTGTGCAAAAATTAAGGACGAAGAGGAGAAATTAGCATAACAGCGGAACGAGCAGGCAGAACGGACCGAAAGACCACTCAGGAGATAGACTAGGGTCCGGTATGGTAAGGCATGCGCATATATGCAGCATGACAGGTGTGTGTGTGTGTGTGTGTGTGTGTGTGTGTGTGTGTGTGTGTGTGTGTGTGTGTGTGTGTGTGTGTGTGTGTGTGCGTGCGTGCGTGTGTGTGCGTGTGTGTGTCGGAAGGGTATAAAATATAAAGCACACGGGCTGTGTATGCTCAGCAATTCGGTGAAGGCTATTGCACGGTGTACATTGATTTGAACGATGTCGAGTTGCTGCCACAGTGTGATATGGCCAACACGCAATCCAGTGGACGACATCTGGATGACTTTACCTGAGGTCGCGTCATTGGGAAGTTGGAAGAAGGCCGAGGAGTTCGGGATCGCTCACAGCATCGTTTCACGAGCTTGGAGAGCATTTCAAATGATAGGAACAGCTGTCCGAGAGTTTAGCAGTGGTCGTCCACAAGCAACCACGGCGGTGGACGACCGGTATATTGTCATACAGGCAAGAAGAGACAGACAGCAGGAGAAATCGCAAGGCACATGCAATAGACAACTGGACGTCCGTTATCGCATTTTACCGTGGCCAGGAGGCTGCACAAAGGTGGTCTATTCGCACGACGACCAGTACAGTGTGTCCCATTAACGCCTGCTCATCGGAGACGGCGGTTTCTGTGGTGCCAGGAACATAAGAACTGGACACATCAGCAATGGGGTCAAGCTCTCTTTACGGATGAGAGCCGATTTAGTCTGACGAGCGATTCTGGACGTATACACATCTGGAGAGAGCAGGGAACACGCAATCACACCTCCAACATCATCGAAAGGGACTGGTTTGGAGGTGGCAGAGTTCTCATTTGGGGCGGTATCATGCTTGGTAGCCGTATTGACCTCCACATCTTTGAAGGAGGTTCAGTCACTGGTGTCCGCTATTGTACCAAGGTTCTCCTGCCTCAAGTGCGTCTGTTTAGAGGTGCTGTGGGTCCTGAGTTTCTCTTCATGGACGACAACGCTACACCTCATTGTACAGTGGCTGTCGCAGAGCTGTTGGAGAGTGAAGATATTAAACACATGGATTGGCCCGCAAGGTCTCCGGACCTAAATCCAATCGAACACGTGTGGGACCTTCTCGGGAGACGCTTGGCAGCATGTCACCAGCCGCCAGCAACGATTGGCGCTAAAAGAGGAATGGGCAGCGATGCCTCAACAGCTCCTCGACAACCTCGTCCTCAGCATGGACAGACGTAAATCCTGCAACACAGTCCGGAGTGATCATATCCCCTACTAAAGACTGGATTTTTCTCGGCAGCCGCCTGTCACATGGACGTTCCTGTCTAGTTGTGCTCGAAGCTACCTTTTCAATAAAGTGCCTTTGTATACTTTGGATTCCTTGTTTGGACGGTTTTGCTTACTTGTCCCATATTCTTACATCTTGGGGATCTTATGGTATGATTTGAATCGATGTGGAGCACTTCTGCACGACGTTACATTCGAAAAACCGTCTCGTCCTTAATTTTTGCACGCCAGTGTATTATATATACTGTTCATTTCTTTTCTTCTAATCACTTCGTTCTGCAGGAGGCAACATGCTCAAAGTTTGAAGGTGGTTGAAAACTGTGCAACATATATGTTTCAGGTCCACAAATGAATTGTCAATAAATTCTGTCCAATTCCCACACTGGTCAAAAATACAAGTTCCTTGCATCTCATGATGAATTTGTAGTATGAAAATCAAATGAGACCAACATTTTCAGCATACAAGACATTTGTGATTCAAAATTGTGTGCACCTGAAAACAATACAGCCTTTTTTCCAGTGTTTAAACTTTTGCCAAGTATTTTCAAGGCCTCAAAAATACCTCAAATTTCAAATGCATGGCCTAAGCTATAAGTAATTTCTGATGACCTTTGGTGGTGGAGTATAGATATGTAAACCAGTGTGTCTCCCAAAGTAATCACATGCATACACGAAACTGCCGAAGAAAAGAAAAGAAGTTAAACTCTTTAGCCTAGTGAAAAATCAGAATGTGCAGTGAAGATTGTGTGATAATGCAACATGAACAAAACAGAATTGTTTACTGTAATTTATTTATGTAAATATTAAACTGGAGCACATCTGTACTCACAATATAAAATTACAGAATTTAAAACAAAATGTTCTAAAAGACATTGCATAATAGCTTTTTTTCTTGTTTTGTTGTTGGGCTTCCTAGAACATCAGCTAACATCTTCTCTTGTGAGCAAGCCTTGCTTTCTTATGAAGTTCCACAGCCATATTTGTCTTTTGTTGAATCTGCAGCTGCACAGTATCACCTGCTTAATTTTTCTTTTTGCTGATATCTTTCCCTTCTCATTTCTTTATTGTTGCTTTTAGTTTTTTTTTTTTATGCCCTCAGATGACAATAATTTCATTCATCATGCTAAAAAAAACATTCAGCCTGAAGACCATGAATGTATGATATCAAAGCTTTCATTCTTTAAATAAATGGTTCTTTAAATAAATGGAAATCTGGGAACTTCAACTTTGAGAACATGGATACTTTTCAAAACCATGAACACCAATTCTTACACATTTCAGGGGTGTTAGTAGTGCCCCTACCATGTTTCAAGCAATTCTTAGAGCGAGAAAATTTGCATTTTGGAACAGAACTCACGTTTTGGAGCAGCTAATGATAGCATTTTTAATTGCTTTAAGTCCATGCTGTGCTTTAAGTTATGTTTATATACTGAATTATCATTATTTATGAACTATGAAAAAATGTTATATTTCAGGTTTGTTGACATTTTTACTGCTTCTCTTACGACTGTTAATTAGCATTTCTGTCGTTCCTACAGTGAGATAAATGGGAAAATAATCGTATTACCAGCAGTTTATTGAAAACTACATGGCCTGCAATATTTTAAGTGTAACACATTAATATCAGGGAGTTTTTTTCTGAATGCATTTGTTTCGCTGTAGCGCAAATAGGATGCTGCTGCGTCCAAGAACTGTTGCTATTGTTACTGAATGCTTGTGAATATACACTTAGGAAGAATAAATAATATGTAATTAATGTTTGTTGTTTGGTTGGTTTTTAGCAGCATATTTTTTTGAGGTTAATGGCATTCAGATGAAAATATTGGGTATATAAATAAGTTTTGAGGTATTTGAGGTGAACAAAACACGTTGATGGAGAACAGAAACAATATTTTAATATTAATCAAAGTATGCTCCCTCTGAAGCTACAACTTTACCTCATCTTTCGGGCAGCGAACGTATGCCCCGAAGGAAGAATTTCGGTTCCTTGGAAGAGATCCAGTTGTCCAGCCAATTTTTGATGTCTTCATAAGAACTAAACCGTTCTCCAGAAAGTGCTGACTGTATCGACCGAACTAATTGTAATCTGATGGTGCAATATCTGGCGAATATGGCGGGTGGGGTAAAACTTCCCAGTCAGATCCTTTTAAGTACTTTTTCACAGGTTGAGAAACACGTGGTCCTGGCTGCCATGCTGTAAGATGACTTTGTTGTGTCTATTCTCCCATTCCAGCCGTTTTTGCGCGAGAGCTCATTTTAAACGCATTAATTGGGTTCGATACCGATCACCAGTAATAGTTTCTGACAGTTTCAGCAGTTTATAGTGGATCACACCCTTCTGGTCCCACCAGATACACAACATTACTTTTGAACCATGGATATTGCGTTTTGGCATTGAAGGACCTGGTTCACCTGGCTTCACCTATGCTTTCTGCCGTTTAGGGTTATCGTACCATATCCATTTCTCGTCGGCAGCAATAATACGATGCAAAAACTTTCTTTTTTTGCCTTTGAAGCAGCAATTTGCGAATGGTTTTTCGACGTTCAAGGTCTCTTTCCCGTAAATCATTTGGAACCCAATTCCCTTCTTTTTGCACCATTCCCATGGCAGCTAAAGTTTGTGAAATGCATGGCTGACTAACATGTAATGCTGCTGCAAGTTCTTTTTGGGTCTGGCACGGTTCCTCGTCGAGTAAAGCTTAAAATTCGGCATCAGCAATTTTTTTGGGTGGTCCAGAACATTCTTTATCACTGACATCGAAATCGTTCCTTTTGAATCGTCTAAACCAACACACGTTTTTATGGATGGGGAATGTTCACCATAGATTTCCGACATTAAGCGATAGCTGTCGGTAGCATTTTTCTTGACAATAAAGTAATGCGCTAACACTTCCCGCAAATGCTGTTTTGTCGGGACGAAAGTTGCCGTTTTCCATCGAGTAAAACAAATACGTCTTCGCATCTCAATCGAATGTCGTATACTGACAGCTGGCATATTGTACTGCGATATCGCAGTGTTGCTACCTTAAAATACATGCGAGCAGTAATAAGTATGACATCGAACGGAAATCCCTCAAAACTTATTTATATACCCAATACCTTATTTCTGAAACCAACCAACTGGCAAGACACGCGCACGTGGTTTGCGTGTGCATCACAAGCTCCTAAGGTTTTCCGAAGGAAAACATACCTTCGATATGAAAGGAAAACTAATGTAGCATTTAATTACCAAATTGTGAAATTACCTTTCAACAATTGCGTCATGAGACTCTTCATACAATGTTCATCCAGTAATTATCAACGTCAAACTTTCATTATTGCTGTGAACAATTACAACTGGAACCAAAACTATAAGATAACAGTGAGATTTAGTAAAGTTGGTTAGATAAAAGCCGCTTCCATCGATTAACGCTTGCGCAGTGATGTTTTGGCGTGGGATTGCCTTCCCCTTCTTCAGTAGCAGTAGAATCAGTTTACGACTTTTTTGTTGTTGTTGCTGTCTAAAAGAGGCCACTGCTCTTTGCATGCTTGGGGTTCCGCGTGTATGGACAGACGATTGCGAGTTAGTAAGTGGTTCCACACACCTTCAGTCTGGAAAAAGAAAAGTGCGAGGGTGAATATGTTCCACAAGGTTGGTCAAAATGAGAAAAAGAAAACTTCCTGAAAATTCTGTTCCCTGAAAGCAAGGGGCAAAATTCAGACTTTAAGTAAGAGCCAAAAGATCGGTATTCCTGATAATCGATTACAAGTTATGAGATATAAACAATCTTTTTATTTATCCATAGTGCTTGTGGGCAATTTTAATTAACGTACATGCGACTGATGAAGAAAAAAAGCTGTACTTTTTAATTAGGTGAAAAATCAGACTGTGCGGTGAGAAAGTGTGAATATTACGCAGCGTGAACAAAACTGAATTGTTCACTGTAATTTATTTATGTAAATATTTAACTAGATCACACCACTGTATTCACAATTACAAAATTACTGAATTCCAAACAAAATAGGGTGGTACTAAAAGACATAGCTTCAAACAGTTTTTTTCCTGGTTTTGTTCTTGTACTTGCTAGAATATTAGCTCCGGTTTTCTTTTGTGAGCAAGCCCTACTTTCTTCTCAGCAAGTTCCACAGCCATATTTGTCTTTCATTGACTCTGCTACTGCACAGCTTCCATTGTTTACTTTTTTTCTGCTGATAGTTTTCCCTTACCATTTCTGTTACTTTCCTTTCTTTTTTCGTTTTTTTTTTTTAATTCACTCAGATGACAATACTTGTATCCATCATGCTGAAATAACTTTCAGCCTGAGAACCATGAATTCTGATATCAGAGCTTTAACTATTTTAGATAAATGGTGTAATTTTCAGAGAATGAATACTTTTTTTTTGAGCACTATGCATCAATTCTTACAAATTTTCAAACTTCGTCACTTCCGTTTTGGGAAATTTCCCCATCCTAATCAAGTTAAAATGCACACACATTTATGAGGGTGATAATATTTAACAACTACATAGGAGTGGGAACATCGAGGAAACAAATAACTGAACATCAGAGTGAGATGTAAATTGAAAATGATAAACAACAAATTATTATTGAACAGAGTGAGATACAGTAAATTGTATGTCATGAACTTACTTTAGCAATAGATATTGTCTGCTGCTCCATAGCCTCATGAATGGCAACTCTATCATCTTCACGCATTTTATCAAACTCATCAATGCAAACTACTCCCCCATCAGCAAGCACCATAGCTCCTCCTTCCATAACATAATGTCTCTAAAATTTATCAGTATTGTTACATTGAATTGATCACTAATACATATTTAAAATTGCACAGTATTGCAAATAAAAGACTTAAAAAACTTTGGAAATTAAACATACAAGGCTAAACTCCACCAGAAATGTGACTTTACTTAAAAAACAGAGTCTGCTTATAATGAGGCACGTGGGATTGGCAGAAACCCTCATTAAATCCATTTTTGGGAGAAAGTTTGCACCACATAAAAATATGCATGTGATAATATGAATATATATGGCATTTTATAAATTCTAAGCCTAACATACTAAGGCAAATTTTTTTTTCAAAGACTCACCTTTATTTTCCATCAAGTCTTTTTTTTTTTTTTTAATTAGAGGTTTAACGACCACCGTGAGCAACTCAATGGGCTATAAGCAGTCGCCCGTCCCTAATTTAGGGCCACTGGTTCCAGGGAAGGGAGAGAACCAGTGCCGTAAGACAAACACAACATCCATGCCTCACCGGGATTCGAACCCGGACCCCTTTCGGACGAATGATCAGAGGCCATCGCCTAGACCACTGCGCCACCGGGGCGGCCCATCAAATCTCCTCTGACTTGGATACACTAGTTGTGCCAATCATAGAGATGGCCAATCCCTGCTGGGAAAAACGTCTCCAAACAACACTTCGTTACCTTCTTTAGTTAAGAATCGTCCTCAAAACAGCTACACATATTTTCTCAGATTTCTGAAGAGGTAGAAGTTACTAGGGGGCAAGATCGGGTGAATACGGTGGGTGGGAAACAGTTGGAAGCTATATTCTGTCACAAATTGCATGGAAACACCAGTGGTGTGGATTGGAGCATTGGCCTGGAAGAAGCAGAAATCCCCGTCGCAATTTTCCTTGCCATTTACTCTTGATGGCTTCAGGCAAATGTCGCAATAGTGCGGCATAACAGGCAGCTTTCATCGTCCCTTTATGTGAGAAGTAATCAATTAACAGCAACCCTTCTGAACCCAAAATCTTCCATGCAGATGATTGTGTTTTGAACTTTTTTGGTGGTGGTAATCCATGATGTTTCCACTGCAGGCTCTCTTGTTTAGTTCAGGATTCCCGTGGTGAAGCCACATCTTACCACCAGTCATGATGTAGCAACAGAAGTCATTTGGATTGCATTTAATGCAGTGAAGTTGAAACTGACTTGCTTCAACATGATCATTCTTCATTTAAGGTGTCAACAATCGAGAAATCCATCTTGCACGGAGCTTTCTCATCCCCAAGCTCTCATTAAGATGATCTAAACACTGCTTGTACTTAATTGCAGTTACTCAGCAATCTGCATGACACGAATTCACCAAATTTGATTTCACCACGTCCTCCACTTTCTTGCACATTTCATCTGTGGTCAACTCCACTGAGCGTTCCTTGCAAAGGTCGTCTTCCAACGAGTCTCTTCCTCGTTTAAAGACAGCCTATCTTTTGACAGTGGCATATGAAGATGCACCATCGACGTACACACGGATCATCCATTCATAAATACGGCAGGCATTTCATCTTCCTCTATAAAAAAATTCAATCGCTGCTTCGTTTCGCAATTTCATCTGACACTTGTCCATTGCCGCCTTATAGACTTCAAAACAGTGTGGTGCTGCTGTCTCTAATGCTAATACAGTGACAAGTGTGGCTGTTATACAGGGTGTCTACAAATGATTAGAGCAGTTTCGTGATTTTTTTGTGGCTGTAATATTAGCGATATGCTGCTAGAGTTGGATGTTACCAGACACGCATTGCTCAAAGTTTACTTTGGTCGCCGCTAGCGGCTGCGAGAGGGCAGTACTTGTCTTATAGTCAGTAAGATGGCTTCAAACAGCGAGAAAGCATTTGCTGCCCTAGAATTTCATGCTAGTCAATCTGTGACAACAGTGCAACGATACTTTCGAACGAAATTTAGGAAAACTCCATCCAGTGCCAATTCCATTCGGCGATGGTATGAACAGTTCAAAGCAACAGGATGCCTGTGTAAAGGGAAATCAACGGGTTGTCCATCAGTGCATGAAGAAACCGTGGAATTCGTGCGGTCAAGTTTCTTGTGTAGCCCACAGAAGATGACGCGCACAGCGAGTGGAGAACTGGATATTCTACGATCGACCTTTTGGAAGATCTTACGCAAACGATTGAAGCAGAAGCCGTACCGCTTGCAATTGCTACAAGCCCTGATGCTCGATGACAAAGTGAGTCGCTTTGAATTTTGTTTGCGATTTCAAAGTTTTATGGAAGAAGATGCGTTTTCTGAAAAACTTGTCTTCAGTGATGAAGCAACATTTTTGTTAGTGGCAAAGTGAATAGGCACAATGTGCGAATCTGGGGCACAGAAAATCTCCACGCCTTCACAGAGCACATTTGGGATTCTCAAAAAATCAATGTGTTCTGTGCGGTCTCAAAATTTAAAGTTTGCAGTTCCTTTTTCTTCTGCGAAAAGATCGTTATCGGACACATATATCTGGACATTTTGGAACATTGGCTCATGCCGCAGTTAGAGACCGACAGTGTGGACTTCATCTACCAACAGGATGGTGCTCCGCCCCATTTCCATCGCGATGTTCGTGAGTTCTTGAGCACCAGATTGCAACAGCGATTGATCGATTGTGCTGGGAATGATGATCGCCAACTGCTGTTATGCCCACCACGTTCACTCGACTTAACCCCCTGCAATTTTTTCGTGTGGGGTTATGTGAAAGACTCGGTGTTTGTATCGCCTTTACCAGCCGATCTACCAGAACTGCGGGCTCACATCATCAATGCCTTTGCTCACATTGATAGAAACATGCTAACTCACGTGTGGGAGGAACTTGATTACAGAGTCGATGTTTGCAGAATCACTGAAGAGCTGCATATCTAGCACCCGCAATATGCCCCCCAAAACTTTTTGCATTGTTATATGTAATTGTAAAGTTTTGTGATCAAATGTCAAATAATATCATCATCATCATTGTCAACCATTATCAATCCACTGCTGGACGAAGGTCTCACCAAGTTTCCTCCACAACGGTCTGTCTTGTGCCAGTCTCTTCCATGTCACTCCCGCATACTTTCGAATTTCATCCACCCATCTCCCATGTGGTCTTCTTCTGGGTCTTTTCCTGTCCCTTGGAATCCAATCTAAAATTTCGGCTGTCCATCGATGGTCTGTCCTTCTGGCAGTATGTCCAGCCAATTGCCATTTCAGGGATGGATTTAACTCTGATCATGATGTCTTCCACTCTTGTCATTTTTCAGATCCACGAGTTCCTCTTCTTATCTCTCCTGGTTACACCAAGCATGCACCTCTGCATGCTGCTTTGAGTGGTCTGCAGGCTTTGTATGTCTCTTTTAGTTAAGGTCCACGTCTCTGCACCATACGTAAGCACTGGAAGGATGCATTGATCAAACACTTTTCTTTTAAGACATAATCGCATATTGCTCTTGAAAATTATGCTGTTTCTTCCAAAAGCTCTCCAGGCAAGTTTTGTACGCCGATTAATTTCTTCATCAATGTGACCCTCACTTGATATCTGCTGTCCAAGAAAAATGTAGGTGTCTGTTATCTCCACCTTTTCTCCATCAATCGATAAATCTTCATTTCTTGTAAAAGCATAAAAGCATTGAACATCACTTTTGTCTTCTGAAAGTTCATTTTTATTCCCACTTCTTTACTCTTGTCAGCAAGTTCCTGGATCATACTCTGCAGCTCTGATGGGGTAGTTGCAAAAATGACTACGTCATCAGCAAAACGAAGGTGGGTTAGATAATCTCCATTAATCTTTATCCCTTTGTTTCCCCAGTTCAGTGATTGAAAGACATTTTCCAATAATATACTTACGATAAAATTGTGAAATCGCTCCAATCATTTGTAGACACCCTGTATAACTAAAGAATGACGCAATACTTTCATCAGCCGCCAACTACTACTTTCAAGGTTAGGCTTAGAATTTATTGAATGCCCAGCAAACGTGTTTATCAATACTATAGTCAATTAACGATACCTTTCAAGTATATTTAACTTGACAGCCATATGAAACTGACAGCAGTTTAAATACACAGCACACATTAAGCAAATTCAGCACCTATCCTCCCAATGCAATGCTCGCACGGAGGGTGAAAGACGAAGGACACAATTTCAGGAATTATTACCCCGTGTTTCCTCTGCAGTGACATCCCCATTCCATTACTCTCCTCTTCTTCTCTGCAACTGCTCACTACCCACAAAAAATTCACTTTAATGTGCATGAGTCTTACCCTTCCTCTTTTCCCCAAGGAGTAGATGGCCTGTTTTTAACTCTGCTGATGCAAAATACACCCAAGCATTTAGCCCCTTGGAGTGGGTGGAATGGAGAATTTCTTGCACAATTCACTAGTTGAGCATTTGATGTAATCCTTTCCCATTGCTTTTCTACAATCATTCCTTACACCAGCTCCCCTCTGTTGTTCATACATGAGACTGCTAAGGGAAAAAAGTTGAACTTTTTAACCGCAGTGAAAAATAAGAATGTGCTGCGAAACAGGGTGAATATAACGAGCCGTGAGCAAGACAAAATTGTTCACTTAATTTTGTTATGTAAATATTAAGGTGGAGCACATCACTGTATTCAAAACATGATTTATTCATTTTTTTTTATGTTTAACAGCAACACAAGATAAATGTAACATCGTGGAGAAATAAAATTGCGACTACCGGCGAATTCTACGCTCCGTCCAACTTCCGTTTTAGGAAAGTTTTCCTCCATTTTGAAGCTGCAAAACAAATATTTATGGAAAAAAATTACATTTAACACTACCTTGTAGAAGAAACATTGCGAGAAAAAAGGATTACGATTACAGGAGAAACCTTTACTCAGTCTAACTTCTGTTTCCAAAAGTTTTGAAAGTCAGAATTCCACCCACCGACGGAAAACGACCCCATCACCAATCCCTCCCAAATTTCTGTTCAGTTCTGCATCGATCTCGAGAACCATAGAAATGACGATGGAAATGGTGGAATTCTTCGAATCCACAGCAAAATCTCGTGCCTGAAGATCACAGGGAAATTTTCACGCCAACTTTCGTTTTCAGAATTTTTCTTCCATTTTAAAGCTGGAATGCAAATATTTATGGAATAAAATTATATTTAACAATACTACTGTGCAGAAGAAACATCGCTAGAAAAAGAAATCACGATTACGGGAAGATTTTTCACTCCGTTTAACTTCCGTTTTCGAACGTTTTGAGAAACAAAATACCATTCCCAGTTAAAAAACGCCCCCCCCCCCAACTAATCCTCCAAAATTTATCTACGGTTTGTAACCGAAATAATGACAAAAAATGCGGAATTCCGCGAATCTGCGGAAGAATCTCGTGTATGTGTTGTCGCAGTTTTGTCCTATAAGCCACCATTTCTATTCCTCCATTTCAAGACAGTGCACAGATTTTCTCAGCCTCATTAAATTTTATTGCTTTATTTTGGAAAAAGTTAATATATATCAAATACGTGGAGATAATCGTGTAGTCAGATGCTGACTGATAAACCATGCATGGCGCTGAGAATTGTTGGCGCCGTAGCGTAAATTCGAACGCACTCGACTAGTTATCGAGAGTTCTGGGGTTCGATCCCAGAGGTGCCGGAATACAATTTTTCAGTCGCTATGCGTTGTTTAAAAAATAACGTGGAGAGAGCGACGACATCGTCCATTTGGAAAAAGTTATCATAGTTTTTTCTCCTTTGTTAAAAAAAAGATTAAATTAACTTTGAATTAATATTATATCATACTAGCGGAGATACCCAGTGTTGCCCAGGATAGACATAAAGTTTGTTTTCAAGTAACAATGCAAATTGCACTATAAAAAACAAATCCTACCATGATGAACAACGCTCAAGTCGGACCTCACGCTGTTCCAAGGTCTCTGCCGCCCTAGATGCACTGGCTCTTTCCCGCTGATCCATAAGTCTTCGATCACGTTGTTCCGTTGTCTCACTCCCTCGAAGTAATTTTACTTTCTTTGCTTTCGGCTGAACTTGTCCGACGGGTTTTCCTTTTTTTGGAGGCATTTCACCACATTTGATGAAAATTTTATTATAAAAATCACAATTTATAATGGCCGTTCTGAGCCCTAAATATTCGAAATAGCAAACATGCACAATAATCCACTTCCTTCACTCCGCATTCAGCTTTCTAGAGTGTAGATATACAACCTGATCACACCCAACGTGAAAGAAAGTAGTTCACGATAATATACAGATTTTTTTTTTACTAATCTCGAGAACTAAACCGATTCGGATAATTCTTTCACCGTTGGGAAGCTTACTTCTTTCTAGTGGACATAGGCTATTTCTTTTATCTATGCTAATACTAATACTAATATTTTATTTAAATTTTATGTATGAAGAAGACTGTCTGTTTTAACTTCAACGTAACCATGATGCTATTTGAGAGGACCACGTCTATTGGTGGGAACCTGTAGCTCCACCCATATTTGAGACTCCTGGGCCAATTGTTGGGAGTCTAACGAAACCTAATCCTTAGAAAGAAAATGCCATGGTAACATAAACAAAAACATACTTATGACAATATTATCGCTACCTGTCGGGTATCAGCGAACCACTACTACGTCTTATTCGACGTAGTGGGAAAAAGTTAAAAAGGTCAAAATTTCAATTCTAAACAATTCACTCCCAAAATTTTGCCTAGTGGTGTCAACAATGAATTTGGATTCCCTAAATAAGGGTCTCCAAGCCCAGGGTCGACAAATGCATCGCGTTGAGTTTCATATGAATTAGCATGGGGTTTCCATGCTTATTCATATGCCACAAAGAAGTTAAAATAAAAAGTTGCATGAATAACAATAAGAAAATCACTAATTGAACTCTAATGACATTTGGAGAAATGATCTGAGTGACACGTGAATTAAATTTAACTGTTTATTTCTTATAGAAAATGGTCTTAAAGCTAGGTACAATGTACCGGCGAGGTTGCTTGTTTTAGCTAAACAATTTAGTATTTATTTCAAACGGGTATAACGCACTTAAATATTATTGACTTTAAACTTTAGTTACTGGTTTAAAACATGGCACGGTGCGCCAGAGGAAAATTATCAATGCACTATGTGAGAGACTTTCGGGTAACTAGTCCTGCATAGCACATGCAAAGAAAGCTATGAGGCATGGATCAGAAATGCGTAAGATAAAAGTCATCATACTCTCTTTTCCTTGGGAAGCCCTGATCATGAAACTGGGTTGCCGGCTGGTCATAGAGTCAGCCCTCCATCTTAATTGGTTTTATCTGGACTACTTTAAAATATTTACTACCTCATTTCTCTATCTTGGAAACATCTCTCCTCCGAAACCGCCGAGACCTCTCTTCTACTCAGACTGCAATTTTCGAGAGTTGAGTCCGTAGTTGTCTCTTCTCGTCTCTAGTCTCTCTAGTCTGTCCTCATTCCTCATTCAGTTAATATTTCTGTTTTTCCCGTGTCCGGTGTCCATCTTGGGGCGTGACGGCCCAGCCGTACGAATCGCGTCGGGTTATGTCATTGGCCCTCACAGATAGCCCTGCTATATGATTCGTTTGCCATCCGTTCAGTTCGGGTCACTTTCCCAAAAATTATGTCTTCTTTCAGCTGTCAACTTGTTCTCACACCTTTTACAAATTAACCGCACCTAGCTACTTAGAAGCGAAGATTGTCACGTAGGTATTTTCGGCGACGTGACTTATCCCGAATTTCTTCGCTGCCCCGGACAATGCAGAGATGCTCGCAAGCGTTGCTTGAGAAAAGGGGTGACGCCCCAAAATGATTTATTGCGCTCCGCTATTCTCTCAGCTTCGGCTACGAGACTACTGCTATTATGCCTTCCTTCCGTGCGTTCCGTGAGAAAAAAACAAACTGTGAAAGTCTTCCTTTTTCTTCCTTCCCATCTGGGATTTTCATCAAGTTTCCGTGAGAAAAAATATATAATTTTCCCCTTTTTATTTGGCTTGAGGGCAATTCAGACTGATCTAATTATCAACCAAAACTTTCGGGTAGCCTGGCTCAGCTTCACCGGAAAGTAATTTTAATCACTGATATTCTAATTTGGCAATTTAAATATTTATTTCCTAGCGCTTTAGAGTAAAAATAAAAAAAATAATAAATAAGCAAAATTATACGGAAGAAATTTAAATGTTACGGGGATATAGAAAATTTTGCAATAACAACAATATGTTCCGCCGGTACATTGTGTTTTCAAAAATCGGACTCTTCCCCGTATGCCTGAACCGCAGAAGCTTGCAAGGAGTGAGGCGTCAGCTGACGACCGTTGCTCTGACACGTGGAGTAATATCGCAGCAGCTGACTTGCACCCAGTCTATAGAGGGCCCCGTAAAAACACATTTGACCCCTTAAGGATGGAATTTCTAAAAATCATCCCACCCGTATTTCTTAATCTGGGTGATGAAGAGTACGTATGCCAATTTTGGTGCAAATCCATCAAACCATTTAGGAACGCATGCGGAACAAACATACAAACTTTCGCTTTTATATATATAGAAATTCTTGTTTTGCTCATTAAATCTAAAATATTGCTAAACGCTTGTTATAAGCCAGTTCTGCTGCCTTTCTTAACAGCTATTCACTTCAATGAATTTTTATAGGTACATGCCATGGACATGTTGACCTGTGCACAAGCAAATTTTGACATGTAAGTTTCCAAGTGATGCAGTAAGTACTCATTACTTTAATTTAGTCAGTTACAGTAGGTCTTACAGAGATGGAAGACCAGTACTTCTACATAAAGGTCTGTGGTCTGTGTGAAGCTGGGGAAAAATGCCACAAACATGTTCATCATGCTGCAGGATGCCTACGAGGATACAACATTGTCATTTATATGCTTTACTTTGGTTATTCAACAATTTTCTTGGAAAACTTCCTAGACTTTCTATATGTTCATTAATAATCAAGGAACATGAAACTGATGTTAAATATCTCCGATGGCCAGCATAATCACCACACTTACATTATTGAGCCCCTGTCAGCAAAATTGTAGAAGAGAGATAGAACCCGATTTTTTCCGCAATTGTCACACAAAGGACATTTCTCCATGAGGAATAGTACAATATTCTTCTAAAGACTGTTCACGATTTATTTGAATCTATTCCACATCACGTACAAGCTGCTGCAAAAGCAAAGGGTGGCTTCAACAACATATTAAAGCATACTTGTAGCTCTTGTCATATGTGTTTTTACTGTTTTTGTTTACAGTCTGAGTATCAACGTCTCCATTGCAAAATTAAAAAATGATTGCAGGCCTGCATGATTGCTGCACAAATTATCAAATGATATAAGAAACAAAGGGGTTGCAAAATGAAAAGAAATATTACACTCGTGGGAAATGAAAATTCTGGACAAACTGACAAATCTTTTTATACGAAATATACCTACTGAAACTGGATCCCTTATAACTGATGCTGTGAGACCTGCGGCACTGCTACCTTTGCCTGAAGTATAAACCTTGAGGTTGAAAAACAAAACGAAATTAGATTGCACATACATGCGGAGGAAGAAAACATAGCAAATATGCATTTTAACACATATACATTAGTTATTATTAATTCTTTAACATTGAAAAATACTGCAACTTCTATGATCTTTAAAATTTATTATACAACTTTTTAGTGGTGAATACGGACACCAGTGCTTTCATTACTGTGCTTGCAAGTCAAATGCACTTCAATGTTTCCAGGATTGTAACATTATATATGAATATACACTGATGCACCATTACATTATGACCACCCCCAGCCAAGAGAAATGAGCATGCATGGAGACCAAACAGTGGCACAAGTGAAGTTCACAGAGCAGTATATATACAACCAGAGGACCGGCTTTTGGTTAGTAGTGCTCAGAGTCAGAATGGGAAAAGATGCTGATTTATCAGAATTTGATAAAGGACAAATTGTGATGGCATGGCGCCTCCGAACTGCGATCTCGGAAACGGTGAAGATTTTGGATTGTTCACATGCCGCTGTAGTGAGTACGTATAAAAAGTGGTGCACAGATGGCCAAAGCAGTGTGTCGTCCACAGCTCATTGATGCCAGAGGGGAAAGGAGACTGTCACACATTGTTCAGTGACTGCAGGGCCATAGTGTGACAAATCACCCACAGCTACAACAGTGGTGATCAGGGCAATGTGCAAAGCACACAGTTCACCGCAGCCTTTTTGTGCATGGGCCTGCATAGCCGAAGACCCAGCCGGGTCCCCACACTCACTGCATATCATCACCAACAACGCATTAAATAGGCCCAAGATCATCGAGATTGGACCACGGATGATTGGAAGAAAGTGGCCTGGTCTGACGAATCAAGATTCCTGGTGCATCACATAGACGGCTGAGTGCAGATATGCCGATTACCAACGGAGGCCATGGCCCCTGGATGCACTGTTGGGCGGAAACAGGCAAGCGGTGGAGGTGTTATGCTGTGGGTGATGTTCTCTTGGGACACTTTAACTTTATGCCCCATTATCCCAACAGCACAATCCCTGACAGCTGTCAGGTATCTGAACATCATTGCGAACCAAGTTCACCCATTCATGGCAAATGCGTTTCCTGACGGTAATGGCCATTACCAACAGGATAATGCACCATGCTACACTGCCAGAATCATCAAGGAGTGGTTCGAGGAACAGGCTGGTGACTTTCTGTTAATACCCTGGCCTCCAAATTCACCTGACGAATCCAATGGAACATTTGTGATTCGACTTGGAAAAGCGGGTTCACGCTAAATCACCACCACCCCGAAATGTATGGGAACTGGAGGACCTGCTGTTGACAGTATCATAGCAGATACCCCAGGATGTTAGTTAGTTAGTTAATTGATTTTAGTGGCGCAAGGGTCAGGCTTGGCCAAAGAGCGCCAGACACAGAACTATCAGCTAAAGATTTTTAAAAGCGTGGAAAATGATTAAGAGCAGACAGGCTTGGTAAAAGTTAGAAAAGAGGATGATGAAAGCTGTGAAGACTAGTTAGTTAATTAGGTTTATATATAAATTTATTAATTTACTATTATAATTATTATATATATATATATATATATATATATATATATATATATATATTTTAAATAAGTTTTAAAATGTTAATCTGTTTTAAAAAGGAAAATACTGCGAAAGTGTCGCAGTGGTCGCTTAAAAGCTTTTGAAGCGTAGCTGTGCCCTCGTCCAGCAGATGAGACTGAAAATAGTGAAACCGATGATTACGAAAACAAACACAACTGCACAAAACATGAGAGATGGTGAGTAAACAGTCCCTATCACCACTTCATCGAATCGATGCCTTGCCGATTGGAAGTTCTTTTGAGGGCTAAAGGAGGTCCTACAGCTTATTAGGTAGGTGGTCATAATGTAATGGCTCATCAGAGTATATATTATAATGAAATTCTGTTCCAGATCTTGTATTTATTACCAAGACAGGGGGAACAAACAATGTTTACAGCTGTGGTTCATACTTTTACCAAATCACGATAAAGACAATATTTTTGCCACAAAAAGTCCCAACCAGTGTTGCCAGACGTTTACCTGTGTTCAGTAGACCAGAGCTCAAAAAATCAGTAGATCAGGTTTTTGGCTTGAAATATGCCCCACCTCACAAACACAATATATCGATGTAATTTCAATATGAAAGAACACTTATCTATTGGTATGTCAAATGTTACCAGTACTCCACAAACTATGGAGCAGTTTGTGTAATATCACCATGACTGTTCAATATTTATGGATGTGTGCATGTGTGATGCCAAGATGGACAATACTGGTTTATGTCTTTGTCATATCCGTATGCGCAGATTGCTGTGTGCTGATGACACAGTCCTGTTGGCATTGGCAGAGAGCAAAAGTGAGTTACAGAGTATGTTGTCCCGGATGTATGAAATTTGCATGCAATTCAAACTGAGTGTAAATAAGGGAAAAACCAAAGTCATGGTTTTTGAGTGAGGAACTGTTAGCAATGAATGTAATATAAGTCTAAATGGGATAGTGATTTAAGAATGAGTTTGTGTATTTAGGAAGCATGTTTGACAGAGAGAATAAATTGGAGGGTGAAATTAGTAGGTGAGTTAATTCTTCATTGAAAGTCATGGCTGCTTTGGGAGGTTTTCAAACGAATGATGGGTCCTTAAGAGAATCTCACATGGCTGGGTGAAAATGTAATTGTTCCTACTCACTACGGGACCTGGGTACTACAGAAGAAACATAGGAGTCATTTCTGTGCTGGAGAAATGCGTTACTTATGGGGGTTTATGGCAGGACACGTTCTGGTGTTATGAAGATGTGTTGCAGTTGTGTAATGTGAAGCAAAATGTTGTTAGCAGGGTGGAGACTAATATGCTTCGATGGTCTGGCCATGCTGAAAGAATGAGTGATGAGATGCTTGCTAAGAAAAAAATTTTTAGCCAAAAAGGAAGGAAGAAAACGCAGAGGAAGGTCAAGGAAGACATGGGTGGATCATATTCAGGAGTGTCTGCATGAGAAAATGATTATGAGTACGAGGTATAGAAGATCTTGTGTACGTCAAGTGATGGATGTTAGTGAAGCAGTTAAAAATTTATAATCAGTTAAAAATTTATCTGGTAGTTTGCATTTCTTTGTGGAGTTAACCTCTGAATCTCAGAGAACAGCTTAGTGATAAGTATGTATGTATAATTCCTGATTCACCAGATGGAGTCGCAATATGGTGAACATATTTCGATTGTGACACTTGCACCAAAATAAAATGCTTCTCTGTAGTAGTGCTTCGTTGGAAGTTATTTCCTTTTTTGATTTGCACAAAGGTGTTGTCTTTTCTTCCATTGAAATAGAGCACACTTATTACCTCCCGCTCTTGTACTTCAGTTTCTGTCATTTAAGATCTAAATCTTCGTCTTTCTCTTTGAACCTTACTGTGATCAATTACCCTTTCTGTTTCCCCTTCATGTATGATATCAACATCCTGCAAAAGCAGATGCTATTGAAGCTGCATCACAATCTGAAATATCACGGTGATCACATTCGCTTGCGAAATTTGGCAGTTTTAACTTCATTTAATGTTTTTCAACAAATGTTTTCTTTTTTTTATTTCCAGTTGTAGCATAATCTTCTTTTTCAGGGTCAGATTCACTATCAATCGAAGAAGAGGAAAGATCTATTTCTTTCACAGAAAGAGAGGAAAGCTCTCTTTTTTAGAGGGGGAACCGAGTTTTATTGCTTTAGACAGTGACGGCGTGATGTTTAGAACTTCTGTTGCTGCATAAGCTGTATGTAAAAAGCTTTAAGTGCCGCAAGTTTTCTCACGGGAGTTTTCAACATATTTTCAATATGTGTATATTAGGTGTACAAATAAGTTTTAAAGTGTTTTAAAACAACGCAACATGTAATTTGAGAGAAAACAACAATACCTTTACGAATCAAAATATGTGCCGTCATTATCTATCCCCTTCCGTCATCATTCTGGCAGCTCACGGATTCCAGCCAGGAAGAATACTTCATCGTGTGACGTGATGAAGTCGTCAACCCATTTTTGCACTTCATCTCGTCACATGTCTGGAACAGTACAGCAGACAAACCATGTTGCATTGATTGGAACAAATGATAGTCCGAAGAGGCTATGTCGGGACTACACGGCGAGTGCTACAAAACTTCCCAGCCAGGCGTCAACGACGTTTCCTTGACCGACTTCGTGACATGCGGCCTAGTGTTGTCATGAAGTCATTTCATGGGACGCAATCCTTTGCCTGTAAATGAACGTTTCTGACATATTTCCTGGTTCAATCGTAGTAATTGTTGCTTGTAGTGATCAGCAGTAACAGTTTGACCCTGTTCCAATAGTTCATAATAATCACACCCTTCATATCCTACCAGATGCACAGCAGAACTTTCTTGGAGTGAATATTGCATTTTGGTGTCTACCCAGTGTTTTTTTGTGTTTAGGATTGTCGGACCATATCCACTTTTTATCACCCGTAACAATTTTCCACAGGAAAGACTTTTTGTGTTGTTTATTCAACAGATTCAAACACTTCATGACACGCTCATCCTTGTTCCTCTGGCTCAGGTCATGTGGCACCCATTTTCCTTCCTTCTGAATCTTTCCCACTGCGCGTAAATGATTGGAAATAGTTTGTTGAGTTACCCCCAGTTATTCAGCTAGTTCTTTTTGCGTTTGAGACGAATCTTCATCCAGCAGTGCTTGAAGTTCCTCATGTGCAACCTTCTACGGGGCGCAGCTACGTTCTCGATCGCTAACATTAAAATCACCTGCTTTAAACCGTCTAAACCAAAACTCACACGTGCTTTTGGATACAGTATTCTTCCCCAGAACAGAACAGATCAATACAAATGCTTTTTCAGCACTTTTTCCTTGATGAAATTCGTAACGAATGCAGTGTCGAATAAATGCAGTACCACTTGCCATCTTTCACATACCGACGTGCAAGTGCGTTTGACTGTTGGGCAAAAATCTGTGTCACATTTTATACTCTGGACCAGTTACATCACATGACAACAACGCAGGGGAATGTCGGATATGTAAATTAGCGGTATACGTCACACAAAAAATGCTTTAAAACTTATTTGTACACCTAATATTAATATAACGATATCTGATTGGGTTGTATATAATTTCTTTTAGCTGTAAAAATTGGTATTTCAGCATATTTTAAATTGTAATGAAGTGGTCTTTAACAATAATAACATTCTTTTTTATTTTGAGGTTTAAATTGTAAAATATCAAAATAGTATGCCCAATAATGTATTACAAGAATAAATAAATAATGAATAGTACATTAGATGTTCAAATAACCCTCTTGGATGAATCACACCTTTTTCAAATACACTGACGGGAAAAAAATCCCAACACCACGAAAAAATAGTTGTAAAGGAATGAAATGGCGGCAATACATTTGTATAGGTAACATATTTAATCGATTAAGGTTTCAAGATCACAGCTTATTGTAAGCGCGAGAAGAGCCATTTTAAATGTGAAATGCTGGTACATTAATAACCGGTGTAACCGCCAGAATGTTGAATGCAAGCACGCAAACGTTCATGCATTTTGTCGTACAGGTGCTGGATGTCAGTTTGTGGGATGGAGTTCCATGCCTGTTGCACTTGGTCGGTCAATACAGGGACGGTTACTACTGGTTGGGGTTGCCGCTGGAGTTGTCGTCCAATGATGTCCCATACGTGCTCGATTGATGAAAGATCTGGTGATCTAGCAGGCCACTGCAACATGTCGACACTCTGTAGAGCATGTTGGGTTACAACAGCGGTATGCGGGCGAGCGTTATCCTGTTGGAAAACACCCCCTGGAATGCTGTTCATGAATGGCAGCACAACAGGTTGAATCACCAGACCAACGTACAACTGTGCCATCAGGGTGCGTGGGATAACCACGAGAGTGCTCCTGCTGTCATAGGAAATTGCACCCCAGACCATAACTCCAGGTGTAGGTCCAGTGTGTCTCGGCCGCAGACAGGTTGGTTGCAGGCGCTCACCCGGCCTCCTTCTAACCAACACACAGCCATTACTGGCACCCAGGCAGAACCGGCTTTCATCAGAAAACACAACAGATCTCCACTCCGTCCTCCAACGAGCTCTAGCTTGACACCACTGACGTCGCAAACGGCAGTGGTTTGGAGTAAGTGGAATGCACGCTACAGGGCGTCTGGCTCGGAGCTGTCCTTCAAGTAACCGATTTGTAACAGTTCGTTGTGTCACTGTGGTGGCAACTGCAGCTCGAATTGCTGCCGCAGACGCGGTACGATGCGCCACGGCCATACGCGGCGGTCTTCCCTCTCAGTAGTGCTACATGGCTGGCTGGAACCCGGTCTTCTTGAGGCAGTACCTTCCCTTGACCACCGCTGCCAACAATCATGCACAGTGGCTACATTCATGCCAAGTCGTTCTGCAATATTGCGGGAAGAAAATCCACCTTCTCGTAGCCCTATTACACGACCTCGTTCAAACTCCGTGAGCTGTTGATAATGGCTTCTTCGTCTTCTTAAAGGCATTCTTGACTAACATCAACACCCTACGTCGAATCTCAACAATAACTAACGCTCACGAATGTTACATCGCGTATTTACAGCAAACCTGCTTTGCATGTTCCGAGGCGCTACTAGCGCCACACGTATGCGCCGAGCGCGAAATTTGCATAGACGTCATCTTACAGATGTACTCTCACCGCCTACCAACTGTCGTTTATCTAACACAACCCCTTCTTGGTGTTGGGATTTTTTTCCGTCAGTGTATGTGGAAGTCATTAACAACTGTGAGGTACATGAATTTTATTTCTATGATAACCTTATAGTATGACATATAATACAGTTAAGCTGCTAGCTTTTTTGTATTCCCGATTGGGCATGTAGGGGAAAAAATACATGCGAACCCAGCAACAACAACAACAACACACATGCACACACACACAAAATTCTCAAAATAAACATTCTACTTGAAATTTAATGAAACTGAAAACAGATGCAGCATTAGAAAAACAACTAACCCCAATAGGAGCAACTTTCTCTACGAATTTCAACAGCTGGCTTTTTGCAGTGCCCGGATCACCTAAAAGGAGAAGGTTGATATCCCCTCTTCGTGTTAATCCATCAGGTAATCTATAAAAAAACATTGAGACAACAAAAACTTTATTTTTCAAGAATCAGAAATATCATTTGTTAATAAGAATATACCAGATGAACTTTTTACTGGTGTCTCAAGACAGCAGTGAGTAAGTACCAAAAAGCCAGAGATGCCAACCTTTTGAGTGACGTGTCTATCAGTAATCATTCGGAACCTAAAAAGCATGCACGCGATGTCGCACAGCTTTTCAAAGTTCAGAGTGTCTACCAAATTTGGGAAACCCAATTTCATGACCAATAAGAAATTTTCAAGACCACTTTTGAAAGATGCTACTACATGTACACTGCCTGACAGAGAAAATGCTGCACCATGAAGGAATGCTCGAAAACAGACCAAACTTCATGCACAGATAGCCAAGTAGGTCCTGAACAAATGATTTTAATTGTCACATATAGACTAAGCTCCAGTGGCCGAATATACAGGGTGATCAATAAGGAGTGTGGCCCCCATTTTGGGTGCTATAGTGTTGAATCCGATGTGGCATCGAGGCAACGAGAGTCCGAACAGAATCCTGGGGTATCGTGGACCATGTGGTGTTAATCCGAGTCCACAGTTTTCATCTTCATCTTGCGGGGGCGGGAGAGCACTCAACCGATGTCCAGTTGTGTCCCCCAGATGCTTGGGAGGTAGAAGGACCGTGCTGGCTACGGAAACATCCGCACACCGTGTAAAGCATTCAGGCTGATCCGAGAGGTATGCGGCCGGGCGCTATACTGCTGAAAAACGGCATTAGTGATGCCCTGCAGATACGGTAGTGCCACGGGCCGCAGCACCTCACCAATATAGCGGTGTGCCGTCAATGTGCCCGTAAGGCGTACCACCGGTGAGCTGCTGCTGGCGCTGATAGCACCCCGCACCACGATTCCACGTTGCCTGGCTGCGTGGCGCTCCGCAACGGCGGAGGAATCTGCCCGTTGGCCACGTCACCTACAGACTCTCACACGGCGATCATCCATGGCGAGACAAAACCGCGATTCGTTCCTGAACACCATACTGTTCCATTCGGCACCCCACGCCAAGCGGTGACGACGGTGCCTCACTGTTAAGGGTAGCCTTCGTAACAGACGGCTGGACAGCAAACCAGACACAGCCAATCGGCGTGACACTGTCCACGTCAATATCAGAGCCTCCCCATACACTCTGCAAAATGTCACCCACTGTGAACTGTGTGTCCGCTACGGCATGATGTCAGATGTGACGATCGGGGCGCTCGGATGTCCGTCTCCGTGCCCCTACGACGTAGCACAGATCCTTCCTGGGACCACTGTCTCCAAAATGCAACTGATGGTTGTGGCATCACGTTGCATTTCTTCCACAATACGACGCAAGGACCATCCGGCGGTACGAAGGCCTACGATGACACCTCTCACGAATTCTTACGTTTGATGAAATTGTGTACGACGGTGTCTTAACGGCACTGGCACCCCTTGTACATTTTCCAGACATGGTTACAGCAGAACCACTAACTTCTCACGGCTGTGACGACGTCTCGACTGATGGCATCACAGGCTAGTTGACCGCTTACATCCTGTGCGTTGTTCGTGCAATTGGCCTGCAAATGCAATCATTTGCATAACTTGTATGTGTGCACCTACCCTGCAATTTGCACAGTGCTGCGTTCATGTCGTCATAGTGTGGCATTCTCTCTGTCAGGCAGTGTATATATCCCTATCCAGGCTGTGGTATATGCATATGTACACACAACACACATACATATTAAAGAGGGGGTAACATTATGCCCCTTCTTTTTTTTACATATGGAAAAGTGCCCCCTGCTGTTCTGCTAGTAACAAAAATCTACTTATCATACTTTAAGTGCACTTAAAAGTAAGATTTCATTAGATGCCCATCTTTAACATTTACACCTGACAAATGTCCTGTCTTTACAAGTAATTTAAATTGCTAAACTGATCTCAAAATTTTATAAACAACATTATGTACATGCATTTCTATGCTAAGACACTTTCACTTAAATTGTTAGATGGATTGCACCTTATATTGTCAGTGCATGGAGAATTACTTAAGAGGTTTGCCAGAAAACAAAAAAATCCCTTAAAAATGAAAAAGGAATTCATGACCTCAAAGCAAAATTTATGACCTTTTCCTGAATTCATCACTTTTTCATGACCAGTTAACGCCCTGAAGTTACAAAATAAAATTGATGTCTTATAAAGTATTATATTTGCTGCAAATTTTTTTTTTATTTTCTACTCAAACCACTTACTGCTTAATAAAATTTCAATCTGGTTCATATCCTTCTCTTCCAGTTTTTATAGTCACTGCTGTAAAAAAAAAAAACCCCTCAAATTTTAGATTTTGATTTTATTAAAGTACAATTTATCAAAGTTAAATTTTGCACACACGAACTCAAAAGTAACATATTTTTCCTCGATAATTCACAGGCCACAAAATTCAGAAACAAAAAAAAATTCTTATTTGCAATCAGCAGTGTCATATAAATGATTCGTAGAACATTAAATTTAGAAAAACACAATTTTTTCCTTCGTTTAATCCAGGGTGACGTATCCGCGGACTGTTGAAATTCTGAAATAAAATTTTGGGGCATCTGTTACGATCCCATACCATAATCTCCAACAGAAAAGTCATGATTCTCACAGTGTGATCCAAAAGTTCGAAGAAGTTAGAGAGAAATGATCTTACTTTTAGAAAATGTAACTCATTTTTTAAAAATACTTTTGTGTTATTAGTAGGCATAAAAAACTTGGCTGGAATACATTTGGAAGAAACAATACAATGTTCCACAACAATTTACCATTATGGCTAAAGAGAAAAGAGTTTAATGCATTTTTTCAAGTTCTTACTTAATGCATTTAAAAACATTAATTACACAAAAGTATTTTTTAAAATATTTTTGTATAATTAAGGCAATTTTCAAGTTCTTACTTGCAGTTCACAAGGTTTGTACTCTTCCAAGCAAAATAGATTCAAGCACTTTTCAAGGACTTTTTAGCAGCAAATTATCAATATATTAGCATAACGCATACCTGTGATACATAAGAACACTTACCATCAGTATCAATGCTACTAGAGAACATTTCTTGCACATAGTATTATGTGAAGCAGAGATAAGTACACGTTCGCCTAAAGTCCTTAACATAAATTACTTAAAAAGTTGCAACTCGTGAATAAATGCTTCAAACATACAACACTGAGAAAATCAAACAAAAGCACAGAATGAATTCTAAAAACTATGCAAAATTGTCAAAAACTCGAATTATAAGACAAAGCGAAAATTCGCCAGACAAACCTATAACATTACACTGAACAGTCCGTCAAACCAAAAACACTATGAAACTCAAAGTATAGGCAAAGTTGCACAATATGAATTACACAATAAGAAATTAGAAACTAAAGGGAAAACTAAACAAAATGTACAAAGCGCCAACAAACCCACCGGTCCACAGCAACACGAATAAAGTTCACCCGCTAATGCCATAAGCAAATTTTGACAAATACAAAAGACAATCAGTTCAAATATCCTTGTGTCAAGCTAGATGAAAAACACTGTAAACTTGTCACACAAAACTGTTCTCAAGTTATCCATCTATAGAAAATTCACGCTACTCTCTCACATCAGCACACACCAAGGAACTCAATGTTTCTTTTCTCAGTGTTGTTGTTTGAAGCATTTATTCACGAGTTGCAACTTTTAGGTAATTTATGTCAAGGACTTTATACGAACATGTACTTCTCTCTGCTTCACATAATACTACATGCAAGAATTCGTTCGCACCGGACATTTCATTTGCACCAACCCAATAAATATGCAGGGGTTGTGCTGACGATCACATTCTTCGCAATATGCGAAAGTAAAAATCCCTTTGGCGATGGAAATAAGTTTTGGTGATTATCTTTTGTACTATTTATTACAAAACTATAGAAAAAAATTAATTTGGCGAATGGTTAAGCAAAAACTTGAAAAAAAGCCAGAGCAACAGCAAGGGCTGGGCAATGTATCGATACATCATGAAAACCTGATGTGAATTTTACATCGATATTACAGTTTTTGGACTGATGAAACTACGATACATTGCGAAGGCAATTACCGCAATGCATCATGAAGGCTGATGTACACTGAAGAGCAACTGAATTAGAGACAGCTGGCGTTATGCAAATGTGGCGCTGTAGGCGGCCCTGTAAACAGAAACGACATGACGTATGCAGCGATCCGACAATATAAGGAGTGATGCGACGTGAATCAGTAAGAGTCGGACGCAGTATGGGTAAGACGAAGGATCAAAGCGCATTTGATCGTGGGCAAATTGTTGGGGCCCGACGAATGGGTCACTCCATCTCGGAAGCGTGCAAGCACTGGGATTTTCACAAGCCACTGTGTCACGGGTGCACCTTGAGTACATCGAATCTGGTAAAACCATCCCTGCCAAGGACAACTGCCATGGACAACAGCGTGTGGATGAGCAGGGTCATCGCCGGCTAGCTCGCATTGTAACAGCGGATAGACGGGCCACAGTGCAAGAAATCACTCGGCAATTTAACGCTAGTGCACAAAAACGTGTAAGCAGCCACACCATCCAGAACCATCTCCTTGCTATGAGGTACAGAAGCCATCGTCCCACGAGGGTACCGCTGCTGACCGCACATCACAGGGTGCAAAGATTAGCATGGGCGCGGGAACATCGCCACTGGACCCTAGACATGTGGAAAAATGTTGCCTGAACTGATGAGTCGAGATTCACGTTGGTACATGCGGATGGCAGGATACGAGTATGGCGCAAACCACATGAAGCGCTGGATCCTTCTTGCCAGAAGAGTACTCTTCAAGCTGGTGTGGGTGGCATTCTCGTCTGGGGACTGTTTACGTGGACTGAAATGGGACACCTGGTACGAGTGACATCGTTCCTCACAGGTTAACGTTACCGGGATATCCTGGATGACCATTTGCTCCCGTTTGTGCGTCTTCAACATCCCACTGGGGACCTCATCCTGCAACAAGAAAATGCAGCTCCCGAATTGTATCCGAATGGTTGGCTGAATACTCCACCGACGTGACCTCGCTTCCTTGGCCAGCTAGGTCACCTGACCTCAATCCCATCCAGCATATCTGGAATGCCATCGAGAGAGATGTTCGAGGCTCTGACCCCCCTCCATCTAATCTTCGTGAACTGTGGGAGCTTGTTCAGTGGTTGTGGATCCGTATGGCTTTCCAACGCTTCCGGTGTGTTGTCGAGTCCATCATCAGGGCAAAAGATGGTGCTACACGTTATTAGACAGGTATCTGTAATTCAATTGCTCTTCAGTGTACACTGGTCACAAAAAGTTAAGGATGTTGCAAGAAATGAGGGATGTATGTATTTCACTCAACTAATACGTCTTGAAATAACATCAGTTAGGCTACATAACAGAAACAATAAAGAGTGCATTTAGAAAAACAATTTATTGTGCAACTTCTGCACAGAACAAAGTAACACAGCAATATAGGCAAAATGGTAAATTCGGAAAATGCTCATACCTCTGGAATACAGCACCCGGTTACACCATCTCTGTATCAAAGAACATTTTGACATTTACTTAATTCTATTTTCACTTGAAGAACTTTCATTTAATCTTCCCTCCTTCTGAGTTCTTTTGGTTTTACAGACATTTCTTGCCTCTGGTTTTTCGTCAAGGCCTGTTCTCAATGCGAGTAAAACCTTGATGTTTTAATTCCTATTAACATCTTGACACTTACAAGACATACTTGCAACGACATTACTGATGCGTGAGTGATGCAGCTCATCCCATATTATAGGCAACATGGTTATCCAGACATTGATGTACAATGTCCCAAATGTTCTAAATAGGATTAAGGGCAGGATACCTCGGATACAGCTGTGATGATTCAATCCCACAATTTTCCAGTTCCTGAGGCATGCTCCAGGCACAGTGACTGGTTACATTGTCATTGAGAAAAATGGAATGCATACCTAATAGCAGCATGAAACAGTGTTACAATGATCTTGTTAAAGTACATTGGGGCTTTCATGTTGCCTTGACAAATATACAAGAAAGTACAAACATTAAAAACATACTCCTGCTCAGACCAGAACTGACTGAAAGTGGTAAGGGTGGATGGACTGTACATAGTGTGGTTGCATTTGTGTGGTGGGTCTCCTCCACACGTCTCACTCAAGCATCAGGATGAAGAGCGAAACGGGATTCACCTGTGAAAAGTATATGGTGCCACTCTGTATTCCATGACATGTACTGCTGGACTCAAGTACACCTTTGACAACGGTGAGCTGATGTCAATGCCATGCATCTCAGCGGCCTCCTTGCTCTGAGTCCGTATTGATGAAGACGGTTTCATACCGTTTTCATACATACTGTGACACCAGAAGCAGGTGATACTAGGCTTTCTCCGAGCATTTACTGTCAGATAACGATCTTTCCTGCAGATGGTTTTCCTTCGGCAACAACTCTGGGCTCAATCTACAGTGTGTTTCACTCACTACTTTACCCAACATTTTGCAATAACTGTAAGAGGAATGAAGATACCGTAACGAAATTTGAACTGGACTTACCTAAAGATGTGAGAAAGCAAACGGAATCGACGTGCAGTTGCGCCGGTATCGTGGGCATGGTCAGAGAGTAGTGGCGGCGTTATTGTGTCGTGACTCCTCGTCGCCTGCACGGACGAGCGGGCGTCTGTCAGTTTACTGAATCTGCCGACACAGTACCGTCATTGTTTTGCCACTCGTGGAACAGTACTGTTGTGTGTGTGTTGTCGAAGAACAGAAAACATTGAAATGAACCGGTATACTCTAGAGGAGCGAGTGTATATTGTGCGGACGTACTGGCAGACTAAATCGTTGAAGTCGTCTCAAAAGAATTCTTTAAGAGGTTTGGGGGTCGGAAACCACTATCAAAGCCCTGCATTTTGGCCTCCAGCAGGATGGAGCAACATACCATACTTCCCGTTCCAGCATGGCCAAAACTGAGTCATTTTTCAAGAACAGAGTCATTTCGAAGGGACTTTGGCCCCCGTGGTTGCCAGATTTGATGCCGCTCAATTACTTTCTCTGGGGCTATTTGAAAGGTAGAGTTTACGGCAATAATCCACGATACATCGCCACATTGAAATCCAGCATCATTCAAGAAACTCCTGGGGATATGCTGACCCGAACCTTCCAAAATATCGAGCGTCATGTTCAGCTCTGCCTGAATACAAATGGTGACCATTTCCAACGGGTATCGTTTACTTGATCGAAAATCACTTGATCGAAAGGTACATTTCACCAAAGGGTCACTTGACTGAAAAGTTCATTTCACCGAAAGGTCACTTCGCCAAAAGTTCATTTCATCGAAAGGACATTTAATCAAAAAGTTAATTTCACCGAAGGATTACTTTATCTAAAAGTTTATTATATCAAAAGATCATTTCACTGAATGGTCAGTTTATCGAAAACTTAGAATTCTGTTGTTGGAGATCTGTCGGAGTGTGGTGCGGGTTTTTGAAAAGCTGGCCACCTAAACATTATCAGATTGTATACAAAATACAATTTTATTTTCTATGAAACACCTTCCCATGAGCAGGTTTTTCGAAATTTAACATTGATTACAAAGCCCAGATCTGTGCCTTTTTGTCAAATTTTAATCCTCCGAGCTCTTGTTCATAAGGGTTACATAGCAAATCAAGTAAATAATGTTCCAGTTTTACTCAACCACAAATCATAAATTTTTTGGCCGTAGGCCTAGGTACAGGCCATTTTAACTCTACTCGTATTCATAAGCATTACACAAAATGTAAAATAAAATATGTTGCACTTTTGCTCAAGCCTAAAACATTAATTTTAAGGCCTTATATAGGCCTAGATCTGGGAATTTTTAGCAAATTTTAATCCTTCTTGTTCATAATCATAAGGTTTACATAGCAAAAGAAATGAATAATGTTGAATTTTTACCCAGACACAAAATGTTGATTTTAAGGCCTTGGGCCTAGATTCATTTTAGCAAATTTTAAGCTACAGTGCTCATATTCATATGGGTTATAAAACAAGCAAATTTAATAATTTCATACATTTACTCAGACACAAAGAATTAATTATAAGGCCTTAGGCCTCAGTTTAGGCCTTTTTAGCAAATTTTAATCACCCGTCATACTCATACGGTTTACATATGAAGTCAAGTTAATAATGTTTGTACATTTTTTCAAGAAAAAAAAAATCAAGTTTAGGGCCCTAGGCCTTGGCTTAGGCCATTTTAGAAAATTTTAATCGTGCATGCTCATGTTTATAAGGCATACATAAAAAGTCAACTGAATAACACTGCACATTTTTTCAGGGAAAAAGAATCAATTTTAGGGCCCTAGATTGAAAAATCAATTTTAGGGCTAAAATTTGCTAAAAAGGTCTAAGCTGAGCAAGGCCTAAGGCCCTAAAATTGATTCTTTTTGCCTGAACAAATGTGCAACATAATTAACTTGACTTTTTATGTAAACCTTATAAATATGAACACGCACGTTTAAAATTTGCTAAAAAGATCTAAGCCGAGGCCTAGGGACCTAAACTTGATTCTTTTTGCCTGAAATAATGTGCAACATTATAAACTTTACTTTTTATGTAAACCTTATGAACATGAGCACTGAACATGACTTTTATGTAAACCTTATGAACATGTTTAAAATTTGCTAAAAAGGCCTAAGCCGAGGACTAGGGACTTAAAATTAATTATTTTTGTCTTAAAACTAAATCTTTGCATTTTCTGTGACACGGAGAAATCAAAAGTGCAATTTGAGTGTGACCCCCTAACGTTTCGGTGGTCTGTCTGACAAACTTGCACCATGCTTCAACAGATCCTGTAATGATAAAAACTGACCCTTCGGTGAAATGACCTTTCGATGAAACGAACTTCTAGGTAAAGAGACCTTTCGGTGAAATGGACTCTTTAATCAAGTGACCCTTCGGTGAAATGCACCTTTCGATCAACTGACCCTTCGGTGAAATGAACGTTTCAATCAACTGATTTTTCGGTGAAGTGATTTTCGGTCAAGTGACCCTTCGGTGAAGTAAACGTCGGGCAAATGAACCAGACCCATTTCCAACACATGTTATGATGCCATCTTTTTTCGCACAGCCTAAGGTAAGCCCAGTTCAAATTTCGTTACAATATCTTCATTCCTTTTCCAGTTATTGCAAAAATGGTGGGTAAAGTAGCGAGTGAAACACCCTGCACAACATTTCCATGCTGTAGAAATTTTGTGTGTAGCAGACTTACTACAGTTTGGAAAGCTCCTACAAGGTTCATACTCTTCCAAGCAAAATAAATTCAAGCACTTTTCAAGGACTTTTTAAACCAAATTATCATGTGTCTGCTGTCAGTCGGTCAGAAGTTAGGTATTTTAGCACCTTCAAACCATTAAACTTAGGTGGGACACGAACGCCTTCAATGACCTGCCTGTTACCCTCTGCCTCCCCTGTTGATTTATTTTATTAACTTTGAACTGCCCCTCTGTTTGGGCATTTTTCAAAATCATTTTATTTTGTGGAATATTTTGAAAGGGTACATTATTTTTATATTCACCCTCTGGCAAGAACAAGTCCCTAACCTCTGTCAATAGAAGCCCATCACGATTTGCGAATACATCATTTCACTTATTTAACTCCCACGACTGACGGTTTACTTCGTAGTGATATCATAGCCAAGGTACCAGCTGTCCACGAGCTCCCCTGAGTTGAATGCAAGTTCTGTGCTATTTGATCAGTTTGGTGTTTTTATCAGAGCTACACAGAAATTTCTTATACAACTTTTTTGCACACACAATTATTTCACACATGCTCTTTAATATCATTTCATAAAAAAAAAAAAACATTTAAAAAAAAATTCAAGTACTATTTACGGAGTCAAAATTTTTCAAGTACTTTCAAAGACTTGAAACTGAACTTTTATTTTTCAAGGACTTTTCAAGGTTTTCCAGGAGTGTACGAACCATGTCCTAAAGCAGCAGCCACACTGATGTACCGTACACCTGCCTGTAACATGCCAACAGTCATATTTCTGTTGTCAACGCTTAAACCTCGTGTGGACATCATTTCTGATTAATCTCATACTGTAGGCAAAACATTCAGCAAACTTCCAGACCAAGTGGTGAAACGGCCCATTTTCCACTTCTCACAGGGAACTTTCATCAGAGCTCATGCGCCACATGATGTGTTGTCATGATGCTAATTTACATATGATTGTATTGGGTTGTCGGAAAAGTCATGACGTATTTTGGCACCCGATGGCGGTTGGGAAGTTTTGGAAGTACTAGAGACTTGCGCAGCTCTGTTATCGCTATGGCATTCGACAGGTGCCAGTTCTAGCTGCAGTCTAAAAGGAATAGTGAGCGATTTGGTTGATTTGCAGAGATTTGACATCAAGTTGAAGATGGAAGAACAAACTGTGCATTTTCGTCATATTTTACTGTTTTACTTCCATAAAGGAAATAACGCGCGTCAAGCTTGTGAAAACTTGCGTAAAGTGTACAGCAATAATGCTCTACAAGAACGTCAGTGCCAGCGGTGACTCGCAAAATTCCGTGCCGGTGATTTTGACCTCAAAGATGCTCTTCGGTCAGGCAGCCCCACCAAGGATGATGACGACCAAATCAAGGCATTGATCGAGTCAAACCCACGTTACACGACACGAGAGATTGCAGACACATTAATGCACATCCATCATTCAAGCATTCATGACCACCCGAAGAAGCTGGGATATGTAAGCAAGCTCGATGTGTGGGTTCCTCATGAACTCAAAGAAGCTCAATTGACGGCGCGTATGAACATCTGCGATATGCTCATTAAACGTGAGGAAAACGATCCTTTTTTGAAGCGACTGATAACTGGTGATGAAAAGTGGATTGTGTACAACAATGTGCTGCGCAAACGGTCTTGGTCCCGACGTGCTGCTTGGTCTCAAACGACATCCAAAGCAGACATTCATCAGCGGAAGGTTCTGGTCTCAGTGTGGTGGGATTTGAAAGGTGTCGTACTTTTCCAGCTCCTACCACGGAACCAAACAATCAATTTGAATGTGTACTGTCGGCAATCGGACAGTTTGAACGAATCCATCATCCAGAAACGTCCAGAGCTCGTTCATCGAAATGGTGTTGTGTTCCATCACGACAACGCGAGACTACACACAAGTTTGATCACCCGCCAAAAATTATTGGAGCTTGGGTGGGATGAGTTGCCACACCCAGCATACTCGCCTGACCTTGCGCCGTCAGATTTCCACTTGTTTCGCTCTCTTCAACAGTCCTTGTGTGGTATAATGTTCAATTCAGATGAGGCTGTAAATCAGCACCTTGTACAGTTTTTCGCCACGAAAGACAGGTCCTTCTATGAACGAGGCATTCTGCAGCTCACTGAAAGATGGCAAAAGGTTATCGAACAAAACTGGCATTATATCATTGATTGATCTTTGTTCTTTCTATCAATAAATGACCTTTGCAAAACATGGCTAAAATATGTCATGACTTTTCCGACAACCCAATAGCTACCCACACTGATAACCAATCTCCAGCAGTTGCTAAATTTGCATATCACCACTTTTTTTCTTTGAAACTGCAATATCCTTAACTTTTTATAACTATTGTATTACAAAAAATATATAGAAGACATACATGCTCAGTGTAACCATGAAATAAAGTAAAAGGAACTCAGGGATCAGGAAAATGACCACAGTGGATGGCATCATGATGAAATAGACTCAAGTAGCAATACAGGACTGCCAGCCTATCACACCCAAGAAAATAGTCTTTAGTAGCCACTAATGGTAAAAATAGTAGCCTTAACAACTTATGTTAAAATAGTTGCTCAAAAAAGTGTACGAGTTTTAGAATGTAAGTGTTCCACACCAAAAAAATTTTTTGTTAATTTTTTTATTTATTTCAAACCATGGTGATAAAATTAGCACATGTTCACATTTCGGGGGGGGATATATATATACACACACACACATCTATACACTACAAAAAGGCCATCTTAAGTTTCAATATAATGCTACTCAAAACACTCAGAACTATAAAAAGGCTATGGAAACTACACCCCCCCCCCCAAAAAAAAATATTCAATTATATATCAAAAACTACTTACATAAACTAACCTGATACAAACTTAGGAATTACAAAACACTTCCTTCTTTGTCATTGTTCTGGAGATCAGATGTTCTCA
The DNA here is from genome assembly GCA_039090855.1 of Macrothele yani. NCBI lineage: Eukaryota > Metazoa > Arthropoda > Arachnida > Araneae > Macrothelidae > Macrothele > Macrothele yani. The sequence goes on along the minus strand of CM076999.1, from coordinate 7,684,190 downwards.
TCTGTATCCAGCCAGTACGGAGAGCTTTCTTCTGCATTTGTGGTTAGTAAAAAAATATAAGATTTTCCAAGTGGGTTTCATACACTGTGTTGAAAAAATTGTTGTGTTTCTTCTTTCAAAGGCCATAGTTGTGGACATTCAGTGTTATGATGATCACTTGTTATGTTCTGTACACATAATAATCGTAGTTATCTGATATGAGGTATATTAAGAATCTCATTCGAATAGATGAACATTTGAAAATATTTCAAACTTGTCTTTTGTACAGCTATGACAATAAATATCAAACACTGTGAATGTGTTTAGTATGGTACAAAAACACGAAGCCTAGAACTAAAAAATTTAAACTTGCAGTTTATTATCATCAGGAATGGAATGGGTATAGTGTAATCTCCCTCTTCAATAATGGAAACTCTTTAGCTCATAAGTAATAATAATGGTGCTTAACATGATTTTGAATTATGTTGTAAAAGAGTACATTTTATTTTGATTCCCATATTTGAAAGGCAAACGTGAAAAACTTGTCTGAAACGTCTTCATTTCATTAGGGCATGGACAACTGTCTTACGATTCAAGCTCAAGTCTGTGTAGGTCAGGTATAATTGATATGAAGCATTACACTGATATACACCTGCCTTGATAATATTACAGTCATTCTTCACAGTGTCCTTGATGCTTTTGAGACAAACATAAAGAAATTACTTTATCCTGTAAAATTATTCTAACTCATAATTACAGAAATAAGTAAACAAATAACTTGACTTTCTTATAATTTGGGTTACTTACAGCAGACAGTTAAAATCGCTAGATGTTAATCATGATCGATTTTCAAAGCTCTAACAACAGTAAAACTAAGATTATCCTTACACCCACTGATGACCAGAATAAAACCAAAGCTCAATTTTTTTGAAATGATTGTTTTATAACTCTTTTGAAAATTACTCTCATGGAATATCAAAAACTTTTATATGATGCCCCACCACCCAAAAGAAATATGTATAAACAAACTTTTTTTATCATTTAGCAATTGGGGGGAGGGGGAGTCCTCTTTAAAGTTTACATTATTCTTATACCATGGTAGCAATTCAGAGGAGTTATATGCAGTAAATTATTTCAAAAAATTGAGTGTGAATTTATACCACTGCCATCAGTGCATATAAGGGTAGGCTTAACAAAACAGCTTCCTAATTAACCTTAGATTTATTCCCTTTTTAAGGTTTTCTGCATAAATGCATCAATTAGGGATGATCTTCTTTTAAAATGAACTACCCTATTCATTTTTAATGCTTCAAGTTCATGTTGTCTTTCCTTTTGTCAGAGTTTCTCTGCTCTTTCTAGAATGTTATGTGCAACTCGTATTGCAGGATAAGTAAGGTATGTTTTTTTTTTAACGCTTTCTTTAGTCTCATATTGGGTTCTTTAAGCACAGAGTCTAACAATTCTCGTACTTCTCTTTTTTCTTGAACAAGAATTTTTATCTTGATTTCCATGTTTTCTATAGTTTGCTTTCTGCTCTTCAAATCCTTTATTTGGCAATTCTTGTTTCAATCTCTCAGAACTTTCTTTCTCTGCTTTCAGTTGCTGTGCCTTTAATCTCTGCTCCTCTTCCAAATGGTTGCTATATGATTATGTGCATTAAGAGCTAATTTTATTAGTTCTTTGGTTATTAGCACCTTTGCAACTTGGCTGTTATACATTTTTAATGCATTTCGAATTGTTAGTCTCTCATTCAACATCTTCTCAGACATAGATAGATGCCTTCTCACCTGAAAGAACTCTTCGTGATAAGAAGAGCCTCTCTTTCTACATCGAAGTTGCCATGTGATAAAGCAAGGCATGCCTTCACAACTTTAGCCAAAGATGGATATTTCCAGTCTCCAAATGTCTTTTGATACAATATGTCTCTCCAAAAATGATCAATCCTAATTTCGCTGTTTGGAATAAATTCTTATACATACAAGTACATCCATACCTAGACCAACGTGATTAGAGGAATGACCTACTCAAATGACAAAACAAAAGGTACCGTCTCGTTATTTTTAACAGATACGCAGAAATGTCTCACCAGGTATTTTTTCAATTACCACTTAATTTTTTCGTTACAAACAATTCCTAATTTATATTAAACAGTTTGTAGATAATGTAAAGTGAGTTTAAATGTCTGTTGGCGAAGACGTGCATTTCCTGTGTCATTCGGAAAATAAAGCTGTAAAAACAACCACGCAAATTTATTTCAATGACCATACCATTTATGAAATTCTAGGTACAAAATTTTCGACTTGAAATCGATACATTTAACTGCAAATAAACTTCAGTAAGCACAGAAAACAACAGTCTTTAATATGGCGAAGGCAAGATACGTGCTCGCTCCTGGCACTGCCGTATTCCAAACAGAAAAACGGGACACTTTTTCAGCGGAATATCTTGATTTGAGTAGGTTGTTCCTTTAAATCACATATGGGTATAGTCTATACTTACCACTGACTTTCCTCCATAGTGTTCTCCCTAGAGCATTTTTACTGGGTGGCTCACCCAGCTAAATTTCCTCTAATGAACGTTTTCACAATGCACATTTCCTCTAATGAACGTTTTCTAAATTTCCTCTAATGAACGTTTTCACAATGCAACTGGCTGAAATCTGTGTCATTTATGTACTAATGTTTATCTGTTATGTGTTTATCATGTTATGTTACATTAATGCCTACCACACCACTAAAGATGTTTAACAAGTATAATAATGGAAGAAAAACATCCTTTTTTTTTTTTTCTCGATTGGGCAAAGGGTCATTAAAAGCACCATCCAGTTAAAAAAATTTGTCACCCAGCTGTAAAAAAATTCTGGAGAGAACACTACTCCATGATATCTGCAATAAAGCAGAAAGCAATAAACTGAACAAAACATATCAATAACGATTTGCATGTTCATACGCTTTTTCAATCACAAAATTTCAGGACTTATCCAGGACAGTTTCAACATTTTTTGATTCTTTTCCAGGACATACGATCCAAATGCTCTTACTTAAAAATATAGTGAAACCATATGTCTGTTCAATTTGTAACCTACAACAAACAACTTCCTACATGCTTGGGCAAACTTAAAACAGAATGTTAAAAATGATGAAAAACCATGAGGAATAATCACTCACCATAAATATCATGGTAACCTCCAATGGACCAAACACTTCCAACACGTCAATTCATCGTGATGTAACTGGGCTTCCACAGGTTTACAGACCTCTTGCTTACGCTTCTTATTTTCGGGTGTGAAACATCGTTTTTTTTTCCTTTGCCTTATAGTATGTTACTATAATGCTTGTCAATTCGATAAAAATCATACATACAACTCATTCATACAATTCAAGTAAAAACTATGTACATAAACCTTACATTCACAGGTGATTAAACCTTAGTCAATTCTAATTATGGAACTCCTCCTTCTGTTTCACAACCTCTGCTACTCCCACTGCAATTGTCACACCCATTCAGCCCCGCACATCCAATCCTCTAGTACTTTCGACAGATCCCTGTCATCTTCAGGAGGCAGGTGTGTCTCATCCGCCCACCGCAGCTCAAGTGAGCCAGAGCCATCGAGGTCTGGGCCCCAGTCGCTATCTCTGAATCGTTGTGTCTCTGGCGCCATCTATTGTCCCTGCTGCTCTTTTTTCTCTCTTTCTTTTTACGCTGCTGTTCAATTTTTATTATGGCTTTCCATTGTTCGTTTAAGTTATTTGGCTCATTAATGTTGCATAATCTTGATCTGTTTTTTTCAATTAACACTGATTCTGCAATTCTTAACTGCTTTTCGTTTTTACAGCTCTTAATAATTTTAATATCTTCAAACCTTGGACATTTTTGATTTTCCATACAGTATTGGGTCAATGCTGTCTTAGCCTCTTTTTTGTTCCAATTATTAATATGCTGATTCAATCTATATTTTAATTTGTTCTTGGTGCTGCCTATATATGACACAGGTGGTTGCTGGTTTATTGGGATTTCATAAATTCCTGCTCTATCTAATTGGCTAATTTTTTCATTTTTAATCACTAAATTTTTTACAGTAAGTACCTGATTTCCTACCTGTATGCCATACTTGCCACAAACTTTATTAATTTCTGCTGAAACATTTTCTATATATGGTATTCCTCCCACATATTTTACAAGTTTTTTATCACTCTTGACCTTATTGTAACCTTGAGTTACTTCATAAATCCATTTTTTTAATACCTGTTTAGGGTATCCAAAAGCATATGCAATTTTTTTCAATATATTCAATTTCTTCTTTTCTATACTGTTCAATTGATGAATGTGTTAAACTTCTTTTAATTAGTGTTTTAATACTATTTCTTTTATGTGTTAATGGATGTGATGACTGAAATGGTATAAGTACTGGAATATATGAAGATTTTCTATGCACTCTGAATTGTAAACTCTCCTCTGTTTTAATAATCAAAACGTCCAAAAATGCCAAAGTATTGTCATGTTCTTGTTCTACTGTCAGTTCTATAGATGGATAAATTTCACTATACTTTTTTGTCAAGTCCTCAAGTTCATCATTTTTTAGCCTGGATAACAGAAAAAATGTCATCAACATATCTGCAGTATATCAGTGGTGGATCCTCGAGTTTACTTATTATTTTCTCCTCAATGTCACTCATTATAATTTCAGCAAATAAAGTTGACAGTGGTGACCCCATAGGTCCACCATGATTTTGTTTGTACATCTTGTTGTTAAACTTAAAAATGTTATTTTCATATATGTACAATAATATTTTGCTGAAATTATAATGAGTGACATTGAGGAGAAAATAATAAGTAAACTCTGAGGATCCACCACTGATATACTGCAGATATGTTGATGACATTTTTCTGTTATCCAGGCTAAAAAATGATGAACTTGAGGACTTGACAAAAAGTATAGTGAAATTTATCCATCTATAGAACTGACAGTAGAACAAGAACATGACAATACTTTGGCATTTTTGGGCGTTTTATTTATTAAAACAGAGGAGAGTTTACAATTCAGAGTGCATAGAAAATCTTCATATATTCCAGTACTTATACCATTTCAGTCATCACATCCATTAACACATAAAAGAAATAGTATTAAAACACTAATTAAGAAGTTTAACACATTCATCAATTGAACAGTAGAAAAGAAGTGAATATATTGAAAAAATTGCATATACTTTGGATACCCTAAACAGGTATTAAAAAATGGATTTATGAAGTAACTCAAAATTTACAATAAGGTCAAGAATGATAAAAAACTTGTAAAATATGTGGGAGAATACCATATATAGAAAATGTTTCAGCAGAAATTAATAAAGTTTGTGGCAAGTATGGCATACAAATAGGAAATCAGTGCTTACTGTAAAAATTTAGTGATTAAAAATGAAAAAATTAGCCAATTAAGAGCAGGAATTTGAAATCCCAATAAACCAGCAACCACCTGTGTCATATATAGGCAGCACCAAGAACAAATTAAAATATAGATTGAATCAACATATTAATAATTGGAACAAAAGAGGCTAAGACAGCATTGACCAATACTGTATGGAAAATCAAAATGTCCAAGATTTGAAGATATTAAAATTATTAAGAAAACTGTAAAAACGAAAAGCAAGTTAAAAATTGCAGAATCAGTATTAATTGAAAAAAACAGATCAAGATTATGCAACATTAATGAGCCAAATAACTAAGCGAACAATGGAAAACCATAATAAAAATTGAACAGCAACAAAAAAAGGAGAAAAGAGCAGCAGGATAGATGGCGTAAGTGCTGATTCAGAGATAAGCGACTGGGGCCCAGACCTCGATGGCTCTGCTCACTTGAAGCGATGGGTACCTGCCTCCTGAAGATGACAGGGATCTGTCGAAGTACTAGAGGATTGGATCTTGTGAGCTGAATGGGTGTGACGATGCAGTGGGAGCAGGTTGTGAACAGAGAGAGGTTCCATAATTAGAATTGACTAGGTTTAATCACCTGTGAATGTAAGGTTTATATACATAGTTTTACTTGAATTGTATGAATGAGTTGTATGTATGATTTTTATCGAATTGACAAGCATTATAGTAACATACTATAAGGCAAAGGAAAAAAAAAAAAACGATGTTTCACACCCGAAAATAAGAAGCGTAAGAGGTCTGTAAACCTGTGGAAGCAGTTATCACGATGAATTGACGTGTTATGTTTGGTCCATTGGAGGTTATATGTATTTATGAGTGATGTCTCATGGTTTTTCATTTATGAATGCACGTAAACTATGCGCACTTTGCAAGAGGTTAATACATAAAAAGTGCAAATATAATAGTTAAAAATGATGTCTGCTGCAGCTAATCAGAAACTTAGAATCACAGATAAATACTGAAATACCAAAACTGCCACTGAAAATGTGACATGTTTAATATCTACTAAACTTTTGTATGTAGTATACTACACTGATTTTGAAAAACTTCATTTTTCTCCTTTGGCTTTAGTTCAATTATTGAAGCAAATTACAGAATAAAAAAATCCATAAAACTCAAAAATACATAGGTATGTGGCATTTCTCTTGAAACATTGCTTTCATATACCACACAATCAATACATAAAATACTATTTATATTTAATTATTTTGAAATAATGCTTACATTGGAAATTTAAGGGTGAGGAAAGGTGAAATATCAAACTTTTTCAAAGGACCAAAGGGATTGTTATTTCTTAAACACATAATCATAGGAGCAAGTATCTGTGTTACATTTTATTTAGGGAAGAAATTTTCAACATAATATCGATGCTGTAGCTATGTTTTAAATTTTTACTCGCCAGTAAACAAAGTATGCACAAAATTTTCCAACGTGAAATGAAAGAGAATAACGGGAAAACCATATGTCTAAGAGCTGTTTGCAATTGCATTCATTAGTGATCATGGTAAATTAACTGGGCATGATTAAAAAACTAATTATAGAAGCTCAGAAAATATTAAGAAACAACTAGATTTACTTTTCTGATATTAGAGAGCATTCTGATTTTATGGCAATTTTTTATATAAAATATTCGTTACAAAACTACCAGTGGCTAAAAAATATATTACGAAAATTAACAAATGGCGCAAAAAACGTTTCCCATAGCAGAAGGGAGGTATTAGAGACAAAATATTTTCAAATCGATCAGTTAAAAGGACAGATATATAAGGAAACATGATATAACTATTCGTTTCAGTGGAAGAATTTTGCATAATGGAAAAGTTGAAAACAGGAGAAAAGCATTCTTCATAGCAAAAGCTATGCTAAGGAAAAAAAAAACTTTTCAAATACGTCTCCCGGAAGCAGAGATAGCAAGAAAAACGTTTTGACCTTTACAACCCTTAGGGGGAAAGTTGTACATTATTTGAAGATGATCTTCTTATTGTAGCAAAAATCTTATTCACTCTCCATCTTTACTATAGCAAACGGCATACAGTAAAAAGAGAAATTTCTCAATAGGGTATTTACAGGCAGAGATAGCCTGCAAACAGAAGTGCACAAACATCACCTAGTGGCAGAATTACAAACCACATACCTGAAGTGTTCATTAAGGTAAATGGTATATCTTGTTAAAAGAATTTTTTAAAACGGACATTTAGAAGTACAGATATTAAGAAAAATAGATTACATATTTGCGCCCCTAGTGGCAAAATTGTGCATTATTTTGTGAAGAAAATACAAATAAGGAGTTTTCATAGTTAGGTATCTGATCGAAAGAGAATATTTTTCAGTCGAGTTTTTAGTCCGCAGATATTGCTGTAAATGAATATGTGAGCTTACGCCCTCTAGTGTCACACTTTTGTGTTAAGAAATATTTGAAATTTTATGAGAAACATTTCGCACTGGAAAAGTTCTCCAGCAAAGAAAGAATTTTTCAAATCGGACTCCTAGAAACAGAGATATGGACAAAAAAGAAGATATACATGTACACCCCCTGGTGGAAAAATTGTACACTATTTTAAGCAGGAAGTATTCTCAAAAAGTTTTCCGAGTTGAGCGGTATCGGTTCACAGAAGATTTTTTTCAATCGAGTTTCTAGCTCAGATTTTGTTGCAAATACATCAGAAGCCAAAATAAACATTTACGCCCCCTGGTGGCCAAACCATTCTTTACCAGAAATGAGAATTTGTATGCAAAACATTTCAACCTCAAGAGCTGTATCCAACTCAGGAAGAATTTTTCAAGTCGAACTTTTAGAAACGGAGATATTGGGAAAATCATGATTTACCTTTACACCCCCTAGCAGAAAATTTATGCATTATTTAAAAAAGGGACTGTAACTAAAATAGTCTTCGATATAAATGTCATTGAAAGGAAAAATATTTTTTTCAATTGGATAATTAGAAACAAATATATGAAATGCATTTTAAATTCGATACGATCTCCATTTGTGCCCTCTAGCGGTGAAGTTTGTGCATCAAAAAAAGAACCAGAACAAATGGATCACCATTCTCACATTTTAAGCTTCCCAATACAAAAATATTTTTACAAATCAAATTAATAATTGCAGAGATATGGTCTCCCCGGCGGGACAAAGTGATAACTTAAGCATGACACAAAAGATGCTAATAACGCAGCTTGTCCTCGTAAACAAGAAAACCGATAGCCACTATACTCCCCACCCACCCACACACACATTTTGAAGGGGGTGGGGAGGGAAATTTGTCAGACATAAGTTATGTCAGTAGAAAAATCCTCAACTACAAAACATCATGCAGGGACAAAAAAGCAGAAATGGATAAAATTCCAAGACATGTAACAGAATTTTAGGACATTTCTAGCACAAAATAGAATTCTAGGATGTGTATGAACCATGGATTTGACATATACATATCGACATGCAAGTTGATATTCACGTGTATCAATATTAAAAGTGATGTTATACAAGCACATCAATATACGCAACACAAATCACATTAAAAAAATTGTAGCCTTACAATTAAAATAGTTCAAGGTTTTTCTGAAATAGTTGCTTTTGGCTGTTTTTTGTAAGAAATAGTAGCAATAGTCGCCTGTCATAAAAAATAGTAGCAATAGTCGCCTATTTAGCGCCACTGGCAGCCCTGCAATAGGCTTGCCATATTACTAGACAAACTGACTGCTGTTAAACAACCTCTATGGGACTGTGGCTCTGGTGGAATGCTGGCAAAGGACTATAGAAAACAACGGCCTGTTCTTTGTAGAATGAGGTGAGCGTATATGGCTTTCTTACATCATTAAGCTTTGTAGCTGCTAAACCAGCGGAGTGGTATCTCTATTGGATTGTCGCTCTGGTGGAATGTTGGCAAAGGACTATAGAAAACAACGGCCTGTACTTTGTAGAATGAGGTGAGCATGTATGGCTTTCTTGCATCATTAAACTTTGTAGTTGCTAAACCAGCTTAGTGATACCTCCGTGGGATTGTGGCTCTGGTGGAATGTTGGCAAAGGACAATAGAAAACAGCGTCCTGTAGTTTGCAGGATGAGGTAAGTGTGTATTGCTTTCTTGCATCACTGAACTTTTTAACTGCATACAGGCTGAACTTTTTTAATGGTTGATGATATATATAACTTTGAAAACTAAGCAAGTGTTAAAAGAATGTTCACATAATTGCGATTATATTAATAGAAAATTATTTATTGAAAAGTTAACCTTGCATACCTTTTCCTAGATCCACTAAATAGCATACAGGCTATAGCTTTTTTAATGTCTGGGCACCCAAAAATGGAAGGAGCTATGCTTTTGGTGATACGCTCAAGAATGTTCTCACCACTAGCAAGAAACCTAAATGTTTCTTCTTCTTCTGGGGTAAGTGCAACACTCAAGGAATGTCCAATATCTTCTGTTGCAAGCTGCAATCCAATTACTCTTATGTACGGAGCACGTATGCCAATGTTCACCTTCTCAGAGGAGCCTTTCTGAAAATAATGATAATAGAATTTAAGGTTAACAACAAGGTAGACTTCACAAAAATACAACTGGCATTAACAAAATAATCTAGACACTGATTTTCTTGCAAGGAAAAAAGTTTCATTGAACATGTATTTAAGTAATTTCTTTCATTCTTTACAATGAAACTTATAGTAACATAATATGCATGCTGCACAGTGCTCCACTTGCAAGAGGTCCCAAAATTTTCTTTATAACTTGAAGAATAAATAATCAATGCATTGTTGCAACACCCGTGGGATGTTTTCATGCAAATTAAACAGTAGTACTTCCGACACGAGCTGCATGCCCTAATGTGCCACAAACAACAGAAATGAACTTTTAGTCAATCAAAATATGCGGGGGGTTCTCGACATGCAGAGGCTGCTCTAATTGAGCATGCATTTACTTAAAGCTAATTCTGCACAGACAAACCTAAATTGGCCATGATGATTTTTGGCACAAAAAATACAATTTAATTTAGAAACAGCTACTTACAGAGTTTATGAAGTCAAATTATGGCTTTTGACAGGCGGCCAACATTGTAATTTTTAAGAATTACAAGGTTGCTTACCTATTTTCACATTTCACTGCACGTTTCATTCTTTCTACCGTCCTGCGTGGTTCAAGCTTTCGGTGCGGTGTTCTATTTTTGGTCTTCAGGTTCTTTCAAATGTTCTACGGACACTCAAGTCCATGAAGTGCCTTGTTGTTCAGGTTGCAAAATTGTATCCTCCCCTTCCACCAGCGTGTAAAACCTAACCTTCATTGCTAAAAACCCAATTCTTAAACACAAAACACTTTTGATAATATAAACGAACATAAGCAGCCTATTTACAAACATACAAAATACCGAACGAAAATGTTAAAAACGTATATACAACTATTTACATACGACTCTTCTTCTCAACACCCCATGAACAACCAACCACACCCTAAGCCATTCCAACGCCAACTGCCTCAAGTACTTTCTACCCTCTACTGGGCTATCTTCAGCAGCTGTTCTACATGTTTTCTCTTCTGCCACTGCAGCAAGAGTAAGTGACATGCCCGGCATCCTCGCCCAGACCCATCGTCATCCACGAAAAGCTTCCACCGTGGCTCCATCTGTTATTGACTTTAATGAACTCTTCCTCCCCCGTCTGTGTTTTTTGTTTTTTTGGTCAATTTTTATTAGTTCTTTCTATTTTTCATTCAGGAATTTGGATCGTTATTAGTACAAATTCGGTCTCTATTTTTTTCAATTAATACAGATTCTGCAATACGTAGGGTCTCTCATTGCGACATGATTTTATTATTTTAATATCTTCAAAATTCGGGTATGTCTGGTTATCTAGACAGTATTATATCAGTGCTATTTGTGCAGTGAAATGTGAAAATAGGTAAGCAACCTTGTAATTCTTATAATTGTGTGCACATAAATTTAAGAACAACTATGGTTCTGCTATAGATGTTTTAACCTGAATTTATATATTGTAATTTTTAATATTGCACTCTCCAATTATTGAATTTGTAGACATCAATAGCACATCCAGTCACAGGAAAGTTTAGTTTTAATCTCAATCCTGATTGATTAGTTCCTCTCTGGATAACACCTGACACAAGGTCCGTACTCTTCCAAGCAAAATAAATTCAAGCACTTTATAAAACCAAATTATCACGTGTGTGTGCTGTCAGTTGGTCAGTAGCAAGTTCAAACCATTAAACTTAGTTGGGACGGGCACACCTTCAATGACTTGCCAGTTACCTCCTGCCTCCCTGCTGATTTATTTTATTAACTTTGAATTAGCCCTCTGATTTGGTATTTTTTGAAATCATTTTATTTTGTGGAATATTTTGAAAGGGTGCATAATTTTTGTGTTCATCTGCTGGTACAATATTTACTGTTTGCTTTAACTTTTTATTTTTGATGCATATTTTGATGAAGCTAGGCGACGAAGGGTCCACGCACGAAGCATAAGCAATTATTAGGTTGGTGCAGAAGAAATATTACAATATTGATGGAAACTTCAAACCCACAAAATGATGTATAAAATAAAAACTGCCAGAAGCAACATACTTTCGCCAACCAGATACGAGCTTCTGCGTGCTTTGGCATGAAAATGTAAAGCTCTGGGATGCAATTTCAACTGACATTTAATTAGGAAGCAATTTATCCTGTAGACAGGTGTTCAGGTGATTGAAGAAGTGATTGTTCGTAGGGGACAGATCAGGTGAATAAGGAGGACAGCCTAAGGTTTCATTCCTCAACCATACATGAGACTGCCGAAGGAATAAAAGCTGAACTTTTTAACCACACAGGTAAAAAATAAGAACGTGCTGTGTAACAGCATGAATATAACGCGGCGAGAGCAAGATAAAATTGTTCACTGAAATTTATTATGTAAATATTAAGCTGGAGCACATCACTGTATTCAAAATACATAATTTTCTCCCCCCCATTTAACAGCAACAAGATAAATGTAACCACGGAGAAAAAAAATTATGATTATCAGCAAAATCTACGCTCTGTCTAACTTCCATTTTAGGAAAGTTTTCCTCCCTTTTGAAGCTGCAAAACAAGTATTTCTGGAATGAAATTGTATTTAGCAACACCACTGGGAAGAAGAAACATCGCCATGAAAAAAGGATTACGATTACGGGAGAAACCTTCACTCCGTCTAATTTCCGTTTCCAAAAGTTTTGAAAGTCGGAATTCCTCCCACCGACGTAAAACGACCCGACCAACAATCTCGCCCAAATTTCTGTTCAGTTCTGCATCGATCTCGGAAACTATCGAAATGACGACGGAAAAGGTGGAATTCTTTGAATCCACTGAAGAATCTCGCACCTGAAGATCACAGGGAAAATTTTCGCGCCAGCTTCCGTTTTCTGAATTTGCCTTCCATTTTCAAGCTGAAATGCAAATATTTATGGAATAAAATATATTTAATAATAATACTGCACAGACGAAACATCGCGAGAAAAAGAAATCACGATTACGGGGAAAATGTTCACTCCTACAACTTTCGTTTTTGAAAGTTTTGAAAAACAAAATACCATCTCCAGACCAAAGAAAAAAAAAAAAAAAAGACCCCCACCCAATTTAATCCTCCAAAATTTATCTTCAGTTTTGCATCGATCTCGAGAATAACCTAAGTGATGAAAAAAAAAAAAAAAAAAAAAAAAAAAAGCGGAATTCCGCGAATCCGCGGAAGAATCTCATGTATGCTCAACTGGTGCAGTTTCTAGATCATTTGCAGTGCAACATGGAGAGGAGGGAAGGGGGCTGTGTTATCACTGAGATGTACAGTCCTATGACAATAGACTAACGCACAGTTGTCCTCGTGTAATGTCAAGTTCTTGACAATATTAGAATGATTCAAATGTCATTGCCATTTTGGAGAATCGTCCTATGTTAGGTAATTACTCGGTGCACATGCGTTAAGCTGATAAGAACAATGCATGACAGGAAAACCAGTATTGTTTATTAACTATATGTCAACAAAATAGTTTCCATATCATCTACTGTTTCGCACGTTATTAGAAATTCGAGCACGGAAAAACGTCCATATAATAAGAAAATTTTTATTTCAACTTGTCGCTAATATTCCTTTTTTCTTTTTGATGTTCTTTATAATAGTTTAGAATTTTATTATGAAGATTACAAATTTATATGAAAAAATGTTTTTATATGTGCAGTCAAATGCATCATAAGTTGTCAAAGTCCTCCAATACGTAGAGACAATATGTATTAAAAGATTAATATTATTCCAGTTTTAAGTCATGATTTACGAAATTAATACAATAGAAAAGAACTTTCGAACCTTTTGATTATGATGCGTTGAATCAGTAATAAGCCATCTTGTTATCGAAGAAGGCATGATTTTCCTTTCCTGTGGTATCAGCTTCCAAGTTGAACTTCGATCTTATAATTTCTTATTATAGATGATGGTTGCATGTTTTATTTTCCGTGGCTCGATATCCCAAACTAGTTTCAATTCCTTCTTTTTGGAATCATCTTCAGTGGGTATTATGATCTTCTCATACATGTTGTGTTTCGGCCACTTACATCGATTCTACTGGCAGCGTCCGACTTTTTCACGGCAGTTGTACTCTTGCGCATGCTATTTTTGGTATTAATGCACGTTCTTAGTCGTGTTTTGATATAACCGGATGACATGAATTCCGACTCCAAATTAATTGGTGTTGCCATTCGTTTGTTGAAAATAATTAATAAGGTCTTTTATTATATTTTTTATCGTTAATTTCTTTTTCGATAAAATATTTCCAAGCGTACGGTAGATTCATTGGATCATTATTATTACAATTTATTTCTTTAGTTTTTTCAATCATTATCGCTTCTGAGGTTAATATTTGGTTTTTAGTTTTATGTGAGGTTATTAATTTTGCATCATACCAAACAGGATAATAAATCATTGTATTGAAAATGAAGCTTATCCTGTTTGGTATGATGCAAAATTAATAACCTCACATAAAACTAAAACCAAATATTAACCTCAGAAGCGATAATGATTGAAAAAACTAAAGAAATAAATTGTAATAATAATGATCCAATGAATCTACCGTACGCTTGGAAATATTTTATCGAAAAAGAAATTAACGATAAAAAATATAATAAAAGACCTTATTAATTATTTTCAACAAACGAATGGCAACACCAATTAATTTGGAGTCGGAATTCATGTCATCCGGTTATATCAAAACACGACTAAGAACGTGCATTAATACCAAAAATAGCATGCGCAAGAGTACAACTGCCGTGAAAAGTCGGACGCTGCCAGTAGAATCGATGTAAGTGGCCGAAACACAACATGTATGAGAAGATCATAATACCCACTGAAGATGATTCCAAAAAGAAGGAATTGAAACTAGTTTGGGATATCGAGCCACGGAAAATAAAACATGCAACCATCATCTATAATAAGAAATTATAAGATCGAAGTTCAACTTGGAAGCTGATACCACAGGAAAGGAAAATCATGCCTTCTTCGATAACAAGATGGCTTATTACTGATTCAACGCATCATAATCAAAAGGTTCGAAAGTTCTTTTCTATTGTATTAATTTCGTAAATCATGACTTAAAAAACTGGAATAATATTAATCTTTTAATACATATTGTCTCTACGTATTGGAGGACTTTGACAACTTATGATGCATTTGACTGCACATATAAAAACATTTTTTCATATAAATTTGTAATCTTCATAATAAAATTCTAAACTATTATAAAGAACATCAAAAAGAAAAAAGGAATATTAGTGACAAGTTGAAATAAAAATTTTCTTATTATATGGACGTTTTTCCGTGCTCGAATTTCTAATAACGTGCGAAACAGTAGATGATATGGAAACTATTTTGTTGACATATAGTTAATAATTTCTGAAACCACGTAATGTTTTCGACAAATGTTGAATTAATATAACAGTATTGTTTAGTTGCTATAAACAGAAGCACACACTGCCGTGATTTATTGGAAAATTTTCTACTGCCAGAAGCCATGGATGAAAAATACATGATCTGAGCACACTACAATTTTTCTTAAAAAAGAAAAAAAGAAAAAAAAGCTGACTGCTGCAGCAAGGAAAATTTGTGCCGTGGAAGGTGAAGGAACAGTGTCTGAAAGAACGCCAAGATTTTGGTTTCAGTGATTTAAAAATGGGGACTGCAGCCTTGAAGACAAAGCACGTACCAGAAGACCTGCGAAGGTAAATTCTGAAGCTGTAAGCCAAGCAGTAGAGTCAAATCCGTGCAGAAGCACTAGACAACTGGGAATACCTCAGCCCACAATTGTTCATGGACTGCACAAGCTTGTCAAGATGCACAGAAGCTGTTGCCAAGTACCCTATGAACTGATTACTGCTCAAGCTCAGTGACATCTGCACGTGTGACACCAATCGCTGGAAAACTCTCAGGATGACCGCTTCTTTAGGAGAATTGTAACATCTGATGAAAAGTGGATATTTTTCCGAAACCCTGACTGTGACATGAGAAAACAGTGGTCAGATCCCAAAAAGGCATCAGATCCAGTCTTAAAACCAGGACAATTTGAGCACAAAGTTATGCTACATGTATGGTGTAACTTAGATGACCTCATTCATCTGGAATTAGCTCCAGATGCAAAAGCAAGTATATTCTGGCAGCAAATTTATTCAAATAACTTAGAATTATGTACTAAAATTGCCTCTGGTTACTGGTCTTCCAATGTAACAACTCCTCAGAAAACTTTCATCACCCTGGAATGGGAATCGAACCTGCATCTCCTAATTTTCATTCGAGTATGCTAACCATTACACCACCCAGGACAATGAAATTCCAAGCAACTAAGGTCTTAGGAATCTGAAAACCTCAGAATTTTTTGCTAGTCTGAAGGATGTGTAGTTAAGGGCAAACAACTGTAATACATAACAGCTAATCCTCATTGGTATAAAATTTTTGTTCACTGTACTGATATTTCTTTCACATTATCTTGTTAATACACATGTAATGGCTGTGAAAGGGGTCCTCTGGAATAGCTGCTTTCTCGTCATCAGTCATTATAAACTAAAACAGCGAAAAAAGGATTTGTAAATCATTTTTGTAAAATCTAAATATCTTACTTATTTACTGAAAATATTGTTTTTCTTTTTAATGCTTCGTTCAAAGCTGCCATCAAAAATTCCTAACTATTTCTTTAAGTAAAATCTTTTTGCTGAGGCTAGAAGCCCTTTTAGCTGTGAGACCCCCTGCAATGCGAGGGCTATCAGTACACTCCAGAGCGCTACCCTAAATTTTCACATATGTTTTATTCCTTAGAAAAAATCCATAATTTGGAGATATTTATACTGCATTTAAAGCCATGTCACCAATTATTCTCTAACAGTGTGTTCTACAAATGCTGTTTTGTTGTTGTGAGCTGCCTTCGGACATATGGCACCCAAGTTTAAACTCATGTAAAAAAAAATGGCTCTGATACATTATCTAACTGATACCACTGACAAAATGACCAGTGCATTATAAGGCAAAAGCCCGGCTGCTTTAAATTTACACATTACAAGTCACATTGTGTGATGTATCGATTTCTAAATTGCAAAGGTTGGTCAATAAGTAACACACAATTGCCTGTAACTCCCCAGTTTTCAAAGGTTGAATCATGAAAGTTGATGGGTAGCAACCTTGGATTTTTTGCTTTGGAGATAAAACACTCAATGTAGGATCCATTGGCTTCACTACATTGCAGCCAACGTTGTTTCCATGACAACGCACATTGGTAAAACTCCGGAGGCTGGTCATCACACCATTTCCTGACACACGCAATGAGTTCTGCGTCACTCTGAAATGCTTTCCCACGTAGATGTGCCTTCAGACGACCAAACAGATAAAAATCTGATTGCTAAGTCTGGGATGTACGGTGGTTGTGGCACCAATGTCCAGCCTAGTCAAGTCACTTTCTGCACTGTCATCTGTGCAGTGTGCAATCTGGCATTATTGTGATGCAGTTTGATGTCCTCGGCTTGCAAGTGTGGTTTCTTAGTTCTGATGGCACACCTGAGCTTCTCCAAGGATGAACAACAACGCTCTTTGGTAATGGTGGTCCCACTTTTCAGGAAGCCGATGAAGATGACGTCCTGACAATCCAAAAAAACTGTGGCCATTAATTTGTTTGAGGACCTTTTCAAGTCTTGGTTACTTCCGCGGTGATCCCACATGCTTGCACTCCATTGACTGACGTTTACTCTGTGGGTCATATTGAAACAGCCATGTTTCATCACCTGTTATCACACCATGAAAACATTGTGGAAAGTCACCAGCGAAATGTTCAAGCACATCGTCACACACATCTTTTCGAATTACTTCATCTCTTTTGTGAGGAGCCGTGGTACCCAACAAGCACAGATTTTCCAGTATCCTAAGCGTTCTACCACTGTTAAAACACTTCCCTTTGGCAAGCTAAGGCGGTCCATACATCGGGAAGTGGTGATGTGTCTGTTATCCCGTATCACCTTCTCAATGGCTTCCTCAGTTGCAGTGGTCGGTCTGCTGCATCGTGGTTTATCCTGAATGCTAAAACCACCTCTCTGGAACCTCTGCAACCATCGCTGCACATGACTGCGATCCATCGTTGTCTCACCATACACTGGCAACAATTGTCTGTGGATCGATGTGGCTGAGCTATCTCCAGATTTGTAGAGAAACTCTATTACCGACCGTTAATGAAGTAGGGTGTCCATTTCACCATCCATTACGCTTAACCTGCAAAGAGAAGAAGCAACTGTTAATGATCATTTGGAAGCTAATAGATTGAAGGTCCAACCCACCAACTTTCATGATTCAACCTTTGATAACTGGGAGTTGCAGGCGATTGTGCGTTACTTATTGACCGACCTTTGTACCTGTCAATTGCAAAATCTGATATTTCACCTACAACAACCCACAGCCAACTAACTGCTAGCCCAGAATACCCACTCCAACCATCTTGAAAAAGGAATATTCGTCGACAGAAGTGTGTGTTGTGCATCCAGTGGAACAGAAAAGGCTGCACCCATTGTCTCCTGAGGAAACCATCACTGCAGTAAGGTACTGTTAGCAGCTCTCAGATACCCACTCCCAACCCATCCTCCAAGGGAATATTCATCAACAGATGTGCGTGCCATGCATCCAGTGGGACAGAAAAAGCAGCATCCATTGTTTCCTGAGGAAACCATCACTGCAGTAAGGTACTGTTAGCAGCTCTAAGATACCCACTCCAACTATCTCAAATAGGAATATTCATCAACAGATGTGTGTGTTGTGCAGCCAGTGGGACAGAAAAGGCTGCATCCACTGTCTCCTGAGGAAACCGTCACTGCAGTAAGGTACTGTTAGCAGCTCTCAGATATCCACTCCAACCATCTCAAAATGGAATATTCATTAACAGATGTGCGTGTTGTGCATCCAGTGGGACAGAAAAGGCTGTATCATTGTCTCCTGAGGAAACAATCGCTGCAGTAAGTGTAAGTTTATGCTGCAACCTCACTGCTGGCACATAGATGCTTGTTCAGGCACCTCACTGCTTGCATGTAGCTGCGATGCTCGCCATGGAGCATTTACCCTGCAGCTGTTCACATCACTTTTATTATTATAGGAATCATGACTGTATCTGTTATTGTCAAACAGACTTTACCAGTGTCATGACAAGTTTTACAACCACTGCATATAAAGCAACCAACTGCAGAAGAATTCAAAGAAATTGCTGATATGTTTTACAAGAAATGGGGATTCCCTAACTGCCTAGGTTCTATTGATGGAAAGCACATCCAAATACTTTGCCCTCAATGGTCAGGCTCCATGTTCTTTAATTATAAAAGCTACTTTTCAATAGTTCTGCAGGGTCAGTGAAGCACACTGTAAATTTATTTTCATTGAGGTCGGAGCCTATGGAAAACAAAGTGATGGGGGCACTTTTAGAAAGTCTGCCTTGTATGACAGAATGAAAAAAGGGTGTTCTTAAGACTCCTGAAGATAACTTCGTACCAAGTACTGACATTCAAGCCCCCTTTGTGTTCATAGGTGATGAAGCCTATCCCTTACTGAGACACATGATGAAGCCTTATGCTAGGAAAACTCTTGATCAATCCAAGGAGGAAGTTCAAAAAATATAAAAGTTCAAATCACAGGAAAACTCCACAAATAAAACTTGCTTCTATAAAAACACAACACGGTTTTTAAAGATACGAGAGAGATGACTGCGTAGTTTCACACTCGGTTGGGAAAGTGGGTCAATGGACGGGAAGAGTGGCCTTAAAGAAACCAATCACAGCTTAAGTTTGACGATGCCTCGCGATGGTCAAGGCTCAAGAAACAAACCAGTTTGATATCGTCGCTGTGGCGATGATCGCAGCAAGCAGCGCAGATAACATCGCTGCTCCACAATAAATGAGCCTGTAAAGATTTATGGTTTTGTTTCATCATTGCCAGGCATCCATGTGCACAGCTTGGTGATGTTATAAACATACACTAAGGTACTGTTAGCAGCTCTCAGACACCCACTCCAACCATCTCAAAAGGAATATTCATTAACAGAAGGGCGTGCTGTGCGTCTGGTGGGACAGAAAAGGCTGCATCTATTGTCTCCTTAGGAAAGTACCACTGCAGTAAAGTACTGTTAGCAGTTCTCAGATTTGGAAGCAGCAATAAAAGAAATGCATCTTGTGTTGGCCAAATGAAAGGATACAGTGTTGTGGCATGATAAAGCCAGGGCACAGCAAAAGCTCATAGCATAGGGATTGGAAACTTAATCAGATGCTCCATATTCACTGGATTCATCATCTGAGTTTTATGTTTTGTTCTCCGTGAAACTTTCTCACTAGAAAAACATTTCAGAATGATGAGGTTCACATGATACTAAGGAAATATTTCAGTCAAAACACAGTGAGCTTTATGCTGAAGGTATAACCCCCCCCCTACCCCCGATGGAGAATTGCAATGGAAAGCAACAAGCATTACATTGGCATATTAAATGCTTAATATGTCTCTTACACCGCAAGTCAATCATTTACTTAAATACTTAAGACAAAATTTAAAAAAAGAAGAAGCAAGAATTACCTTTGTTGGTTTAGTAATTTTCTTTATTGAATAAATTCCAATGACAGTTGCCCTATTTCCCGGCACAACACGCTCACACAGGTACCTAAAGAAATTTGTACATTATGCAAAAACCACATTATGAAAGGAAAGCAAGTATTTAATTATACACAACGTTTAAAAATGCATTCGCAGGAAAACTAAATGTGATGCCTCTGTTTCACTTGAAAGATAAATCCCTAAACTTTGTTTTATATTTATTAATGCACTTCTATATGTGATATCATGGTTGCATGGCGGGGTGGGGGTGGGTGTCAATCTGCACTCAATGTCATGTTATATTAGTTACAAAAGTTTGATATCAATGACAATGATGGCATTAATGGTTTTTTTTTTTTAATATTATTATTGTTGAGGGTTTATCGACCACAGTGAACAACTCATTTGGCTGTAAGCAATTTAGGGCCACTAATTCCAGGGAAGGGAGAGAGCCAGTGCCATAAGACAAACACAAGAAACATCCCTGCAAACACCTGCAACAACTTCATTTCACCTGGCTCCTAAATTTTGGGAGCCAGGTGAAACGAATTCAAATTTTGAAGAATGATACATAAATGTAATGTGTGGTTATGGTGCTGGAATATGTCAAATGTTTTTACCCAAACCACTTATTGCTAAATAAAATTCTAATTTAGTTATTAATTTCCTTTTCCATTCTAGCCACTGCTCTCAAATAATTAAAGTTTAGCTTTTGACTTTCGTTAAAAAAAAAAAAAAACAATTTGCTGAAGTTGAATTTTGCACATAAAAACTCAAAGTATCATATTTTCTTCCTTATAATCTGCAGACCATAAAATTCAGACCCTCCCTCACTTGCATAATTAATGGTGGTGTGTAAACTACACGGGCTGCGAAATTCAGAAAATAAAAATTTCCTAAGCGTACACCAGGGACAACAGCAGCACACAATCCGTAGACCATGGAATTCAGAAGAAATAATAATATATTTTTTTTACTGAAGGTTTAACAACCACTGTGAGCAACTCAATGGGCCATATGCAGTCACCCATCCCTAATTTAGGGCAACTGGCTCCAGGGAAGGGAGAGAGCCAGTGCTGTAAGATAAACACAACATCCATGCCTCACCGGGATTCGAACCCGGACCCTTTCTCGGACGAATGGTCATAAGCCAGTGCTTAGACCACTGTGCCAGCGGGGCACCAATAATAATAATATGCAACTATCATGTTGATCCCAAACCGTAATTTTTGCCAGAAAAGTCGGGATTCACAGAAGTTCAATGAAGAAAGAAATGCTTTTATTAAAAAAGTAAATGCAATTTTTAAGTGTTTTTCTGTCACTTTCAAATGAATAAAGCACTAAAGTTCTAGTGTTTTTTTTTACTGCTATAGTTAATTAGTTATCCAAAAAACTCTGTGGAACCTACAAATAGAATATTTTTTGTTCTTATTCATTTTCTGTTTTTTTAACCAATTCTCCCCAGAAAATTTTTAACAGCTATACGGGTTCTAATTTCATATGTTGCTCGGAGTGATCAATATTCAGTTTTGCTTCTTTTAGAAATGAGTGTTTATTGCCATTGCTTCTTAGAACAACTAACTGATAGCTATTTGTTTTTGCTGGTATTAGAGAATCGTTCGATAATTTTGTTGGTGATAATGAATGAGATCAACTCATGATAATGAGATTCAAGTGCAGGAAAAGCTTTGTGGTTCCTTGCAAAAAACGATTTTCTTATATTAAGTACATTAATTTTCATATGTTTGGGATTTCTAAAGATGTTTCCACTGAAAAGCGAACAAAAGTCTTATCTAACACAATTAATGCAGCACAACTAGCGTTTCATAAAGTGATTATGGAGAGCAATTACATGCTGTAGAATAGGTCAGCAGACTTCCACAGAATGTAGTTTTCCATGAACGCAAAAACGACTGCCTCTGCTGCATCATATTTTCTGTCAAAATGCTTGTAAGTAATAAAGAATTCTTGCTATCTCTTTGTGGTCATCTACATATCTTCAAACTGTGTTAATTTTTTTCTGTTGTCAACATGTTTTTGGAACTTCACACCTGCCGACTACTATGAAATGTTCGTAGTTCCTACGGATTCAGTTGTCTGACTGTGGAACCCATTGTGGAAACTACAGATTCTATGAATTTTTTTTTTTTCTTCTTCAAAATTAGTGGTTTTGCTATTATTTCACCCATGATATATATCAATGTGCTTCATAGTCATAAACTGTAATTTTGGAGGCAGCCCCTGTATTACAGGATCTTTCGGTAAGTGGAGGTTCACGCAATGCACGTTCACATGCTTGGAGTTCCCGTCAGACGAGAATTGGAAGATTCCAAACGCATCTAACTAATCGTTACCGGTGGCAGTTTGAAACTTAAATCTGGCAATGTTATCATATCGCACCCTCGTCAGGTGAATTAATTTCATGTTTGACACTTGTTAAATTTGTTTCATTAGCGTCCTTATTTGTTGCATTTTCGTTTTTAGTTAATGCTTTTCTTCATAAAGAGATGAATAGTCTCCTGATTTCCTGAAAAAGCATAAGAATGAGAATGAGAAAGCAGCCTAACAGGATGGGGGGGGGAATGAAAGGATTGCCAGAAAATTAAGATGGAATATTCCATAAACATTAGTCCTGTGTTATGTTGTCGTCACCATAATGCAGGGCCACAGTCAGAGGCACAGCAAAGGGGGATCTGAACCCTCCCTTGAAGGGGGTTGAGTATGAATTTAAAGCAATATATACACTGAAGAACAATTGAATTAGAGATACCTGTCTAGTAACGTGTAGCACCACCTTTCGCCCTGATGACAGCGGCGATTCGTCTCGGCACGGACTCGACAAGACACCGGAAGCGTTGGGAAGCCATACGGATCCACGACCCCTGAACAAGCTCCCACAGTTCATGAAGATTTGATGGAAGGGGGTCAGAGCCTCGAACAACTCTCTCGATGGCATCCCAGATGTGCTCAATGAGGTTGAGGTCAGGTGACCTAGCTGGCCAAGGAATCGAGGTTACGTCGGTGGAGTGTTCATCCAACCATTCGGATACGATTCGGGAGCGATGGCACGGTGCATTGTCTTGTTGCAGGATGAGGTCCCCAGTGGGATGTTGAAGACGGACAAACAGGAGCAAATGGTCGTCCAGGATATCCCGGTAACGTTGACCTGTGAGGGACTATGTCACACGTACCAGGGGTCCCATTTCAGTCCACGTAAACAGTCTCCAGACGAGAATGCCACCCCCATCAGCTTAAAGAGTACCCTTCTGGCAAGAAGGATCCATCGCTTCATGTGGTTTGCGCCGTGCTCGTATCCTGCCATCCGCATGTACCAACGTGAATTTCAACTCATCAGTCCAGGCAACATTTTCCCACATGTGTAGTGTCCAGTGACGATGTTCCTGCGCCCATGCTAATCTTTGCACCCTGTGATGTGCGGTGAGCAGCGTAACCCTCGTGGGACGATGGCTTCTGTTCCCCATAGCGAGGAGATGGTTCTGGATGGTGTGGCTGCTTACACGTGTTTGTGCACCAGCGTTAAATTGCCGAGTGATTTCTTGCACTGTGGCCTGTCTATCAGCTGTTACAATGCGAGCTAGCCGACGATGACCCCGCTCATCCACACGCTGTTGTCCATGGCTGTTGGCCCCTGCAGGGATGGTTTTACTGGATTCGATGTACTCACAGTGCACCCGTGACACAGTGGCTCATGAAAATCCCAGTGCTTGCACGACTTCCAAGATGGAGTGACCCATTCGTCGGACCCTGACAATTTGCCCACGATCAAATGCGCTTAGATCCTTCGTCTTACCCATACTGCGCCAGACTCTTACCGATTCCCATCGCATCACCTCTTATATTGTCGGATCGCTGCATACGTCATGCCGTTTCCGTTTACAGGGCCACCCACAGCGCCACATTTGCAGAACGCCAGCTGTCTCTAATTCAATTGCTCTTCAGTGTACATGCATGCACATATGAGATGTAATATGTCTAAATGGCAAAATGATTGACCAGGCAAATGAGTTTGTGTACTTACAAAGCATGTTTGACCTAGAGAGAACAAATTGGAAGGTTAAATTAGTAGGTGAGTGAATTCCTCATGGCTGCTTTGGGAGGTTTTCACAGGAATGATGGATTCTTGAGAGAGTCCTGCATGGCTGTGTATGAAAGTAATTGTTTCTACTCTGATGAATGGTAGTGAAACCTAGGGTAGTACAGAAGAAACATAGGAGTCATTTGTGTGCTGGAGAAATGTTACTTATGAGGGAGGGTGGGGGTGGCAAGACACGTTCTGATTGTGTGAGGAATGAAGATGTGTTGCAGTTGTGTAATGTGAAGCAAAACGTTGTTAGCAAGGTGGAGACTAATATGCTTCAGTGGTTTGGCCATGTTGAAAGAATGAGTGATGAGATGCTTACTAAGAATTTTTTTAGCCCAAGTGGCAAGAAAGCCAAGGAAGTCATGGGAGGATCAGATTCAGGAGTGTCTGCAAGAGAAAAATATTATGAGTATGAAGCTAGAAGATTTTGTGTACGGCGTGTGACGGATATCTGTGAAGCACGAGATGTCGAGATCGCTGTAAATGGAGAAGTTTGATATGGCAACAATAAGTAAATATTATTTGGTAGTTTGCACTTCTTTTTGGAGCTAAGCTCTGAATCTCAGAGAGCAGCTTAGTGATATGTATGTATGCAGTTTAATATCCACAGAACCTAAACTTGTAGTTTTTTAACAGATAATCCAGGAATGATGAGATGGAAATTACAATATTTTCTGCAAATTACAAAATCGCAAGTAAAAAAAATAAAAAATTAGGCAGTCAGGATTCATTTAGTTTTGGAGTACTACATTTACACACACACACACACACACAAAAGAACTTCTCACTCTTTTTTTTTCAAGAGAAACTACATTTTTTTTAAAAACATGGAACTTTTATTTTTGCTTGTCTGTTTCAGAGTTTAATTACCACTGTGAGCACCTATGGTAAAAAGTAGATGCCTGTTTATAATTTAGGGTAACAGGTTCCAGGGAAGAGAAAAAACAGCACTGTATGACAAACGTACCAACCATGCCTCCACTGGGACTCAGACCTAGTCTGGATAGTCATAGGTCCACACCACTAACCACTCAGCCACTGGAGTGGCCAAAATGCAGAACTTACCTATCACAGTACAACTGCAGGTGACGAGGCATCTCACCATGTGGGATATCTTCCGGAGATTCTTGCAATTTCAAAACCTGGAAATCTACACACTGGCACTTGTCTGGCACAATAAAGTAGGGATCAATAGGGCAGCGTGGTTGTCCAGTAGTTTGGTCACTAAACATAAAAAAAAATCAAGTATGGTTAATATTTATTTTTATGTGGGACACCTCTTTCCATTAAATTGTTACTGCTAATAAAAAGAATGTGAAAAAAACAAACAAAAAAACACATGGAATGTTATCTGTTGGCACTCAATAAGCAATAATAATAATAATAATAATAATAATAATAATAATAATAATAATAATGTCTTAGGTGACCGGTGCAATTACTTTGAAAAATTAGTGCTGAAAGCATGCATATAACTTGAGGACAGGCTACTGCAAGTCAGCAGAGGGCTACAAAAAAATTAGAGCGCTGAAATCAGGCATATAACTTGAGGAGAGACTACTACAAGTCAGCAGAGGGCTACAAAAAAATTAGAGTGCTGAAAGCAGGCATATAACTTGAGGAGAGGCTACTACAAGTCAGCAGAGGGCTACAAAAAAATTAGAGTGCTGAAAGCAGGCATATAACCTGAGGAGAGGCTACTACAAGTCAGCAGAGGGCTACTACAAGTACAACAGGTAGTAGAGGAAGAAAAAAGAAGCCTGAATGATTACGTCAACAAAAGCAGAGAAAAGCTACTTCAGGTAGTGAATAATGAAAACATCTTAAAAACAACAGAAAACAAAGCTGAATACAAGAGAAAGCAGTTTGAAAGCAGATTAGATGGCTGGAAGAACAAGCCACTGCATGGACAATTTCTAAAGAATACTGATGGAAAATGTGACAACTTGACTTGGGCATGGCTGAAATTGGGTTCCATCCAGAAAGAAACAGAAGGTCTGTTTTTGCTGCACAAGAACAGGCATTGCAAACAAATGTTATGAAGGCTAAAATCCAGAAAGGCAGTGATAATCCAAAGTGACGACTTTGTCAAGAAAAAGATGAAACTGTGTCTCATCTTATATGTGAATGTAGCAAAATTGCACAGACAGATTACAAAGCTAGACATGACAGGGTTGCAAAAGTGATTCACTTGTCATTATGCAGAAAACACAATCTGCCAGCATCGGAAAACTCATGTGAACATCAGGCTGAGAAAGTCACAGAAAATGAACAAGTCAAGATCTTGTGGGTTGTGGGATTTCAGAATTCAAACCGATCGACACATAGAACATAATACACTAGACATAACAGTCATAGAAAATTGTAAAGTCTGGATAATTGATATAGCAATCCCTGGAGATGCCAGAGTTTATGAAAAAGGGCTGGAAAAAATTACTAAATATAGAGACCTGGCCATAGAAGTTACCCAGTTATGGACTAAACACACAACATTAGTCCCCATTGTCATTGGGGCACTTGGAACAATGTTAAAAAATTTTTATGAATCATTTTGAAAAATTGCAGCTTTTTGATATACCATCTACAGAACTGAAGAAGACAGCTCTACTTGGGACATCATATATTTTACGCCGATTTTTGACTGATACCTAGGTCTTTGGTGGAAACTCGTATCAGTTCAACAATACCGGTCAATGATAATTTGTTGTTTATTTTGTATGTCATAGGCTATGATTCGTATATTTTGAATAAAGAAAATAATGTCCTAAGTGACCGGCGCATTTACTTTGAAAAAATTAGAGTGCTCAAAGCAGGAATATAATCTGAATAAATAATGGTATATGGAATAGGCCTTTGTTTCTATTTTGTTGGTTTTCGGAACAGGTCAAGATCTTGTGGGATTTTTTAATTCAAACCGATCGACACCTAGAACATAATACACCAGGCATAAGAGTCGTAGAAAATGGAAAAATCTGGATAATTGATATAACAATTCCTGCGAGATGCCTGAGTCGAAAAAGAACTGGAAAGAATGACCAAATACAGAGACCTGGCCGTAGAAGTTACCCAAGTATGGACTAAACACACAGCAGTAGTCCCCACTGTCATCGGGGCACTTGGAACAATTCCAGAAAATTGTATGAGTCATTAAAAAAAAATTGCAGCTTTCTGATACACCACGCACAGAACTGCAAAAAACAGCTTTACTTGGGACATCATACATTTTATGCCAATACTTGACTGATACCTAGGTCCCTGGTGGAAACTTGTATCAGTTCAACAACACTTACCTAAAAGTCCTTGACAAAGTAGGTCTTGATATTAATTCCTGTTGAGTAAGCCT
Organism: Macrothele yani; assembly: GCA_039090855.1. NCBI lineage: Eukaryota > Metazoa > Arthropoda > Arachnida > Araneae > Macrothelidae > Macrothele > Macrothele yani. The sequence goes on along the minus strand of CM076999.1, from coordinate 7,656,248 downwards.
AATGTCGATAGTCATGTGTTCAAAATAGCCGCTGATGTTGAAAATAATATTTCCTTTGAATATAAAATAGTAAAACTATAATATTGGAAACCCGATTTATTGGCATAAAAACAGAAATAAACGTTTCAAAACTTTCACATGTCAATCAGATGACTTTTTCAAGGAAGGAAGACTACCTATTTATTTTCAACATCAACAACCATTTCAAACACATATACACTACCTACCAACAAGTAATTGGACACCCCTGCAATCGACGATATCTGCGGTCTTGATACACGTCACGGCCGCCGCCGTTAAATATCGTGTGGGAAACAACAACGCAACCAGTCACATGCAAGATGCCGCGCAGTTCGGAGCTCTCTGATTTCGAGAAAGGTGTAATCCTCGGGTATCACAGAAATGGCCGATCCATATGTGACATATCCAGCGAGTTGAAGTACCCAAAATCGACAGTGGCCTACGTGATTGGCAAGTGGAAGATGAGAGGTGACTGTCGGAATGTGCCCCGACCCGGCAGACCCACAAAACTGGGAGTTAGAGACCGATGGGTGCTGGCCACAGAAATTCGGAAGAACCGCACCAAATCGATGGGCCACATCCGCGAGGAGTTTCAGCAGGCATCCGGGAGTGTTCTTTCGACGAATACCATCCGTAAGGAAGCCCACCTGCTCGGTTATCATGGACGTGCTGCCGCCCACAAGCCTTGATCACCAAGTCTAATAGCGCTGCTCGGCTAACGTGGTGCAAAGAACGTCGACAGTGGACCGTTGAACAGTGGAAACAGGTTCTCTGGAGCGACGAATCAAGGTTCATCCTCTACCGTTTGGATGGCCGGGTCTGGGTTTGGCGTCTGCCTGGAGAATGCCTCCTGCCGGAATGTATTGTGCCAACTGTGAAGTTTGGCGGCGGGGGAATTATGCTATGAGGGTGTTTCTCCTGGTATGGCACGGGACCCTTGGTCACAATTCTTGGTAGACTCAATGCCGAGACCTACTGCACCATTTTGGATGACCATGCGCTTCCTACGCTGTGACAGTTTTACGGGGCGGATCCATGTTACTTTCAGGATGACAATGCCATTTGTCATGTTGCGAGGCCCACCATGGCTTGGTATGGTGACAATGGGGTTAATCGAATGGGCTGGACTGCGCACAGCACGGACCTTAACCCCATCGAGCACCTCTGGGACGAGTTGTAGTGTCGACTTAAGGGGTGCCCCCACCGTCCGAAATCGGTGAATGAACTGACCTGTCTTCTCCAAACCGAGTGGAAGAAAATACGGCTAGCCATCGTACAACGCCTGGTTGAGAGTATGCCCTGGAGGGTCGCAGCTGTAATCGCTGCTCGTGGAGGCTCCACCAACTATTGAAGGTGAATAAACTTCGTTTTCCTTTGCTATCACAGGTGTCCAATTACTTGTTCGTAGATAGTGTAACTATCGACCTTAGGCTTAAACAACAAGAATTAATGTCAAGACTTACCTTTTCAAAAACTTTGTGGGTGTGTAAGCCTAAATTTCATTTTAAACCAGGGCTGGAAAATTACCGGGCGCCTGCAAATTTGGTCCTGGCACCCAACTTTTTTTTTTACTTCAAATTTCGTAATTTGCAGTCATTACTTTGAGTTCATAGATGCAAAATGTAACTTCAACAAATTGTAATTTAATAAAATCAAACTCTGAAATTTTCTGCTTTGATCGCATTTATAAATTCTGTCAGCTTTTATCTTGAACCGTGTGTTTCAAGCAAAGAAATGCGATGAAATCCTCTGAGTCATGTGACTAACCTGCAGATCGTGGAAGCATTGAAGATCACACTATTTGGTTCAAGCTGCCAGCGCGGGAGCAGAAACGGCGAGACGCGGAGATGCCCGTTGCAGATTCTCTAACCTTAGGTTTGCAGACTGTTTTTCTATTTTCTTAACCTTAACATTAATTGTTTTTAAGATTTCTTTAAATTTTAAAACAAACGTAGGGAAATTTTCACGCATTTTAACATTGGTCCCCATTTAAGATGTAAAGCTGTAATCGATAGATCACGCAGACAACTATAATCAATAGGTGCCACCCCTCATTTTATTTTAGCTTTCATTCTTCCACATTTTTCAAACAGAAAACTTCAACTTAATGAGATATAATTGCTTTTCTTAAGCATTGAATCTCTGAAGCGACATTTTTATGCACTTTAAAGCACCACGCACATTTGATGTGCGTGGTGGATAAAAGGGCATAAAATCATTTTGGAAGCTAATAGTCGCAATCCCCCCCCCCCTTTTTTTTGCATGGAGGCATAAATTTTAATCCAACTGAAAGTTATACTAAGGCGATTTCTTTTTTTTTTTTTTTTTTACGAAAGCCATACCATAGTTTTAAAGCGTTTTCTGTTTCCGCAACCGTCAGCTTTCCGTAAGTTGACGTCGCAACTTTTTCTCTTTTGCTTTCAGATAGCTTCACTTCAGTATTCAGTTAGATTGATAAGGTGTCTTTTTTTTTTTCCTCTTCCTCTTTATTTTTTTTTAAACGATATTTTTAAATTTTTATCTTCTGTTTTTAACGGTCACATTACGAGGCATTCCAGAAGTTGACCGCTGTTTTTGAATATTTTGGCTTCAGATAGCTTCACTTGAGTTAGATTGTTGCAGGTTCTTTGTTTTATATATTTATACATAATCTGTATTTGTTAAACGTTTGCAACATTCACTTCCGTTTCTGCGGCCATGCGGCACTTCGGAAGTTGACGGTCGCATTTTATTTTATTTATCTTTTTTACTTCGAAGCGGCTTTATTTCGGATTTTTTTCTTTCTAAAACCACATCTTTACATATTTTTTAACGACCCCTACTTTGTTCCCAAAGTCATATTACGTGGTACTCCGGAAGCTGATGGTCGCAATTTTTTTTAGCTATTATTTTCTTCCAAATAGTTTTATCTCAGATTGATGAGGTTACATTCCCCCCCCCCTTTACATTCTCTGTTTAGATTTTTATTAAAACTATAGAACCCTGAGATTTATAGACCAAATTTGGAATTTCATTAGCAGTAAGTAGTTTGGAAAGTAGGCAGTGCTTAATACACTTATATTATTACTCTTTGTTCCGACATCACCAATCACCATGCATTACGTTTGTGCATGATACTTTGAAATTTGCTTTCGTTTCACCTGGCTCCTGGATTTGAAGCTCATTTTCTCAGCCCTGTTTTAAACATTTAACAAAGTTATAATATCTGCAATATACGACGGCTATACTGAAATTAATGAGCAACCATGTTTCAAAAATTGTTAGTTACATTGATTGAAGAAGAACGACACCTTAATCTACTTTTCTATAAAAACCCCCATTCGTTTTTGGAAATATTTTCCCAATTGTTCTGGCAGTTTTAAGATACCCTTGCGGAAGAACTCCGTTCCATTTGCGCGCAGATACTGACATACAGTTTAATGTATTGCTTCTGTGCTCTGGTAGTGCTGGCCATACATCTGATCCTTAACGAATCCACAAAGATGATAATCAGAGGGTGCCAGATCTGGACTGGCGACAGGGTGCCATCCGAATTTCTCAATTTTTTCCGAGGTCAAATGAGCAGAGTGGGGGCTTGCGTTGTTGCGTTGAAGAATGACTTTCTTTCCCGGCCATCTATCATGCAACACACTACAGAGTGTCCCTAATGTTTGAACATAACCAGCTGCATTTAAGGTTTGTCCGGGATCTAAAAAATCAACCAGAATGCACTCATCTGCATCTCAAATGACAGTTCCCAACTATGTCCAAAATCACACTGGTGTTTTGACCTACTGACATTAATTCTGTTTTCCAGTTCATGGATATGCACCCTGTTTAACCCTTCAAGAGCTAGTCAGGTCATGTTTAATTCTCCAAATGACTGACTGATAAGGATTAAATGAGAAATGATACATGTATTGAAAGCAAAACTTGTACAAAACCTATACTTTAACTTTAGATAATGTAAAAATTTCAACTTAATTTCTCAAAAATTGTATTATGCAGCTTCCCATCATATTCATACAATATTTGTGAAATGAAAAGTTTTAGAGATATCAAAGTAAAATACACAAAACAAACCATGATTTCAAGCTATATATGAGAAAAAGGGGATGATCAATGAAACATTTGTTTTTAAGTTAACTTTAAAATTTGTACATAATCCATATTAACCAACCTCGCTATTGAGTGCTCTCTCTTAGTCATATCAGCTCTTATCTGAGTCATATGTAATCGCACATACAGCGTTCCTATGTACAAGTGATATTGGCACGTCTTTTTTTGTTCTGCAAACAGCTAAACATGAGTGATGTCCGTGAAATGCAAGAAAGTCTGCATTTCACTTCAAACAAAGCTTGAGACTCTTCAATGCTTTGATAAAGGAAACTGTCATAAAAAGATTGCTGAAGAGCTTGGTGTTGGGCATATCACAATTGGAAACTGGATGTGCAATCATGTGAAATTAATGGTGTGGAAGCAGAAAACACTAGTGCCTACTCAACACAAAACTACCGTATGAAGAATAGGGTATGCACAAAAGTGGAAGAAGCATTATTTTTATGGTTTGTGCAACAAGGAGAAAACCGAGCTATGATTTCAGGAGCCAACATTAAAGGCGAAAGCTTTGCCACTATGTTGCCATTTCCCAAAGGAAACTGAATATTTGTCCGCTATTGATAGATAGAAAATCCATAAAAATAAGAAGCAATTGTTTTGGGAACCAACAGTACAGGCAAAAGCTTAGTCACTATGTTCCCATTTATAAACTGAATATTTGTCTGCTATTGATAGATAGAAAATCCATAAAAATAAGAAGCAATTATTTTGGGAACCAACATTACAGGCAAAAGCTTAGTCACTATGTTCCCATTTCCCAGAGGAAACTGAATGTTTGCCTGCTATTGATAGATGGAAAAAACATAAAAATAATGAGCAATGATTTCGGAAACCAACATTACAGGCAAAAGCTTTACCACTACATTCCCATTTCCCAGAGGAAACTGAATGTTTGCCTGCTATTGATAAATAGAAAAAGTGGTATGGTGTACACCAACTTCATATTTGTGGAGAAAAATTATCTGGAGATGTTAATGCTATGAATGTTTTTAAAGAAACGGTTAAAAAAAAATTGATGAAGGAGGTTACTGTTCAGAACAGATTTATAAATGTGATGAAATAGGCTTGAATTACAAAATGTTGCACACTAAAACCTTATCATGGCATGAAGAATCATCAGCTGTAGGCCACAAATGGAGCTAGGACAGAATAACCATATTGGTACACACCAATATGCCTCTGGTAACCATAAACTGCCTCCTATGGGCATTGGAAAATCTGCAAAGCCTTGGGCACTCAAAAATCTATCAGCTTCAATCATCCCATTTTACTACAAGAACCAAAGAAATGCTTGGTGGGTCAATGAAGGAAGAATAATTCTTCATAATACAAGGGAAATTGATAGAATATTGAAAGCAAACAGAATATAAATTCGGAATTTGCTTGTAATACTTACTTGGTCGTCCATGCAACACCTCTCAGAAAACCTGAAAATTTCATCGCCCTAGAGCGGGAATTGAACCTGCATCTCTCAATTTCCATTCGAGTACGCTAACCATTACACCACACAGCAGGGTGGGAAATTAGAAAAATATCCTAGGAGCAAAATGGCTCCTATAGCTGAAATTCTAGGAGCCGTTCCTTGCTGGGCTCCCCAGCCAGCCCAGCAAGGAACCGGCTCCAGCGGTAGCACATTCCCCACCTTGTTCAACTATGGAACTAGATAAAAAATAAAATCAGAAAGCTATCTTCACGAATTCTTAATAAAACTGGCTGAAATTTTTTATACACAGGATAAGTAGATAATAGAAGCCCACCCTGAAAATTTCATGTGAATCGGTAAAATACTTTCTTAATTACCCACGAAATTTTTTATTAAGTACCGTATTTTTCAGCATATAATCCGCAGACGGCAAAATTCAGCGTGATAGAAAAAAAGTCGGTGTATAATCCGCAGACAAAATTCATAGTAAAAGTAAAAAAAAACCATGTAATCCACAACAGTTTTACAATATATAGTACAAAAAAGTAATCGCCAATATTTTCACCAACACTTTTTTCCCCCATCGCCAAAACGATTTCTTTTTCGCAAATTGCAAAGAATGCGATCGGCAGCGCGACCCCTCCATATTTATAAGGCATAGGCGCACATTTTTTTTTTTTTTTGAATTGAAGGTTTAACGACCACCGTAAGCAACTCAATGGGCTATAAGCACTCGCCCGTCCCTAATTTAGCTCCACTGATTCCAGGGAAGAAAGAGATCCAGTGCCATAAGACAAAACACAAAATTTTATTAGTGACCTGATCGTAGCTCCCGTTACGCAATTTTTGGATGGCTTCAGAAATCCGGAATTTTCATAAATCTGGCACTCGTCCGGTCCCGACGATGCTGGATTTTCGAGGTTTTACTGTATAAATATACTTTCTTTCCATTTAATGAGTTTAAAAAACTTATAAAATCGTGAAATTTTTTGAAAGTTTAAAAAAGTTAGTTACAATACCCTGCAACTTTCAAACGGTTGTGATATGTATTTTTAATTTCTGTGGCAATCGCGCTGTAACTCTGAGTAATGTTTAAAATTACATCAACAACTGAAACACTGGTTTTCAGATCGTAAATAATTTGTAATGGTGTCGAAGTTCTCCAGTCTTGGAGCTGAAAGGAAAATAGACAAGTGGGGTTGGAAATTCGGGAAGAGTGTGTGTGTGTGTGTGTGTGTGTGGGGGGGTGACATCACGGGTCAGAGCGGCACGTCTCAATGTTTTATGGAATGGAAACCGCACTCCGCAATTCAAAGTCAACGCGCTTTGCTGAGTTTTCCTCCTCTTAACTTTTACAGAGCAGCAATCCCTTCCCAGAGAGGAAATGTCTACACACAGACATTTTTGCCAAAGCCAAGGGGCAAGCGGAGATATGTTAATGAAGTGACACTGCATATTATCTCCTCCTCTTAACTTTTACAAAGCAGCAATCCCTTCCCAGAGAGGAAATGTCTACACACATACACACAGACATTTTTGCCAAAGCCAAGGGGCAAGCGGAGATATGTTAATGGAGTGACACTGCATATTATCTCCTCCTCTTAACTTTTACAAAGCAGCAATCCCTTCCCAGAGAGGAAATGTCTACACACATACACACAGACATTTTTGCCAAAGCCAAGGGGCAAGCGGAGATATGTTGATGGAGTGACACTGCATATTATCTCCTCCTCTTAACTTTTACAAAGCAGCAATCCCTTCCCAGAGAGGAAATGTCTACACACATACACACAGACATTTTTGCCAAAGCCAAGGGGCAAGCGGAGATATGTTAATGGAGTGACACTGCATATTATCTCCTCCTCTTAACTTTTACAAAGCAGCAATCCCTTCCCAGAGAGGAAATGTCTACACACATACACACAGACATTTTTGCCAAAGCCAAGGGGCAAGCGGAGATATGTTGATGGAGTGACACTGCATATTATCTCCTCCTCTTAACTTTTACAAAGCAGCAATCCCTTCCCAGAGAGGAAATGTCTACACACATACACACAGACATTTTTGCCAAAGCCAAGGGGCAAGCGGAGATATGTTAATGGAGTGACACTGCATATTATCTCCTCCTCTTAACTTTTACAAAGCAGCAATCCCTTCCCAGAGAGGAAATGTCTACACACATACACACAGGCATTTTTGCCAAAGCCAAGGGGCAAGCGGAGATATGTTAATGGAGTGACACTGCATATTATCTCCTCCTCTTAACTTTTACAAAGCAGCAATCCCTTCCCAGAGAGGAAATGTCTACACACATACACACAGGCATTTTTGCCAAAGCCAAGGGGCAAGCGGAGATATGTTAATGGAGTGACACTGCATATTATCTCCTCCTCTTAACTTTTACAAAGCAGCAATCCCTTCCCAGAGAGGAAATGTCTACACACATACACACAGACATTTTTGCCAAAGCCAAGGGGCAAGCGGAGATATGTTGATGGAGTGACACTGCATATTATCTCCTCCTCTTAACTTTTACAAAGCAGCAATCCCTTCCCAGAGAGGAAATGTCTACACACATACACACAGGCATTTTTGCCAAAGCCAAGGGGCAAGCGGAGATATGTTGATGGAGTGACACTGCATATTATCTCCTCCTCTTAACTTTTACAAAGCAGCAATCCCTTCCCAGAGAGGAAATGTCTACACACATACACACAGACATTTTTGCCAAAGCCAAGGGGCAAGCGGAGATATGTTGATGGAGTGACACTGCATATTATCTCCTCCTCTTAACTTTTACAAAGCAGCAATCCCTTCCCAGAGAGGAAATGTCTACACACATACACACAGGCATTTTTGCCAAAGCCAAGGGGCAAGCGGAGATATGTTGATGGAGTGACACTGCATATTATCTCCTCCTCTTAACTTTTACAAAGCAGCAATCCCTTCCCAGAGAGGAAATGTCTACACACATACACACAGACATTTTTGCCAAAGCCAAGGGGCAAGCGGAGATATGTTGATGGAGTGACACTGCATATTATCGTCGAACACGTGGCGGCATTCTTAAAGCTTCATTTTGAAGTTTATGGGGGGGGGGCTCCGTATTATCCGCACCGTCGTATAATCGGCAGTGTCTAGAATTTAAACTTTTAGGAACGATAATCCGCGGATTATGTGCCAGAAAATACGGCACTTTTATGCACAACAAATTCTTAATAAAAATTTCCATGCCTAGTTTAAAATGTATTTAACCAATTTAGGAGCAGTTTGGAGGGCCTTTCGTATCAATGATTTATGGTGTTTGTAAAAAATTCTGCCAGTTACGTGGAAAATTCACATAGATATATATTTTTTTTTTTTGACAGGCTGTTTAGTTAGAATGGCAGGAAATGCCAAACACCCCATCTCCCATGCTGATACTCCCCCTTAACGGCTGCTCTTCTTGTCCCCCCTCTCCTCCCCCACAGCCCACACTCTACCTCTGAAGCTGATTTCCCCCATCCCTTTCTTAAGGCTTGCTCCCCTTCCCCACCCCCAGTAGTGCCATCGAAGGTCACAGTAGCACGCACCTGCATTCCTCACGGGACTTTTACGTACACTCCCCTAGTTCAGCACATGCTAGCAGCGAGGTTAAACTTATTTCTCCCTACCCCAATATACTTTTAACCACACACCACTGGGAACTTTTTAAAAAAGAAACATAAATACCGCATTTGAAATTTACTACGTACGCATGTTAAAAAAGAAAAATCAAAAATTTATGCAGTCGCGAATTGGCTCCCAGGTTTAAAATACTGGTCGCAAAATGTAAAATTGTGGTCGCATTTTGCTCCTGGAGACCAGTAATTTCCTACCCTGCCACACAGGACAGTGAAGTTCCAAGCAATTGAGACTAAGCAAACTTAGCTTAGGAATTTGAACATCCTCAGATTTTTGCTAGTCGAAGCATTGTTGCTTCCTCATAGCGTTTTTGACCAGTAAGTAGTACAAGCAAATTCAGAATTTATATTCTGTTTACTTTGAATGTTCCATGCTTGGATGGATGCTGCACTCTTTGAATTGTAATGCCAAGAAGAATTTGTGCCCAAGGCAGGGTTGGCAAGGTAATTTACTCGTTACATATTTTACGTAAATTACGCGTAATATACAGGTAATTTACTTGGTGTAGAAAACCATTTTTACGCAGACGTAAAAAACTAATTTTCTTTCATGTGTGTGTATAAATAATATAATATAAAAACCATTTTAATTATATTACATTTTAAACTTAAAATTTCTTGTATATTTCACTACGAAATCATTATTCTCTTAATGTTCATACAGCTCAGCCACCTATTAACAGATTTCGTTTTAGAATTTATAAAGTATCTGTTCTTTCTTGTATATTAAAAATGGAGAAAATAATTTACCTCTTGCACTAGCATCGATAAAAATCACAATGTATATTGAATAGAATTCAAGATTTCATTAACAGCTTCAAATTCGTCGAGTGTATTTTAATATTTATGTAATTCTATAAAATAAACAATTTTGTGTTCAATTTGTTCACCAAAGATAATATTTTGACATGAATGTCAATGGCATGTCTATAATACAAAATATTGTACATTTTCATTTAATAACATTTGTGTTTGACATGTTATCCAGGTGTACACTTCAAAATCATAATTTTACCCTTTTAAAACTAATGTTTTTCATATTGATTGTGCTATCCTTATACCCTTAAAGGAAAAAAACTGTAGATTTGACAACACATTAAACTACTTGTTTTAAATGTAACTCTTTAAATGTTTATAATTGTCACTCTCAGTTCTCACACACCCTTAATCACACTAATAATCCTCACTGTTATGATCTTGTAACTTAAAAGAATAATATATTTGAACCAATTTCTTCGAACGTTCAAAGCTGAGCCAGTTTCTTGTAGTATTATGGGCAAAAGACCAATTAGAGAAAAGTATTTCAAGTTGGGCTGAAGATGCTGGCGTGTTGATTAACTTCAAAGCAACTGCTGACAACTTCTTATGGTGCCGACTGGCGAAGTACCAGAATGTCCGTGGTGATTTTAAACACCCTTCTTCTTCAGCGCTCCAAACTTTCCAGATTTTTGTTGATACTGATAGCAAGTTAATTAACAGCATAAATATTACATAGCCAGTTAATTAACAGCACAAAGCCATGGTTTTAAAAATTTTGTTACCTATTTTATGCGTTTTTTATGTATTTTACGTTTCCTACGTATTTTACGCGTTCTTCATGCGTAATTTACGTGTCAGGTAGAAAACCTTTTTTTACACGTAATTGCACAACCCTGGCCCAAGGTGGAAAGACTGAGAAACATTTGAAGAAAGCGAAACTTCCAAAAAAGGCCATTTTGTTTCTCGATAATGCGCCATCACATCCAAACGAAGACACGTTATGCGATGGCGATAACGAAGATCAATCTGAAGGATGTAGTGTTTTGGGTGGCTCAATCATGGAAAAAGGTAAATCCAGAAACTTTGAATAAGTCGTGGTGTAAGATAATAAACTTTTCTGAGCAAGAAGAGGAGTCAGCAAATGAACTGATTCCATTGATGGAAATGGCAAGAGCACCCACTCCCCAATCGGAAGAAGTTACGGAAACAAACATTGAGGAATGCATAAGAGGTGACGATAGAGAATTAGATTATACTGATGCAGAGATAGTGATTCTCATCGAAGAAAGGTCTCAAGAATTGCCAACATGAGAATCCGATGAAGAGGTAGTTGAGCAGAGAATTTCTCACTCAAATGCCATGTTTGCTCTTGAAACTGCATTGGCATACATAGAGCAACAAGAAGGTGCAACACCAACAGATGTGTTTATAATGAAAAGGTAGCGAGACATTACTACAAAGAATAAGTCATTAGCACAAATGCAACATCTTTTCTTAAACCATAGATAATTCAAATGTTTTTAAATAGGCTTTATTTGGCTCAGTTACTCAGTCGTAGTTGCAATTAGCACAGCACATGACAGCCTGAATAGCATGGGAAAATATTGTTTCTCTATTGAAATACTTCAACAGATGCATTTTGAAAATGACATACACACAAAATCAAAATCTTATTTAATTAAGAAGGATGAAAAATATTGGGTGAGCAAGAGTCACCTTGTCTCCTCATAGTTGATGCATATGTATAAACACTGTTTTTTATATTTCCAAAATAGGATTTTCCAATAAAAAAAGACTGAAATTATATTTTATGATCACCATAATTTCTAAATGTTATACAAAATAAGAAACCAATGAAATACATATATCTCTTACCTGGTGCATTTTCTAGGTAAGTTGTAGCCATCAAGACCGGGCTTTATTTTGATTTTGGGAACAGTTTCTTTGCAGGACCTGCATTGAATTGTCATGGTAGTGGCCTTGGCTTGAACACCAGAAGCACCAATGACAATGCCGGAAATTTTCACCAGCTTGGCTATGGATTCTGACTACAATAAAATGAATAAAAAGAGAATATTGAAGAAACAATAACAATATTAATTATCTGATTTACTGGAAACAATGATTTCTACCTTTCAAAAACTGTTACTTTGTCAAAAAATCTACAGGGGTTTATCAAAATAATGGAAACACTTACTGTTTGTAGAGAACTTTTTATCTATTGCATCATCCCATAAGTAATGTTGTTTTCCGCATGCCCAACAGAACTGCTCCCTCTGGTGATCAGACTATGATGTAGACCACAGTCTTGATAAGACGTATCGCGTGGCAAGCCCTTCATGTCACTCGAGACAGAGAACAACAGTTGCACATGCATCCGTTGAGCTGTTAAACTGCGAAGGAAATGACGATGTCTGAAGAACACATCAGGCATATTATGCTGTAAAAGTTTAACCAGGGACATACAGCAACTGTAGCGACACAAAGTATCAATACCGTATATGGTCAGGGTACCCTGGATGTCAGAAAGTGTCAACGATGGTTCCAGAAATTCCGAATGGGTAACAGCACCCTCACGGAAATGCAACACCATGGACGACCTGTTGAGTAGGATAATGATGTGCTGAGTGCTGCTGTTGAGGGGCATCCACAGGCAACAGTCAAGGAATTAGCCACAATAGTCCATTCAACTGTTCACAGACATCTACAGGACCTTGGTTATGTGTCAAAACTGGGTAAGTGGGTACCCTATGTGCCCATACCACAAAATCTTGCAGTAGTAGTTAAACTGTGATGTTTCCCACAGAAGGTTTTGTTGCCTGTTTGGTGAGATATGCAAGGCATAATCCATTACGAGCTTCTGCCACAGAACAAAACCATTACAAGGGAGGTCTATGGTCAGCAGCTACAGCGTCTATGCAGTGCCTTGCAAGACAAATGGCAAAGATCCAGACTTACAAATTTTGCTAGTAGACATTGGCCACCAAGACCAAAATTGCTAGTGGCCATAAAAAAAAAAAAAAAACTCAGTGGCCAAACTTTGAAAAAAAAAAAAATCAAATTGTATATTTCATACTAAATTATTTTTATAAAATTGCTTAGTACAATATCAGCATGTTTTATTTTGCATATTTCAGAAAAGTTGAAACTGAAGTAATAAAACAATGCAGGAGAGTGGGAACATAGCGTGGGGAGGGGAGTGCGCTTACCGGAGTACTCTATGCTCCGTCTGACTTCCGGTTTTGGAAATTTTCCCGCTATTTTCAAGTTGAAATACAAATATTTATGCAGTTAAATATTACTGAACAATAATACTGGGCAGAGACAACATCGCGAGAAAAAGGAATTACGAATGCAGAAAAAATCTGAACTCCGTCGACCTTCCGTTTTCGAAATTTTCGTAAAGATGGAATTCCCTCCTCCAACGAACGACCCCCCCCTCCAATTGTGTTCACTGGTTCACTGATCTCGCGAATGACCAAAATAATAACGAAAACTGCAGAATTCCTCGATTTCGCGGAAGAATCTGATGCCTGAGATTACAGGGAAATTTTTGCGGCGTCTAACCTCCGTTTTCGCCCATTGTTGCCTACAGTTTCAAGCTGAGATAATTTTATGCAATAAAATCATATTTAACAATAAAACTTTACACTAAGGCAATATCGGAAGAAAAAAATTACGATTACTGTAACGTTTTCACTCCATTCAACTACCGTTTTCGAAAGTTTTGAGACACGAAATACCGTCCCCAGACGGAACTCCCCCAACCACCCACCCACCCGCAAACTGTCTTCAGTTTTACACTGATCCTGAGAACGATCTAAATGATGACAAAAAAAAAAAAAAACAAACGCGGTATTCCGCGAGTCCGTTTAAGAATCTCCTGCATATCATAAAACAATAAAATTTAAAAAAAAAAATGAAAATTCATAGAATCTGTAGTTTCGACAGCGAGGTCCGTAGTCAGCCAACTAAATCCGTAGAAACTGCGGACATTCCGTAGTAGTTCGCAGATATGGAAATATATTGCAGTACAACCTCGAAAATCCGGAATCGTCCGGAGATCCTGACTATGCCGATTCCGGGTTTTAGAGTTTTCCTATGGACTATGCAGGCTTTCAGCGAACATTCACTAAAAATAATAAAAAGAAAATGCCTAACTTCTAAAGTTTTCATCGGATTTTGACGAAATTTCACATTGGAGTTTATTTTGACGTGTCTTGGTTACTGTATAATTTGCATTCAGTTATTTAAGAAATTGGAGAATTTTTTTGAGTAAAAATTTCTCCCAGTTGGACTTTTCCAATGCAGACAGTAGAGTTGTCCACCACCGGCTTTCATCTCCACCGCAGCCTTGCGAACCACGTTCCCCTACGATGCCCCAGCCTTGGCGCATTCTTTGTGATCAAAAACCGACGCCCTCGCCTTTTTTATAAACTTTTTTTTTCTTTTCTGCTGTTCAAGCAGAATGAAAAAGGCGATGGCCAACTTCCGTACAACTCAAATTTCGTGCGATTTCCGTACATTTGGAGTAAAAATTTTCAAAAACGTGCGAGTTCCGCGCAAGTTAAAAAAAATTCCGTACAGTACAAGTTAAATAAAATAAATGTTTTTCCCGTACAAGTCACCAGAATTGGAGATGTAATCAAACATTTTTACTCGCCACGCCGATGAAGTTTATCGCCAGTGGCGACCTGGCAACCGTGAGTCTGGATCTTTAACAAACGGCCGGCACTCCTTTATCATAAAGGACAAATGTCTAGTACTCATTTATCATAAAGGACAAATGTCTAGTACTCTTTTATCATAAAGGACAAATGTCTAGTAATCCTTTATCATAAAGGACAAATGTCTAGTACTCCTTTATCATAAAGGACAAATGTCTAGTACTCTTTTATCATAAAGGACAAATGTCTAGTACTCCTTTATCATAGAGGACAAATGTCTAGTACTCCTTTATCATAAAAGACAAATATCTAGTACTCCTTTATCATAAAGGTGTGCATATCCACCAGAACAACACAAAAACCACATACAGCCAAAATGACTAGCGCCAAGTTGCAGGTGTTCAGATGGGAAAAACTTCCCCTCCGGCATATTCCCCAGACCTTGCGCCATATGATTACCATATGTTTCGCAGCCTCCAACACCATCTTGCTGGGAAAACAGTTTAAAATGTTGAGGAGGTGCACTGAACCCTGTCACATTTTTCGATTGAAACTCGTGGAATTCTACAAGTCTGGAATTCAAAAACTTGTTGAATGGTGGGAGAAGGTTGTAAGTGCTCGGGGGCACTTATTATAACGATTAAAAGATCTGTTCCAACGAAATTGTTTGTTTTCTTCTCCCATGCAAAATACTACATTACTTATGGGATGACCTGATATAAGCTGCAGGCCTGCCTTCGGCTTTCAGAACAGAAGCAATTCAAACAATGTATGACAGTCAGGTGATACAACTTCCCATATAGTTAACAGTTAGAAAAATAGATCGTTAATGTTACAGCTTGCCAGGGGGCGTGAAGGAGTTGTGGGCTGATCATTCACACTAATCACCATATGAAGGCATAGTGTTTGTGATTTTATTGGTGCTAAATTGGTAATTATCGCAAAGCCTGGTGATATCCGTGTGTGCAGATTGCTGTATGCTGATGACACTGTCCTGTTGGCAGAGAGCGAAAGTAAGTTAGAGAGTATGTTGTCCCGGATGTACGAAGTTTACATGAATTCCAAACTGAATATGAATAAGGGAAAGACCAAAGTTATGGTTTTTGAGAGAGGAAGTGGTGGTACTGAATCAAATATGAGTCTAAATGGCACAGTGATTGACCAGGTGAATGAATTTGTGTATTTAGGAAGCATGTTTGACAAAGAGAATAAATTGGATGGTGAAATTAGTAGGTGAGTGAATTCTTCACTGAAAGTCATGTCTGCTTCGGGAGGTGTTTCGCATGGCTGTGTATGAAAGTGTAACTGTTCCTACTCTGATGTATGGCAGTGTATGAAAGTGTAACTGTTCCTACTCTGATGTATGGCAATGAAACCTGGGTACTACAGACAAAACATACGAGTCGTATGTGTGCTGGGGAAATGTGTCACTTACGGGGGAAAGGTTGTGGGGTCACGTTCTGATTGTGTGAGGAATGAGGATGTGTTGCAGTTGTGTAATGTGAAACAAAATGTCGTTAGCAAGGTGGAGACTAATATGTTTCAGTGGTTTGGCCATGTTGAAAGAATGAGTGATGAGATGCTTACTAAGAAAATCGTTTTAGCCTAAGTGGCAGTAAGGAAAGGCAGAAGAAGGCCAAGGAAGCCACAGGAGGATCAGATTCAGGAGTGTCTGCATGAGAAAAAGATTATGAGTATGAAGTTTAGAAGACCTTGTGTACAGCGTGCGATGGATGTCAGTGAGGCCCAAGTTCTATGTCAAGATCACTGTATATAGAGAAGTCTGATACAGCAACAGTAAGTAAAAATAATCTGGTAGTTTGTATTTCTTTGTGGAGCTAACCTCTGAATCTTAAAGAACAACTTAGTGATGTTATGTATGTATATATGTTTTTTATTAATGTAATTAATAAATTATAATTAATCTGTATATTAATTTTATAAGGTTTTTTACTGTGAGTCCTATTTTGAGAGAAAGGCTGAACGGAAAGATATGGTTGAGGTATCAAAATAAAGGTCTCACCATGTAGATGTGCCAGTCGAAAAGAAAAATAAGATTGGGGCAATGGCTCGGGCGTTGTGGGGCGGCAAAGTTCCCATGTAAAGTCTATGGGAGATGCGTGCGGTTGACTCACGCACTGTTGAAGGCGGAAGCATGGAACTGAGATAGTCCAAAGTTGAAGGTGGAAGCATGGGACTGAGATAGTCCAAAAAACCGAAGTCTTTTTTTGTCTGAGTGAACCGTTGCGCAAAGCAACGCTAACAGGCATTTGTATTAAAGTTCTCCTCATCGGAACAGTGAACACTCTAGAAGAACTGACTGTGTTACACCGTTGGACTGTGTGATGTAGATATACAATTTAATATTAATTCGATCCAGTTTATTCACGTAGGTAAGACGTTTCCCATTACGTAAAGATGTAGGTAAACATTCCATTGACCATTGTTAGGTGGTCGTTAAACTTTCAGTTAAAAAAAAAAATCATGAACCTGGACTATTGTCTTTACTTAAGTGGTTCAATGAATTTGCCAATCAAAGTTTACATTTGCACAGAGTAGTGACATGTGACGAAAAATGGATAACGTACGACAATCGTCGCCGATCTGCACAATGGCTAGATGTCAGTGCAGCCCCAAAACACATGCCGAAACCAGAACTTCATCCGAAGAAGATACTGGTGACTGTTTGGTGGTGTGCAACCGGTATTCTGCACTATTCATTCATGAAATCTGGCGAAACCATTAATGCAGAGAAATACTGCAACCAGCTGCACGCAATGCATCAAAAGTTATGCGTCAAGCGGCCGAGATCGGTCAACAGAAATGGCGTTGTACTGCTTCATGACAACGCGAGACCCCACGTTTCAAGAACAATGGTCCAAAAATTACACAGCCTGGGCTACGAGGCTCTTCCGCACCCAGCTTACTCTCCCGACCTCTCGCCCACCGACTACCACTTGTTCAAGCATTTGGACCATTTTTTGGCAGGGAAACAATTCACCAATGAAGCAGCCGTCAAACACGCTTTTGAACAGTTTCTGTGCAGTCCACAATGGCCGACTTCTATGCAACTGGCATCAATGCACTGGTATCGCGATGGAAGAAATGTATTGCAGCTAATGGTGCCCGTTTCGACTGATACAGGTTGGTTTCCCCCGTGTAACTGTAGATGGAAGTTTCACTCCCAAAACCGACATTTAATATGCAACAACCTAATACAACGATGTAATCCAGTATTTCATTCATTGAGGTGTTACACAGCCCTGCAGAATAACCAATGGTCATAAGGAATGCCATGACATGGCACCCAACAGCATCAGGGATCCACCTCCATTCTTCACAGCTGGAACCAAACAGTCAGGGTGTTACACTTCTGCAGGTTTTCACTAGATGTACACTCTCCACAAGTGGTAGGAAACAATGGGAAGCACGATTCATTAGACCACAAAACATGTTGCTAGTCTTCCTCATCCCAGTTTTTTATGTACACAGGCATAGACACCTGATTTGTTAATATTTCTTTTCTGTCTGCATGGAATGGAAGGAACTGTAGTTGTAGCTGGATTTAATTTCTGGTAGGCATACACTTTTCAGTACATAGAGCTTTCACCCTATTAGACATTGTGGAAATGAGATCAGCAATGACACTCTTTGGAATTTGAAACCACGATTTTCGTAACAAAGCCAGCAAGTGTGCCTTGTTGGTTGGTTTCTGTGTTATTTGTCGCAATTTTCCATCTGATATGGCCCACACACATTTAATTGGGTTCATACCAAGGCTCTGGCTTGGCCATGACAGTTTCTGGATGGTGTTTTGTTTGTGCCATGTTTGGGTATGTTTTGCTCTATGACATGGACTGCCATCCTCCATGAACAAGGAGGCAGACTTTGACTACTGGAGAATATTGGTAGCCAGCTCCTATCAAGGATGGTTGCGTATTTTTGTGCATTGATGTTGCCTTCATATTCTACGAGGACTGAATGACCAGTCATTCAAATAACTTCACATTATATGAGGACTGAATGACCAGTCATTCATATGGCTTCACATTCTATGAGGACTGAATATGACCTGTCATTCATATGGCTTCACATTATATGAGGACTGAATGACTAGTCATTCATATGACGACTGAAAAACAGCCATGTTTCACACTTGGATGTAGGTGCTTCAAGCTGAATTCCTGGCTGGGCAATCGCCACACCCAGGCCCTGCCACTATCAGAAAATCGCCATGTTTCACAGTTGGCTGTAGGTGCTTCAAGCTGAATTCCTGGCTGGGCAATCGCCACAGCTAGGCCCTGCCATTATCAGAAAATCGCCATGTTTCACAGTTGGCTGTAGGTGCTTCAATCAGAATTCCTGGCTGGGCAATCGCCACACCCAGGCTTTGCCACTGTCAGAACATCGCCACGTTTCACAGTTGGCTGTAGGTGCTTCAAGCTGAATTCCTGGCTAGGCAATCACCACACCCAGGCCCTGCCACTGTCAGAAAATTGCTATGTTTCACAGTTGGCCATAGGTGAATTCCTGGCTGGGCAATCGCCACACCCAGGCCTTGCCACTGTCAGAACACCGCCATGTTTCACTGTTGGCCGTAGGTGCTTCAAGCTGAATTCCTGGCTGTTAAATCGCCACACCCGGGCCCTGCCACTGTCTGAAATTTGAGCAAATCAGAACTCATTAGAAAATATGACAGTGTGCCAAAATGATAAGGGTCTTTCAAACACGTCTGCCACCCATGCCATTTTGTGACGAATATTTGCTTCTCGCAAGAGAGGTTTACATCAAGCCCCTCTTCCATGATAACCAAGTTGGTGTAGATACTGCTCAGCAGTTCTGAAATCTTAGCAGTTTTGCTACGAGGATTGGTTTCCACAGAACACTTGACAGCTCAAAAACATCTCTGTGATGGCCCAGGGTGACACATACATGATGCTTTCTTGAATTCCACTAGCACTTGATTAACAATGGCAAGAGAAATTTGTAAGTTTGGAGCAATCTGATGATGCCTGGCTCCGAGATCCGATTGCCTCACGATTTGTCCTCTCTGAAAGTCATTTAGTTTCTTGGCTCCCTTGGGTGAAGGTATGTTTGTTCGGTGACACCTACTGACTGACATTGTCCAGCAATCCAGCAATATATATTAGAGGGAATTTGAGCATGCAATGCAATATAGACTCCACTGCATAGCAACAATGACATTACGACACGTGTCTATTTACTTATGTCATGTCTGTGTACTTTGCACCTCCTTACACAGTTTGTTGCATTGATGTCGGGATCATTCTGACTAAGGTTTAACTGTGCTGCTATTTGTGCTAGTGTGGTCTTCTGCTTCTGCCGTACAATCCGTGTTAACATTCGCCTATTCCTAGCTGACATCTTCTCATGGCATCCACAGTTTGCATGTTTGACCTCGTGTTACATGTATTTTTGCCATTCTAGTTGGTCAATGTTATTAGCTATGTAAATAAAATATTTTGCAATATCTATTATATAATTCTATTTTGCATGTTTAAAATTAATGTCAAAAACATGGCATTTGGACGCAAATCAATTATTACTTCAAAAGTAACTCCTTGAACAGACCTGCCAAACTCTCAGAACCAAAAAACGTAACACTGAGATAAAAAAATCGTAACACGATGCATGCTGATAATTTTTGAAGCCTATTTCAGCTACATAAATTCTTGATGATGAGAATGTAGGGATTTTTTCCCTACATCGAAATTTTATTGAGAAACTAATTAAATCTAATCAGCAAACATTTTTATGATGTTATTAGAAAAAAATTACGATTACGGGAGAAATCCCCACTCCGCCTAACTTCCATTTTCGGAAATTTTGAGAGGCGGAAAACTTGCACCTTAGGATGTCTGCAAGATTTTGAGAGGCGGAAAACTTGCATCTTAGGATGTCTGCAACATTTTGAGAGGCGGAAAACTTGCATCTTAGGATGTCTGCAACATTTTGAGAGGCGGAAATCTTTTCAGAGGCGGAAAACTTGCATCTTAGGATGTCTGCAAGATTTGGAGAGGTGGAAAACTTGCATCTTAGGATGTCTGCAAGATGGTTTCATTGGGTTCTGGGGATGTCATTTTTTGTCAGCAGGGCCAAAATAAATCTGTGATGTGCATCGGCCACCGCCGCGATTGTGCTACGAGGATTAGTAAAAAAAGGAATCAGCGATGTACGTCGGCCGTCACTGCGATTCTTCTACGGGGATGAGTACAAAATAAATCTGCAATGTACGTCGCCACGATTCTTGTGCGGGGACGAGTGCAAAATAAAGCTGCGATGTACGCTGGCCATGGACGCGATTCTGCTACGGAGATGAGTACAAAATAATTCTGCAACATACATCGTCCTTCGCGAGAAAAGAAATTACGATTACAGAAGAAATCCTCATTACGTCTAACTTCTGTTTTCCAAAATTTTGAATGGCGGAAAACTTGCATCTAGGATAGGGAGTCTGCAAGATGGTTTAATAGGGGTTTGGGGATGTCATTTTTGTTTGCAGGACCAAAATAAATCTATGACGTACGTCGCGATTCTGCTAAAGGCTTCTGTGTGAAAAAAAAAAAAAAAAATGGGGGAAAACAGGACTATTTAAAAAAAAATTGTATTCTTGGCTGCAAAATCGTATTAGCATACTGCAGCATGCATGATTTATCGTACTAAATACAATAAAATCGTAACAGTTGGCAGGTCTGCTTGAACAATGCATAAATTGTAAGAATATTATAGCATTTGCTTACCATATGAAGTCAGCAGTAATTTGATAGTTGTTCATTCCGACTAGTGTTCCTGTGTTTTCTCACTATGGGCTTCATACTAATAAAGGTTGTTATACAAATCCAAATAAAATGTTGAGATGAATCCGAATAAAATATTGGGATGTAAACAATAGTTAAAAGTTGAATGCTATTGGAATCAAAAGACCATTGGATAAAAATTCCAAGTTTTGTGAACAAACTGCAAAACAGATGAATAGAACTTGATTTAAAAACATCCAAGGTAGAAGTGCAAAGAGAGTCTGTCTGATATCATCCTCTGGATGTGTTTCAACCACCTAGCCATGATCATTATCAAACACAGCCGTTGTTAGTGCTGTTGGTGACTGTATGCCACTGCTTTGCCGAACTCCTGTCACTAGCCTCCACTGGTGTTGTCAAGTTCGTTAATGCGTATGGTCATGATTGCGCCATCTACTGATAGTAAATTTACGTCTTAAGTGGTTGGTGTCCATGGAGAATTACTTAGATTGTCACCAGAAAATGAACAATTATTAGAAATAAAAATAAATTCAGGACCCCAAAGCAATATCCGGGACTTTTTCATGACCATTTTCTGAATTCACAACTTTCATGATTTTCGTGACCAGTCGTACCCTGTAAGTGCATATTTTGCTGTTTTTTAGTGCGTATAATTTGGTCTTTATTTATAACAAAATCATATAAATAAAATATATATACACTCATTGTCAAAAAATAGTTGCACCCAGAAGGAAGCAACCAACAGGAATGAAACTTGGTGGGTAGGTTTGACATCGTGAGACATGCGAATGATTCAAGTATCACGCTCGGCCGCACGTGACGCAAGCAAGGAGGGGTCATAGTGCTGGGCCTGACTGGCTATATAAGGTCATTCCATTGCGCGTGCTCGCCATTCTAACTCGTGCTGTTGTGTTGGTTGCATCCTTTGCACGTGAAGTATGCCTCGGAGAAAAGTTTGGAAGCAATTTGAGCAGTAGGAGGAGTTCGAGAGAGGCCGCATCATCTGGCTACAGGATGGTCTTATCCCCGTATCGCACGCCATTCCAGTCGTGTGGATATCCCCATAGCACGCTGTTGACAGCAGTGGATAGAACAAGGCACACTGCAGCGACAGGAAGGGTCTGCAAACCACGGAGAGAGAGGACCGACAGGCTGTCCAACATACACAATGTGACCCAACAGCCACGACTGCAGATATTCAGTGAGCAGTAGTGCCCTCTATGTACCGTTTGATTAGTGCCATAACTATTGGCAAATGGCTGCTCAACGTAGGATTACATGCATGCAGACTGTTACGATGACTGCCCTTAACACCATTGCATTATCACCAAAGAGTGCAATGGTGTCGTGCCAGACTGTCATGGAGCCATGCAGAATGGCAGTGGGTGATCTTCAGTGATGAGTCTCGCTTTTGCCTTGGAAGAGATGATCAACGAATCTGTGTGTGGTGGGCACCGTGGTTAGTGCCAAGATGAACGGTTAGTTGTCGAGTGTCACACATCCAGAAGGCCTGGTGTCACGGTGTGGGGTGCATACAATACCAGATTACCTTTGGTGTTCATTATAGGCACTTTGACAGCCCAGCATTAAGTTAATGAGGTCCTGCAACCAGTGGCCCTACCTTTTCTGAACGCTAACTCCGGTGCGATTTTCCAACGGGACAACGCTCGTCCACATACTACTGCTGTCTTGAGAGCTTGCCTTCAAGGCACTGACACTCTGCATTAGCCAGCCGCATCGCCAGACCTGTCGGCGATTGAAAACATGTGGGATGCTATGGGACGCGCTATCCACACTCCACCGCACAATGTGCAGGAACTGCGTGAGAAGATTCAAGCTGCATGGAATGGCTTATCACAGGATACCATTAGGAACCTGTACAACTCCATCCTGAGATGCCTGGTATGCTGTGTGAGGAGACATGGCGGCCAACATCATACTGAGAGACACTACATATCGGCGTGTAGCTCAATAAGTATTGCTCAGTGTTTAATCATTTATTGTTCCTGGTAACCTTTACCTTCCTCCTGAATAGGATTGCACTCCAGCGTCCTTCTGGGTGCAACTATTTTTTTGACAATAAGTGTATATATACACTCATTGTCATAAAAATTTGCGCACCAAGGAGGCATTGTATTGAAATGAGATTTTAGTCGTGAGATGGCTCATACCAACGACAGAAGTGATTAATTACAAAATCACAGCAGCAGGACAATTTCCTGCGGACATAGGTACACATTCCAGTCAACGTTAGTACATCGTCGGACTGCTTCTTGCTTGGATACATGCACTTATACGGTCCAGCATGGAATCAAAGAGACGGCATATGTTATTCTGGGACAGATTGACACACACTTCTTGCAACTGATGCTCTAAATCACGAACAGTGGGACGTGGGAAAAGCTGGCGTCTCATTTGGTCCCACACGTGCTCGATGGGGGAGAGATCAGGCGATCTGGCAGGCCACGGAAGCGTCGAAGCATGATGTAGACAGTCCTGGGAAACCCGAGCTGTGTGCGAACAGTAGTTATCTTTTTTTAAAATGGCACTGGACCGCCCCACCAGGAAAGGTAGCACATGGGGCCACAGGATCTCCTGTACATAGTGCTGTGCTGTCAATGTCCTTCAGATCACTGCGAGGGAAGTACGGCTGTCATACGCGATGTCCCCCAGACCATCACGCATGCAGTTCGGGATATGTGTCGCTGTACAGTGAGGTTGGATTGCAGCACTCACCTGTGGTCCTCCATACTCTGACACAGTGGTCGTCCGTTCCTATACAGAAGTGGAATTCGACACTATACGTCGCCAGTCCGTAGCATTCCACGCTGCTCGCTGCTGACACCACTGCAATCAACGCCGACGATGGTCAGGTGTTAATGGCTGTCGTGAGTGCAGATTCACCTCTGCCAGGAGTCTGGAAATGGTTCTGGACGACACAGGAGTCCCTTGTACAGCAGCGACATGTCTCTGGATATTGGACAAGGACATTGTTGCACCTGTTTGTGCAGCTCTCATGATCCTCTCTGCAGGTGGTGTGTCTGGGTCATCCAGAACTACTCTGCCATGTCTGGGTGCCTTCCACTGTCCATTGCTCCCAACATGATTGCACTGTACTGTCCGACTGTCCCAAATTGCGGCCGAATCGGCACGTCGGCCATCCTGCCTCTCTCGTCCCAACGATACAGCCTCGTTCAAACTTCGTCAGTTACCTGCATCTACAACATCGCCCAGGGATCTCACCTGACTCTTGCCGTGCACTTCGGCACGAATGTGGAGTACCCTGCATGGCACCTTATACACCCCAAGGATTGCAATTGCAGCGCCAGTCTTGGACATGCAGACGTGTGAAATTGCACGAAACTTTAATCATTTGAATGTCTGCCATTTTCGTAGCTATTCGCCAAGTTTCGCGTTAATCACAAGGTTTTTTTCTTGGTGCGCGCATTTTTATGACAATGAGTGAATATAAATTTCTGCCACCAGGAATATGTTTAAGTAGCAAAATGAAGCACTATAGTAAAATGTATACATTGTGTTGCTCAGAATTCAATGGAATGCATTAAAATAAGAGCACCCATCTTCTAAAAGATTACTGAATTACTGTAGTATCAACACTGACACAAGAAATGAAAATAGGACCAAAGAGCTTAAAAAAAAACCAACTTACTTTTAAAACTCTTAAGGAAGAAGGATGTTCATCCGACTTTAAAATGACTTGGATGTCTCTTACTTCTTCTTCTCCTTCAGGACGTGGACGTGTTACTTCATCAGCTACTTCTTTCGCTGCTTCTTCAAACTAAAAATAACAACATGAAGGCGAAAAACTTTAGTTCATGACCTCCTAGATCACATGATCAAATGGCAACATTTACTTATTAATAGATTTATACTCTTTTGCAAAAAAAAACAAAAAAAAAAAAACTCTAGAAAAAAATTCCATGACCTGCCACATGCGAGTAAACTGAAATTGTATACAAATAGCAAGTGAGACAAAGTGACAGCGAGTAATTACAAATCTCCAATTAAATAAAAGGTCAAAAGAATCTGTTACAGCTATAACTTGTATGGGTATTTCATTTTCAACAGACTTGTTCTTTTTAAACAATGCCCAGTATTTCATTTTCAACAGTCTTGTTCTTCTTTAAATGATGCCCAGTATTTCATTTCAACAGTCTTGTTCTTCTTTAAATGATGCCCAGTATTTCATTTTCAACAGTCTCGTTCTTCTTTAAATGACGCCCAACTGTGTGTAAGCCCTTGCCCGTGACAAACAATCTTCCCCAAACTGGGTTCAAAGCTTCACGAACATTTTGAAAGGAACAACTCCCTTCATGAGGAATTTGATATTTATATGCTGCACACAACACTGCAGGGTACTTCCTGGCTGATAGTTTGATAACAGTTAACTGAAAGGGTATACAACTAGTGCTGTTCACAAGTGTAAATTTGTCTTTTCTTGCCAATGCATGCATGTTCACACTAGTTGATTTGTACTCAAACGGCTGACTGGTGATGTGGAGGGTAACATGACTAGCGTTGTTCAAAAGTTAGAACATGCGTTTACTTGTCAAAGCATGCCTGTTCACACAAGTTCGTTTGTGCTTGAACAGCTTACTGGACATGTGGAGGGGAACACAACTAGTGCTGTTTGCAGGTTTAAACATGCCTTTACTTGTGACTGCATGCATTTTCACACAAGCTGACTTGTGCTTGAATTGTAACAAAATTCCTTTTTATACTTGAATGTCCTATGTACTTTGAAACAGTTGTTTGGAAGAATCAAGTTCTGAATTGAAAGCCTGAACTTTCATTCAACACTAGTGAGCCATTTGTGCCTTTCTTGAAGAGCAGAGGTGACTGATGTTTGGCTATTTGCTGGAAAGAGCAACATGAAGTTCAGATCCAGGCTCCTTAGAAATGCTATTTTGTTATTTGGTGTGTACAGAGGGTGGGTCGAAAGTTTTGCAATATTTGGATCACTTTATCTCTTCACTGAAGAACAGATTCTCTGCTTTAGAAGGCCTAACATCGGAAGAAGTGGATATTTCGGAAGTTAACAGAAAAGTAACCAAAGCTCTTATGGAAACAGCAACAAAATTAGCTGGGTCTAAGAACAAGTTGCATGTAAACAAATTATTAGGAAAAACCAAAATGTTGATGCAAAAAAGAAGAGAGATGAGGACAACTAAAGAAGATGTGACTTCCAAAGTGGAATATATAGAGCTATGCAAGACAGCACGAAAAAGTATCACTGAAGACGTAAGGAAATTTAACTGTGAGCTAGTGAGGAAAGCAATTGAAAACAACCAAAGCCTAAAGATAGCAAAGGGACATCTCAGTAAGGGAAGAAAACAGATTATGGCTCTGAGAAAAGAAGATGGTTCTATAACAAGAAATAGAGGCGAAATTTTGACAAGAGTGAAAGATTTCTACTCCAAATTATATGAAAGGGATGATACATGTACTCCAGACATCATGAAAGGTACCAGAGTTCTTCCAGTCCTCCCAGCAGAAGTTGCTCATGCAATCAAGAACATGAAGCGGGGGAAAGCTCCAGGAGAAGATGGAATTACTATAGACATCATACAAGAAGCAAGTGGAGAAATTGAAACAGTACTCGCCCAAATTTTCACTCGATGCCTTAATGAAGGGAAGATTCCTGAGGATTGGAACAATGCTACAATGATCCTGCTACATAAAAAAGGTGACATTGAGGATCTCAGGAACTACAGACCTATCAGCCTCCTATCAGTGGTTTATAAAATCTTCACTAAAGTTCTTTCACACCGCTTGAAGGTAACACTGGACATGGCTCAACCGAGAGAACAAGCTGGATTCAGGAGTGGCTACAGCACAATAGATCATATCCACGTACTGAGAGAACTAATTGAAAGAGCGAGGGAATATGAACTTCCATTGTGCATGGCTTTTATCGATTATGAAAAAGCCTTTGATTCGGTGAAACCATCAGCAGTTACCACGGCTCTGAAATCCTGCGGTATTGAAGATGCATACATTAATATTATTAATAACATCTATGAAAATGCAAGTGCAAAGATTCTGCTGTTTGAAAATACAACACACATAAAAATTGGAAAGGGAGTGAGACAAGGTGACACCATATCTCCGAAGCTCTTTAATGCCACATTGGAAAATGTCTTTCAATCACTGAACTGGGAAAACAAAGGGATAAAGATTAATGGAGATTATCTAACCCACCTTCGTTTTGCTGATGACGTAGTCATTTTTGCAACTACCCCATCAGAGCTGCAGAGTATGATCCAGGAACTTGCTGACAAGAGTAAAGAAGTGGGATTAAAAATGAACTTTCAGAAGACAAAAGTGATGTTCAATGCTTTTACAAGAAATGAAGATTTATCGATTGATGGAGAAAAACTGGAGATAACAGATACGTATGTTTATCTTGGACAGCAGATATCAAGTGAGGGTCACATTGATGAAGAAATTAATCGGCGTACAAAACTTGCCTGGAGAGCTTTTGGAAGAAACAGCATAATTTTCAAGAGCAATATGCCATTATGTCTTAAAAGAAAAGTGTTTGATCAATGCATCCTTCCAGTGCTTACGTATGGTGCAGAGACGTGGACCTTAACTAAAAGAGACATACAAAGGCTGCAGACAACTCAAAGAAGCATGGAGAGGTGCATGCTTGGTATAACCAGGAGAGATAAGAAGAGGAACTCGTGGATCCGAAAAATGACGAGAGTGGAAGACATCATGATCAGAGTTAAATCCCTGAAATGGCAATGGGCTAGACATACTGCCAGGACAGACCATAGATGGACAGCCGAAATTTTAGATTGGATTCCAAGGGACAGGAAAAGACCCAGAAAAAGACCACATGGGAGATGGGTGGATGAAATTCGTAAATATGCGGGAGTGAAATGGAGGAGACTGGCACAAGACAGATCGTTGTGGAGGAAACTTGGGGAGACCTTCGTCCAGCAGTGGATTGATAATGGTTGACAATGATGATGATGATGATGTACCTATAAGACAATAGCTGAGTAGCACTCAAAGTATAAGCCATCATGTGGCACTGTCTTTAGCCATCTGTGTGCCAGTTTTTTTTATTCCGCAGCGATAGCAGTTCTTGTCTTTCGAGGCAAAGAACTCCTTCACCCCAGTTGCCACCTCCTCCTGGTTGTTGAAGTGCCATCTGCGAAGGAAGTGGGCCATGGACTGGAACAAGTAATAATCCAATGAGGCAAAGTCCCGACTATATGCTGAGTGTGGCATCAGTTCGATGCCCTCAAGTTCCTGGAGTTTTGCCCGGGTCGTTCGTGCGGTATGAGGCCAAGCGTTGTCCTGCTGTAGGAGAGTGCGCTTTCTGCCGGGTACTTCTCCAAATCGGCATACTTCCACTCCAGCTGTTCAGAGTACAGGTTGGCATTGATGGTACGACTGTCTGTCTGGAACAAATTCATAATGGATTATCCTCTTACAATTCCACCAGACGCAGAGCGTCACTTTGTGCTCGAAGTGCCCACATTTGGCAAGAGGTTCTGGAAGCTGGCCCAGGCTTAACCGTTGCCGTTGTGTGCTAAGATTACGGAAATAGACCCACTTTTCATCGCACGCAACAATTCTCTTGATGAAATGTACATTGCACAGGTTTTCTAGGAGTTTCGAGCACACTTCCACTTGACAGTTTGTTTCAGCTGGCATCAGTTCATGAGGGATAATGGGGCAGCTCCTGTAGACCTTGCCGAGGTCCTGAAGGTGACAAGCCACGATGGTCTGTGATATGCCTAGCTTGCCTGATAATCCTTATATTCCCATACGCAAAAAAACGTATGGCGCGATATTATGTGGCTAAAGACTTCAATGTAGAACTGCTATATTAAGCAGCGATAACACTGTTCGTCACGTATATTTTTTGTTTAAGTATGCAGGGTGGAGTAGCTAGGTCCATATAACGCTATGAAATACAAAAACGAACATTAATGGTGAAATTTTTTTTTACTTACTCATAGTAATTTCGGCATTTTTGTCACTGTTGCAATTCCTCTGCTCGTATAACGGACATTTGCTTATTTTGATGAGATACTTTTGATCTGCTACAACGGAAGATTCACAGATTAAAAGTACTATTTCAAGTTAAAATTCTATACCTTTGTATAGGTATTTGCAAGGAATGATGATTAAAAAAAATGAAAGTTAAAAACCCAAATGAGGAAAGTTAAAACCCAAAGGAATAAAAGATGGACCCAAACTCAACCCACCACCGCAACACACTTCCCAAACATGTTTCAACAAGAATTTTGTTTTCTTCAGTGGAACATCAAGTTGTACGTGGGCACCAAGTCCTGGTCGACGATTCTTGAAAGACTGATGTAATGTCTTGTATTGCTCTGCCTTCAACCTTTGTCATCGCAGACCAACTGTGTATCACTGCGCTAACTGTTAGTGGCGTCATCTATGGCATTGTGTTCACCTCGGTCTACTTTTGCCATTCTGCTCCTGTGATCTTTGAACCTATGTCTATTAGCCTTTTGTAATAAATTATTTTCCTGTTCTATCAGATATCGCCAGGCATAAGGTAACTCAATGGGTAAAATAGTGTTGCAGCCTTCATCTCCAAATTTTTCAATGACCACCGCTTCCGATGTTATGATTTGTCTATGACTCTTGTGTGATGTTATATGTTTAATATTCTCCCAATCAGGCTTCGATTGATTTTCCATGCAGTGTTGTATCAGAGCTGTTCTTGGTCTTTTCTTTTGCCAATCTTGGATATGTTCTTTTAATCTCGTAATCATAAGCCTTTTTGTACTTCTGATGTAAATAGAATCTTGTTGATTGTTGCCTGTCCTGGTTGGAATCGCCTGATAATCTCCGAGTGCTGGTTGTTGGATTTGCCTATATACTACAGCCTGGTGCACGGCCTCCAAATCCATGGTCCGCGGCTTACCTGACCTTGGCTGATAGGCGATGTTTCTGTTACCTGAGCGAAATTTCTTGAACCATCTGGTTGAGGTGCTGTGGTTCACAGAACCTTCCCCTTTCACATGGCAAATGTTTCGTGTTGCTTGAGCAGCATTATAGCCGAGTTTAAACTCACAAAGCAAAATTTCTCTAATTAGCCGATTGTGGCTGTTCCTCTTTTAGATGTCCCAAGCACTGATAGAACAACGTCATGCAATGCTGTTCACAGCAACGACTACCACTTTATATTCCTTTCGATTGACTACGGGGCGCAACTTGAACTAGTTTAAACATGTGACATAATGCCGCAGCACATGCATTTATGCAAATATTGCAAAACTTTCGACTTACCTTCTGTATTTGCTGCGATCAGTACTTTCAGATGGCCAGTTAATAGCAAGATGGTATCTGCGCCTATTACCACAGCTGAATTCTTCACACCTTGGCACTCAGTGGTGAAATTTAAAAGGGTAATTCAAATTTTGGTTTTACTGCACTTTTTTAATATTATTATTATTATTATTATGCGCAGTAAAACCAAGATTTGAATGCACAAAAGGTTCTGCCAACATGGAACTGTTGAATCATATTGCAGATTGTGTAATCATTACAGTAAAGTGTAATAACATCTCAATGAAAAGACACCCTTCTTAGAAAATGTGTCAATGGAAAACAGTATTTAGAAAAAAACACACACACTTAAAAAATTATGATTACACAGCTGTGTGAAATTCGTGTCTGCAACATATTCATAATTTTTTGGAGGACCTTATATGACTAACAAACTTTAAACTACTTACTAAAGGCAAGTGCTCAAATGGTTGTTTATTCAACTTATCAGCTAATGTCTCATCAAAGCTGGACAAATCATCCAATGATACTTCTATATAATACTGTCCCATATTATAATGATGCAGCAGTTGATCCCTAAAGAAGAAATAAAAAGCATACTAAGAACATATGTACATAAAAATGAAAAATGCCACTTTTCAACTCAAGCAAGTAACTGTATACAGTATTACTGCATCATCCTACTGCTGCCTTCATGCACTAAAAGGACAATTTATTATCAATATGTTTAGAGTTTAGATTAAATGAATAACTAAAATGCTTAAGTTAAATGAATACTATTTGAATAACTAAAATCTCGGAAATCCAAAAAGTCTGCTATGCATGTTAATCTGAAGCCAAAAGCATTGCTCTGACGGAAAAAAAAGGTCAATTGGAGCACACTTACTTGATGACAACATTGTCCTGGAGCAGGAATTTAACCTGCACCTCCCGTGACAACGGAGAAAAAAATTGGGGTATACAGTGTGCCTTTGAAAGCAGTTAACCATCATGACCAAGATCAAGCACTGTTAGAATTAGAAATAAATCTTCTACTGGCCCAGAGGACAACTGGAATTTGCATACCACTGGTCCATCAAAATGCCCACTGCTCCGTAAAGAAAATAATAAAAAATGTTTAAAGACATTTACAATATAAGTAGAAAATAATGTATCATTTCAATGGAATTATCTCCAATATGTTTTAAAACATTAGTTTGCAGCCTAAGGAAAAGAAAACCATACAGCAAGGTAAAAAAAAACAGAAATTCATTTTTTTACTTGTAACAAATTAGAAAAAAAAAAAAAAAAAAAAACTTACTGGCCTTCCGGGCCAGTAAAATCAATAGTTCAGTGGTCCGACGGAAGTTTTACTGGCCAATGGCCAGCGGACCACTGGGTAATTCAAACACTGTCAAGTGTACATCGGTTCCACCAGTGTTCAAATTATCTAGTAGTCTGCTGGCCATTGGCTAGTAAAAATTCCGTCGGATCACTGAAATATTTACGTTACTAGCCACCAGGGCCAGTAACGTAAAATTTTATTGCAATTTATAAGTTTATAAATAATTGAACCAGATTTCAAAATATCCATGTTTCGCTATGACAGTGTTTTGAAGTAACGCAGGTTTTGACTACAGATTTTTTGAAATTCAGATATTTACTACTCAAAAAATGAATATCGGATTCACAAACCATATTCAAGTTTTATTAAATTTTTTAGACGAGGAAATCTAGGTCTCCGGTCAAAATATTCGAATTAATACAGGGCCAATTTGTTTGTATTTTTGCACAAGTAGTGACCATAGAGCAGGGCTGGAAAATTACCGGGTGCCTAGAAATTTGGTCCAGGCGCCCAACTTTTTTTTACTTCAAATTTCATAATTTGCAGTTATTACTTTGAGTTCATAGATACAAAATGTAACTTCAACAAATTGTAATTTCATAAAATCAAACTCCGAAATTTTCTGCTTTGATTGCATTTATATTTGTCATTTTCTTGTAAGACTTCCGTCCACAGTGAGTAGAGTTTAGGTCCCAGCCACCTACAGCGAAATCGCCTTTTGGGCAGGACACAGAAACGGAAGGAATGAGAGCAAGTCTAGCGACTTGGACAGAACAGTTTGCAGTGAGATTAGAGTACAGTAGATGGCGCCACTGTACAAGTATGATGTTGCACACAGAGGAGCGAGAAAATTTCGAGGGGGGGCATAGGAAAGGATACCCATTTAACCAGTGGGTCCAGCCTGGGGGCCGTCACTTAACGTGCTCGTCCGATGCACGGCGGATATTCAGCGATTGTTAGTAAATCACACCATCTCTGAAAGACCAGCCCAGGGTCGAACCTGAGGACCTTGCATCGATAGTCTGAAAGGTGGTTTTTCCATTATTATTGGTGAGAAAGAAGACAGATTTTTCAAGTGGGAATTTTGGAGGAATTTTTGAATTGTAGAAGGTGGGAACTGATGGGCTTCGGCAATTTTCTTTATGGTGTCAATGTCTTCATTGAAGGAAGATTCAGTGTTGCAGACAATCCTGGCACAATTGACATAAGTTTTAAGGCTGCAAATTTGTGAGCTGTTGGGGAGTGGGATGAAAATGAGATTATGTTTGCTATTGCTGAGGGTTTTCTGTGGACAGATCTGTTGAGATGATTCCCTTGCCTTGCCAGGTGGACATCCAAAAGGTCAATGCCTTGCTGTGATTCTTCATTGATGGGAACTTTAGGGAAATCTTTTCAAGAAGAGATTCAAGGTCAGTTCTACTGTGTGGCTAAATTACAAAAATATCATCAACATATCGAAGCCAAATGGAAGGTTGTAGATTGTGTACCATGACTATGTTTTTTTCGATATGTTGCATGAAAACTTCAGCCAGAAGTAGAGAGAGAGGTGAACCCATCGAAAGTCCTTCTTGCTGACAGCAGTATTTGTTGTTGAACTTGAAACAATTAAGATCTCTCAGAGTTTGAAGGCAGTCATACAGGTCTTTTGTTAGTGGGCCAGAGAGTGATTGGGTTATTTTTAGCAATTGTACTAGCAGCACGAGAGTGGAAAAGAGGGACTGAAGGGAAAAGAGAGACTACATCCAGAGTGAACATTTTGTCAGAGGGTTCAATGCTAGGAGGGAGTTTTCTAATGAACTCTTTAGTGGAGGAAATTGACAAAGGATGGCTGGAGGTGAGATGTTTACATTTTACCACAATCCTCCTTTCAAGGTTACGGGTGGGAGAGAAAGTATATTCCACGAGTGGTTGAAGTGGGAAACCAGTTATATGAAGTTTAATCTGGAAGAATAAATGTGGAGTTCGGAAATATAGTGGTGGTGTAAAATCGGCTAAACTTCCGTGTTCGGCCCTCAGCTAGTTCTGAAAGCAATAACAGATGGCGCCACGGTGTCTGAAGAAGCACGCTTCAGGAAGTGCTGAGTACTCTTCCCATACACTTGGTACGTGTTTTTTTTAAGCTCAGATTTCGATTGATAGAGTGATGATTCTGACGTATTGTTTCACCAAAGGATTGTCTTACAATGAGGCAATTGGAGAAACCTCACATGGTGATGTTACCACATCCACTGAGACAGTAAGCGACTGGTATTCGTATTGCAGACAACTAGTCTGAGTTTATGGTAGCCTCACAATGTGAGGAAGGAAGGCTTGGTGGTGATAGAATCATCGCCGAAGTGGACGAAGCCAAAGTGGGCAAACGGAAGTACAACTGCGGTCGTCTTGTCGAGGGCATCTGGATTCTTGGTATCTTTGAACGAGATACCAAGCATTTCCGGGTTGAAATCTGCCCTGATAATAACAGATCGGCAGATACATTGCTGCCCCTCATCATCAAACACGTAGATCCAGGAACGATTATGACAGACCAGTGGGCTGCATATTGGAATCTTCCAACCTCTGGCTACACTCATTTCA
This sequence comes from Macrothele yani, assembly GCA_039090855.1. Classification (NCBI taxonomy): domain Eukaryota; kingdom Metazoa; phylum Arthropoda; class Arachnida; order Araneae; family Macrothelidae; genus Macrothele; species Macrothele yani. The sequence goes on along the minus strand of CM076999.1, from coordinate 7,621,635 downwards.
CTATCAACCACTCCCTCAACTTCATTGATCCCATCACAGGCGCCTATACACAAGAAGTAGAGAGCAATTGGCATCCCCTGAAACATAAATTAACACAGGGGAACCACAAAATGTACTTGACAGACCATATTCTGGAATATTTATTCCGACGGAATTGCCATCTTTCCTGCGAACATTGTTTTGAAGTCCTGATTCGTGCAATCAGACAGTTTTTCCCTGGCAGATAAAAATTTACTTGCTTAAAACTGTACATTCAAAAAGGTCCCTTTAAGGGCCACCTTTAAACATTATTATTCACTTCCTTTGCCACTTTCACAACGTAATGCTTCACGATGTAACGATAACGTGTCGCCATCTATCGTCGCTTCATCAAACTATTTCAGGGCCAAACATGGAAGGTTTCCCGTAAAATCTCTAAGAAAGGTCTTTAGAGTGGGTTTCTTGTTGAGTCTTTCAACTGCAGTTTTGAGTTTGGGGTGGTATCAGATTTTAGAAACTTGCAATTTGAAGTTGAGAGGAATGATTCAGCTTTTTCATTGAGAACAGTTTTGGATATAATGACAGGGCAGCCAGTTTTATCAGCTTTACAGATTGCAAGATTCTTTTCATTCATTAGATTGCTGATTTCTTTGAGGAATGAGGAAGATGTAGTTCTGGCAACCAGCCCATCCAGTCGATCGCGGGTTATCAAGATTGTAGGTTGACCGAAAGCTACTGCTAAACGAACCTTTTACAGTATGTGACTGTGTGTTTTGCTCGTTTTATATGTTTATGTATAAAATGTATTTGTGCCATTTCTGGACCAGTAAAACTGAGTAAACTATACCAACTTTTAGTATTCACTGATCCTGCAGACTAGTGGTTTTTTTTTTTTTCTTTTCAAATTTCCACTACTGCGTAGCATGTTTTATTTATTAGTACTATTGAATGAGTACATGTGCACATTGTTCTAAATTTGTGATATACAGCTCCAGTGAAATTATACAATATTTTATACATACACTGTAAATGTGCAAGTTTTTCCCCCTGTGCACGGACCAGTAATTTTGTAATTCGAGTGGTCCACTGGGTCTATAGAATCTAATACAGTAAAACCTCGAAAATCCGGCATCAACGTGACCAGACGAGTGCCAGATTTATGAAGCTACCCCAAAATTTGGTAACAGCCTTTACATAAAGCACGTACTTACTCATAAAAGGTGGCTTTAATGAAAATTTGGCACGTCTACGCCTTATAAATATGAATGGGTCACGCTGCCGATCGCATTCTCCTTAATTTGCGAAAAAATCGATTTTGCAACGGCAAAAAATTTTTTAGAGAAAATATTGGTGATTACCTTTTTGTGCTGTTTTTTATAAAACTGTCAAAAAAAATTTAATTTGGCGAAAGGTTAGGCAAAAACCTGAAAAAAGAAAAAGCAACCGCTAGGGCTGGGTGATGTGTCGATACATCACGAAAACCCGATGTGAATTTTACACCAATGTTACTGTTTTTCTACTGACAAAACTATACGATACATCGCGAAAGCGATTACCACGATGCATCATGATGAAGGCCGATGCAGATGTCATTACACGATCAAATACTGTCACCACAAAGCACAGATCATCGCCACACATTCGACACGCATTTCAAATGTACACGACAATGTCACCTCATTGGTCCGCGTCACTTCAGCGCGACTCAATGAGATGACGAATTTGAGAAATTTCCCGATGTTACACATAGGCAATTTGCACATTAAGATCAGATGATCTCGCGATGTGCTGTTGAAACGGTACATAAAAAAATTATGCTGTTTCTTCCAAAAGCTCTCCAGGCAAGTTTTGTACGCCGATTAATTTCTTCATCAATGTGACCCTCACTTGATATCTGCTGTCCAAGATAAACGTACGTGTCTGTTATCTCCAGCTTTTCTCCATCAATCGATAAATCTTCATTTCTTGTAAAAGCATTGAACATCACTTTTGTCTTCTGAAAGTTCATTTTTAATCCCACTTCTTTACTCTTGTCAGCAAGTTCCTGGATCATACTCTGCAGCTCTGATGGGGTAGTTGCAAAAATGACTACGTCATCAGCAAAACGAAGGTGGGTTAGATAATCTCCATTAATCTTTATCCCCTTGTTTTCCCAGCTCAGCGACTGAAAAACACCCTCCAATGTGGCATTAAAGAGCTTCGGAGATATGGTGTCACCTTGTCTCACACCCTTTCCAATTTTTACGTGTTGTATTTTCAAACAGCCGAATCTTTGCACTTGCATTTTCATAGATGTTATTAATAATATTAATGTATGCATCTTCAATACCGCAGGTTTTCAGAGCCATTGTAACTGCTGATGGTTTCACCGAATCAAAGGCTTTTTCATAATCGATAAAAGCCATGCACAATGGAAGTTCATATTCCCTCGCTCTTTCAATTAGTTCTCTCAGCACGTGGATATGATCTATTGTGCTGTAGCCACTCCTGAATCCAGCTTGTTCTCTCGGTTGAGCCATGTCTAGTGCTACCTTCAAGCGGTGTGAAAGAACTTTAGTGAAGATTTTATAAACTACTGATAGGAGGCTGATAGGTCTGTAGTTTCCGAGATCCTCAATGTCACCTTTCTTATGTAGCAGGATCATTGTAGCGGTGTTCCAATCCTCAGGAATCTTTCCTTCATTAAGGCATCGAGTGAAAATTTGGGCGAGTACTGTTTCGATTTCTCCACTTGCTTTTTTTATGATGTCTACAGTAATTCCATCTTCTCCTGGAGCTTTTCCTTGCTTCATGTTCTTGATTGCATGTGCAACTTCTGCTGGAAGGACTGGAGGAACTCTGGTACTGGTATCTTTCATGATGTCTGGAGTGCATATATCATCCCTTTCATATAATTTGGAGTAGAAATCTTTCACTCTTGTCAAAATTTCGCCTCTATTTCTTGTTACAGAACCATCTTCTTTTCTCAGTGCCATAATCTGTTTTCTTCCCTTACTGAGATGTCCCTTTGCTATCTTTAGGCTTTGGTTGTTTTCAATTGCTTTCCTCACTAGTTCACAGTTGAATTTCCTTACGTCTTCAGTGATACTTTTTCTTACTGTCTTGCATAGCTCTATATATTCCACTTTGGAAGTCACATCTTCTTTAGTTGTCCTCATCTCTCTTCTTTTTTGCATCAACATTTTGGTTTTTCCTGATAATTTGTTCACATGCAACTTGTTCTTAGACCCAGCTAATTTTGTTGCTGTTTCCATAAGAGCTTTGGTTACTTTTCTGTTAACTTCAGAGATGTCCACTTCTTCCGATGTTAGGCCTTCTAAAGCAGAGAACCTGTTCTTCAGTTCTAACTTGAAGGTATTATGGTGTTTTTTAAGGTTGGTTATGTCAATAGATTTTGTTTGTCTTATGAGCTTGCCACGTTCAAGTTTAGTGTTGAGGTGCATCTTACATCTCACCAATCTATGGTCACTACCTGTGTTGAACTTGTTTAGCACACTGCAGTCTTCTATGACGAATTTTTTGTTACACATAATAAAATCAATTTCACTTGTCGTCCCATTTGGATGTCTCCATGTCCATTTCCTGTGTGGCTTTTTCTTGAAGAAGGAGTTCAAGATGAAAAACCCTTCTGCCTCTGCAAACTCAACGAGAGTATTTCCACGCTGGTTTCTGTTGCCATGACCGAATTTACCTACTGAAGTTTCATTCTGTTGCCGTTGCCCTATTTTTGCATTGAAATCTCCCATAATTATTTTCAAGTGCTGCTTACCTTTATTATTTAGATGACAAATTTCCTCATAAAATTCTTCAATTTCTTCTTCAGGATGACTTGTGGTGGGTGCATAAGTTTGAATAATCTGAGCCTGGTATCTTTTCGAGAGTTGGATAACAAGCCGTGCAGCTCTGTCAGAGGAACTTTCAACTTCTACAACTTTATCCTTCAGTTTCTTGTTTATTATAAATCCAACACCACTAGTTCTGCCAGTATCTGTCCCACGATAGTAGAAGAGATGTCCACTTTTCAGTTCGATGAGATCTTCTCCTTTTCTCCTTACCTCACTTAGCCCCACGATGTCCCACTTGATCCTTTGTAGTTCCTCTTCCAATTCAAGAAGCCTTGAATCAGAAGATAGGGAGCGTCCATTGTAAGTAGCCAAGGTCAGCATCAGATGGCAGCCTAGTCCGGTCCTCCGGGGATTCTTAGCACCCTCTGCCTTCATGTCGCACTGGCCGCTGCCTTGGCCAGGTACATTCCAGCTGCCGGAGACTGAGGGCCAAGATTTAAGTTGTGGAATCATTTTGGAGGGGGTTTGGCCATAACTCACCACGCTGGCCAAGCGGGTTGGTGAGTGTGGGATAGAATTTCCTCTGATCCCGATGGTATAGTTATACCGCTATGGGCGGTCGTCAGAGCCCCTTTAGTGGGAACAGGATGCACCACGAGAAGGCGGGGTTGACATTTGTCAAGGAGAGGCTGTGATGTTACGCATCACCTGACCTTGCAGCAATTATTGCATTGTTCATTGTGAGATGGTTGAAGTCCAATTGTTAGAACCAATGATGAATTGCTAAAAAAAAAATATTCAAAGCAAACAGAACATAAATTCTGAATTTGCTTGTACTACTCAGAGTTGTAAAAAATAAAATGTATCTGCGTACACAACCATTGAAACAGAAAACTTACTGCAAACCCACAAAGCACGAACCATGATAACAATAGAAAAGATAATTTAAAGAAAAATTAATAAAACAATAAATAATTAGAACATTACACATTCCGATGAAAACAACATAAATAACTAAATGTGCACCAATGTGTGTGAAATGAACTTTTATGGTAAAATATTAAAACATTGGACCTCATAAAAATAAGATACTATTGTAATTAAAGGAAGTTTCTGTATCCAGAAAAACATTTCCAACAATGAACCTTCAAAAATTATAAATAGCATTTTCAAGAAGTAAATTGAAAAATACTAGACTTACAAAATGAAATGATTTTAATTTAATAACTGGCAACTGCAAGAACTTGGCAATAAAATTTAAATTCTTTTCGCGTAAATGAAACTTTCGATTCAGTTCCTATACATTGAGAACATACCTTGATAAAATCTCTAGAGGCTAGAAATGTCTGTAAAAACAAAAGAACTCAGAAGATAAGAAAAATAATTGAAAGTTCTTCAAGTTAAAATAGAATTAAGTATATAAATCTGGGTAAAGCCCTAAATAAGCATTTTAATTGCTGTAAATAACATTTTTGCTTTTTATAATTTTTAAACTGCAAGCAAAAACCATCTGCAAAACCTGCTAATAAATTGGAAACTATCTGCATACAGCGTACATTTATATTCTACTATTCCGGTACTACTTATGGTCATCCATGTAACACTCAGAAAACTTGAAAATTTCAACGGCCTGGAGCAGGAATCGAACCCTCCTCTCCCAATTTCTGTTCGAGTATACTAATCGTTACACCACCCAGGATAGTGAAGTTTCAAGCAACTGAGACTAAACAAACTTAGCTTAGGAATCTGAACAAATTCAGATTTTTGCTAGTCGAAGCATCCTTGCTTCTTCATAGCATTTTTGACCCATCTCTTATCCAGAAACGGATGTAGGTCGGAATTCACCAGTACCACAGATCAGAGCTGCCGTTGCATTGTCATCAAGCTGGGTCCTTGGGACTCAGAGATTTTTAAAAAGTGGGTACTTGGTGAGATATTCTGTGTCCTTTTAAAAAAATCAGGAGAAAACGAATTTTTATACTTACATAAACAAATGAAAAATGAATGCTGTACATTGTTTGACACTTTAATTTATGCTCTTTGAAAGCAATCTTTAGAAAAAATCAAGTACTGACAGAATTAAATTTTACCATTTTCAACAAAATTTTATCATAATGGAACTACACAAAATCAATGCATTTTAAAAAAGTCAGCTCAGAACACCAGAGTGGTTTTTATTTTTCAAAACACAGGAACTGTGTGATAACTACTCTTGGACAGTTTTTTTGACTTTTAACGAACAATCATTGAAGTAGACGTACAACTTTTAGTAGCTCTAGTATAATCATTCACATTGCTCTTATAAAATGTAAGTTTGTTTGCTTTTCAAATTTCAACTGTTCCAATATCAATTAAAAGAGCTGAAAGGCTTAATAAATTAATCAGGACATTTTAATCTTACATTGTATATTTACATAATCTTGATGGACAGTGTGTTGGATGTTTCCATTCTTTCCCTAATCCTCACGAATTTGACTTTTGCCAAATGGCATGTTAAAAAATCCAAAATAAAATGTGGGTCCCAAAGGGTGCATACAATTTGTAATAATGGGTCATTTTTTTTTTTTTGGTTTTGGGGTAATTTACACGCTTAATGGCAGTGCTGCAGATAATACAAGAAAACTCAGGAGTGGTGCATTCGACACTTTCCACGAGTCATAACATTTGCAAAATGGCCTTCATGGTTACTGGATTTAAATGTGATGGAATACTCAATGTGGTCCATGTTGGAGGCCAGGGATTATGTGAAGCGACACAGAAATCTGAAGTCTCTCAAGAGAGCTCTTACTAGGAAATGGGACACAATCACGTCTCAAGAAGTACAGCAAGTAGTCATCAGTTTCGTTAAGAGGCTAAAGCTCTGTATCAAAGCCAAAGTTGGCCATTTTGAAAATATGTAAATGTGCTTTGTCAACAAGATCATGCACTTGCAGAATGTACATGGTTTTACATTCTTATTCATAAAAATCTGATTTCATGTACAAATGTGTGTCCAGGTTATTTATTGTCACCCTGTATAGTTACTTCTGTTAAAATCAGCAAAGAAAAATCTTGTTTTAATCTGAAACTCCATGTAAATTGCAAAATTTATTTTAGACAATGCATTATTATTTTTTTCTTGATGATAGAAAAGAAAATGGAAGTAAACACCTAAACTTTGGTAATCTGTATAGAATTTTGATACAATTTTAATTCAAAGTAGCTAAAGTGCTAAAAGCCACCCCGGTGGCACAGTGGTCTAAGCGATGTTTCTGATCATTCTTCTGAAAGGGATCCGGGTTTGAATCCTTAAGAAGCACAGATGTTGTGTTTGTTTAACGGCACTGGCTCTCTACCTTCCCTGAAACCAGTGGCCCTAAATTAGGGACGGGCACCTGCTTATAGCCCATCGAGTTGCTCACAGTGGTCGGGGTTTTTTTTATTTTTGATTGGAGGTTTAACGACCACCGTGAGCAACTCAACGGGCTATAAGCAGTCGCCTGTCCCTAATTTAGGGTCACTGGTTCCAGGGAAGGGAGAGAGCCAGTGCCGTAAGACAAACACAACATCCATGCCTCACCGGGATTCGAACCCGGACCCCGTTCGAACGAATGATCAGAGGCCATCGCTTAGACCACTGCGCCACCGGGGCGGCCGTTTTATTTTTTGATTGGAGGTTTAACGACCACCGTGAGTAACTCAATAGGCTATAAGCAGTCGCCCGTCCCTAATTTAGGGCCACTGGTTCCAGGGAGCCAGTGCCACGCAACATCCGTGCCTCCTCACCTGATCCCTTTTGGATGAATGATCAGAGGCCATCGCTTAGACCACTGTGCCAGGGCGGTGGTAGTTATATTTCCAATAAAAAAAAATTTAAAAGATTAAAAAAAAAATCCAAGCTTAAATACTGTCTGTATGTATATTGTTTAACAACAATGAGATGCCTGCTTCGGTTGTTTTTATTAAAACATTCGAACTCCATGTTTACATAATTGCACCTAATATGAGATGTCCACCCGTCTCCGTCATTTGGCCGAAAACATGCAATTGTTATAAGAAAAAAATCCTAAACATACGAACCTGTAACAATACACATAGTTTCCTTCGTGGAACTCTCGGATAAATTCTTTAAAACGCCTTTGGACTGCTAGTAAGTCTACTTGATCGGTATTAACAGGATCATCAAATCCGAAGTTATCGCTGTAATAAACACCTAAATCATCAACACCCGCCATAATGATTACCAATGTACTTTCGGATTTTAAATCCGATAAACACAAAGCATATACTGACAGACCTATTGAAAATACTTCGCGTCGAAGTCTTTGAGAGACGCGGGAAATAGAAATACGGGAAATAAAACGGCTGCGGTCAAAAGTGTGTTAATTTTATTCCAGAGGAGTAACGTGACTGAAGAAGTGAGAATAGGCGGAGGAAAATTACGTCACAAACTTGAGGCACTTTGAGCAGACGACTTTAGTATATAGAAACTAACGATAAAAAACGGGTTAATGTACGCCAGATTGATGAGAAAGACGGTAAAATTAAAAGTCCGTTTAGATAAAGTCCGCCTAATAAACGACTTTTTTTTTTTTTTTTTTTTTTTGATTGGAGGTTTAACGACCACCGTGAGCAACTCAATGGGCTGTAAGCAGTCGGCCGTCCCTAATTTAGGGTCACTGGTTCCAGGGAAGGGAGAGAACCAGTGCCGTTAGACAAACACAACATCCATGACTCACCGGGATTCGAACCCGGACCCCGTTCGGACGAATGATCAGAGGCCATCGCTTAGATCACTGCGCCACCGGGGAGGCAAAACGTATTTCTCAGAAGACTTTACTATAGTGGCTGGAAGAGATAGTGTGCTGTGCGATAATACCTCACTGTTTAAATTTCAGTTCCCTCTTTTCATGAAACGGCTAGATGGCGCTCCTGCGAGCTTCGATGACATGTTTTTTTTTTTATTGGAGGTATAACGACCACTGTGAGCAACTCAATGGGCTATAAGAAGTCGCCCGTCCCTAATTTAGGGTCACTGGTTCCAGGGAAGGGAGAGAACCAGTGCCGTAAGACAAACACAACATCCATGCCTCACCGGGATTCGAACTCGGACCAATTTCGGGCGAATGATCAGAGGCCATCGCTTAGACCACTGCGCCACCGGGGCGGCGATATGATTCCGAAACGGTAACATGCTTTTCTATGGCGTGTTTGGTGGATAGCGAGTAAAAAAGTAATTTTTTTGGTAGATCGATCATGAAACGCAGTAATAATAAGAGCGTATCTTTGAGAACGTGTTTTATACCTGGATGTAGCTGCGGTTACAGATCTTGTAAACAAAAAGTAACTCTGTTTTCCGTGCCAAAGATGAGGCAAGGCGGGAGGAATAAAGCAAGGCAATTCCTCGTGGTGACAAACCGCTAGAACAGAAGTGTATGTTATGTGAACGTCATTTTAGCCGCCCCGGTGGCGCAGTGGTCAAAGGCGCTGGCCTCTGATCATTCGTTCGTAAGGGTTCCGGGTTCGAATCCCGTTGAGGCATGGATGTTGTGTTTGTCTTACGCCACTGGCTCTCTCCCTTCCCTGGAACCAGTGACCCTAAATTAGCGACGGGCGACTGCTTATAGCCCATTGAGTTGCTCACGGTCATCGTTAAACCTCCAATAAAAAAAAAAACAAAAAAAGTCATTTTAATGAACGTTTTCTGGACAGAAATTTTAAAACGCTTATTAAATGATGAAATAATATTAACGCCCAGAACTCGGACAGTACTTTTAGATAATGCTGTGCCCATAATTTCCCCAGTACAAGATAAAATTGAAAAAAAAGACTTTTTGTTTTGTTTTATCTAATGTAAGTTGGTGAGTACATGGTTTTTCATGTTATTTAGACAATAATAAAAAATTAAAATTTCCGAGGGCTCCATTATTGCTCCCCCATATAAATCATCATCATCATCATTGTCAACCATTATCAATCCACTGCTGGACGAAGGTCTCCCCAAGTTTCCTCCACAACAGTCTGTCTTGTGCCAGTCTCCTCCATGTCACTCCCGCATATTTACGAATTTCATCCACCCATCTCCCATGTGGTCTTTTTCTGGGTCTTTTCCTGTCCCTTGGAATCCAATCTAAAATTTCGGCTGTCCATCTATGGTCTGTCCTTCTGGCAGTATGTCCAGCCCATTGCCATTTCAGGGATTTAACTCTGATCATGATGTCTTCCACTCTTGTCATTTTTCGGATCCACGTGTTCCTCTTCTTATCTCTCCTGGTTACACCAAGCATGCACCTCTCCATGCTGCTTTGAGTTGTCTGCAGCCTTTGTATGTCTCTTTTAGTTAAGGTCCACGTCTCTGCACCATACGTAAGCACTGGAAGGATGCATTGATCAAACACTTTTCTTTTAAGACATAATGGCATATTGCTCTTGAAAATTATGCCGTTTCTTCCAAAAGCTCTCCAGGCAAGTTTTGTACGCCGATTAATTTCTTCATCAATGTGACCCTCACTTGATATCTGCTGTCCAAGATAAACATACGTGTCTGTTATCTCCAGCTTTTCTCCATCAATCGATAAATCTTCATTTCTTGTAAAAGCATTGAACATCACTTTTGTCTTCTGAAAGTTCATTTTTAATCCCACTTCTTTACTCTTGTCAGCAAGTTCTTGGATCATACTCTGCAGCTCTGATGGGGTAGTTGCAAAAATGACTACGTCATCAGCAAAACGAAGGTGGGTTAGATAATCTCCATTAATCTTTATCCCTTTGTTTTCCCAGTTCAGTGATTGAAAGACATTTTCCAATGTGGCATTAAAGAGCTTCGGAGATATGGTGTCACCTTGTCTCACTCCCTTTCCAATTTTTATGTGTGTTGTATTTTCAAACAGCCGAATCTTTGCACTTGCATTTTCATAGATGTTATTAATAATATTAATGTATGCATCTTCAATACCGCAGGATTTCAGAGCCGTGGTAACTGCTGATGGTTTCACCGAATCAAAGGCTTTTTCATAATCGATAAAAGCCATGCACAATGGAAGTTCATATTCCCTCGCTCTTTCAATTAGTTCTCTCAGTACGTGGATATGATCTATTGTGCTGTAGCCACTCCTGAATCCAGCTTGTTCTCTCGGTGGAGCCATGTCCAGTGTTACCTTCAAGCGGTGTGAAAGAACTTTAGTGAAGATTTTATAAACCACTGATAGGAGGCTGATAGGTCTGTAGTTCCTGAGATCCTCAATGTCACCTTTTTTATGTAGCAGGGTCATTGTAGCATTGTTCCAATCCTCAGGAATCTTCCCTTCATTAAGGCATCGAGTGAAAATTTGGGCGAGTACTGTTTCAATTTCTCCACTTGCTTCTTGTATGATGTCTATAGTAATTCCATCTTCTCCTGGAGCTTTCCCCCGCTTCATGTTCTTGATTGCATGAGCAACTTCTGCTGGGAGGACTGGAAGAACTCTGGTACCTTTCATGATGTCTGAAGTACATGTATCATCCCTTTCATATAATTTGGAGTAGAAATCTTTCACTCTTGTCAAAATTTCACCTCTATTTCTTGTTATAGAACCATCTTCTTTTCTCAGAGCCATAATCTGTTTTCTTCCCTTACTGAGATGTCCCTTTGCTATCTTTAGGCTTTGGTTGTTTTCAATTGCTTTCCTCACTAGCTCACAGTTGAATTTCCTTACGTCTTCAGTGATACTTTTTCGTGCTGTCTTGCATAGCTCTATATATTCCACTTTGGAAGTCACATCTTCTTTAGTTGTCCTCATCTCTCTTCTTTTTTGCATCAACATTTTGGTTTTTCCTGATAATTTGTTTACATGCAACTTGTTCTTAGACCCAGCTAATTTTGTTGCTGTTTCCATAAGAGCTTTGGTTACTTTTCTGTTAACTTCCGAAATATCCACTTCTTCCGATGTTAGGCCTTCTAAAGCAGAGAATCTGTTCTTCAGTTCCAACTTGAAAGTATTATGGTGTTTTTTAAGGTTGGTTATGTCAATACATTTTGTTTGTCTTATGAGCTTGCCACGTTCCAGCTTAGTGTTGAGGTGCATCTTACATCTCCCCAATCTATGGTCACTACCTGTGTTGAACTTGTTCAGCACACTGCAGTCTTCGATGACGAATTTTTTGTTACACATAATAAAATCAATTTCACTTGTCGTCCCAATTGGATGTCTCCATGTCCATTTCCTGTGTGGCTTTTTCTTGAAAAAGGAATTCAAGATGAAAAATCCTTCCGCCTCTGCAAACTCAACGAGAGTATTTCCACGCTGGTTTCTGTTGCCGTGACCGAATTTACCTACTGAAGTTTCATTCTGTTGCCGGTGCCCTATTTTTGCATTGAAATATCCCATAATTATCTTCAAGTGCTGCTTACCTTTATTATTTAGATGACGAATTTCCTCATAAAATTCTTCAATTTCTTCTTCAGGATGACTTGTGGTGGGTGCATAAGTTTGAATAATCTGAGCCTGGTATCTTCTCGAGAGTTGGATAACAAGCCGTGCAGCTCTGTCAGAGGAACTTTCAACTTCTACAACTTTATCCTTCAGTTTCTTGTTTATTATAAATCCAACACCACTAGTTCTGCCAGTATCTGTCCCACGATAGTAGAAGAGATGTCCACTTTTCAGTTCGATGAGATCTTCTCCTTTTCTCCTTAACTCACTTAGCCCCACGATGTCCCACTTGATCCTTTGTAGTTCCTCTTCCAATTCAAGAAGCCTTGAATCAGAAGATAGGGAGCGTCCATTGTAAGTAGTCAAGGTCAGCATCAGATGGCAGCCTAGTCCGGTCCTCCGGGGATTCTTAGCACCCTCTGCCTTCATGTCGCACTGGCCGCTGCCTTGGCCAGGTACATTCCAGCTGCCGGAGACTGAGGGCCAAGATTTAAGTTGTGGAATCATTTTGGAGGGGGTTGGCCATAACTCACCACGCTGGCCAAGCGGGTTGGTGAGTGTGGGATAGAATTTCCTCTGATCCCGATGGTATAGTTATACCGCTATGGGCGGTCGTCAGAGCCCCTTTAGTGGGAACAGGATGCACCACGAGAAGGCGGGGTTGACATTTGTCAAGGAGAGGCTGTGATGTTACGCATCACCTGACCTTGCAGCAATTATTGCATTGTTCATTGTGAGATGGTTGAAGTCCAATTGTTAGAACCAATGATGAATTGCTAAAAAAAAATATTCAAAGCAAACAGAACATAAATTCTGAATTTGCTTGTACTACTCAGAGTTGTAAAAAATAAAATGTATCTGCGTACACAACCATTGAAACAGAAAACTTGCTGCAAACCCACAAAGCACGAACCATGATAACAATAGAAAAAGATAATTTAAAGAAAAATTAATAAAACAATAAATAATTAGAACATTACACATTCCGATGAAAACAACATAAATAACTAAATGTGCACCAATGTGTGTGAAATGAACTTTTATGGTAAAATATTAAAACATTGGACCTCATAAAAATAAGATACTATTGTAATTAAAGGAAGTTTCTGTATCCAGAAAAACATTTCCAACAATGAACCTTCAAAAATTATAAATAGCATTTTCAAGAAGTAAATTGAAAAATACTAGACTTACAAAATGAAATGATTTTAATTTAATAACTGGCAACTGCAAGAACTTGGCAATAAAATTTAAATTCTTTTCGCGTAAATGAAACTTTCGATTCAGTTCCTATACATTGAGAACATACCTTGATAAAATCTCTAGAGGCTAGAAATGTCTGTAAAAACAAAAGAACTCAGAAGATAAGAAAAATAATTGAAAGTTCTTCAAGTTAAAATAGAATTAAGTATATAAATCTGGGTAAAGCCCTAAATAAGCATTTTAATTGCTGTAAATAACATTTTTGCTTTTTATAATTTTTAAACTGCAAGCAAAAACCATCTGCAAAACCTGCTAATAAATTGGAAACTATCTGCATACAGCGTACATTTATATTCTACTATTCCGGTACTACTTATGGTCATCCATGTAACACTCAGAAAACTTGAAAATTTCAACGGCCTGGAGCAGGAATCGAACCCTCCTCTCCCAATTTCTGTTCGAGTATACTAATCGTTACACCACCCAGGATAGTGAAGTTTCAAGCAACTGAGACTAAACAAACTTAGCTTAGGAATCTGAACAAATTCAGATTTTTGCTAGTCGAAGCATCCTTGCTTCTTCATAGCATTTTTGACCCATCTCTTATCCAGAAACGGATGTAGGTCGGAATTCACCAGTACCACAGATCAGAGCTGCCGTTGCATTGTCATCAAGCTGGGTCCTTGGGACTCAGAGATTTTTAAAAAGTGGGTACTTGGTGAGATATTCTGTGTCCTTTTAAAAAAATCAGGAGAAAACGAATTTTTATACTTACATAAACAAATGAAAAATGAATGCTGTACATTGTTTGACACTTTAATTTATGCTCTTTGAAAGCAATCTTTAGAAAAAATCAAGTACTGACAGAATTAAATTTTACCATTTTCAACAAAATTTTATCATAATGGAACTACACAAAATCAATGCATTTTAAAAAAGTCAGCTCAGAACACCAGAGTGGTTTTTATTTTTCAAAACACAGGAACTGTGTGATAACTACTCTTGGACAGTTTTTTTGACTTTTAACGAACAATCATTGAAGTAGACGTACAACTTTTAGTAGCTCTAGTATAATCATTCACATTGCTCTTATAAAATGTAAGTTTGTTTGCTTTTCAAATTTCAACTGTTCCAATATCAATTAAAAGAGCTGAAAGGCTTAATAAATTAATCAGGACATTTTAATCTTACATTGTATATTTACATAATCTTGATGGACAGTGTGTTGGATGTTTCCATTCTTTCCCTAATCCTCACGAATTTGACTTTTGCCAAATGGCATGTTAAAAAAATCCAAAATAAAATGTGGGTCCCAAAGGGTGCATACAATTTGTAATAATGGGTCATTTTTTTTTTTGGTTTTGGGGTAATTTACACGCTTAATGGCAGTGCTGCAGATAATACAAGAAAACTCAGGAGTGGTGCATTCGACACTTTCCACGAGTCATAACATTTGCAAAATGGCCTTCATGGTTACTGGATTTAAATGTGATGGAATGCTCAATGTGGTCCATGTTGGAGGCCAGGGATTATGTGAAGCGACACAGAAATCTGAAGTCTCTCAAGAGAGCTCTTACTAGGAAATGGGACACAATCACGTCTCAAGAAGTACAGCAAGTAGTCATCAGTTTCGTTAAGAGGCTAAAGCTCTGTATCAAAGCCAAAGTTGGCCATTTTGAAAATATGTAAATGTGCTTTGTCAACAAGATCATGCACTTGCAGAATGTACATGGTTTTACATTCTTATTCATAAAAATCTGATTTCATGTACAAATGTGTGTCCAGGTTATTTATTGTCACCCTGTATAGTTACTTCTGTTAAAATCAGCAAAGAAAAATCTTGTTTTAATCTGAAACTCCATGTAAATTGCAAAATTTATTTTAGACAATGCATTATTATTTTTTTCTTGATGATAGAAAAGAAAATGGAAGTAAACACCTAAACTTTGGTAATCTGTATAGAATTTTGATACAATTTTAATTCAAAGTAGCTAAAGTGCTAAAAGCCACCCCGGTGGCACAGTGGTCTAAGCGATGTTTCTGATCATTCTTCTGAAAGGGATCCGGGTTTGAATCCTTAAGAAGCACAGATGTTGTGTTTGTTTAACGGCACTGGCTCTCTACCTTCCCTGAAACCAGTGGCCCTAAATTAGGGACGGGCACCTGCTTATAGCCCATCGAGTTGCTCACAGTGGTCGGGGTTTTTTTTATTTTTGATTGGAGGTTTAACGACCACCGTGAGCAACTCAACGGGCTATAAGCAGTCGCCTGTCCCTAATTTAGGGTCACTGGTTCCAGGGAAGGGAGAGAGCCAGTGCCGTAAGACAAACACAACATCCATGCCTCACCGGGATTCGAACCCGGACCCCGTTCGAACGAATGATCAGAGGCCATCGCTTAGACCACTGCGCCACCGGGGCGGCCGTTTTATTTTTTGATTGGAGGTTTAACGACCACCGTGAGTAACTCAATAGGCTATAAGCAGTCGCCCGTCCCTAATTTAGGGCCACTGGTTCCAGGGAGCCAGTGCCACGCAACATCCGTGCCTCCTCACCTGATCCCTTTTGGATGAATGATCAGAGGCCATCGCTTAGACCACTGTGCCAGGGCGGTGGTAGTTATATTTCCAATAAAAAAAAAAAAATTTAAAAGATTAAAAAAAAAATCCAAGCTTAAATACTGTCTGTATGTATATTGTTTAACAACAATGAGATGCCTGCTTCGGTTGTTTTTATTAAAACATTCGAACTCCATGTTTACATAATTGCACCTAATATGAGATGTCCACCCGTCTCCGTCATTTGGCCGAAAACATGCAATTGTTATAAGAAAAAAAAATCCTAAACATACGAACCTGTAACAATACACATAGTTTCCTTCGTGGAACTCTCGGATAAATTCTTTAAAACGCCTTTGGACTGCTAGTAAGTCTACTTGATCGGTATTAACAGGATCATCAAATCCGAAGTTATCGCTGTAATAAACACCTAAATCATCAACACCCGCCATAATGATTACCAATGTACTTTCGGATTTTAAATCCGATAAACACAAAGCATATACTGACAGACCTATTGAAAATACTTCGCGTCGAAGTCTTTGAGAGACGCGGGAAATAGAAATACGGGAAATAAAACGGCTGCGGTCAAAAGTGTGTTAATTTTATTCCAGAGGAGTAACGTGACTGAAGAAGTGAGAATAGGCGGAGGAAAATTACGTCACAAACTTGAGGCACTTTGAGCAGACGACTTTAGTATATAGAAACTAACGATAAAAAACGGGTTAATGTACGCCAGATTGATGAGAAAGACGGTAAAATTAAAAGTCCGTTTAGATAAAGTCCGCCTAATAAACGACTTTTTTTTTTTTTTTTGATTGGAGGTTTAACGACCACCGTGAGCAACTCAATGGGCTGTAAGCAGTCGGCCGTCCCTAATTTAGGGTCACTGGTTCCAGGGAAGGGAGAGAACCAGTGCCGTTAGACAAACACAACATCCATGACTCACCGGGATTCGAACCCGGACCCCGTTCGGACGAATGATCAGAGGCCATCGCTTAGATCACTGCGCCACCGGGGAGGCAAAACGTATTTCTCAGAAGACTTTACTATAGTGGCTGGAAGAGATAGTGTGCTGTGCGATAATACCTCACTGTTTAAATTTCAGTTCCCTCTTTTCATGAAACGGCTAGATGGCGCTCCTGCGAGCTTCGATGACATGTTTTTTTTTTTTTTATTGGAGGTATAACGACCACTGTGAGCAACTCAATGGGCTATAAGAAGTCGCCCGTCCCTAATTTAGGGTCACTGGTTCCAGGGAAGGGAGAGAACCAGTGCCGTAAGACAAACACAACATCCATGCCTCACCGGGATTCGAACTCGGACCAATTTCGGGCGAATGATCAGAGGCCATCGCTTAGACCACTGCGCCACCGGGGCGGCGATATGATTCCGAAACGGTAACATGCTTTTCTATGGCGTGTTTGGTGGATAGCGAGTAAAAAAGTAATTTTTTTGGTAGATCGATCATGAAACGCAGTAATAATAAGAGCGTATCTTTGAGAACGTGTTTTATACCTGGATGTAGCTGCGGTTACAGATCTTGTAAACAAAAAGTAACTCTGTTTTCCGTGCCAAAGATGAGGCAAGGCGGGAGGAATAAAGCAAGGCAATTCCTCGTGGTGACAAACCGCTAGAACAGAAGTGTATGTTATGTGAACGTCATTTTAGCCGCCCCGGTGGCGCAGTGGTCAAAGGCGCTGGCCTCTGATCATTCGTTCGTAAGGGTTCCGGGTTCGAATCCCGTTGAGGCATGGATGTTGTGTTTGTCTTACGCCACTGGCTCTCTCCCTTCCCTGGAACCAGTGACCCTAAATTAGCGACGGGCGACTGCTTATAGCCCATTGAGTTGCTCACGGTCATCGTTAAACCTCCAATAAAAAAAAAAACAAAAAAAAAGTCATTTTAATGAACGTTTTCTGGACAGAAATTTTAAAACGCTTATTAAATGATGAAATAATATTAACGCCCAGAACTCGGACAGTACTTTTAGATAATGCTGTGCCCATAATTTCCCCAGTACAAGATAAAATTGAAAAAAAAAAGACTTTTTGTTTTGTTTTATCTAATGTAAGTTGGTGAGTACATGGTTTTTCATGTTATTTAGACAATAATAAAAAATTAAAATTTCCGAGGGCTCCATTATTGCTCCCCCATATAAATCATCATCATCATCATTGTCAACCATTATCAATCCACTGCTGGACGAAGGTCTCCCCAAGTTTCCTCCACAACAGTCTGTCTTGTGCCAGTCTCCTCCATGTCACTCCCGCATATTTACGAATTTCATCCACCCATCTCCCATGTGGTCTTTTTCTGGGTCTTTTCCTGTCCCTTGGAATCCAATCTAAAATTTCGGCTGTCCATCTATGGTCTGTCCTTCTGGCAGTATGTCCAGCCCATTGCCATTTCAGGGATTTAACTCTGATCATGATGTCTTCCACTCTTGTCATTTTTCGGATCCACGTGTTCCTCTTCTTATCTCTCCTGGTTACACCAAGCATGCACCTCTCCATGCTGCTTTGAGTTGTCTGCAGCCTTTGTATGTCTCTTTTAGTTAAGGTCCACGTCTCTGCACCATACGTAAGCACTGGAAGGATGCATTGATCAAACACTTTTCTTTTAAGACATAATGGCATATTGCTCTTGAAAATTATGCCGTTTCTTCCAAAAGCTCTCCAGGCAAGTTTTGTACGCCGATTAATTTCTTCATCAATGTGACCCTCACTTGATATCTGCTGTCCAAGATAAACATACGTGTCTGTTATCTCCAGCTTTTCTCCATCAATCGATAAATCATTTCTTGTAAAAGCATTGAACATCACTTTTGTCTTCTGAAAGTTCATTTTTAATCCCACTTCTTTACTCTTGTCAGCAAGTTCTTGGATCATACTCTGCAGCTCTGATGGGGTAGTTGCAAAAATGACTACGTCATCAGCAAAACGAAGGTGGGTTGGATAATCTCCATTAATCTTTATCCCTTTGTTTTCCCAGTTCAGTGATTGAAAGACATTTTCCAATGTGGCATTAAAGAGCTTCGGAGATATGGTGTCACTTTGTCTCACTCCCTTTCCAATTTTTATGTGTGTTGTATTTTCAAACAGCCGAATCTTTGCACTTGCATTTTCATAGATGTTATTAATAATATTAATGTATGCATCTTCAATACCGCAGGATTTCAGAGCCGTGGTAACTGCTGATGGTTTCACCGAATCAAAGGCTTTTTCATAATCGATAAAAGCCATGCACAATGGAAGTTCATATTCCCTCGCTCTTTCAATTAGTTCTCTCAGTACGTGGATATGATCTATTGTGCTGTAGCCACTCCTGAATCCAGCTTGTTCTCTCGGTTGAGCCATGTCCAGTGTTACCTTCAAGCGGTGTGAAAGAACTTTAGTGAAGATTTTATAAACCACTGATAGGAGGCTGATAGGTCTGTAGTTCCTGAGATCCTCAATGTCACCTTTTTTATGTAGCAGGGTCATTGTAGCATTGTTCCAATCCTCAGGAATCTTCCCTTCATTAAGGCATCGAGTGAAAATTTGGGCGAGTACTGTTTCAATTTCTCCACTTGCTTCTTGTATGATGTCTATAGTAATTCCATCTTCTCCTGGAGCTTTCCCCCGCTTCATGTTCTTGATTGCATGAGCAACTTCTGCTGGGAGGACTGGAAGAACTCTGGTACCTTTCATGATGTCTGAAGTACATGTATCATCCCTTTCATATAATTTGGAGTAGAAATCTTTCACTCTTGTCAAAATTTCACCTCTATTTCTTGTTATAGAACCATCTTCTTTTCTCAGAGCCATAATCTGTTTTCTTCCCTTACTGAGATGTCCCTTTGCTATCTTTAGGCTTTGGTTGTTTTCAATTGCTTTCCTCACTAGCTCACAGTTGAATTTCCTTACGTCTTCAGTGATACTTTTTCGTGCTGTCTTGCATAGCTCTATATATTCCACTTTGGAAGTCACATCTTCTTTAGTTGTCCTCATCTCTCTTCTTTTTTGCATCAGCATTTTGGTTTTTCCTGATAATTTGTTTACATGCAACTTGTTCTTAGACCCAGCTAATTTTGTTGCTGTTTCCATAAGAGCTTTGGTTACTTTTCTGTTAACTTCCGAAATATCCACTTCTTCCGATGTTAGGCCTTCTAAAGCAGAGAATCTGTTCTTCAGTTCCAACTTGAAAGTATTATGGTGTTTTTTAAGGTTGGTTATGTCAATACATTTTGTTTGTCTTATGAGCTTGCCACGTTCCAGCTTAGTGTTGAGGTGCATCTTACATCTCCCCAATCTATGGTCACTACCTGTGTTGAACTTGTTCAGCACACTGCAGTCTTCGATGACGAATTTTTTGTTACACATAATAAAATCAATTTCACTTGTCGTCCCAATTGGATGTCTCCATGTCCATTTCCTGTGTGGCTTTTTCTTGAAAAAGGAATTCAAGATGAAAAATCCTTCCGCCTCTGCAAACTCAACGAGAGTATTTCCACGCTGGTTTCTGTTGCCGTGACCGAATTTACCTACTGAAGTTTCATTCTGTTGCCGGTGCCCTATTTTTGCATTGAAATATCCCATAATTATCTTCAAGTGCTGCTTACCTTTATTATTTAGATGACGAATTTCCTCATAAAATTCTTCAATTTCTTCTTCAGGATGACTTGTGGTGGGTGCATAAGTTTGAATAATCTGAGCCTGGTATCTTCTCGAGAGTTGGATAACGAGTCGTGCAGCTCTGTCAGAGGAACTTTCAACTTCTACCACTTTATCCTTCAGTTTCTTGTTTATTATAAATCCAACACCACTAGTTCTGCCAGTATCTGTCCCACGATAGTAGAAGAGATGTCCACTTTTCAGTTCAATGAGATCTTCTCCTTTTCTCCTTACCTCACTTAGCCCGACGATGTCCCACTTGATCCTTTGTAGTTCCTCTTCCAATTCAAGAAGCCTTGAATCAGAAGATAGGGAGCGTCCGTTGTAGGTAGCCAAGGTCAGCATCAAATGGCAGCCTAGTCCGGTCCTCCGGGGATTCTTAGCACCCTCTGCCTTCATGTCGCACTGGCCGCTGCCTTGGCCAGGTACATTCCAGCTGCCGGAGACTGAGGGCCAAGATTTAAGTTGTAGAGTCATTTTGGAGGTGTTTGGCCATAACTCACCACGCTGGCCAAGCGGGTTGGTGAGTGTGGGATAGCATTTCCTCTGATCCCGATGGTATAGTTATACCGCTATTTGCGGTCGTCAGAGCCCCTTTAGTGGGAACAGGATGCACCACGAGAAGGCGGGGTTGACATTTGTCAAGGAGAGGCTGTGATGTTACGCATCACCTGACCTTACATCCCTATATATAGTATAGGTAAATCAGTGCCTTGAACTTTAATTTGTTCTGTAAACTTCATGCAGCCATGTATCACATTATCAAGTCACTAATGTGACACATACCTTACATTTTTTACTAAATTTCTGTCTGGATTTGTTTCGAGAAATATGGCTATCTCTGAAATCGTTTTGAACAAGTTACCAATAGTATTATTCGATCCAGGGTTTAATAAAATCCCATCTCAAACAATGTTTTTTATGTTTCAATTTTCCAATAAAATTTTGTTTTGGGATATCATTGAATTTCATTACTTTTATCTTTTAATCGCTAGCGAGATACGAACGGGACAGCAATTTAAAATCCTTGCTGAGAGAGAGATGTTTCCTGGAACGCTCATGAACGATCGAGCGTTCTAAGGGACACATAATTGTTAACATTTTACGGAAAAGTCACGTAAATTCAAGTGTTTAATTAAACATATAATTACGGAGAAAATTTGTGTCCAGTAATGTATTTGCACTTTTCATACATTCAATGCGAGATTACGCATTTCCTGATTAAAGTTGACGAAGCTTCCCCAAAACTCCCATTAGGAAGAATATTCATTTATATCTGTCCATGCATGATATTAATAACTTTTGGTTTAACTGCAGGATAACGAAAAAGTTAGTTTTTGGGCAAAATTTTAGTGTAATTACTGTCTTCAGCGTCTTCTGTGACTTCATGATTTCAAGAACCAGTCTGCAGAAGCGCACGGTACTGTCGATACACTATCTCTTCTAGCCACTATAACTTTAGTGTTCAAACGTCTCACCGACATGGCGGCAGTGACTGATTGGATGCGACTCGTCTCACATACCTCATCGACATGGAGGCAGAGGCTGCGATTGGCTGTGGCGTTGAACTGATCCTAGTCCGACACACAGCTGCACTATAAATTTTAGACTCCTTCTAAAGGAAAAAGAGTTGACGCGCTTTAACTTCTGTAAAGAAACTTCACCATTTCTGGAATTTCAATACCGCACAATTACGCAATATAATTAATAAAAAATCCTTGTGATAAACACAGATTTAGCACTGATGAAATCATAAACACCATGTATTCCTATGATAATTAGGTAAACAATCGGCCCACAACTCCCACACGCCCCTGGCGAGCTATTACATTAGCGATCGATTTTTCTGTTAACTCTAAGGGGAGTTTATTTTTGATTGGAGGTTTAACGACCACCGTGAGCAACTCAATGGACTATAAGCAGTCGCCCGTCCCTAATTTAGGGGCCGCCCCGGTGGCGCAGTGGTCTAAGCGATGGCCTCTGATCATTCGTCCGAAAGGGGTCCGGGTTTGAATCCCGGTGAGGCATGGATGTTGCGTTTGTCTTACGGCACTGGTTCTCTCCCTTCCCTGGAACCAGTGACCCTAAGTTAGGGACGGGCGACTGCTTATTTTTTTTTATTGGAGGTTTAACGACCACCGTGAGCAACTCGATGGGCTATAAGCAAGCGTCCGTCCCTAATTCAGGGTCACTGGTTTCAGGGAAGGAAGAGAGCCAGTGCCGTAAGACAAACACATTATCCATGCCTCACCGGGATTTGAACCCGGACCCCATTCGGACGAATGATCAGGAGCAATCGCTTAGACCACTGCGCCACCGGGGCGGCTATGGGGAGTTGTATCACCTGACTATTATACACCGTACCTCCTAGCTTGACACTTTAAAGGAAAGTTTGAGACAACGGCTCAGACACCATTTTCCTAAAATCTTCTACCATGATTTTATTTTAAGTCGTCATATTGAGTTTCGTTCAGCATTCTACCTTTGGAGAAAACTCAGAAATCGTTTTTTTTTCGTACGTAAGTTCTGTACAATTATTTTTCTTTTTTACCAAAGCAGAAGTTTAGCAATGTTGACCAAGGCCTAACCTCCAGACAACGATCACTTTTTTCTGGTCCGAGCAGCGCCCGTTATTCGGAGGTTTCACTGCATTAGAAGCAAGTTCTGTGGATGCGATTTGCAAGTGGTAATCGTGGTGGACCGGACATTACGTGAATCGCAAAATTGTGTTCGTTCCTGGTACACATTATAGGTTGTAAATATAGTCCATCTGTTCATGTATATGGGCTGGCATCGTGATTAAATGGTGAGCAGAAGATAGTTTTATCCTATTATCTCCCGTGCTTATTGCATTAAAGCACACATCCAAATCTTAAGTAATATTTTAAATTATATTCATCCGTAGGATTAAAAAACACATTCTTCATTAAGTAAGAGTCATCGAAACATATAATATACATACAGTGGTGTGGAAAAGTATTGCATCAGCCTCAAAAACCGTGAATTTTTAAGTTTAACTCTTCCTTAACTTACTCTCATTGTTAGTTTTTCATTTATATGCCATTAGATGCGAAAATGAATGAAGATTTCAAAAATGTCTTAGTTTTTCATGTAGCGACCTCTGTTCTTAAAATATAACATAAAATATGTTTTTTTTTATTGGAGGTTTAACGACAACCGTGAGCAACTCAATGGGCTATAAGCAGTCTTCCGTCCCTTATTTAGGGTCACTGGTTCCAGGGAAGGGAGAGAGCCAGTGCCGTAAGACAAACACAACATCCATGCCTCACCGGGATTCGAACCCAGACCCCGTTCGGACAAATGATCAGAGGCCATCGCTTAGACCACTGCGCCACCGGGGCGGCAATATGGGGTTTGATAAACTCGTTGAAATTCACGTTTGTTGCGTATCAGTTGTTACAGCCAATCATGCACATTCTTTTACCTGATTGGTTGCTTCTTAATGCTATCATATTCCTACTCCAGCCTTTATAACGGTTGTCGCAGAGCCACTAGAGTATTGTGGGCCGCGGGTGGCCTAATGGTCAGTGTTCGTGACTGCCATGGAGATAACTTCAGGTTAGATCCTGGGCAGGTACGAACGTTACTAAATACCCGTCGTGCGTCGGATGGGCACGTTAAGCCGTCGGACCCCGGGTATTGGCCCCCCGGTAATAAATAAAGGCGTCTTCCTCCCCCTGTTTACCTCGCTTTCGTGTGACTTTCCTATCGGGCACTCTAGCCCAAATCTCCTAGCTTCCTATTTCTAAGGGTTGTTTAAGACCTGGGGTCAGACACTCCCTTCCTAAAATCCTCTACATAGGATCAGATCACTAGAGTATTGTAGTGGTCGCTTCTTGTTGTTATTAGGGTATAATGTGTGTACATTCTCAATAATGGGTAAAACTGCAGAATTGTCCACAGCAGACAGAGTAAAAATAGTTGTTCTGCATGAAGAGGGATATTCTTCAAGACCTGAAAGAGTAGTATTAAGATACTGAAGAAAGTAAAAGACACTGGTGATATTAAAAACATGCTTCGCAGTCGAAGGCCCAAATCCACTATAACCAGGCACGACAGAGAACTGAGAAAGCTAAGCTTGGCAGACAGGGACTCAGTTCACATGAATTGCTTCAAGGATTATTGTTAGTACATCTACTGTTTGGAGGATGCTACTTCACGATTACTTACGTGACTTCAAAGGCAGGTCTAAACCACCGTGAACTGTTAATCAAAGACAGCGTAGACTTCAATGAGAAAAACAACATGTCTTTTGGACAACCAAGCAATGGAAAAATGTTATTTTCAGTAAAGAATCAGAATTTTTCCTTAATGGGAATCAGAGAAATTTTCCTTAATGGGAATAATACCTATGTAAGGAGATTCAAGAATGAAGATTTCTATCAAAGTTGCTCAGTGACTACTGTTAAGCATCCGGTGAAGGCCATGGTTTGGAGCTGCATGTGTGCAAATGGCGTTGGAGACCTTCATATTGTCAATGGCATGGTAAATGCCCAGAAATAAATCTAGATATTAGAAAACGAGATGCTATCATCATCTAGAAGACTTTATGACGGCAATTTAGTTTTTCAAGATGAAAATGCTCTCTGTCATCGTGCTAACGTAGTGAAAAAGTGGTTTCAGGTAAAAAAATGTTCAGCATCTTGATTGGTCATCACAGTCACCGGACTTCAACCCGATCAAACATTTGTGGTTCAAAGTGTCGTATGAACTATCAAAAAGGAAAAATGATCCTTTTCATAATAATTTCGACTTGATCATGATTTTTGCAATGTATCTTAAGGACAGAAGTAGCTACAGGAAAAACTTGAACATTTTTGAGATCTCCATTAAATTTTGCATCTAATGACATAGTCTAGACTATATGGAGGTTGGGGCATTAACTTAATATTCATTTTCTGCAGATAAGAAACGACAGAACTGGAAATGTGCGGCCTTGCATTGGGCAGCACATGAAAAGAAATGGGGAACCCAAGTTGAACAAAGTCGTTTCATTCCGGAATATACTGTTGAAATTGTGTGGATGATTTTGAAACGTGAACCATATCTTTGGTATCTCTAATCAACAGGTGTCTTCCTTCCCGTATAATAACACTTATTGTGTTGATATTTATCTTTGTAACACTCGTTGAAGGTCTTCCTCCATGCAAAATTAAAGCCGGCGACTCACGACCATCCATTAATTCTTTATGCCATCTGTAAATTGTTGATTTCCCTAGACATTCATCTTTCTAAGCCTTTTGCATAAGACGGAAAGTCTATCTGACAGACTTCTTAAGTCGAGAGCAAAATTTAATGTCGTATCTTTGTTCTTCTTTCACATCCATTTTTGTCCTAGATATTCATCTTTATAAACCTCTTGCATAAGACGTAAAGTCTCTCCAACAGACTTCTTAAGTCGACAGCAAAATTTATTGGCACATTATTGTTCCTTTTTCGCATCCAGTTTTTCGAAAATTCACAACGCGAAAACACTTGCTAGGGGTTTACGAAACAATGCTTATTAAACTGCGCCCTCCCGACGACGCATGCGTGATAAACAGTTGTGGCTGGTTGCTATGGTTACCACAACAACTACCTTTTTTCGAGACTCGTGCTAAGGTTTAAAGCAGTACAGCGCATTTTTTATTAAAACATTCTCAATTGTCTTGTAACAAGCTATGTATATACAGCTCACAGACACGTAGGAACAGATTCTACAATGTGTCGAATATCCTCCATTTGTATCTTGACCAATGCCCGCTACGGCAGCCCCGTCAGTTTAGCCTTAGTCCGTGGAGGAGGATCTGCAGTTCTCACATCCGGTTCTAGTATATCCCACAAATGTTCAATTGGGTTAGGGTCAGGGGAGTTTGGGGGCCAAGGGAGTGTGGAGAATCCATTATGGTGGCCCTTCGATCATTCAGTAGTCATAAGGGCACGATGACACGGTGCATTGTCCTCTTGAAAGATTGCACTGTCCTCCTGGACATATAGTTAAATATCGCCAGGAGGACTCCGTTAGGCCGTCCACTGTACGAATATACACTGTATTGACAAAAGTCACCTGACACCCCTTCAAAAGCAAATGAACGGATCCTCTGCATTGTTAAGCTGCGCGGTACAGCTGCAAACGGTATAAAAACAAGCCTGCAGCTGACCGCGGTCATATCGCACTATGAGGTTGAGTGAAAATGTCACGACGGGAGAGAACTGACTTTGAGAAAGGAATGATTATTGGGTGTTATGTTAGTGGCTTGTCCATAAGGGACACCGAGAGACGTTAAATGTTTGGATGTACTGAATAAGTGGAAGACACATGTTTTGGATGTACTGAATAAGTGAAAGACACATGGCATGCTTGAAGCAGCAAAACGTCGAAGCCTCAGGAGAATCGTTACAGCTAACCGACGGAGTACTACTACACAATACCTCAGTGTACAGGTTCAGTAAAAATGCTGGAACGTCGGTATGTACACATACCATTCGCACAGAACTTCATTCCATGGATTACCGTGGTCGTGCGGTTGCTCATAAGCCTTTCATCTCCACTCGGAATGCTACTCGTCGTTTAGCATGGCGTAAAGAACATTTATCGTAAACCGTAGATCAATGAAAACTGGTCCTATAGACTGATGAATCCAGATACATGATCCATCAGTCTGATGGCCGTGTGTGGGTATGGCGGCTGCCGGGGAAACGCTATTTACCACAGTGTATACTGTCCTTACGGTTAAGTTTGGAGCTGGCAGTGTACTCGTGTGAGGGTGTTTTTTGTGGTATGGTCCCGGCCATTATTATCGTGGACAAACCTGTTAACCAGCACGTATACCTCGATATTCTGAACAATTATGCCCTACCAACTCTGTGGCAATACTATGTAACCGAGCCTTGTTGTTGCCAGCAGGATAAAGCACCGAGGACTGTTACGGCGTGGTTTGACGATAATTCCGTACCGTGTGTGGACTGGCCAGCACAGATCCCTGATCTTAATCTCATAGAGCACCTATGGGGTGAATTAGAGCGCACATAAGAAGTTTGGAACCAAGGCCTACTACTAAGTAACAATTAGCGGCAGCATTGTGTACTGAATAGAAGCACATACCTATCGCTGTGTTCCAAAGCCTTGTCGAAAGCATGTCTCGATGGGTCAGTGCATGCATTTAGGTCAAAGGTGGACTCACGCCGTACTAATATATGTCAATAAATGCTACGTTGTGTTTCTCTTCTAGATGTCCGGTGACTTTTGTCATATAGTGTATAAAACTGGATGTGTTCCTAATGCAAAGCTAACGCAATGTATATAATGGGTTGGAAAGAAAGTAATGTTCGATGACGGAACAACATATTAAAGTTTTGTCGCGATAGAAGCATTTTTATTCAAGTTATAAGGATAATGGCTGTGGAATAAATCTCGCTCCTGTGCCATGACCTTTGACCCCATTTCGATTATATTAAACAGAACCGGTTCAGTATACCTCCGGAACAACATGATAAAGTTTTGTCGCAATTGAAGCATTTTTTACATAAATTATGACGCATAAGGGCGATGGAACGGATCCCGCCCCCTATGTCCTGACCTTTAACCCCATTTTGTCCATTTTCAATATGGTTCGTCCCCAGTTTGTCCCCTACCACATACTAAAATTTCATTGGAATCGAACCATTTTTACGCGAGTTTTCCTGCGGACAGACAGACAGACGGACAAAGCTGGAGCATATACGCTTCTTCAACCTACTGTTGGAAAGCGTAAAAAAGATATACGAAGGCTACAGACAATTGAAAGAAGTATAGTGATATGCATGCTTGGTGTGAATTTATCAGTTTTGATAAATCTATTGTAAAAGTACGTAACCAGGAAAGATAAGAGGAACTTGTGGATCAAGAAAATGAAGAATGGGAGCCATCGTGCTCAAAGAGCAAGTCCCTGAAATGGTAATGGGCTGGACATATTGCTCGAAGAACTGAACACCGATGTACAACGGAAATTTTAGGCTGGATACCGAGGGACAGAAAAAACTCAAAAGAAGACCGCACGGGAAGTGGGCGAATGAATTTCGAAAGCATGCGGAGTGACATGGAGGAGACTGGCTCAAGAGAGAAGGTAGTGGAAGAAACATGGGGAGGCCTTCATTCAGCCGTTGATTGACAACACAACTGCACAATTAAAAATTTGTCCGAAAAGTGCTGAAACGTTTTCATAACTTTTTGGGTGATGATTTCAGATAAAATAGTAAACACAATCCATTACGTACCTTTAGCGCAGATGATGAAACTCCAGGTCGTTTTTCTGTCCAGCTAGCACTGAATCCGCGGTCTAGTGAAGTTTATGTAACTCCGAGATGTTAATTCCGGGACGTTTTTCTATCCAAATCGTGCGGAATCCATGGTTCAGTTGAGTTGGTGCAACTCCAGGTCGATCTAGTGTTCTGCTAGCACAAAATCACAGGTCGATGGATCTCCAGGTATTTTTCTGTTCCGTTAGCACAGAATCCACGGTCTAGTGGAGTTCATTGAACTCCAGTACGCTATTCCGTCTAACTGGTATAACGTTCGTGGTCTAGTGAAGTTTATAAAACTCCAGGTCGTTTTTCTGTCCAGCTAGCACTGAATCCGCGGTCTAGTGAAGTTTATGTAACTCCGAGATGTTAATTCCGGGACGTTTTTCTATCCAAATCGTGCGGAATCCATGGTTCAGTTGAGTTGGTGCAACTCCAGGTCGATCTGGTGTTCTGCTAGCACAAAATCACAGGTCGATGGATCTCCAGGTAATTTTCTGTTCCGTTAGCACAGAATCCACGGTCTAGTGGAGTTCATTGAACTCCAGTACGCTATTCCGTCTAACTGGTATAACGTTCGTGGTCTAGTGAAGTTTATAAAACTCCAGGTCGTTTTTCTGTCCTACTGGTACGGAATCTGTGGTTCAGTTGATGCAAATCCAGATCGTTTTTCTGTCCAGCTAGTTCTTAACTCGCATTCTAGTGGAGTTTATGGAACTCCTGGAAGTTTTACTGTCCAACTAGTACGGAATCCGCGGTTTATTTGAGTTGGTGCAACTCCAGGTCGTATTTCTGTCCAGCTAACATAGAATTTTCGATTTAGTAGAGTTGATGGAACTCCAGGTCATTTTTCTGTCCAGATGGCACAGATTCTGCGATCTAGTGGAGTTCATGGAACTCAGGAACGTTTTGCTGCACAGCTGGTACGAAATCTGCGGTTTAGGTGCATTGGTGCAACTCCAGGTAGTTCTTCTGTGTAGCCATGGTTTAGCTGACACAGAATTTACGGTTTAGTAAACTTGATGGGACTCTAGATAGTTTTTCTGCCCAGATGGTACAGAATCCGCAGTGTAGGGGAGCTGATGAAATTTTGGCGTTACATACGCCTGTTTATCTTTGGCAAGTAGTGAAAATGTTATGGCTCTTAAGTGTAAGTAAGAAACTACGTGACTGAAAATTCAAACTGCTCAGTATTTGCAAACTAGGCAATATGCAGTGTAATTTGGATAATTCGAAGCTGAAGGGACCACAAAAATAATTCGTATTATCGACAAATTCGAATTAGGCAAGTTTGAATATGGGCACATTCAAGTACTGTAAAAAACAACATATTTATTCATAACATACAAAAAAGTACAGTACGGTAAATTTACATATTTTTTGATTAACAAACTTGAAATTTTGGCCTGTTTCTTAGAATTTATGTTATGGGTAAGTGTAAATTTTTCAAGTTTATCGAGTGAATGAAATAGAGAGTCACTTACATTCTGCTGTATCTCAACAAACTTCCTTAACTGTTGGAGGTGAACCAAGGCCTCTACTAGTTTTGGAAGGCGCTCTTCAGGAAATTTTGGCCGTTCAAGTTCTTCATCTGAAGTTACACAACAGGTCTTCTTATTCATAACATCAGCCAAGATCTCATCATCTGTGAGCTCACCACAAACAGCTGAATTGTCATCAACTCTCACAAAAGCCTCATACGGTACATCAAGGCCTACATCTTCCCAGTACTCCACAGTGGGTATATCTCCTCGCCACCATTACCTTGATGAAGTTGAGACTCATCATCGGGGTGCTGGAAGCCTGCTTTTCCAAAGCAGTTGGCTATAGTTTCAGGTTTAAGGTTAACGTCAAGTAATTTTGCTTCCTATACTTCCAATGGAAAAACTTCTGTACACATTTTCTTCACAATTATTGCGCTCCCAAGGATGAAAATTTGAAAATAGATTAAAATAGCTTCATTTTATAACTTGAAATACTTAATATTTTCTAAAACATAACCATAATTATGCAATCCAACATTTCTTTGTGTATTGACGTCATCAAAGTACAGATCGCACAATCTTTTTTCTGGACAATTATTGCGTTCCCAAGGATGAAAATTTGAACATCGATTAAAATAGCTTCATTTTATAACTTGGAATACTTAATATTTTCTAAAACATAACCATTATTATGGAATCCAACATTTCTTTGCTTACTGACGTCATCAAAGTACAGGTCGCGCTATTTTTTCCTGGTTTCAACCCCACTATTCCAAGTTATAATATGAAGTTATTTTAATCGATGTTAAAATATTTGTCCTTGGGAACACACTAATTGTGAAGGAAATGTGTACAAAAGTTTTTCCAGGGAGCAAAATTACTTGACGTCCACCTTAACTTGTTGCTTCATCCAGAATAGTACGTACCCATTTTAAAAGGTAATTGTTGAAAATACGAGAGTACGAAAATGGAGCTTTCTTCGAATTAAACAAAAGAAAGTTCGAATTGAAGGGTTTTTTTTTTAACATTATTTATACAGAAAATTCCAGGGACCAATCAAAAATTCGAATTAACCAAGAATTCAAATTAAAAACGTTCGAATTAGACAAGTTGCACTGTAATTTGAACATTTTGGCATTACCTTTATCAGAACTGAAACACGGACAGTTTTTGTTCGTCTGGGAAGAACTATAAGTAAACAGCTATAGGAATTGCAGAATCCTTTTATGTACATCAATCCCGATGAAGAAAAACATTTTCTCGTTTCTACAAATGATGCTTTAGTTCACTTAGATATGCTTGATTGGTAGTTAAGATTCAGTTCATCCAAACTGTACAAGTAGCACTATGTACGTTATTAGAAAGCTGAACAGTGTTAAAATTAAATTCCTCTTAATAGGAAACATACCCATGACAGTTAGTCCTAAATCTTCAGAACAAACGAGGTTGATTATAAAAACATGACTAGTTAATTCTCCGAATTTTTTGGGGAAATGCTTTTTGATTTCAATTAGGCGTTTGGTCAGATCTTTATTTTTCTGGTACACAGCAGAGAGTGATACAATTATCAGCAGCAAAAAGGAAGCAGCAAGAACCAGGAACAAGATGTGATAGTAAAGAAAACACGTTTCCATTCTGTTCTTTACGATACGGATAATTGCAGTAGCAGAAGAAAACATATTAGTTATCTGAAAAGCCAAGTTGAAAAACAGCGGGAAAGACGCGGCAGAATTGATTTCTGCGATCTCATCCTGCAACGTCTTGTAAACTTTCAAGATTACGAGCACGTTATTCGGAAGAAGAGGATCTCCCGACTTTTCACTACAGACATCCATAATTTTGCAGCACTCCAAGCCTAAAATGGTAAAAAATAAGGCTGAGTAACTGATCAGCGTGAAGGAGAAATGTAGTTCGAAAGATACATGCAGAAAAAGGTATATATATCTAGCACCGCTGGGTACGTCTTTAAGGATGCCAAGTGTGAATATCTCAACCAATTGGGGAGCAGACATTTCGAGACAATGCTTTGAAAAAAACAAGCAAGAAAGACAGGAGAGGAGGCATCAATGAACAGGCATACGTTACAAGTCTTACTCGGCATGATACAGGCAAGTAGTTATCCGATAATCTTCTATAAACTTCATTCTCTAAGAACTGAATATTTCTCATTATTTTGTGGAATGTCATTTTCTTTACCCGCAGTGAAACCCACAGTGAGCATAACGTCAACCACATGAAGAAATTAAATGCTGTCAGAATGTTGAAACCTTCGATTTTCAAGCAGTATATTTCTCGAGCCAGCATGTGAAGTACAACGGCGAAATGCAGAAAGCAACAGACTCTAGAAATGGCTTTTTCGCATTTCCTCATCTGATTGGAAAGATTAATTCCCAAGTTCTGTAAACCTCTTATGACCGGTCGCATATTTATTTTGAAAGTTGTTCGATCTTTTTCAAAAGCTCGAATCATGTTTTCTGTATCGATATGAAGAAAACGATGAAAAACATATCGCATAAATAGATCAAGTGGAAATTTCCATTGGTGGCATAAGAGATGTTATCTGGCAACGCTTTCGCATTTTTGAACTCGTTATTCGCCTTTAATGTGTTGCAAACTGTATTTGCTTTTAGTGCAGTTATACTGATCCTTAATAATAAAGTTTAATAGTAGCACACAGACATTGGCGCGTATCAGCTACGTGAAAGTGAATGAAGATCATTTTAAACACATGCGTTATTCCTCTGAAAGTTTCACGTGGTGATTTTACACAGATATTATCAATAATATTTATGTGAAAACGCGCTTTAAAAGCAGTGCTGAAAAGACTGAATTCTTGCTGATAATCTGGTTAATACTTGCCATCGTAAACATAAACTCTAAAAATCCGAAACACCATTAACAATTCGCCGCTTGCCTTTATTTCTTTTAGGATTTTTGATTTCTAACAATGTTAGTGGCAACACAAGCACAGGCTTGTGGTTTTACATAAACCCTAGCGCTATCATTCCTGAAGATTGAATGCTGAAACACCTGTAACAATTCGCCGCTTTCTTTTATTTCTTTTAGGATTTTTAATTTCTAACGATGTTAGTGGCAACACAAACACAGGATTATGTTTCTACGTAAAGCCAAGCGTTATCATTCCTGAAGATTGAATGTTGAAACACGAGTAAAAATTCACCGCTTGCTTTTATTTCTTGTAGGATTTTAAATTTTTAACGATGTTAGTGGCAACACAAATACAGGATTATGTTTTTACGTAAAGCCAAGCGTCGTCATTCCTGAAGATTGAATGTCGAAACACAAATAAAAATTCACCGCTTGGCTTTATTTTTCATACGCTTTAAAATTTTTAACGTTGTTACTGGCAACACAAAGACATGGTTATGTTTTTTATCTCAAAGAACATTGTTCTTGTTCTTATCACAAAGACAGGATTTCGTTAAGATTTTGTTCTTTATCACAAACACAGGGTTATATTTTTACGTAAAGCCAAGTGTTATCATTCCTGAAGAGAGAAAGACGAAACATGAATGAAATGAAAATGTTTCCAGTTGAAAGTACACTTTTCCGATCAGCAGGATGCCTAAAGGTTCAATACAGAAATCTGAATCTCGTTTTAATTGAAAAAAGATTCGTATGAAAGATAAATTTAATAATATTTCCAGTTTTTTCGCAAAATAAGGCAAGACGACATAAAATGTAATCCTTTCCTTTTCCCGATTTTATCTCCAAGCAGTAAAATATCTGTAATTGGAGCTCATATTTTCTTTCAAGAAATATTTTTAAGTTTCATATCTTCATTGTTGAACACCTCACGAGTAATTTCTGAAACGCATCAAAGAGGAAGATCCCCTGAGTTGATTTGAACTACAGCAAGAAAATATTTGTTGATTTGAAGCCAGAAATCAACACGATTCTTCATTACCAAACTTTTGTTCCACATAAATAATTATATATAATCTCCATTAAATGAAAAAACGAATTCGTTCAAATGAATCTTCCACTATAATATTCTTATAGTAATGGAGGCACAAGATTGATAGAACTACACGGTCATCGAAATGAAGCAAACATGATGAAGTTGAAAATAATTTTCCAATTATACTCACGTTTGAGTCAAAGACGCTCCATTTTTGCTTCAAAAAAAAAAAAAAAATGTATCTCCAATTTGTTAAAGAAATGCTATAAACCGACGTCTCGGCTGTTTTTGAGATTGATTTTTTTACATTACCACAGCCAGCTACTAAACAACTCCGTCTGAGATACACTATGCAAGGAGCCATATGAAATAACGCATTATTTTCCAAGACAGAAGAATCTCTGACAAGCAATATACATACAGCAATAGTTTATTTGCATCTGGCACTTCTCGGCGTTTTTGGTCAAAGATATAAGCATCTCGTAAGATGTGGTGCTACCATTGTTCAGTTATGGCAACGAAATGACGTATCTCAGCTTTATGCCTAACACTGAAAGCTAAGAGAGCCAAAACTTCGCCATATACATACACATTTATGCAAGAACCGCGAAAGAAGAGGAGAAAAAAGATACCTAATCATATATTTTCAGTTATGAGAGAAACATTTCAGACATGTTTGCATTGTATTCTATTCTCGCTTCGATAAGAAAGGAGAGAAAGAACACGCAGTGATATTGATTCTTGAAAATTATTGCAGCGATGAATCCGTTTTCTATAACACCGATTCAAATAACAGTCTTTCATTTCGTATCTTTCGCCTATTACGAGGATCTACACTCTGAGCACAAACGCCGCACAGAATGACATTAATTTTTGTGTCGTGTGAGGATACGGTGATGAATTGATCACTGAAAGAGATTAAAAATTCAGTATTAGACTCTTTTCTATCAGAAGCGCTCAGATGGAAAGTAATTACTTCAAACGCACAATGACGTTTTTATGTAAAGAGAGAAGTAAAAGAAATTTCGTACTATCACGAAAAATATTTATATTGAAAATCGATGCGTACGCATGCGAATTGTTAAATTACTCTCAGGCAGTTTCCTCCAGAGTTTGTGACGTACTACAGAGTTAAAGCCCGTGTCAAGACGACAAATATGCAGCGATACGTTCCGTCTTTGTAGCTTAGTTGGGAGAGCAACTTGCTCGAGAGTGGGGGGCGCGGACAAATTTGTGATTTCACATTGGCGCCCGAACGTAAAATTTGATCTACTGGCAGTTGGACTATTCGAAAAAGTGATCTTTGTTCCACACTGGAATTAATGAAAAAATTCCGACTGTGCTTCAATTAATAATAAAACAAGAAAGATGACAC
This sequence comes from Macrothele yani, assembly GCA_039090855.1. Taxonomy (NCBI): domain Eukaryota; kingdom Metazoa; phylum Arthropoda; class Arachnida; order Araneae; family Macrothelidae; genus Macrothele; species Macrothele yani. Next base: position 7,586,005 of record CM076999.1, on the reverse strand, counting down.
CGAATTTTCGGGTGTAATAAGCACGTCTTCTGAATCCTTTCTGACACAAATTAAATTTATCAAAGCTATTCAAAGTCAATGGAACCGGCATGGAAAACAATAGTATCTGACGGAAGAAAAAAGTTTTTCAATCGGGTCTTTAATCCCTCAGATATTGCTGTAAACGGAATTGTGAGCTTACGACTTTTAGAAGTAGAGATATTGACAAAAATAAGATATATACCTACGCCCCTGGCGGAAAAACTATGCATTATTTCAAGAAGAAAATGTTCCTAAAAGGTTTGTCGACATGAGTAGTATCGGTCAACAAACGACTTTTTTTTCAATCGAGATTTTAGAAGCTCATATTTTGCTGCAAATACAACAGAAGCGGAAATAAAGATTTATCCCCTGGTGGCCAAACAATTTTTTTACAAAAATTAGAAATTATGTGCAAACGATTTCCCATCAGGAGCTGTATCCGGTGCAGAAAGAATTTTTCAAATCGGAGATTTAGAAGCAGACATATAGGGGGAAACGTAATTTACCTTTACGCCCCCTAGAGGAAAGTCTATGAATTACTTGAAAATTTTGAAATTATATGAAAAACATGTCACACGGAAAACACTATCCAATAAAGAAGGAATTTTTTCAAATCGGACTCCTAGAAGTAGAGATATTGACAAAAATAAGATAAACATCTACGCCCCCTGGCGGAGAAACTGTGGAATATTTTAGGAAGAAAATATTCCGAAAAGGTTTATCTATGTAAGGGGCATCAGTCCACGAAATAATTTTTTCAATCGATATTTTAGAAGCTCAGATTTTGTGGCAAATACATCAGAAGCAAAAATTAACACTTACGCCTCCTGGTGGCCAAAGTATTCTTTACCAAAAATTTGAAATTATATGTAAAAGATTTTCCATCAAGAGATATACCCGCTGGAATTTTTTTTTTCAAATCGGAGTTTTAGAAGAAGAGTTATCGGGAAAACTGTAATTTACTTTTACGCCCCTAGCGGAAAATATATGCGTAATTTGAAAAAGAAACTATATCTAAAATACTCTTTGGCATAAATGGAATCGAAAGATAAAATAATTTTTTCAATCGGATGTTTAGAAGCAAATATGTGGAATAAAACGTAATTTTGAATTCGACATCATGTTCATTTACGCCCTCTAGCGGCAAAATTGTACATCGTAAAAAAAAAAAAAAACGAAATAAAGGATCATCATCTGCATATTTCAAGCTTCCGAATGCAAAAAGAATTTTTCAAATCGATCTAATAGTTGCAGAGATACCGTGGGTACAGACGGACGGACGGACAAACCGATAACATAAGCACGATCTTTTTTTACAAAAGACGTGCTAAAAAAATTAAGGGGAGATTAAGTGACGTACTACAGAGATCAAGACAACAAATCTGCAGCGATACATTCCGTCTTTGTAGCTTAGTTGGGAGAGCAACTTACTCCAGAGTGAGGGGGCGCGACCAAATTTTTGTTTTCACATTGACACCCGAACGTAAAATTTGATCTATTGGCCGTTGGAATCTTCGAAAAATGTGTGATCTTTGTTCCACACATCATCTGGAATTAATGGAAAAATTCATTCTGTGCTTCAAGAAAAAGAAAAAAAAAAAATTAAGAAGGGAATGATGTGAGTACTACCTAGTTAAATCACGTGTCAAGACGACAAATCTACAGCGACACATTCTGTCCGTGTAGCTTATTTGGGAGAGCAACTGATTGCGGAGTGAGGGGGGGGGGGCGAGTTCGATTCCCGTCATGGACAAATTTGTGTTTTCACAAGTTGCCAGTGGGTTTGTTTACGTTTTAGACCGGGGTTTTCTACTTCTTACTACGCATTAAAATTTGTTCCACCCATCATAATGCAATATACGCCGAAGATCCAAAATATGATGATCAGCGCGTCTTTATGCAAATTGAAGCAACTGCAGGTAAACGACTGCGCGTGAGAAGATCATGAAACGGTATGAATAACACCTGATTAATAACTTTACCCCAAAACACAAGGTCAAACGTTCTAATCTTCCTGTGCCGCAGCTTCTCTACCTAGGATCAATTCCCTACATACCAAATGTGTCTTACAAACTCAAGAACGCCCTCACGAAGATGGACTACGGTGTCGGCATAAAGTCTCCTGCATCCTTATATAATATACTATAGAGAAATACTGAAAAAAAAACCTCTTTTCGGGGAAGCAGGTGTTTATGCGATCCCCCTACAATATCCGGCCGGTTCTAAACGATACTACATTGGAATGACCAAGCGTTCCTTTAGAATCAGAGTCAACGAGCATAAAAGTGACACAAAATAAGGTAAAGTAACCCCGGCCCTATCACGAGAAGTCAAATTGAAGACCGCTGCTCCTATGTGGGATCATAGGCGCCGGCTTCGTGGGTTCCAGACACTTTTTCAATCCCCAATGATTTTGTCGTGGGTTCCTCGAATCCCTATTATTCTTGCGCGTATTTCATGGGGAAAATACACGTAAGCATATTATGCATAAATTTTGCTTTTCGTTATCAATTCTTCAAGTTTTTCATTATTCATTCCCCGTTTACTATATATAGAAGCGTGTATGTAAATTTCTATAGAAATTTTCACCACAGACTGTTTATTGTGCCTCAAAAAAGAATAGTGTTTTTAATTACTGTTTTTTTTAATTGAACCTACATGCTCGCGATCATAATAATGTTTCTACTCAGCTTTCTGTAACAACGTAGTAAAAATCATGCAATGCATTGTGACGTATATTCTAAATTAACTTTCCTTTTTAGTTTCTTTCCCTATGCAAATCTTGAGTTTGTTCTCAGTTATACTTCACACTTAACGTGATATCTTTTCTCTCAAACGAATACTGTTGGCAACATAATTGAGGGTGAATTTACGTGACGTATGCCTGTTATTAGATAAGAACCAGAGATATAAACTACGAGTAAACGGTTGCTTGTGGAGTCGTGTGGTGTTTTTAGCGTTTAATGCGAAGTGTTATATTATGTTACGATGTGTTGGAGAAAACCTTGAATAAAGCATCATTTCCGTAAGTTGGAATTCTGTTTCTAAATGTTTCGTCTGGCCGTTAAGGTTTAATTTAGGAACTATTTCATCGTGTGGAGATTTTTTAAAATAACGTAGCAGGACAAAAAGACGTTTACATTATAGCATTGAATATGATACGCTTTCCAACATACCAGAAATCATTACACCCATTATTCACGTTATGAGGATAATGTCTGCGGAATAAATCTCGCTCCTGTGTCCTGACCTTTGATCCCATTTCGATGATATTAAACAGAATTGGTTCAGTATATCTCCAGAACAACATACTAAAGTTTTGTCGCAATAGAAGCATTTTTACGTAAGTTATGACACATACGGGCAATGTCGTAACCTTTGACCCCATTTCGCCCATTTTCAATAGGGTTCGTCCCCGGGTGGTCTCCTACCACATACAAAAATTTCATCCAAATCGAACCATTTTTACGCGAGTTATCGTGCAGACGGACAGTCGGACAAAGCTGGAGCATATACGGTTCTTCAACCTACGGTTGGAAAGGGTAAACAAGTCAGTAAAATCATGCAATGCATTGATTATAATACGCTTTCCAACATACCAGAATTCACTACTCAAGTTATGAAGATAATGGCTGTTGATTAAATCTCGCTGCTGTGCTTTGACCTTTGACCCCACTTTGATGATATTCAACAAAACCGGTTCAGTGTACCTCTGGAACAACATGATAAACTTTTGTCGCAATCGAAGCATTTTTAGTCAAGTTATGAGGATAATGGCTGTTTAATACATCTTGCTCCTCTGCCCTGGCCTTTGCCTGACGCATAAGGGCAATGGAATGGTCCCGCTCCTATGTCCTGACCTTTGACCCTATTTCACCTATTTTTAATAGGGTTCGTTCCCAGGTGGTCCCCTACCACATATTAAAATTTCACCAAAATCGAACCATTTTTATGCAACTTATGAAGCATAAGGGCAATGGAATGGATCCCACTCCTATGTCCTGACCTTTGACCCCATTTCACCTATTTTTAATAGGGTTCGTTCCCATGTGGTCCCCTACCACATATTGAAATTTCACCAAAATCGAACCATTTTTATGCAACTTATGAAGCATAAGGGCAATGGAATGGATCCCACTCCTATGTCCTGACCTTTGACCCCATTTCACCTATTTTTAATAGGGTTCGTTCCCATGTGGTCCCCTACCACATATTAAAATTTCACCAAAATCGAACCATTTTTATGCAACTTATGAAGCATAAGGGCAATGGAATGGATCCCGCTCCTATGTCCTGACCTTTGACCCATTTCACCAATTTTCAATAGGGTTCGTCCCCAGTGGTCTTCTACCACATACTCAAATTTCATCCAAATCGAACCATTTTTACGCGAGTTATCCTGCGGACAGACAGACGGACAAAGCTGGAGCATATACGCTTCTTCAACCTACGGTTGGAAAGCGTAAATAAAGTAAAAGGAGATGCAGGTGGCAAGATCAGCTCTGTTAATTTGCTTAAACTGAGAGCAGCTGATTCTCTGGAATGAGATCGATGGCTAAGTGGCGATTCCTACAGGTGGATGTCCCATGAAACTTGAAATGAAATGTTAAAAATAATGAGCCATATGGTAATAAGATAGCTTATTGCTGAAGTGCATCTGGCAAAGTACTTTTCCATTATTGTCAACGAAACAAGTGACATTGCCATCCATGAGCACGTGTCGTTTTGCATTCGCATGGTATCTGATAGGTTTACTGTAGAAGAGTTTTTTAGGGGGGGATTACGAGACATCGGCTAATTCATCAACACGCTTGTGAAAATCATTCTCGCCGTGCTTCACAGATTTAATACTCCGATGAGACGTCCACCTATTTAATAAGCTGTAGGACACCCTTTAGCCCACAAAACAGCGGCCACTTGGCGAGACATCGATTCGATGAAATGGCGATAGGTATCCTGGGGTATCTGGTACTACACTGGTGTGCGAAAATTGAGGACGAAGAGGAGAAATTAGCATAACAGCTGAACGAGCAGGCAGAACGGACCGAAAGACCACTCAGGAGATAGCCTAGGGTCCGGTACGGTAGGACATGCGCATATATGCAGCATGACGTTGGGAGTGGAGTGTCGGAAGGTTATAAAGCATAAGGGCGGTGTACGCTCAGCAATTTGCTGAAAGCTATTGCACGGTGTACATCGGTTTGAACGAAGTCGAGTTGCTGCCACCGTGTGATATGGCCAACAGGCAATCCAGTAGACGACATCTGGATGACTTTACCCGAGATCGCGCCATAGGGAAGTTGGAAGAAGGTCGAAGTGTGACTAGTGTGACCGAGGAGTTCGGGATCGCTCACAGCATCGTTTCACGAGCTTGGAGAGCATTTCAAACGACAGGAACAGCTGTCCGAGAGTTTAGCAGTGGTCGTCCACAAGCAAACACGACGGCGGACGACCGTTACATTGTCCTACAGGCGAGAAGAGACAGACGGCAGACAGCGGAAGAAATCGCAAGGCACACGCAACAGACAACTGGACGTCCGTTATCGCGTTTTACCGTGGCCAGAAGGCTGCACAAAGGTGGTCTATTTGCACGACGACCAGTACGGTGTGTGCCATTAACGCCTGCTCATCGGAGACGGCGTTTCTGTGGTGCCACGAACACAAGAACTGGACACATCAGCAATGGGTTCGAGTTCTGTTTACGGATAGAGCCGATTTAGTCTGACGAGCGATTCCGGACGTATACACATCTGAGAGAGCAGGGAACACACAATCACACCTCCAACATCATTGAAAGGGAGCGGTTTGGAGGTGGCGGAGTTCTCGTTTGGGGAGGTATCATGCTTGGTAGCCGTACTGACCTCCACATCTTCCAAGGAGGTTCAGTCAGTGGTGTCCGCTATTGTACCGAGGTTCTCCTGCCTCACGTGCGTCTGTTTAGAGGTGCTGTGGGTCCTGAGTTCCTCTTCATGGACGACAACGCTATACCTCATCGTACAGTGGCTGTCGCAGAGCTGTTGTAGAGTGAAGATATTCAACGCATGGATTGGCCCGCAAGATCCCCGGACCTAAATCCAATCGAACACGTGTGGGACCTTCTCGGGTGACGCTTGGCAGCACGTCACTAGCCGCCAGCAACGATTCCGCAGCTGCGATTGGCGCTACAAGAGGAATGGGCCGCGATGCCTCAACAGCTCCTTGACAACCTCGTCCTCAGCATGGACAGAAGTTGTAAATCCTGTAACGCAGTCAGGGGTGTGTCATATTTCCTAGTAAAGACTGGATTTTTCTTGGCAGCCGCCTGTCACATGGACGTTTCTGTCTTCTGTCCAGTTGTGCTCGAAGCTACCTTTTCAATAAAGTGCCTTTGTATCCTTTGGATTCCTTGTTTGGACGGTTTTGCTCACTTGTCCCATATTCTTACATCTTGGGGACCTTATGGTATGATTTGAGTCGATGTGGAGCACTTCTGCACGACGTTACATTCGAAAAACCGTCTCGTCCTTAATTTTTGCACGCCAGTGTATAATGTCAACAGTAGGTCCTCCAGTTCCTGTACATTTCGTGTTGATGGTGATGTATAGCTAATCTGCTTTTCCAAGTCGAACCACAAATGTTCCATTGGGTAAATGTGAGGTGGATTTGGAGGCCACGTCATTAACAGAATGTCACCAGCAGGTTCCTCGAACCAATCTTTAACGATTCTGGCATGTGTGGCATGGCGCATTATCCTGTTGGTAATGGCAGCACGGAATGAATGGGTGAACTTTGCCATGAATGGGTGAACTTTGTCCGCAACCATGTTCAGATACCTGACAGCTGTCAGGGATTGTGCTATTGGGATAATGGAACCTAAAATGTCCCAAGAAAACATTGCGCACAGCATAACACCGCCGCCTCCGGCCTGTATCCGCCCAACAGTGAATGCAAGGGCCATAGCCTGCGTTGTTTATCGGCGTATCAGAGCTCGGTCGTCTACGTGATGCACCATGAATCTTGATTCGTCAGACCAGGCCAGTTTCTTCCAATCATCCAGGGTCCAATCTTGACGATCGTATGCCGATTTCACGTCGATATCTTGCAGTGAGCATGGGGACGCGACTGGGTCTTCGGCTACGCTGGCCCATGCGCGGAAAGCTGCAATGAACTGTGTGCTGTGACACATTGCCCTGACCACCACTGCCGTAGCTGCGGGGAATTAGTCGCACTGTGGCAATGCGGTCGCTGTGAACAATGCGCGGCAGTCTCCTCTCGCTATGGCATCAATGAGCTGCGGAAGACACGCGGCTGGACGACGGCCCGTCGTTTGGTCATCTATGCACCACTTTTAATGCGTCCTCACAACAGCGGCACTTGAACAACCCGCAGGCCGCGCGGTTCCCGAGATCGTAGTTCTGAGACACCGTGCCATCACAATTTGTCCTTTAACAAACTTCGATAAATCGGAAGCTCCTAACGTTCTGACTCCGAACACTCTACTAACCGAAAGCCGGTCCTCAGGTTGCATACACACTGAAGTGCCAGAGAAACAGGTACACCAGTCTAATACATGGTAGGTCCCCCACGGGAGCGCAGGACTGCAGAAATACGACGGGGCATGGACTCCACTAGCTTCTGGAAATATGCTGTAGGCAATGCACACCATACTTCCTGCAGAGCGTTTCACAATTCGGGTGTATTCCGAGGTCTCGGATTCCTGTGTTCGATAGCGCGTTGCATGGCATCCCAAATGTGTTCTATCACGTTCAGATCTGGGGATTTGGGTGAGAATGGCAACACCCCAAACTCAGATGAATGTTCCTCTAAACATAATGTGGCGTCCGGACACTTGTGTGGAGGTGCATTGTTCTGTTGAAACAGGCCCAACTCATCAGCATGAATGCAGGACATGAACGGGTGTAAATCGTCAGAAACGATGCGCACATAGCTTTGGCCGGTCGCAGACGTTTGTAGACGTACCAGGGGTGCCAGTGAAGTCCATCTAAACACACCCCATACCATTATGGACCCCCACCAGCCGGTACAGTTCGCTGTTGACAAGCGGGATCCATGGCTTCATGGGGTTTCCGACACACACGAATCCTTCCATTTGCCCGATACAGTTGGAAATGCTACTCGTCAGACCAAGCCACTTGTTTCCACTCATCAAGCGTCCAGTGGCGGTGTTGCCGTGCCGAAGCGAGGCGCATAGCTCTGTGTCGTGCGCCTATCAAGGGGACTCTAGTTGGACGTCGGCTCCCAAAGCCCATATCGTGCAGGGTACGTTCGTTGCACAGTCCGGACGCTGATGTTTGTTGAGGCTCCAGCATTGAATTCAGATTATACCTGCGTGAGCGTCGCGTGAAACGATTCTTAACAGCCCACGATGGTCACGTTCACCCAATGTCTTTTTACGGCCACAATGGTATCGTAGGTTGGAGGTTTTCCCGGAATTCTTGTAGTCACGGTACACCCTTGCGATGGTCGTCCGTGAAAATCCGAACTTCGTTTCTACCTCCGAAATACTATGGCCCATCTCACGAGCGCCAACTATGACACCGCGTTGAAAGTCGCTTAAATCGTTATTACTTGTCATTCTCAAGCCGAAAACAGCTCTGACAGCTGGCAAGGATGTCTATCGCTTTATATACGCACTGGCGGACGCAACCGAGTACGAGCATAGGTGACGTTGCTATGCATTTTGCATAAGCTCGTCTGTACCAGTTTTTGAGGCACTTCAGTGTATACTGCTCTGTGAAGTTCACCTGCGCCACCGTTCGGTTAAGCGCGCTCATTTCTGTAGGCTGGGGGTGGTCATAATGAAATGGCTCATAGTGCATATCTTTAGCGTTTTGTCGCTGCCAATGCTATAATGGAGCGGCAAACATGTCTGGAGTGATAAATGGAGTTCGTGCTAAGATTTTAGAGATGAAATTCCGAGCAATTTAAGTTCACTGTGTGGCGGACAGTTTAAATTTAGTCGTACAAGGAAGTGTTCAACTCCATAAAGGCTGCCGAATTTCCTTGAATATCGCTCTGGAGATAATATCTTTTGTGAAAAATTCTCCAAAAAGAGTACCATTTTTCTCCCATTTCCAAAACAAAAATGAGAACCAAGGAAACCTTCGTCCATTCTGCCCAACTAGATGAACTATAAGATTTGTTTCGGTGAACTCGTTTGTTTCTAATTATTCCAGTGTTATGCAATTTATGAACGAAACTGCTGCAACGCAGAAAAATTATACTGGAACAAAAGCGAATGGCTTCTTTCTAAATATGATGTCATTTATTTCTCTTTTCATGTAAATGTTCTTGTTAAGATATTTAGTCATGTAGATGCTACGAATACAATTCTTCAAAAAATACCACTCTCATTTCAGAAAGTAATTGCTGTTCTTGATTCTTCGAACACTGCAATTAAAAACTTCCGGCAAGAAGAATATTTTGCAGATTTTTGGAAAGCAATATTGCCGCCCCGGTGGCGCAGTGGTCTAAGCGATGGCTTCTGATCATTCGCGCGGAAGGGGTCCGGGTTCGAATCCCGGTGAGGCATGAATGTTGTGTTTGTCTTACGGCAGTGGCTCTCTCCCTTCCCTGGAACCAGTGGCCCTAAATTAGGGACGGGCGACTGCTTATAGCCCACTGAGTTTATAACAAAGTAAATTTCTCCGTCATTTCTGGTCTACGCCGGGATTCGAACCCGGATCCCCTCATTCCGGAATAAGTCACTCTACCAATTGAGCTACGCGGACGTTTTATTCTGATTCCTATCTGCCTTTATGTCGTGTGCGTCCTTCTGGCAGGTACGTCACATCTCCTGGTACGTTACATCATCTCCCCCTTATTTTTTTTTTTTTTTTTTCGAAGTGCTGGAGAAGGGATTCTCTTATTTTTCCTATCTCGCGGTGTGGAAAGAACATCACACCAATGCGAGATTTTGAACGGTCGGGTCATCCGGATAGTTCGGGCGCCATTATAACGAAGTGAATTTCTCCGTCATTTTTATCCGCGCCAGGATTCGAACCCGGGTCCCCTCATTCCGGAATAAGTCACTCTACCAATTGAGCTACGCGGACTTTTTATTCTGATTCCTATCTGCCTTTATGTCGTGTGCATCCTTCTGGCAGGTACGTCACATCTCCTGGAACGTTACAAGTTGCTCATGGTGGTCGTTAAACCTCCAATCAAAAAAAAAAAAAAAAAAAAAAGCAATATTGGATAAAGCAGTTGTTCTGGAATTAGATCAGCCAGAGCTTCCTCGACAGCGACAAGTTCTCCGAAGAATAGATGATGGAGCCAACGGATTTCGGTTTAATTCTCCCAAAGAATATTTAATATTTTATGAAATGCTGTCCTGCTTGGTTTCCCGAATGGGTACTGCTTCAGTTAATCTTCTTCAATTAGAGGAAAAAATTGTCATTGGACAATCCACAAATGAAGAAGGCAAAGAGGTAATTAAATTTTATGAAGACGACATAGATCGGGAAAGACTGTTATTATTAGGTGTGCAACTTAATTCTCGGCCCCCAACCGCAAGCGATCATAGAACGTCGGCAAATGCAAATAGCTGTGTGCGATAATGAACGATTGCAGCTCCATCCAACAGCTTTTCAGGCAACCGTAACCGCTCACAGCTGTAGTGACAGAAGGGACGAAAGTTGACGGTGAAAGCAATGTCGTTCCAGAAGCAACATTTGAGGCACTGTCTCCTGTCTGCGTTTCAGCGGAAAAAAAGTGCCCAGCAAATGATCTGTGCTGCTTTGGGTGAGGCTGCTGTGTCCTACAGTACGTGTAAGAAGTGGTCCCAGCTGTTTAAGCAGGGAAATTTTGATCTCCGTGATGCAGAACGTCCGGGACAGCCACAGAAAGTTGACGACGAGGAACTGGAAAAACTGTTGGACGCGGATCCCTGTCGCACACAGTCAGAGCTCGCCCAGGAACTCGGAGTTACATGGCAAGCCATTGCAAAGCGCCTGCACAAGCTTGGATGGATTCACAAGGAGAGCTGTTGGGTGTCCCACCAACTTACAGCTGCGAACAAGTCTAGACGCTACGATGTTGCTGTGTCCTTGCTTTCCAGATTCAAGAAGAAGGATTTCCTCCACAAGATTTTGACCTGTGATGAGAAGTGGATCCTCTACGATAATCCTAAGCGGCACAAATCGTGGGTTTATCCAGGTCGGCCTACCACCAGTACCGCCAAACCGAATATCCATGCCAGGAAGTTGTTGCTGTGCATATGGTGGGATCAGTGCCGTGTCGTACACCATGAGTTGCTCAAACCTGGTCAATGCTGAGCGTTATTGTCAGCAACTCATTCGTGTCAGTGACGCAATGGAGGCGAAAAGGCCATACACCGGCAAGGGCAGAAGGTCGGTCCTGTTGCTTCAGGATAACGCGCGTCCTCACACCGCAAAAACGACTTTAAGCACGATCTCCGACCTGGGATGGAAGATTTTGTCCCACCGGGAGTATTCTGCGGACTTCGCCCCGTCGGATTATCACCTCTTTTGCTTCCTGTAACATCACTTGGGGATACGCACTTGACTTCTGTTAAGGAGGTCCACACAAGTATTGATGACTTTATCAACTCGAAACAGCCCTCTTTTTTCCGCAGTGGCAGTGGAGTTCGACAGCTCTCTGACCTATAGCTCAAATGTATCCAACACGACAGGGATTATTTCCCTGATTAGGTACGTATTCGATTTGCTATAATTTGCTGACAACGTGTTGTGCCTGTGGCCAAGAATTAAGTTGCACACCTAATACATAGATCTATGTACTTTGGCATTTTGCGATCACGAAATCTGATCGTCACTGATTTGACAGCGTTGTGAATGTCTTGAAAAAGGACTTATTACTAGATGATATGCTACAGGAGTTCGTGAAATTTACTCGTGTAATTTTAACTATACCAGTGTCGACCTTTACAGCGGAAAGATCATTTTCAAGCCTTCTAAGAGTTTAATTGTATACCAGTGTCGACCTTTACAGCGGAGAGATCACTTTCAAGAATTCGACGTGTTTAATCGTATACCAGTGTCGACCTTTACAGCGGAGAGATCATTTTCAAGCCTTCGACGTGTTTAATCGTATACCAGTGTCGACTTTTACAGCGGAGAGATCATTTTTAAGCCTTCGACGTGTTTAATCGTATACCAGTGTCGACTTTTACAGCGGAGAGATCATTTTCAAGCCTTCGACGTGTTTAATCGTATACCAGTGTCGAGCTTTACAGCGGAGAGATCATTTTTAAGCCTTCGACGTGTTTAATCGTATACCAGTGTCGACTTTTACAGCGGAGAGATCATTTTTAAGCCTTCGACGTGTTTAATCGTATACCAGTGTCGACCTTTACAGCGGAGAGATCATTTTCAAGCCTTCGACGTGTTTAATCGTATACCAGTGTCGACCTTTACAGCGGAGAGATCATTTTTAAGCCTTCGACGTGTTTAATCGCGTACCAGTGTCGACCTTTACAGCGGAGAGATCATTTTCCAGCCTTCAACGTGTTTAATCGTATACCAGTGTCGACCTTTACAGCGGAGAGATCATTTTTAAGCCTTCGACGTGTTTAATCGTATACCAGTGTCGACCTTTACAGCGGAGAGATCATTTTCAAGCCTTCGACGTGTTTAATCGTATACCAGTGTCGACCTTTACAGCGGAGAGATCATTTTTAAGCCTTCGACGTGTTTAATCGTATACCAGTGTCGACCTTTACAGCGGAGAGATCATTTTCAAGCCTTCGACGTGTTTAATCGTATACCAGTGTCGACTTTTACAGCGGAGAGATCATTTTCAAGCCTTCGACGTGTTTAATCGTATACCAGTGTCGACCTTTACAGCGGAGAGATCATTTTTAAGCCTTCGACGTGTTTAATCGTATACCAGTGTCGACTTTTACAGCGGAGAGATCATTTTCAAGCCTTCGACGTGTTTAATCGTATACCAGTGTCGACCTTTACAGCGGAGAGATCATTTTTAAGCCTTCGACGTGTTTAATCGTATACCAGTGTCGACTTTTACAGCGGAGAGATCATTTTCAAGCCTTCAACGTGTTTAATCGTATACCAGTGTCGACCTTTACAGCGGAGAGATCATTTTCAAGCCTTCGACGTGTTTAATCGTATACCAGTGTCGACTTTTACAGCGGAGAGATCATTTTCAAGCCTTCGACGTGTTTAATCGTATACCAGTGTCGACTTTTACAGCGGAGAGATCATTTTCAAGCCTTCGACGTGTTTAATCGTATACCAGTTCGACCAAGGCACAAAGCCGCCTTAATGACATTGCCATTTTGCACACACACTGTGAACTGGCCTCAAGCATTACAGAAGACGACGTTGCAGACAAATTTATCCAACGAAATGATTTATAAATAAAAACATTTTCTTTGACTTCGAAAAAATGAAATAAGCAACTAAATCTCTATTAGGCTAACCTTCGGATGGCAAAAATTGAGTCAGATTTATTGAAAGAAAGCTAATAGAATCACCCCTTCAGAAATTTCTTCAGTTATTGCAGCTCTTAATCTTATTCATAAACGAACCTTTTTCCAGTTTCAGAGACAAATCTGTGAACAACTTCAGGAAGCACCTATAGGATCTCCACTAGCCCCCATATTAGCAGAATTTCTTCTCCAGTACATCGAAGACAAAATTTTAGCAGAACATCCAAAGGTCCCACTCCTCTATAGGAGGTATGTCGACGATGTACTCCTCCTCTGGTCACATACATATACAGAACACGAAGCATTTACTGCTCATCTATCTTCAATTTTTCCTTCTATCTCTCTTTTACTATAGAACTGGAAACTAATTTTTCTCTTCCATTTCTGGATTTCAAACTTTTGCAGGGACCCTCTGTCTAATACCATTTCATTTCCTGTATTTCTAAAACCCACTACCTCCCCTATCTTAATCCCGTTCGATTCTTATCACCTTCAGAACTATAAAATAGCCGGAATTTTATTTTTCGTTAAACGAGCTCAAACCCATAGCTCTTCTCAACAGGCAAGGACTCGCGAACTTTCCTTCATTAAATCCTAGCAAATAACATTGGATACCCTGATTACATAGTTCAGAATCTAATTAAGAAAACCCTGAGAACGTATGAAACCGCCCTAAGTTCTGAGACTTCTACCACAAGATATATTGGTTCGGTGGACTTTCTTCCATCGCTAACCCAAATTCTTAGGAATATTTGTTGAAGACTGCAATTGGGAATTGGGATCCGGACCAGAAATATTTTTTCTCTTGTACGTTCAGACCATGACAAAGTTAAGAAGGACAAACAACATGGTGTTCATAAAGTACCTCTACGAACCCTGGACCCATCATTGCCTTCTTCCTGCTACATATACACTGAAGAGCAATTGAATTAGAGACAGCTGGCGTTATGCAAATGTGGCGCTGTGGGCGGCCCTGTAAAGGGAAACGACACGACGTATGCAGCGATCCGACAATATAAGGAGGAATGCGACGGGAATCAGTAAGAGTCGGACGCAGTATGGGTAAGACGAAGGATCTAAGGGCATTTGTTCGTGGGCAAATTGTCGGGGCCCGACGAATGGGTCACTCCATCTTGGAAGTCATGTAGGCACTGGGATTTTCACGAGCCACTGTGTCACGGGTGCACCGTGAGTACATCGAATCCGGTAAAACCATCCCTGCAAGGGCCAACTGCCGTGGACAACAGCGTATGGATGAGCGGGTTCATCGTCGGCTAGCTCGCATTGTAACAGCGGATAGACGGGCCACAGTGCAAGAAATCACTCGGCAATTTAACGCTGCTGCACAAAAACGTGTAAGCAGCCACACCATCCAAAACCATCTCCTCGCTATGGGGTACAGAAGCCATTGTCACACGATGGTAGCGCTGCTGACCGTACATCACAGGGTGCAAAGATTAGCATGGGCGCGGGAACATCGCCACTGAACCCTAGATATGTGGAAAAATGTTGCCTGGACTGATGAGTCGAGATTCACGTTGGTACATGCGGATGGCAGGATACGAGTACGGCGCAAACCACATGAAGCGATGGATCCTTTTTGCCAGCTGGGCACTCTTCAAGCTGGTGGGGGTGGCATTCTCGTCTGGGCACTGTTTACGTGGACTGAAATGGGACCCTTGGTACGTGTGACATCGTCCCTCACAGGTCAACGTTACCGGGATATCCTGGACGAGCCTTTGCTCCCGTTTGTGCGTCTTCAACATCCCACTGGAGACCTCATCCAGCAACAAGACAATGCAGCTCCCGAATTGTATCCGAATGGTTGGATGAACACTCCACCGACGTGACCTCACTTACTTGGCCAGCTAGGTCACCTGACCTCAATCCCATCGAGCACATCTGGGATGCCATCGAGAGAGATGTTCGAGGCTCTGACCCCCTCCATCAAATCTTCGTGAACTGTGGGAGCTTGTTCAGGGGTCGTGGATCCGTATGGCTTCCCAACGCTTCCGGTGTCTTGTTGAGTCAATGCCGAGACGAATCGCCGCCGTCACCAGGCCGATAGGCCGAAAGGTGGTGCTACACGTTACTAGACAGGTGTCTCTAATTCAATTGCTCTTCAGTGTAGGCTCCACCCGGAGGAACCTAGGGTTACGTTTGAAAGAACATAAAAATGATTTGAAACAGGTGAACCTGGTCACGGATCTAGCAACAACTGTAAACATGGGTAACTACGTTCCACAATGGAACGAGGCAATAATTATCTCTTCAGCCTGTACTCAAGCTAACTTGTTATTCTTGGAGAGTCTGCACATTTACCATTTGGGCGACTCATGTTGTAATGACAGCTCCTCACGTCAAATTCTTGGACCGTGGCAACATTCTCTTTCACCCAGTCACATGACTGGGAACTAGAGACTTCTAACCCTCACCATAATGGTAAAACTGATATGCAAATTCTTTTGATTCTGGACTCCTACCTGTGCTATGTATATATACTTGGATGAACGGCCTAATTTTACCATCTGAAGATGCCCGAAAAGCCTCATGTGCGTCAGTGGTTTTAATAATGTTTAACTAATGTAGTTTTAACTTATTTTATCGTGCAAGTAGACGGAAGTCGTTAATTCTAATATCTAGCGAATTTAGAATTCAAATTTTAATATTAATTTCCCAATGATCTCTATTCTCTGCCATGTTCACACAATCACAACACTAAACATTTTAATTTTCAGGGATTACACCATTTTCCAAGAGTACATTAGATTCTTCAAAATACTGAATACAAGATTTTAACTCAGAAATCATTTGAAGAAAAAAATTTGTTGGAATTTTTAAAATAGGTAAATACAACTAAAAATAAATTTTACCTGTTTTTGTTACTTTTATAAAGATAATTTGAGTTGAAAATTTACACAGTGTCTTTGTATAGTATATAATGTTGCACCTACAAAAGCAAAATAAATAATTATCTACAGAAAAAAAATTATATTCTGTAATTAACTATAATTTGCTTCATTTTAGCATTTCAGACTTCTTATTGTGGCAGACAATCTGACTGAATGAAATTTAAATTAGACTTAAATCCTTAAAAAAATGCATGGGTCCTTCGATTTAAAATTTTCCGGAACCCCCAGTAATTTTGTGAAGTCGGCGCCTATGTGTGGGATGATATAAAGAAAATAGCTACTACTCTACTCCTAAATGTACAGCCACTCGGGGAACTTTGCAGATCATTACCAACAGTGATACTTACTGGAGGTGACACGAATTTGGAGCCAGTTCTTCAAGTAACGGCTCCAAATTAAAGAACTTGTTCTTCAAGTGGTTCAAATTGACGCACAGTTGATTCATCGGAAAAAAGAACTTGGCTCCAATTTTCAGCAGTCCACGATTGATGACGCTTCGCAGACTGGAGTCTCTTCTTTTTCATGACAGATGTTAGTCTAGGTTTATGTGCAGGTTTATAAGACTGTAATCCAAAATCTTTGCTAAGACTTCGGGAAACAGTGCTGATACTAATATCATACGTTTTTAATTGTAGAAAGACCTTCATTTTCTTGCACGAACTCCTCGGATAACGCATAACTATTCGCATTATGGTCATCACCTGGGGTGGTTTGCCTTGGACGGCCACTACGCTTTCGGTAGCTAAATTCACCTGTACCTAGATAGTTCATGATCGCATTATGAATAGCAGTCTTGCTCCCATTCACCTTTCTGCTTATGCCACATTGGGAGTATCCTTCATGATATAAAGTCACTATTTGTGCCCTCTGAGTAACACATAATAACGCCTTTTCCCCCATTTTTCACTATATAGAGAATACGTACAAAATCTCTCAGCATGAAAACCAGAAGCAAACTGGCGCTCGCACGCTTACCCCAACTCTATCAACAGCTACCGTTGTATGATAAGGCAACACCGACAGGAAGTTGAGTAATTCAGACAGTAGCTAATGCAATCGGCAGAAATCTCCTAAGACTAACAGGTGGTCTTACACTTTTGCAAATGACTGTATATACACTATCTACCAGCAAGTAATTGGACACCCCTGCAATCGACGATATCTGCGGTCCTGATACACGTCACGGCTGCCGCCGTTAAATATCGTGTGGGAAACAACAACGCAACCAGTCGCATGCAAGATGCCACGCAGTTCGGAGCTCTCTGATTTCGAGAAAGGTGTAATCGTCGAGTATTACAGAAAGGGCCGATCGATACGTGACATATCCAGCGAGTTGAAGTACCCAAAATCAACAGTGGCCTACGTGATTGGCAAGTGGAAGATGAGAGGTGACTGTCGGAATGTGCCCCGACCCGGCAGACCCACAAAACTGGGAGTTAGAGACCAACGGGTGCTGGCCACAGAAATTCGGAAGAACCGCACCAAATCGATGGGCCACATCCGCGAGGAGATTCAACAGGCATCCGGGAGTGTTCTTTCGATGAATACCATCAGTAAGGAAGCCCATCTGCTCGGTTATCATGGACGTGCTGCCGCCCACAAGCATTTTATCACCAAGTCCAATAGCGCTGTTCTGCTAACGTGGTGCAAAGAACGTCGACAGTGGACCGTTGAACAGTGGAAACAGGTTCTCTGGAGCGACGAATCAAGGTTCACCCTCTACCATTTGGATGGCAGGGTCTGGGTTTGGCGTCTACCTGGAGAACACCTCCTGCCGGAATGTATTGTGCCAACTGTGAAGTTCGGCGGCGGTGGAATTATGCTATGGGGGTGTTTCCCCTGGTATGACACGGGACCCTTGGTTGCAATTACTGGTAGACTCAACGCCGAGACCTACTGCACCATTTTGGATGACCATGCGCTTCCTATGTTGTGGCAGTGTTACGGGGTGGGCCCATGTTACTTTCAGGATGACAATGCTACCTGTCATGTTGCGAGGTCCAACATGGCTTGGTGTGGTGACAATGTGGTTAATCGAATGGACTGGCCCCGGACCTTTACCCTATCGAGCACCTCTGGGACGAGTTGGAGCGTCGACTTAAGGGGTGCCCCACCGTCCGAAATCGCTGAAGGAACTGACCTGTCTTCTTCAAGCCGAGTGGAAGAAAATACCGCTAGCCGTCGTACAACGCCTGGTTGAGGGTATGCTCCGGAGGGTCGCAGCTGTAATCGCCGCTCGTGGAGGCTCCAGCAACTATTGAAGGTGAATAAACTTCGTTTTCCATTGCTATCACAGGTGTCCAATTACTTGTTGGTAGATAGTGTATAAGCCGAATGTGAGCAGCTAGATTGTGGCATGCTGGAGTAACATGGAGGAGAGTGGAGTGGCTTTAGATAGACAGTTGTGGAAGAATATATATAGATATAAGTCATGTACAGTGCTTACGTACGGAGCAGAGACATGGACGTTAACTAAAAAAGACATACTAAGACTGAAGACAACTGAAAAAAGGGTGGAGAGATGCTTTTTTCAACCGGGAAAGATAAAAAAAGGAATTCGTGTATAAAGAAAATGACAAGAGTGGAAGATGTCATGATCAGAGTAAAATCCCTGAAATGGCAGTGGGCTGTACATATTGCTAGGAGAACGGACTACCGTCGGACAACCGAAATTTTAGACTGAATTCTTTTTTTTATTTTTTTTATTGGAGGTTTAACAACCACCTTGAATATCTCAATGTGCCATAAGCAGTCGCCCGCCCCTAATTTAGAGCCACTGACTGCAGGGAAGGGAGAGAGCCAGTGACGTAAGATAAACACAACATCCATACCTCACCGGAACCGAACCCGGACCCCATCTGAGACGAATAATCAGAAGCCATCGCTTAGACCACTGCCCCACAGGGGCGACACACTGGATTCCAAGGAACAGGAAAAACCCAAGAGTAGACCACGTGGCAAATGGACAGATAAAATTCGAAAGACCAAAAAAAACCCCGGGCGCCGTTGTTGTCGACAAAGGTCGTAGTTCTTTTTTAATTGGATGGACTATAGAACAACTCCTTCATTTTTGAATGTGAACAACTATAGAACAACTCCTTCATTTCTGAATGTGAACAACTATAGAACAACTCCTTCATTTCTGAATATGAGCAACTATAGAACGACTCCTTCATTTCAACGACTATAGAACAACTCTTTCATTTCTGAACGGACGGACTATAACCCAACAACTCCTTCATTTCTGAATGTGAACAACTGTAGAACAACTCCTTCATTTCTGAACGGACGGACTATAGAACAACTCCTTCATTTCTGAATGCGAACAACTGTAAAAACAACTTCATTTCTGAATGTGAACAGCTATAGAACAACTGTTTCATTTCTGAACGGACAGACTATAGAACAACTCCTTCATTTCTGAATGTGAACAACTATAGAACAACTCCTTCATTTCTGAATGTGAACAACTGCAGAACAACTCCTTCATTTCTGAATGTGAACAACTATAAAACAACTCCTTCATTTCTGAATGTGAACAGCTATAGAACAACTCTTTCATTTCTGAACGGACGGACTATGGAACAACTCCTTCATTTCTGAATGTGAACAACTATAAAACAACTCCTTCATTTCTGAATGTGAACAGCAATAGAACAACTCTTTCATTTCTGAACGGACGGACTATAGAACAACTCCTTCATTTCTGAATGTGAACAGCTATAGAACAACTGTTTCATTTCTGAACGGACAGACTATAGAACAACTCCTTCATTTCTGAATGTTAAACTATAGAACAACTCCTTCATTTCTGAATGTGAACAACGGCAGAACAACTCCTTCATTTCTGAATGTGAACAACTATAAAACAACTCCTTCATTTCTGAATGTGAACAACTATAAAACAACTCCTTCATTTCTGAATGTGAACAGCAATAGAACAACTCTTTCATTTCTGAACGGACGGACTATAGAACAACTCCTTCATTTCTGAATGTGAACAACTATAAAAACAACTACATTTCTGAATGTGAACAGCTATAGAACAACTCTTTCATTTCTGAACGGACAGACTATAGAACAACTCCTTCATTTCTGAATGTTAACAACTATAGAACAACTCCTCCATTTCTGAATGTGAACAACTGCAGAACAACTCCTTCATTTCTGAATGTGAACAACTATAAAACAACTCCTTCATTTCTGAATGTGAACAGCAATAGAACAACTCTTTCATTTCTGAACGGACGGACTATAGAACAACTTCTTCATTTCTGAAAGTGAACAACTATAGAACTACTCCTTCATTTCTGAATGTGAGTGGCTAGCATCCCCTGAACATTTTGAGGAAGAAATTCGAATTTTAAGTGTACCAAAAACTGGTGTAAAAGTTTCAATTCCAATTTTAATCAGATTGAAAGTAGTGATTTTTGCGACTTCTCTTGAGCTGCGCCCGGGGCAGCCACCCCATCTGCCCCACCCTAGTTTATGCCACTGATCCCAAACCTGCGAATTCGTGCCCCAGCCTTTCCCGGGGAGGGGGATACGTATGTGACGTACGATGGAGGTGACGCACAGTTCAAGACGGGAAAGTTACAGCAATAAATTCCGTCAGTGTAACTTAATTGGGAAAGTATTCGAACCCGGAGAAGAAGGATGCGAGGTCGATCTTTGCCACCGGCAAATCTGTGTTTTCACAACATGCTGACTGATTAAATAAAGTGGAGTTGGATTTCTGTAAGTACTGTCTAGTGACTCTCCCTGGCTGTCATTCTGAAACTGTTTAATTCAGAGAATAAACAAAGGCATGCTCTTTTCACGTTTTAGCAACACACAGCAACCGAAAATTTTTTGTCCTATCACCACTGGGGATCCGAATCCCAGATATCTCGATATCTAGTCGAGCGCTTTAGCTTTACGCTACGGTGGCCAACAATCTACGGCGCTATGTGTGTATTTTTCTGTCAGCTTCTATATAGCTTCTGACTTTGTGACCGGATAACATTTTTTCAGTTGCTATGTGTTGACAAGACGTGAAAAGAGCAATGTCTTTGTTTATTCACGGACGCCACGTATTTGGAGGATTTTCACTGCTTAAGGTGGTTCCACCTAAAATCTCTGCTTTATGTTTCCAATGGTAAAACTTGTTTACATATTTTCTTCGCAATTAATGTATTCCCGAGGACGAAAATTTCCACATCGATAAAAACTAACTTTAAGTTATAGCAATGGATACTTAATACTTGCTAAAACGTAACCAATATTAAAAATCAATCGATTTTCTTTGAGTAATGTTCAAACCTGTTAATAGATGGCACGGGCTGTACATTGATGACATCAGTAGACAAACAAATGTTGGATTGCTTAATTATGGTTATGTTTTAGAAAGCAACCATAATTATAATAAAAATCAATCATTTTTCTTTGATTAATGTTCAAACTTGTTAATAGACGGCGCGAGCTGTACATTGATGATGTCATTAGACAAACAAGTGTTGGATTGCTTAATTATGGTTATGTTTTAGAAAGCAACCATAATTATAATAAAAATCAATCATTTTTCTTTGAGTAATGTTCAAACTTGTTAATAGACGGCGCGAGCTGTACATTGATGATGTCATTAGACAAACAAGTGTTGGATTGCTTAATTATGGTTATGTTTTAGAAAGCAACCATAATTATAATAAAAATCAATCATTTTTCTTTGATTAATGTTCAAACTTGTTAATAGACGGCGCGAGCTGTACATTGATGATGTCATTAGACAAACAAGTGTTGGATTGCTTAATTATGGTTATGTTTTAGAAAGCAACCATAATTATTTTTTTTTTTTTTTTTTATTGGAAGTTTAACGACCACCGTGAGCAACTCAATGGGCTATAAGCAGTCGCCCGTCCCTAATTTAGGGTCACTGGTTCCAGGGAAGGGAGAGAGCCAGTGCCGTAAGACAAACACAACATCCATGCCTGACCGGGATTCGAACCCGGACCCCTTACGGACGAATGATCAGAGGCCAACGCCTTAGACCACTGCGCCACCGGGGCGGCTAACCATAATTATAATAAAAATCAATCATTTTTCTTTGATTAATGTTCAAACTTGTTAATAGACGGCGCGAGCTGTACATTGATGATGTCATTAGACAAACAAGTGTTGGATTGCTTAATTATGGTTATGTTTTAGAAAGCAACCATAATTATAATAAAAATCAATCATTTTCTTTGATTAATGTTCAAACTTGTTAATAGACGGTGCGAGCTGTGCATTGATGATGTCATTAGACAAACAAGTGTTGGATTGCTTAATTATGGTTATGTTTTAGAAAGCAACCATAATTATAATAAAAATCAATCATTTTTCTTTGATTAATGTTCAAACCTGTTAATAAATGGCGCGAGCTGTACCTTTATGACGTCAGTAGGCAAACAAGTGTTGGATTGCTTTAATATGGTTATATTTTGTCAAGTATCCCGTGCTATAACTTAAAGTTAGTTTTATCGATGTGCAAATTTTCATCCTTGGGAATGCATTAATTGCGAAGAAAATATATAAACAAGTTTTACCATTGGAAATATAAGGCAGAGAGTTTAGGTTGAACCACGTTATTTTAGAGATTTCCATGATTAATTTAGCTTGCAGTTGTAACAAGCAACGAAACAAACAAGTTGCAATAATCAGGGTTAGTAAGTAAACTTTAGTCAAGTGACATTGTAGCTTTAAGTAAAGTTAGACGCAATTTTTCTACAACCGTTAAATATTATACGGTTATTCTAAAAGATCCAAAATTCAGTCACGCAAACTGCAAAATCAGTACGGCATATGTAATCAACATACTCGCGAGAGTTAGGATTGTTCCCCTGGTAACAGGAAACATACCAGCTGCAGTGAGACCCAAGTGATCTGACGAAATGAGGTTCATGATAAGAGTAAAGAGTTTTGAATTGCTCGAAATTCCAAGATGAGCTTCATTTGCCGCACAGAGAAGCCTTGTTAACTCTTTATTATTCTCGTGAAGTTGGGACGCTCTCAGAATTAGAAGTAATACGAAGATACCGCAGAAGAAAGCAACCCAGGCACTGTACCAGAAAAAGTAAGGCTCTCCGGTGTACATGGATATATTCAGCACCGCTGTCACAGAAGCAAAACAGGATAGTACTAACCCCACAAAGGTCAGAAGCAAAACAAACGAGCATGCGGAATGAAGAAATGCGACGCAGTCCTGTAGAGCTTCGTAACAGCTCATAACAGCGTACAAACTGCTTCTTGGGAATTCTCTTGAAGTAACAATACTCAAATATTGCTGCAAAGATCTCATCATCTGGCTGATTTCGAAACACAGGGAAGCAATGAAGAAACAGGTATAACAGAAAAGAGTGTTGGAAGAGTGCAACATGCAACTCAGAGTGAAGAAATGATGGAAATAATGAACACTTTTCCTAACGCGGCCGTCGTCCACGCCGAAGGTGAAGAACTTTGTGACTGAAGAAATGTCTTGGTTCTGTAGAAGTAATAGCAACAGGAATGCCGCTGATACAATAAGTGGTTGCAGAGCTATTGCGCAGGTTACAGAAAGTACCGAAATTGTAGTTGAGGGAAAGTCATTTAAGTGCAGACTAACGACTTTCCTTTCCGCTCTTTGCAGGTGTCTCAGGGTGTAGTGAAATTTGCTTCTATTTAAGTACATGGTTAGCCACATAGCACACGAAATTAAACAGAATGCCAAAAAGGTGCACACATTTGTCGTACGGAATTCGTCAACTTGCAAAATGTACACTAATCCTGCTAGAATGTAAGCATTTGTGCCGAAGTACAGTAGCCGGAGTACTTTACTACGTATTTTCCAGAAACATTTCCCATGATATGTGCTGTCCTCAATACATATTCCAATGTTATCCAAAGCAACAAGTATCGGCTTAAGATTTTTTTTTATCAGAGTTCCTTTGTTAGCCATATCGGTACTTACAAATTCTGAAAATTATGCAGATCTGCTTATAATAAGTGCACGTATACATTCGATAAGAAATATTCCATTTCTGTGGTTTCAGTGGAACACAAAAACTTCACAAAAAAGCAATTATGAGATTAAGAATTTTTTATCAGAGTTCCTTTGCTGGCCATATTGATACTTCGAAATTTTGAAAATTATGTAGATCTTCTCACAATATGTGCACGTGCACATTGGATAAGAGATATTCCAGTTCTGTGGTTTTAAAATTTCATAAAAATACGTCAAAAACTTCTCTAACTTAACACTTGTTTCACAAGCACGTTTTAGAAATAGAAAACGTTTCACAAAACTCACTCGGAAAGCTAGGCGAAAATTTTATATTTTCAAGTGCAATTTACGCTCAAATTATGCCCTTTCCCTAAACTGAAGAATTTCTGGGAACATGTTTCAATGGAATTATGTCAAAGTTTTACTTTTCAAATAACTGCGGCTTGTCTAAAGGGAGTCATATGACATAAAATTTGATGTATTCTTTTTAGGATAACCTGCGATTATTTTTATTAAAGAAAACTTCAACGATACTTGACTTCAAGAAAAGAAAACCTTTCACTTTCAGTATCGGATTGAGAATATTTAGTAAAGTTCCTCTGTGAGCCGTATCGACTTTTCGAAAATATGAAAATTGTACAGATCTGCTCATAATATGTACACGTGTACGTTCGATAAGAGATATTACAATTCTGTAATTTCAATAGAACACACAAATAATTCACCCAAATTCAGAAGTTTCACAAAAATCCGTCAAAAAACATCTCTTACTTACACTTGCTTTACACGCACGTTTTAGAAGCAGAAAAAGTTTCACATAACTCACTTGGTAAGCAAGGCGAAAATTTCATATTTTCAAGTGCAATTTACGCTCGAATTATGTCTTTTGCTTTATAACTGAAGAACTGCTGGGGCAATTTTCAGTGGAATTATGTCAAAGTTTTACTTTTTGAAGAACTGCGGCATGTCTAAAGAGAGTCATATGACAAGTGTCAAGAAACTTCAGCCATTTTTTTTAGGATGATCTGTGATTATTTTTATTAAAGAAACCTTTTACTTTCAGTATCGGATTGAGCATTTTTAGTAATGTTCCTCTGTAAGCCGTACCAATACTTCGAAAATCTGAAAATTATGCACATCTGCTCATAATATGTACACGTGTACGTTCGATAAGAAATATTATAGGTTTTGTCTGTGGTTTCAATAGAACACAAAAAATTCACCCAAATTCAGAAGTTTCACAAAAATTCGCCAAAAAACATCTCTAACTTACACTTGTTTTAGAAGCACGTTTTAGAAGTAGAAAAACTTCACATAACTCACTTAGAAAGCAAGGCGAAATTTCATATATTTCAAGTGCAACTTATGCTTGAATTATGTCTTTTGCTTTATAACTGAAGAACTGCTGGGGAAATTTTTCAGTGGAAATGTATCAAAGTTTTATTTTTTAAAGTACTGCGGAATGTCTAAAGAGAGTCATATGACAAGAAACTTCAGGTATTTTCTTTCGGATGATCTGTGTTTTGTTTTTTTATTAAAGAAAACCTCAACAACACTTGATTTCAAGAAAGAGAACCTTTCATTATCAGTATCGGATTGAGAATTTTTAGCAGAGTTCTTCTGTTAGCTATATACATATATGGATACTTCGAAATTCTGTAAATTATGCACATCTGCTCATAATATGTTCAGGTGTATATATTCGATTAGAGGAATTCCAGTTCTGTGGTTTCAACAGCACACAAAAATTTCAGCCAAATTAAGAAGTTTCACAAAAATGCGTCAAAAGTTTCTCTAATTTGCACTAGTTTCACAAACGCGTTTTAGCAGTAGAAAAAGTCTCACATTACTCACTTGAAAAACAGGGCGAATATTTCATCTTCAAGCACCAAATTATATCTTTTGCTCTAAAACTGACGAATTTTTGGGGAAATGTTTCAATGGAATTCTTTTTCAAGAAGTGCAGTATGTCCAAGGGAAGTCATGTGACATGAAACTTCATGCATTTTTTTTTTTTGGGTGATCTGATTTATTTTAAAAAAGAAAACCTCAAGAGTACTTGATTTCAAGAAAGAGAACCTTTCCGAAGCAGCTAAGTTTTAGGATTTACACAGTTCCTTTAAATACATCCACTTGAGTTCGAAATGACATGCTATATATATATTCTCTTTCCCGAATGGCTTAACTTAAAACGTTTCTTTTTTCAAGATATCAGAGAATTCCTGTTAACATTTTCTCGAATCTCTAAATGTTTGACGTTTTAATATTACCGCAACCTTTTTTGCAGTTTACCTCTGGATTTGTAGGTGAAAAAGTTGCTATTTTATTTCATGGTAGCAAAAAGAAGAAGAAATTCAACTGAACCTTTCTTCCAACAGAGAGAACTGGCGAATTAGGTTTCTTCCAGAAGTTTCAGTAATTTGTGATCCACGGATTTTCATTGTGTCTCAGCCAAACGGTAAATAACCACTCTCGTGAAAAAGGATAGCTCTGCGCTTTTGTACGAAACTGAATGTGCGCTTTTCGAGTTGTTATTGCTCGTTATTGATTTTGTGTTTGCTTGAATTAACGTTCACTCGGATCATTTATTGAAAAGAACGGTCTTCTGTGCTACGTCTGAACACCTTTATTCAGAGAAACGATTTGTTCCTACCCTTTTTCTCAATTCGTATTGCATAACAGGAAATAAAAAGGCATTACGTCTGTGTCGTCTTTTATTTTTTGATAGTGTGTTTGGGGAAAAAGTGATGAAAGGATGCGCGAGGAAATACGTTGAGCATATTCATCCTAAATAATTGTTGCTAAACACTTGGATAAGGCAAACAGAGATTTAATTATTTCCCACATTTTTCCTTTGTGTTCAACATTTCGTACGGACCACAGTTTTATCTCTAGAAGAACGGGATGAACTGTTAAATAAATAATCAGTGAACACTCTGTTGAAGCAGCTTTGATTACATACACTATGTGGAAAAAAGTTTCAGGACACCAATGCTTTTTATACAATACTAGCTTGGCTTTGCCCTGTACAGAATGTATGGAATCTGTAGAATCAAACGAACCAAAAGCATTACAAATTATTTAACATGCGTCCTGGAGACACAGCATTAGAACACTGATTGAACAAAATTCGTTAACAATTTGTTATCGACGATCAAATGATCACGTGCTTTCAGTTCCAGACGTCATTGAGGGGCGAATCTCTGGGATAAAAAAGTTAAAAACGTATCTTTGCAAATATTTTATGAAACGGGCTGAAATTTTTATGAACGCCATAAATCGTTAATAGGAACATGACCTCCAAATTTCACCTGAATCGGTAAATCACGTTTCAAATTAGCCGTCAAAATTTTATTAACCGTTTCTGCTTATATATTTCTGTTTACCGATGAATTAAAAATGCCATGCCTATTTTAAAAGGTTTCGATCGGATTCCGGTGAAATTTCGAGGGACTCCTCTTATAACCAAATTCATGGTGTTGATAAAAATTTCAGCCCGTTTCGTTAAGATTTCGCAAAGTTCTTTTTTGCATTTTTTTATGCACAGTTCTCAAAGAATAGAAACACCCGTGGATGTGCCGCGGCGATGAATGCAGTCACGTGCTTTCAGATTTGGAACAGATAACGATGACGTAGCAAACGACGCTGACTTTATTGATTAGCTTATTAATTAATTCATTGCTTGCGAACGGAATAACTTAGAGATTTTAAAATAGTTGCGCTGACCTAGAAATTCCAGTACTAATAAGCTATGCAAATTTCACGATGCCACAGTTCGGCGTTCGAGAGTTTTTGCTGCTTCAGACAAACAGACGTTTTGTGTTTTATATATTAGATTGCATTTATTGCAAATCAATAGGAAGTTGGCCCCCTTTGGCCACAATTACAGTGCACGCTCTCCATGGCACACTTTCAATGAGATTCTGGTAAGTACAACGGCCGTTGCATAAAAACTGAGAGTAAAATCGCACCAAATGAAAGAATTTAGGTACTGCAAAATATATGTTATTATTTCTCAAAGTATCTTCCCACGGATGATGCAACAGTCCCATCGTTCAGTCCACTTTTCAAAGCATGTGGCCAAGGCATTTTGTAGAAGCTGCTTTAGCGACCCCTGTACAGTTTGAATAACGTCAACATCTGTGTTGAAGGTGAAAATCCTCCAAATACGTGGCGTCAGTAAATAAATAAATACATCGCTCTTTCCACGTTTCAGAAACACACAGCAACCGAAAAATTGTTTTTCAGCCGCCGTCGTGGAATTGAACCACGGAACTCTCGATAACTAGCTCGGCTGGTTATCGAGAGTTCCGTGGTTCAATTCCACGACGGCGGCTGAAAAACAATTTTTCGGTTGCTGTGTGTTTCTGGAACGTGGAAAGAGCGATGAATTTATTTATTTATCTGTGTTGAATGTTGCGCTACGGAACTTCTCCTTCATTGTTGGAAACAACCAGAAATCGCACGGGGCGAGGTCAGGACTGTAGGCAGGCTGTGACAGGATTTCAATACTGCATTTCGTAAGAAACTGATGAACACGGACAGCCACATGCTGGATGGCGTTATCATGGGATAGGGTCCACTTGCCCACCAGTTCCGGTCGCTTAATCAATATGTGACGTCGCAGATGCTTCAAGACTGAAATGTAATACATAGCATCGACAGTAATTTGTGGAGGAATAGCATGCTGGTCGACTACACCTTTATAATCAAAGAAAATTATCATCATCAGCTTCCTAGCTGATTTTACGAGGCGGATTATTTCGGAGGAGGCCAGCCTGTGTGTTTCCAGACATTCGTTGCGCGCTTCGTGAGGGGGTCGAAATAGTGAACCCATGTTTCATTGGCAGTTGTTACTGTGTTTGGAAAGTTTGGATCCTTTGCAATCATTTGTTCCTACTCATGACACGCTTGAACTCTGGCAAACAATTGTTCTCTTGTCAGGTTGTAAGGTACCCATCTGGAACACACATGATGCAGTAGTAATTTGTCGCGTAGAATGCGGAATGCCGAAGTCATTCGTCGATCTTCTTGCAGGAATGCCCAAACAGTGGAATGTCATACGTCATTCCTAGAATGCGGAATGCCACACGTCATTCGTCGATCTTCTTGCAGCAGGATTGCCCGAACAGTGTTGACAATACGCTCCGTAACAACACTTTCAGGTCGACCAGGTCAAGGAGCGAGTTCTGCCGACAAAGGCCCTTTTTTGAAATCAAGGTGCCATCTAAAAATCGTTGACTCACCCAAACATTTATCTTTGTAGGCTTTTTCATTAAATAAACTGTTTCTGGAGCCGCTTTACATAAACGATAGCAAAATTTTATCGCCCAGCGCATTCACTTCTTAACACTGAATCTCTCACCTCCATAGATGTATGGCGAAATGCAGACGTATCTTAAACAACTGCGCAATAAAAAAACCAGAATCGTCTGCCACGGCAAATAACTGTTGCCATAGACACTTCCTTAATTCAGTTAGTCGTCTGCGTGGTTATTTTTTCCCGTTGTACTGTTGCCAACTCAAAATAAAATTACTCTGAGTTTTTATGGAACGACCTTGGTAGTTTCAGGCTTAGTGTTCCATTCGTCCCGCAAGGCAGTGGTCAGTCAGTTCATCCACAGTTGGACGTGTCGTTCGAGCCCGAATCCAGCGTTCAAGCTCATCCCAAAGTGCCTCTATAGGATTGAGATCCGGGCTTTGAGTTGGCCACTCCAAATTTTGTACACCCAAAAAAGTACCACGAAAAAAAGAAGAAGTACCTAAAGACGTACCACGTTGAAATGCCTCTCCGCCATTTGGCAGTGCCATCACGTGTCCACTGCTCCCAACACAGTCTGACGGTATGGTCAGAACGATCCACGTGGCGGGCTATACGGCGCGACGACCACCCTGCGGTGTTGAGCCCGATGATCAGGCCTCTCTCAAAGTCCGAAAGTTGCGTAAATCGACGTCTGTGGAGTCTACCCGGAATTCTTGTCACTCTGTACTCTTGCTTGCGTCGGCCGGTGCTTTTCGCTTTCATGAGGCATCGACAACACGCCGGTTTATAAGGCTGCCTGTTCGAGCTTTCAGCGTCACCACAGGGTGTGCGGTCATGCTCACTCGCACCAAACGTGGATCATTTGCATACCAGCACGCACTCTAGCTATTTGCAAAGTTTCGCGGTTGTAGCATGCTTTTTTCTAGGTGCGCAAATTTCTTTGTCCGTGAGTGTACTTTCCTCAGATTTTTCAGTTCTCCTTCATTTTCTGGTTTGTTTCTAATAAAGTAATCTATCATATCAGAGGTCGGATTAGAAGGCCATAAAGCTGTATCAGTAGGACACTATGAATTCATTGAACAAGTTGGCCTACGCTCTTCCTCTTGATTTGTTGGTTCATGCTTTTGGTTGACCATTTGGTCTGGCTCTGAGGGCTGACAATTAAAATCATTCCATGGTAAATGGGTTGGTTTCTCACATGGATGTAAGTAGCTCGAGTCAAGATTTGAATTTATTAAACTATCTTTGCCACCGTTGTTGTCCGATGTTGATTCCAGTTGCACATTTTCTTTTGAAGCACATGAATCGGGAGGCTTTTGCTCAATTCCCTCATCAGCGATATGACTCTGCACAGGCTTCTGTAGGAATACTGATAAACTGTCCTTTTGCTTTTGAAGACGTTCGTTTTTCTCTTTTTTTTTCTTCTTTTTCCGCTTTTCATAACCTGACGGTAACTTCGTTTCACTGGCTTCATTTTCAGAAGAATCAGTCACATAAACTATATGTAAACGAAACAGAAACAACAGCTGTAACGATGCCGATTTTAAGCGCACGGTTAGGTGTTAATAATCACAATATTAAGTAACACTGTATAACACCACAACGGGGAGATCGAATAGCAACACAGAAATTCAGATTACAGAGGTTATGTTGCGACGTTACCAGTGGTCAGTGTCGCACAAATGACAGTTAGCAAAATTTTACCCACTGTCAAGCAGGATAGCCAACTTTACATTTCTTCAGATGAGAAAAGACGACAAGCATTATACAAAGTTTGAACCAAGACTGATTTTCTATGAATCAGCACAATATTATATTCATCAACATAACCTTTCCCCTTTTTTGCTTTTGCTTTTTTCCCTCCTTGCTTTATTTTTTTTCACAGTTAATCGGGGCCCTTCGCGACCTCATAAATCAGCCTCTGAGATAGGTAGAGAGAGAGGGAGACAGACACAGAGAGAGAGAGAGACAGAGAGAGAAAGAGAGAGAAAGACAGTAAGAAAGAAAGAGAGAGAGAGAGAAAGAGAGTAAGAGAAGTAGAAAGAGAGAGAAAGAGAAAGAGAGAGAGAGAGAGAAAGAGAGTAAGAAAGAGAGAGAGAGAGAAAGAGAGTAAGAGAAATAGAAAGAGAGACAGAAAGAGACAGAGAGAAAGAGAAAGAGAGAGAAAGAGAGAGCGAGAAAGAAAGAGAGAGAAAGAGAGAAAGAGAAAGACAAAGAGAGAGAGAGAAAGAGAGTAAGAGAGAAAGAGAGAGAGAGCTAAAGAGAAAGAGAAAGATAAAAAGAGAGAGAGGTAAAGAGAAAAAGAGAGAGAAAGAGAGAGAGAGAAAGAGAGAAAGTGAGAGAGAGAAGAATAAAGAGAGAGAGAAAGAGAGAAGAATAAAGAGAGAGAGAAAGAGAGAAAGTGAGAGAGAGAAGAATAAAGAGAGAGAGAAAGAGAGAAGAATAAAGAGAGAGAGAAAGAGAGAAAGAGGGAGAGAAAGAGAAAGAGAGAAGGATAGAGAGAGAAAGAGCGAGGGAGAGAGAAAGAGCGAGAGAGAAAAAGAGTAAGATAGAGAGAGAAAGAGCGAGAGAGAGAGAGAGAGAGAGAGAGGTGTTAAATAGTTTTACTTTTGTTTCACATGATTTCCACTTGAACAGAAATTGAGGCTGGAAAACAAACAGATTTCAAGGCAGTGGCTCACCAAGAGGAAAGGTTTCATGTCGCTGTGTACAGCAGGGTGCGAGACAGTTTCAGCTTCTTCACTACCATCCACCTACACCACCCAATTGAACCGTTTGTTCCCCTACATCTTTACATTTTGCATAACAAATCAGATGCACTAAGAAAGTATACAATCGTAAATCATTAGAAAATCCAAGACAAAATTTAGGAATCTTAAGCTATTAACTCATGTTCTTATGAGAACAATGAAAAATACAGTGACTTATTATGATGACTCTGCAAATAATTTTTTAGCTTAACGAATGCACTATATATTAATTATCACAAGCATATTGCTACAGTTTCGTGCTTTAACGTATTTCAAAATGATTCCCCTTCATAATTCTTTGAGGACCCACTCAAATATCTTAGCCTTAGGGCCTACTAAGGCCTTAATCCGGCCCTGATGGCGGGAAAGCAACATTCAAAAGAACTTGAGGCCCTTGCAGTAGCCCTTGCTGTTACAAGGGGCCTCAAGTTCAGAACCCTTGCAATAATTTCTATGCAGGTATGTTAACAAGAGAATGTGAAAAATATATCAGTTCAACAAGCGGGATTTCTGTACCAATGAGGATAAGGTGTTATGTATTACAGTTGTTTGCACATAACTATGCATCCCCCAAATATAATTAACTGGAAGGTGTTCTTCGCAGGAACGAAAAATCAGAGATCTGTGTAACTTTTTAAGTACCAGAGGCAAATGATTTTTTTTACTATGTGCAAAACATTGTTTCATTATTTTAAGTGTGTTTTACTATATTCCAGAGTAAATAATTTAAGTAGTTTTACGTTTTTTGTGCTACAGTTCTTAATCGTTACCATGGGCGCCAACTTATATAGGCCCGTGGGCCCGAGCCCACCCAATAATTTGCCGTGTGTTATTACGATTACTACTATATTACGTACGACTACACTAGAATTATTTAGAGAAATTACTTTATCAAAAATATTTAATCTTGTGTTATGGAAAACATAAATGTACAGGATGATTGTAAACTCCTTCAGCAAAACAAGAGGGGTGATAGTACACATCAAGACGAACAATATTTGCAATGGAACCTAGGGCCGCATTCACTCCTAGTGCCAGAAAAGAGTAAAGTTACATATCCACGTTGATCCTTCAACAGTGAAAACAAAGAGACATAACTAATTATGAGTTGCATAATTCCAATCGCATTAGAGAAAGACTCCCGGTGTGGTTTTGATCTTGTCCGCAGCAACAGCGATTCAAGCGACGAGATCTTCCAGGGAATTCCTAGGTGTCTCGTACACCAATGTTTTCATGTGCTCCCAGAAGAAGACCAGTGGATTAAGGTCCGGGGAGCGTGGAGGCCAAGCCACAGGTCCACCGCGTCCAATCCACCGCCCGGGATATGTCGCATTGAGGAAGTATCGGACCTCGGTGGCAAAGTGTGCTGGGGCTCCATCATGCATAAACCACATGTCCCTCCGTGTGGTGAGCGGAACATCCTACAACAGACCGGGAAGCACTTGCTCCAGGAACAACAGTACGCTGCATCGGTCAGTCGTATACGCCAATTCTCCCGTGATGTTCGCACGGTAATATTGCTGATCGGGTTAGGCTGCGTTTCTAAATGTTTGCTCCTCGTCGTCAACGCACGTGTTCAGCGCATCTGATTTGCATCTTGTGCTTCTCATGCACTGGTTGGATCTCCGTGTGCCTGCCGGACGTTTTTCGAACGTGCGCTTTTCTGGCACTAAGAGTAGAATGTGCACCTAGGTTCCATTGCAAATATTGTTCGTCTTGATGTGTACTATCACGCCTCTTGTTTTGTTGAAGGAGTTTACAATCACCCTGTAGAATGTACGTTTCAAGTAACAAGGTTAAACGAGTTTCAAATATCTATATTTATCCTTTTAGTGTTCAAATATAATAATTTACGTATAACTTACAACACTTAGGCGATTCGAAGCAACATGAATCATTGTCGATTCTCCTCGTTCGAAACCCAACCTCTTTCTCTGAGTTCTCAAACGAAGTCTACACGTGGTGCTTCTTTTTGTGCACCCTCGTGCAGCGTTGTGAGAAATACTTGCAACACTGCTGGGCAAGACAGCCGCCAGGAAGTCTGACGTCTCGTCTGGCAGTGACTAGGGTAGGGCTTGGGGTAGAAACTTCCGGCCCCAATGTCGGGATTCACAGAAACTGAAGAGAACCAAGGGTCATATGGAAACACTGAGTTCTGGTGAGTTCAGGTGCGGACAGTTCGCGGATCGCGGGTTGTAATGATTTATATTTTCCAGGTATATACGAATAGTTTTCGTATATTCACACGGAAAAAATCAGTTGAAGCTAATTTGTGTTTGCGCTAATATTCCATTGGGGGTAGTGTGGTTTCCTTAATGTGATTGTCAATCACGTTAAGATTATAAGATATGAGATAGATTATGGCTAAACTAATAATCAAGCGGCCCCGGCTGCACAATACAGCCCAGAGTTCCGATACTATAGATTTAATTTCGGTTCGGAAACCGGCTTTTATTGATTTATCAAGTTCATCTTCAAATAATTCCGGAGTTTGTGATTCTATGATATCAATTGAATGCAAGAATGCTGGTAGAACTTTTCAAAATTCATGGCAGGGCATATATATGTGGATTTTTTACGGTGAAAACAAAACGGTAGTATTATGTAAAGTATGCAAGGAATCTCATTATAAAAATCTATGAAATTTTTCCACCAAAGCGGATCCCTGCTACATTTCTTCTGGCTTTTCCAATTGCAAACATGCTTCAAGAAAATTCTGTTCTCATGAAACCTTCCTGTGTCCCAAAGAATCGTGTTCCAAAGTTGTTGCAGTGCAGACTGGAGTGAGTGTTGCATCTAGTTTGAATATTTAAAAGTTGCAAGACTTTCAAAATTCCCATATCGCTTTATAGAAATTATTTTCACCATTGTTATACTTATCAAAGCAGGGACTGACAAATCCGGGGATATAAGGACAAAACAAGTAATTTTTACCAGCTTCTGAAACTCCGATGTGAAGATTCTCCAGAACTTAAGCGATATATTGAAAGAGAATCCTATAAGCGGGTGCCACACGACGCGGAAAACAAAACGTTTGAAATCATGGCAATGAAACTGCTTCGTTCTTTGGCTAATGAAATCCAAGCAGCGGATTAGTTTGGCCTTCTTATGGATAACTCTACCGTTGTGGTAAAGACAGAACAAGTGTTAATATGTTTGCGTGTCGTTTCTAAAGGACCTGTGACGCAAGAGCACTTCATCGGGTTCTAAGAAACGTTAGCAACAGATGCAATCAATCTCTTCAATATTGTGAGTGACGTTTTATTAAGACTAGGACTAAATATCCGAAATTGTCGCGGACAGTGCAATGACGGGGCTTCGAATTTAAGCGGGAAATACAAGGGGATACAGGCAAGGATTTTACAAGTTAATGAAAAAGCAAGGTATTTGCATTGTTTTATGCACTCATTAAGTTTAGTGGAGCAAGACAGCGTGAGGCACATTACAACTTGCAGAAATGTGTTAAATATAAATAATAATTTGATCACCATTATAAGAGAGTCCCGCAAAAGTTTGAACTGGTTTAATGCTGTAAGAGACTCCAACACACATAGGAGCCAACCTGAAAAATTATTGGAGGTTCCGGAAATTTTTAGTCGAATTACCCATGCATTTTTCAAAGTATTTAAATCTAATTTAAAATTCATTCAGTCAGATCATCTGGCACAATAAGACGCCTGAAGTGCTAAAATGAAGGAAATTATAGTTAATTACAGAAAAATATTTTTATTTCTAGATAATTATTTATTTCATTTATTTTGCTTTTGTAGGCGCGACATTATTATATACAACACACAGATACTGTGAATTTCAAACTCAGTTGTCTTTATAAAAGTAGCAAAAACATGTAAAATTTGTTTTAAGTTTTTTTTTTACTAATTTTAAAAATGCCAGCAAATTTCTTTTTTCAAATGATTTCTGAGTTAAAATAGGAGGTTAGAACGGAGAGGACATGGCATCAGCTGCACGCCCTACGTTTTCCGTGGGCTCCACTTCGTATCAGCTGTGAATGCCCTGCATGCCCAACTTGGACTGCTTTTATACTTTCTATGGAGACATCGTCGACTTTGAAGAGGCTTTAGAGGCACTCAGCATGTACAGTCAGTAAAAAAATAGACTGAAATATACATGCACATAACTAAATATTTGCAAAAAATTACAGAAATGCTGTTTAGTATTTTCTAAAAAAAATGAAACAAAATTATGCTTCGTAGAGCGGAAGTACATGTTGCGCATTAGTCAATCACTACCTTGCTAAAGCTGTGCGAGCTTTATTGACCTTCAGCGACTGCTGCAGAGAGTAAGAGACAGCCGCTATCAACCTGTGCTGTGGCACAGGTCTTCAGGAAGTGACGTCACGGCACTGAACCCTACCCACCCGGAGGGCGCAAGAAACCAGATGATCAGATTTTTTTTTTTTTAATTGGAGGTTTAACGACCACCATGAGCAACTCAGTGGACTATAAGCAGTCGCCTGTATCTATTTTGGAGTCACTAGTTCCAGGGAAGGGAGATTATTTATGATAAATACATAGAGATTATATTTATCATAAATTTATTAATATGTAACATAAAAAATTATTACTCATTATACCTATGTTTTTACTAAAAATCAAAAAATTTTAACGTTCCATTAGCTGTATTTCCGAAACAAGAGCCAATGAAAGTTTTTCATGGCGATATTCGGGTTCAGTGGGTTAATTTCATACAGAATTGAACACTTTCCCGTTAGAAGCAATATCATTGTTGTCCAGTGTAATGGTTGATGATGATGATGATGTGATATGTGTGTCTTTCATAATTTAAAATTCTATTTTTCTATTTGGTAAACCAATATTTTACCCATACTGTGTTCAAAGTTCTGTATCATTTTGTGAAAAATCATTACGCATTAGATTAAAACTAAAATCATATTTTCAATCAGCGGTACAAATATGTGCAGTATTTGCCAAAATAACACAAACAACTTTTAATATGTAACATTTCGCAGATCCGTGTAACATAGTGCACATATGCAGGTGACTATGTTAAAATTCCTTATATGACTACAGCTCTCAGTATATACAGTAATACTCTAGTGACCTGTGCATATTATAACTGGTGGTCTTTCAGAGAATCGTCAGTCTAATCCTGAGCTTCTTTGGCAGTCGAATGATTCATCCAGACTTAATGCAATTCACTTTCTGAAAAAGAAATACGTATATATGTATCGAAATAAAAGTTGACATGATTAGATTATTATGAGGAAATTACTAAAAATCAATCCATTACAAATACAGTATTAACAAAAAAATTCCCGAAATTTTATCTAAAAAAATTATCAAACATTTTCTAAATGAGTATGGAGTAAATTCTTGCTAAAGCTCCATGTGATAACTCTTCATGGTCATATAATGAACGTGACCGGAGTGTAAGGCCGTTTGACGTCATATCAAAATCGAAGCAAAAAAATTCTCTAACTCTAATTTCAGAAAATTCTCAGGCATTTTCTGAATGATTATGAACTAAATTCTTGCTGAAACTCCATGTGATAACTCTTCATGGTCATATAACGCACGTGACTCCAGTGTAGGGCCGTTTGACGTCATATTAAAACCGAGGCAAACTAAAAAAGTTCTCGAACCCTAACTTAAAAAAAATTCTCATGCATTTTCTAAATGAGTACAAAGTTTTGGGTTGTCGGAAAAGTCATGACTTATTTTGGCAACCGATGGCGGTTGGGCGGTGTTGGAAGTACTAGAGGCATGCGCAGCTCTGTTATCGCTATGGCATTTGACAGCTGCCAGTTCTAGCTGCAGTCTAAAAGGAATAGTGAGCGATTTGGTTGATTTGACATCAAGTTGAAGATGGAAGACCAAACTGTGCATTTTCGCCATATTTTACTGTTTTACTTCCGTAAAGGGAAGAACGCGCGTCAAGCTTGTGAAAAGTTGCGTAAAGTGTATTGTGATAATGCTCTACAAGAACGTCAGTGCCAGCGGTGGTTCGCAAAATTTCGTGCTGGTGATTTTGACCTCAACAATGCTCCTCGGTCCGGGAGACCAACCGAGGTTGATGACGTCCAAATCAAGGCATTGATCGAGTCAAACCCACGTTACACGACACGAGTGATTGCAGACACATTGCACATCCATCATTCAAGCGTTTACGACCACTTGAAGAAGCTGGGATACGTAAGCAAGCTCCATGTGTGGGTTCCTCATAAACTCAAAGAAGCTCAATTGACGGCGCGTATAAACATCTGCGATATGCTCATTAAACGTGAGGAAAACGATCCTTTTTTGAAGCGACTGATAACTGATAACGAAAAGTGGATTGTGTACAACAATGTGCTGCGCAAACGGTCTTGGTCCAGACGTGCTGCTTTGCCTCAAACGATATCCAAAGCAGACATTCATCAGCGGAAGGTTCCGGTCTCAGTGTGGTGGGATTTTAAAGGTGTCGTGTTTTTCGAGCTCCTACCACGGAACCAAACAATCAGTTCGAATGTGTACTGTTGGCAATTGGACAGTTTGAATGAATCCATCATTCAGAAGCGTCCAGAGCTCGTTCATCGTAAAAGTGTTGTGTTCCATCACGACAACGCGAGACCACACACAAGTTTGATTACCCGCCAAAAATTATTGGAGCTTGGGTGGGATGTGTTGCTACACCCAGCATACTCGCCTGACCTTGCGCCGTCAGACTTCCACTTTTTTCTCTCTCTTCAACAGTCTTTGAGTGGTGTAACGTTCAATTCAGATCAGGCTGTAAATCAGCACCTTGTACATTTTTTCGCCACGAAAGACAGGTCCTTCTATGAACGAGGCATTCTGCAGCTCACTGAAAGATGGCAAAATGTTCTCGAACAAAACGGGCATTATATCATTGATTTATCTTTGTTCTTTCTATCAATAAATGACCGTTGCAAAACATGGCTAAAATACGTCACGACTTTTCCGACAACCAAATAATTTTCGTGCGGAAACTCCACGTGATAACTCTTCATGGTCATGCCATGCACGTGACTGGAATGTAGGGCCGTTTGACGTCATATGAAAACCGAAGGCGTAACTGAAACCTGAGACGCCATTTTGGAAACTGCTTTGTACCAAAGCATGGGAGTCACGTGCAAGCATAGAGTTTCTTGGTTAGTGTTGGAAAGTAAATCGTAAATGCAGAGGTTTATCAAAACAATGGAAAAGCGACTGCGACTGGAGTATGCGCAGTACGCAATTCACAGGAATGATGTCACCCGCGATGTGAGGTATATGAAAGGGTGCAGTACGATGTCATTAACAAAATGTTCAAGAAACCTCCCTTTTGTTGAACGTGGGTTCAAGCACCTCAGTGAAAGAGCCGCGTGAGTTTTCGTCTCGCTTCAAAATGCATCATGTATGCACCCGTTGCTGACATTAATTCAGGGCATCCTTCTTTAGGACCATCCCTAATTTAGGGCCACTGGTTCCAGGGAAGGGAGAGAGTCAGCGCCGTAAGACAAACACAACATCCATGCCTCACCGGGATTCGAACCTGGACCCATCTCGGAGGAATGATCAGACCCGATGGTCTTTGCTCGCCAGACTGATTCTCTTAGTCAAAAGAAGCAAATCCGCACGTGTTTTTTTTTTCTCAGCGAAAGCATCAACATAGCTTCTTAGTACCGTTGATAATTGACTTTTACTTGTGAATATCTAATTGACTTTATTTGTGCATATCTAATTGATTTTTTTTTGTGCGTTCTCTGCTGGCTTCGCAGCTATCCTATAGCTGGCCTTGAATGTACGTCACTAATAAATATCATTCCTATTTAGAAAAATGTAGCTTCGGACCGTGGAAAAAAAAGGTACAACATTAAAATTGAAACAGAATGTGACATGAATGTATAAATATATTAATTAAACAATCGCTTTTCAAGATCAGAAGGACAGCACAAAACTTTGGAAAACGTCTTTAAGTTGGTACGCTTGTTGAAGGTGAGTGAAGTTCCCTTAAAGTGAATAAAAAAATCGTTAGGTTGAAAAAATAAATTTATGAATTATATGAAACGTACTTTTACGAAAACGAACTCGCAGTTTTGCGAAATTAAAAAGAGAACCCCTAGTTTCACATCGCGCAGGAGAGAGGCTCACCTCCAAGCGGACGGTCACGCGTGGCAAACTGGTCTAGTGCTTAGAGCATCCGTAGAGGGCCTAGTGGTCAGCGTTCGTGACTGCCTCGGAGAAACCTCAAGTTCGATCCCAAGCAGGCACGAACGCTCCAACCACTAAATATCCGCCGTGCGTCGGATGGGCACGTTAAGCCGTCGGACCTCGGGTACTGACCCCCAGGTAATAAATAAGGGCGTCTTCCTCCCCCTTTCTACCTTGCTCCCGTATCAGTTTCCTATCGGACACTCTAGAACAAAACTCCTAGCTTCCTGTTTCCAAGGGTTGTTTAAGGCCCCAAGGGGGTGGGGGTGTGTCAAACACTCCCTTCCTAAAATTCTCTATATATGATCTGATCTAATCCGCTTCGCACACAAGCAGTCCTTGTTTCGATGCCAATCAGATCCATCGGGCAATTTGCCGCACCTGTTGAGGAAATTTCCTCAGATTAGTGACATCACGTAGGAGTTTCGTTGGGGGAAAAAGCGGTTGTGTGTGTCTTTGGTGAACTATGGTTATCTATTTTTTTTTTTACTGCTACTGGGAAATTGACGGACAACATTCGGCAAGCCATCAGTTACGTCACGTGATTACCGGCTACCACTGCCGGGACACTGACGGATCACATTAGGCTAACCATAATTTGTGGCACGTACTTGCAGGGCCTCTTAAGGGCCGCTTGTGGCAGCCACAGTCTGTGATAGATAACTCATGGACCTGTACTGGCATATGACAACTGATGGGGTGCCAATTGCTGGCCCATCTGGTGGCCGCTGGGACATTTTATAGACGGTTCATGTAACGGCAACATAGTGCTGGCACTGTTGGCAGCCAGCAGTGGCCCAGCAAGACTGTTTTTGCTGGGAAGTGAATTTGCACGTGTTTTTTTCGCAGTGAAAGCATCGACATAGCTTAATACCGTTGAAAATTGACTTTTATTTGTGAATATCTAATTGACTTTTATTTGTGTATATCTAATTGATTTTTATTTGTGCATTCTCTGGGCTTTGCACTTAGCCTAGCTACCCATTCAGCACAAAACGTTTCGGATATTTATCAATAATGTTATGATCTCTCATTTTTGTAACACTTTCAGAGAACAAAGCCGACCTCGCACGACAGGGCCATGGCGTCATGCTGTGGACACACTAAGGGACCGAATGTGTCCAATGAGAAGGCTCCCCAAACCATCACAGAGCCACCACCGCCTTGAACAGAGACAACTGGGGCCATGATCTCGTGCTGTCGACACACTAAGTGTCCTAATGTGTCCTATGAGAAGGTTCCCCAAACATTCACAGAGCCACCTCCGCCTTGAACAAAGCCGACCTCGCACGACAGGGCCATGGCCTCATGCTGTCGACACACTAAGGGACCTAATGTGTTCCATGTGGCTTCCCAAACCATCACAGAGCCACCATCACCTTGAACAGAGACAACCTAGCACGACAGGGCCATGGCCTCTCGCTGTTGACACACTAAGGGACCTAATGTGTTCCATGTGGTTTCCCAAACCATCACAGAGCCACCATCGCCTTGAACAGAGACAACCTAGCACGACAGGGACATGGCCTCATGCTGTCGACATACTAAGGGATCTAACGTGTCCCAATATAAGGTTCCCCAAACATTCACAAAACCACCTCCGCCTTGAGCAAAGCCGACCTCTCACCACAGAGCCATGGCCTCATGCTGTCGACATACTAGGAGACCTAATGTGACCCATTACAAGGCTCCCCAAACCATCACAGAGCCACCACCGCCTTGAACAGAGACAACTGGGGCCATGATCTCGTGCTGTCGACACACTAAGTGTCCTAATGTGTCCTATGAGAAGGCTCCCCAAACATTCACAGAGCCACCTCCGCCTTGAACAAAGCCGACCTCGCACGACAGGGCCATGGCCTCATGCTGTCGACACACTAAGGGACCTAATGTGTTCCATGTGGCTTCCCAAACCATCACAGAGCCACCATCGCCTTGAACAGAGACCACCTAGCACGATAGGGCCATGGCCTCTCGCTGTTGACACACTAAGGGACCTAATGTGTTCCATGTGGTTTCCCAAACCATCACAGAGCCACCATCGCCTTGAACAGAGACAACCTAGCACGACAGGGCCATGGCCTCATGATGTCGACATACTAAGGGATCTAATGTGTCCCAATAGAAGGTTCCCCAAACATTCACAGAGCCACCTCCACCTTGAACAAAGCCGACCTCGCACGACAGGGCCATGGCCTCATGTTGTTGACACACTAAGGGACCTAATGTGTTCCATGTGGCTTCCCAAACCATCACAGAGCCACCATCGCCTTGAACAGAGACAACCTAGCACGACAGGGCCATGGCCTCATGCAGTCGACGTTCTAAGGGATCAAATGTGTCCCAATA
This sequence comes from Macrothele yani, assembly GCA_039090855.1. NCBI lineage: Eukaryota > Metazoa > Arthropoda > Arachnida > Araneae > Macrothelidae > Macrothele > Macrothele yani. The sequence continues at coordinate 7,543,111 of CM076999.1, read as the reverse complement.
GAAGGTTCCCCAAACATTCACAGAGCCACCTCCGCCTTGAGCAAAGCCGACTTCTCACCACAAGGCCATGGCCTCATGCTGTCGACATACTAAGAGACCTAATGTGACCCATGAGAAGGCTCCCCAAACTATCGCAGAGCCACCACCGCCTTGAACAGAAACAACTTGGGCCATAGTCTAGTGCTGTCGACACACTAAGTGACCTAATGTGTCCTATGAGAAGGCTCCCCAAACATTCACAGAGCCACTTCCGCCTTGAACAAAACCGACCTCGCACGACAGGGTCAAGGCCTATTGCTGTCGACACACTAAGGGACCTAATGTGTTCCATGTGGCTTCCCAAACCATCACAGAGCCACCATCGCCTTGAACAGAGACAATCTAGCACGACAAGGCCATGGACTCATGCTGTCGACATACTAAGGGGTCTAATGTGTCCCAATAGAAGGTTCACCAAACATTCACAGAGCCACCTCCACCTTGAACAAAGCCGACTTCGCACGACAGGGCCATGGCCTCATGCTGTCGACACACTAAGGGACCTAATGTGTTCCATGTGGCTTCCCAAACCATCACAGATCCACCATCGCCTTGAACAGAGACCACCTAGCACGACAGGGCCATGGCCTCTAGCTGTTGACACACTAAGGGACCTAGTGTGTTCCATGTGGTTTCCCAAACCATCACAGGGCCACCATCGCCTTGAACAGAGACAACCTAGCACGACAGGGCCATGGCCTCTCGCTGTTGACACACTAAGGGACCTAATGTGTTCCATGTGGTTTCCCAAACCATCACAGGGCCACCATCGCCTTGAACAGAGACAACCTAGCACTACAGGGCCATGGCCTCTCGCTGTTGACACACTAAGGGACCTAATGTGTTCCATGTGGTTTCCCAAACCATCACAGGGCCACCATCGCCTTGAACAGAGACAACCTAGCACGACAGGGCCATGGCCTCTCGCTGTTGACACACTAAGGGACCTAATGTGTTCCATGTGGTTTCCCAAACCATCACAGGGCCACCATCGCCTTGAACAGAGACAACCTAGCACGACAGGGCCATGGCCTCTCGCTGTTGACACACTAAGGGACCTAATGTGTTCCATGTGGTTTCCCAAACCATCACAGAGCCACCATCGCCTTGAACAGAGACAACCTAGCACGACAGGGCCATGGCCTCATGCTGTCGACATACTAAGGGACCTAATGTGTTCCATGTGGTTTCCCAAACCATCACAGAGCCACCATCGCCTTGAACAGAGACCACCTAGCACGACAGGGCCATGGCCTCTCGCTGTTGACACACTAAGGGACCTAATGTGTTCCATGTGGTTTCCCAAACATTCACAGAGGCACCATCGCCTTGAGCAAAGCCGACCTCTCACCACAAGGCCATGGCCTCATGCTGTCGACACACTAAGAAACCTAATGTGACCCATGAGAAGGGTCCCCAAACCATCACAGAGCCACCATCGCCTTGAACAGAGACCACCTAGCACGACAGGGCCATGGCCTCTCGCTGTTGACACACTAAGGGACCTAATGTGTTCCATGTGGTTTCCCAAACCATCACAGGGCCACCATCGCCTTGAACAGAGACAACCTAGCACGACAGGGCCATGGTCTCGTGCTGTCGACACACTAAGTGATCTAATGTGTCCTATGAGAAGGTTCCCCAAACATTCACAGAGCCACCTCCGCCTTGAACAAAGCCGACCTCGCACGACAAGGCCATGGCCTCATGCTAACGACGCCACACCCGTAGCCTCCCGCCATCATAGTACAGCTGAAAACGCGATTAATGTGACCATAGGAAGCGGCGTCACACCACAGAGGTCCAGTTTTGAGTCCAGTTTTGATGTTCCAAGCGCCAGGCGAGGCGTAATGTCCGTCGTTGGCGAGCAGTCAACAGTGGCTCACAAATAGGGCGTCGACTCCTATGGCTCATAGTATGCAATGTGTGCCACACGGTTTGCTTGCTGACGCCGCTCGGTCTTCTGACATTTAAAGTGAATGTGATTTGCGCCGCCGTTGACAAGCGGACGGTCTGTACGAGCCTGGAGAGGCTACATCAACCCGGTGTGTCAATAGCGTGCGGGCCGGCCCGGGGGCGCAGTGGTCTAAGCGATGGATTCTGATCATTCGTCCGAGATGGGCCCGGATTCGAATCCCAGTGAGGCATGGATGTTGTGTTTGTCTTGCGATGCTGGCTTTCTCCCTTCCCTCGAACCAATGGCTCTAAATTAGGGACGGGTGAGTGCTTATAGCCCACAGAGTTGCTCACGGTGGCGCAGTGGTCTAAGCGCTGGCTTATGAACGTCCAAGTGGGTCTGGGTTCGAAACTCGGCGAGGCATGAATGCTGTTTATCTTACGGTGCTGGCTCTTTTTTTTTTTTTTTTTGATTGGGGGTTTAACAACCACCGTGAGCAACTCAATGGGCTATAAGCAGTCGCCCGTCCCTAATTTAGGGTCGCTGGTTCCAGGGAAGGGAGAGAGCCAGTGCCGTAAGACAAACGCAACATTCATGCCTCACGGGATTTGAACCCAGACCCACTTGGACGAACGGTCATAATACCGTGAGCAACTCAATGGGCTATAATCAGTCGCCCGTCCCTAATTTAGGGCCACTGTTTCCAGGAAGGGAGAGAGCCAGTGCCGTAAGACAAACACAACATCCATGCCTGACCGGGATTCGAACCCGGACCCCTTACGGACGAATGATCAGAGGCCAGCGCCTTAGACCACTGCGCCACCGGGGCTGCGCTGGCTCTTTCCCTTCCCTGGAATCAGTTGCCCTAAATTAAGGGCGGGTGAATGCTTATAGCCCACTGAGTTGCTCACGGTATTATGACCGTTCGTCCAAGTGGGTCTGGGTTCGAATCCCGTGAGGCATGAATGTTGCGTTTGTCTTACGGCGCTGGCTCTCTCCCTTCCATGGAATCAGTGGCCCTAAATTAGGGACGCGCGACTGCTTATACCCCACTAAATTGCTCACAGTCGTCTGAGCGCTGGCTTATGATCGTTCAAGTGGGTCTGTGTTCTACTCCCGGTGAGGCATAAATGTTGTTTCTCTTACGGTGCTGGCTCTTTCCCTTCCCTGGAATCAATTGCCCTAAATTAGGATCGAGTGACTGCTTATAGCCCACGGAGTTGCTCACGGTGGTGAAGCGGTCTAAGCGCTGGCCGTTCTTCCGAGATGGGTGCTCCCGGTGAGGCATGGATGTTGTGTTTGTCTTACGGCACTGGTTCTCTCCCTTCCCTGGAACCAGTGACCCTAAATTAGGGACGGGCGACTGCTTATAGCCCATTGAGTTGCTCACGGTGGTCGTTAAACCTCCAATCAAAAGAAAAAAAATAGCGTGTGGTCGGCCCCCGCTCGTTTTCTGTGCGCAAACTCGATTCATAGCTGTAAACAGATATTAGATCGTAACATAAATTTCATGTTTTATGGCTTTTATTTAAAAGAAAAAAATCACTTCATCCAAGAACTCACCATTTCTTCCGGACTCTCTCCGCAACAATTTTTATAAAACTGGCAGCACTGGCTCAACCTGCAAAGAGAAGAATCACCTTTAAGTCTTTATTACTACTGAACAGATCGGCTTTCACATTTAGTGATCTCTAGAAGGTATCCTAACATAGAGATACACAGCTACCGGGGAGATAGAGGGGGGCGTAGTTCCCCCTACAAGGTTAGCGATCTTCCTCTGAAAAATAGGCGCTATTAAAAATGCTCTAATTTTAAATTTTCAAGTTTTCGGATATTATTTGACTTACAGTCCTTGCCATAATTGCACCAAAAAACGGATTGCCCTCTTCAAAATTTGTATTATATGATGTAATCCCGTTATTCATTCATGATTTGTATTATGCTCTGAACTTTTATTTCACTGTTTTAGGCACATTCCTTTGGTATTTAGTCACACACGCATAAATTCTCTATCGATGTATTCCGGACTTTTTTTAAGATGGACGTCAAGTAATTTTGCTTCCTATACTTCCAATGGAAAAACTTCTGTACACATTTTCTTCACAATGAATGCGTTCCCAAGGATGAAAATTTGAACATCGATTGAAATAGCTTCATTTTAAAACTTGGAATACTTAATATTTTCTAAAACATAACCATAATTATGCAATCCAACATTTGTTTGTCTACTGACGTCATCAAAGTACAGGTTGCGCCATCTTTTTTCTGGACAATTAATGCGTTCCCAAGGATGAAAATTTGAACATCGATTCAAATATCTTCATTTTATAACTTGGAATACTTAATATTTTCTAAAACATAACCATAATTATGCAATCCAACATTTGTTTGTCTACTGACGTCATCAAAGTACAGGTTGCGCCATCTTTTTTCTGGACAATTAATGCGTTCCCAAGGATGAAAATTTGAACATCGATTCAAATATCTTCATTTTATAACTTGGAATACTTAATATTTTCTAAAACATAACCATAATTATGCAATCCAACATTTGTTTGTCTACTGACGTCATCAAAGTACAGGTTGCGCCATCTTTTTTCTGGACAATTAATGCGTTCCCAAGGATGAAAATTTGAACATCGATTCAAATATCTTCATTTTATAACTTGGAATACTTAATATTTTCTAAAACATAACCATAATTATGCAATCCAACATTTGTTTGTCTACTGACGTCATCAAAGTACAGGTTGCGCCATCTTTTTTTCTGGACAATTAATGCGTTCCCAAGGATGAAAATTTGAACATCGATTCAAATATCTTCATTTTATAACTTGGAATACTTAATATTTTCTAAAACATAACCATAATTATGCAATCCAACATTTGTTTGTCTACTGACGTCATCAAAGTACAGGTTGCGCCATCTTTTTCTGGACAATTAATGCGTTCCCAAGGATGAAAATTTGAACATCGATTCAAATATCTTCATTTTATAACTTGGAATACTTAATATTTTCTAAAACATAACCATAATTATGCAATCCAACATTTGTTTGTCTACTGACGTCATCAAAGTACAGGTTGCGCCATCTTTTTCTGGACAATTAATGCGTTCCCAAGGATGAAAATTTGAACATCGATTCAAATATCTTCATTTTATAACTTGGAATACTTAATATTTTCTAAAACATAACCATAATTATGCAATCCAACATTTGTTTGTCTACTGACGTCATCAAAGTACAGGTTGCGCCATCTTTTTTCTGGACAATTAATGCGTTCCCAAGGATGAAAATTTGAACATCGATTCAAATATCTTCATTTTATAACTTGGAATACTTAATATTTTCTAAAACATAACCATAATTATGCAATCCAACATTTGTTTGTCTACTGACGTCATCAAAGTACAGGTTGCGCCATCTTTTTTCTGGACAATTAATGCGTTCCCAAGGATGAAAATTTGAACATCGATTCAAATATCTTCATTTTATAACTTGGAATACTTAATATTTTCTAAAACATAACCATAATTATGCAATCCAACATTTGTTTGTCTACTGACGTCATCAAAGTACAGGTTGCGCCATCTTTTTCTGGACAATTAATGCGTTCCCAAGGATGAAAATTTGAACATCGATTCAAATATCTTCATTTTATAACTTGGAATACTTAATATTTTCTAAAACATAACCATAATTATGCAGTCCAACATTTGTTTGTCTACTGACGTCATCAAAGTACAGGTTGCGCCATCTTTTTTCTGGACAATTAATGCGTTCCCAAGGATGAAAATTTGAACATCGATTCAAATATCTTCATTTTATAACTTGGAATACTTAATATTTTCTAAAACATAACCATAATTATGCAATCCAACATTTGTTTGTCTACTGACGTCATCAAAGTACAGGTTGCGCCATCTTTTTTCTGGACAATTAATGCGTTCCCAAGGATGAAAATTTGAACATCGATTCAAATATCTTCATTTTATAACTTGGAATACTTAATATTTTCTAAAACATAACCATAATTATGCAATCCAACATTTGTTTGTCTATTGACGTCATCAAAGTACAGGTCGCGCCATCTTTTTTCTGGACAATTAATGCGTTCCCAAGGATGAAAATTTGAACATCGATTCAAATATCTTCATTTTATAACTTGGAATACTTAATATTTTCTAAAACATAACCATAATTATGCAATCCAACATTTGTTTGTCTACCGACGTCATCAAAGTACAGGTTGCGCCATCTTTTTTCTGGACAATTAATGCGTTCCCAAGGATGAAAATTTGAACATCGATTCAAATATCTTCATTTTAAAACTTGGAATACTTAATATTTTCTAAAACATAACCATAATTATGCAATCCAACATTTGCTTGTCTACTGACGTCATCAAAGTACAAGGTCGCGCCATCTTTTTTCTGGACAGTTAATGCGTTCCCAAGGATGAAAATTTGAACATCGATTCAAATATCTTCATTTTATAACTTGGAATACTTAATATTTTCTAAAACATAACCATAATTATGCAATCCAACATTTGCTTGTCTACTGACGTCATCAAAGTACAAGGTCGCGCCATCTTTTTTCTGGACAGTTAATGCGTTCCCAAGGATGAAAATTTGAACATCGATTCAAATATCTTCATTTTATAACTTGGAATACTTAATATTTTCTAAAACGTAACCATAATTATGCAATCCAACATTTGTTTGTCTACTGACGTCATCAAAGTACAGGTCGCGCTATCTTTTTTCTGGTTTCAACACCACCAAAGGAAAGGTTATTGATTTTTAATATAATTATGGTTATGTTTTAGAAAATATTAAGTATTCCAAGTTTTAAAATGAAGCTATTTTAATCGATGTTCAAATTTTCATCCTTGGGAACACATGAATTGTGAAGGAAATGTGTAAAAAAGTTTTTCTGTTGGAAGTATAGGAAGCAAAATTACTTGACGTCCACCTTAAAAGGGAAATAATAGTCAAATGGCTCCGTCAGTAATTTTAGGGAATTCTCTATTGTAGGATCATAGATCTTATTGATGCAAATAGTTTTAAGGAACAAGAAATTCATTTTTAATAACGAGGTACAGTACATTATGTGTAAAATATAAAAAACTGTACTAGCGATCCGATTTATTGGCGTAGGGATAAAATAATGAGCGTTTCCAAGCTTTCGCACATCAACTAGATGGCTTTTTTAAGGAAGGTAGACAGAATAAATTATAAAAAAAATTAGTAAACGTATTTTCTCTCTAACTTCTTTCAAAAAGCCATCTGGTTGATGTGAGAAAGCTTGGAAACGCTTAATATTTTAACCCTACGCTAATAAATCGGATCATTAGTGGTATTGCGCACCTGGAATCTCTGCCAGGAATGGGAGCACATGGGGCCGTAGGATCTCACCCACATACCGCTGGCCCGTCAATGATCCACGTACAACTACAATTGGCTATCGTATAGGCAATGGCTCCCCAGACCGTAATGCCTGCAGTGGGTGAGGTGTGGCGCTCGATAGCGAGTTCGGGATTGTGCCGTTGAACCGGGGACCTCCCCACTCGGACACGATGATGATGTGTTCCTAAAAGGAAGCGGCACTCATCGCTAAACACTACACGTCGCCATTCTGTGGCGTTCCTCGTCACTCAGACCTGGTATCACTCAGGGCTTTCCAGAGGAAGGGCTAGTCCGTCCCTTTGAGAGACTGAATGCCGACTCGTGTCAGGAAGGGAGGGTGAAAAATGGGTAGGTCGCTTGTTTCTACGTCATCGCGCTGGCCTGCTCTCCGAGTTCGTTTGTCAACTTCCCTACATGATCCAATTTTCCTCTGTTATTGGTTTTGTACGCCCACGTCTTTTCTTGGTTTATAGTATTTGTTTCACGTTGTGTTTTATTTAAGTTGTACACTGAGTGTTGATTTTTATTTACGTTTTTTTAACGAAAAATTTAATACGACTGAATCCCAAGCAGAAACTCCTAAGAGCCTGGGTGTTTATTTAACATCTGAAATGCTGGAAAATGCTTTCAGAAATGAAGAAGTAGAGGATCTGGTGACAATGACTTCGACCGAAAACAGCTGTGAGGATATGAACTTTGAATTTTTTGAAGACGCATCTCCAATTGCTTGGGAGATTGAACTGAACGAGCACTCAAGAGAACTCTCCATTTCTGAGCAGGAAGCCATAGCCTACATAGCTGGATACATAGCATATCGCGTTCACGATAAAGACCCTTCTTTAGGAACTGTTTCTAAAAACTGCCCCGATACTAATTCTGTTCAAGATAATTGGGTAAAACTAATATTTGTTGGCGGTTTGACAGTACCATCATGTTCTTGGAATAATACTGTGAAACAGTTTGAACAGATTTTCTGCGCAGGACATTTAGAAAAGGAAAAGGTGTTATTCGGGAACTCATAAATGAGCTAGAAAAACGTTTCCCATCTGTCAACAAAGATGCTATTCGTCTGTTTTGCAGAATCCGAACATTTATTCGAATTCGTTTTCTGAACAGAAATTCACTATTAGTGTCGCGCAGGAAAGCTCTGCAGAAAATGAAAAAATTGATTGACTCAAACGCAGTGAAAAAAAAAACGTAATTTTTTTTTTCTGTTTGTGCAATGAAGAAAAAAAAGTTTCACATTTGGTGAAATGAAGAAAACAGTTTCCAGTTCGTGTAATAAGGAACATATCTTCACTTCATGAAGTAAATTTTGTTCACCCCCTTTTAAACGCAGTGAACTTCAGAAATCATGATGGATATAAAATGTAAGTAAATAATTTTGATTTTATACATTAACAGAGTGTTTGAACTACTTTTGCAGAGTTTGAAGAACTGAGTAGCATTCCGTGTCTTACAGGTTTTAAACAACTAATGTTTGCGAGAGAGAAAAAGTTTTTAAACCACTAATTCTAGGGAATTACTAAAAAAAAAAAAAAAAAAAGGGAAAGATACACTGAGTTTTCGACATCAGAAAAATAGGGTTAGTAAATTAAGCAAAATACTTTTTAAAGAAAACGCATGCATGACAGAAATTGTTCGTTTAAAATTATCGCATTTATACTATTACATCAATGCTTTACTATTTTAAGACTCAAAATCTTTATATTTTATTTCCGAAAAAGGCAGAGTCTAATATTTTAGTGAGCATTGCAATAGATGACACATTGTATTCTGTTAAATACGGTAATACCATTAACTGAAGGTGCCTTTCCTATGGTGGTCTGTTAGAGCACAGTTCCTCGTGGCTCTTGGCTTCCCAAGAGCCAGCGCAGCTACGTCATCAACTTCGCCTGCGTGTTTCAGGGGGTGAAGAGCTAAGGATTATCTCCCAAGCCCTGGGTATCACTGCACACGGAGCCGGCGATGTTCCGGTGTTAACGGCAGCACACGTAAGGGGCGCTGGGATCGCAGATTCCCTTCCGCGAGACATCGGGAAATGGTTCGTGGGCACTAGGGATGGGCACATCGGTGGGTAACATCGATGATCGACATCGGTGGTTACTCATTCCCAAAACATCGATATTATCGGTGCAAATTTTCGATGTATCGGTGAAAACCTCGATGTTTTTTGCTAATAAGCCGAAAATTCGTTTTTTTTTCAATCTGCAGCAACAGATGTGCAAAATCTCTGTTCAATATAACAGTGATTACTCACCAATAACTAACATCGGGTAACTAATAATATATATTAAAATGTTCGATATATTATTAGAAACCTCTATTTTTGTTCGATGTATCGGTGTAAACCTCGATGTTTTTCTAATGAACTGAAAAACTCGCACTTTTCCACGTGCACCAGTAAATGGGCACACGATTTGTAAAATCTCTCTTTAATGTAACAATGATACTCACCAGTTCAACAACCATTAACATAATATTTGTTAAAACGCTCGAGGCATCGTGAAGACCTCAATGTTTCTCCGATGCATCGGTGGGAACCTCGATGTTTTGCTAATAAACTGAAGAATTCGCACTTTTCCATCTGCAGCAATGAATGGGCGATCTATTTGTAAAATCTCCGTTCGATGTAACGGTGATACAACATTTAGTAACGTAATATTGTTACAATGCAACATCTAGTAACGTAATATCTGTTAAAACGCCCGATGTATCGGTGGAAACCTAGATGTTTTTTCGATGTATCGGTGTGAACCACGATGTCTTGCTAACACAGCCAAAGATTTCACACTTCTTGATCTGCAGCACCGAATGGGCATATCGGTGGGTAAAATCTCTGTTCAATATAATGGTAATTGCTCACCAATTCAACATCATAACTAATAATATTTCTTAAAAGCATCGATGTTTTTTCGATGTATCGGTGGAAACCTCGATGCTTTTTCGATGCATCGGCTCACATGCTTTCGAGGAAAAGATCTTGGTTTTCGCCAACGAATCAAGTAAAACAATCAATAGGAAGGGGATATTTCTTTCTTCTGTATAGTTATGAGTGTAACAAAAAGAAATGCATTTACTTTTCGTAGAAGATATTCTCTTCGAGTTCCAAACATCGTTGGCGAAACCTCGATGTTTTTTCGATGTATCGACTTCTGCAACATCGATCATCGATGGAAAAACATCGATGTTAAAAAACATCGATGCTTTTTGCCCATCCCTAGTGGACACAGAGTATATCTGCCTGTATAGTGGACCGGTGTCCCCGTGGAATCCGTTCGTGGCTCCGTCGATCCTTTCCACCGGTGGACCCCCTGGTCGGTCCGGAGCCCCTCCGCCGTATGTCAGTGCCGTCACGTGTCCACTGCTCCCAACGTAGTCGGACAGTATGATCAGAACGATCTACGTGGCGGTCTACACGGCGCCATGACCACTCTGCGCTTTTCAGCCAGATGATCAGGCCTCTCTCAAAGTCCGTAAGTTGCGTAACTCGACGTCTCTGGCTTCTACTCGGTATTCCTGCTACTCTGTACTCTTGCTTGCGTCGGTCGGTGCTTTTAGCTTTTATGGGGCGTGGAATACACGCCGGTTTAAATATTGCTGTCCGTTTTGTTATTTAAAAATGATCTCTAGAGGAAGATTTCATGTGCTCACTCTCTTCTTTACTACCTTCTCTGATCCAGAGGTCGAACTTGACCGGTTAGGTTTCATGCTGTGCGTGGCGTCTCGGAACTGATTCGGATAGTTCAGAGAGCACTGCTTCGAAACCCATGCGCATTTTCAGAGACATTTTAATGATTTGTACACTGAGTGGCCACTTTATTATGACCACCTAACAGTTTTAAGCAAATGAGCTATGGCTGCACGCTGTTGCCGCCAGAGGGCGACAGTAGTAGAAGTGATTTGGGGGTGACGAGATGGGTAAAAATTGCGATTTGACGGACTTTCAACGTGGAATGATTATAGGAGCTCGGAGCCATGGAGCGAGTATCACCGAAACCGCCGCATTCGTGAAACGTCCCAGAGCAGCTGTTGTTAAAGTGTTTAAAGACTGGACTGTCAGCCAAAAAACTGGGTCTCTACGTGTAACGCGTGGTCGTCATCGACTAGTGACTGCTCGGGCGGAACGGATAATGTCCAGACTGGTAACAGACAACAGAAGGGCAACAGTGTATCAAATTACAGAACATCTTAATCAAGGATCCTCTCAAATGATCTCTGCACGCACTGTTCGCCGTACACTACATCGGATGGGATACAGTAGCCGAAGGCCTGTTCGAACTCCTTTGCTATCTGCAGTTAACAAAAGAAAACGTCTCCAGTTCGCACAGGAGCACAAGGATTGGACAGTCGATAATTGGAAACAAATAATGTGGTCCGATGAATCACGTTTTCAGTTGCACCATGCCGATGGTCGAGTGAGAATTAGGCGGAAACCGCACGAAAGCATGGACCCCAAATGCATTGCTACAACCCTTCAAGTTGGTGGAAGCAACGTAAATGGTTTGGGGAATGTTTTCCAGGCATGTTTTGGGCCCTTTAATTCGTGTTGATCAACGTCTGACTGGCACATCATATCTAAACATCGTTGCTGACCAAGTGCGTCCTGCCATAGTGCTCGTATTGTACAAGATTGGTTTCAGGAACATGCCGGCGAGTTTACTTTGCTTAGGTGGCCCCCACAATCTCCAGATCTCAACCCCATTGAAAATTTTTGGGATGAATTTGAACGAGCCATCAGACAGCTGGATCCACAACCCTGCAATCTCACACTCCTGGAAAGTGCTATTCATCAAGCATGGTCTCAGATTCCACAAACCACCTATCAACATCTCGTGGAGTCCATGCCACGAAGAATCGACGTAGTATTAAAGGCAAAAGGTGGCTCAATGAAGTACTGAGGGGTGGTCATAATAAAGTGGCCACTCAGTGTATATCCCAACCTGTTATACACCGATGTGTCATTACATTACGACCACCTACCTAATAAGCTGCGGGAAGGACCTCCTTTAGCTCGCAAAACAGCAACTACTCGGCGAGGCATCAATTCGATGAGGTGGCGATAGGTATCCTGGTGTATCTGGTACCATAATGTAAACAGCAGGTACTTCAGTTCAGGTGCATTTCGGGGTGGTGGTGACTTAGCGCGAAACCGCTTTTCCAAGTCGAACCACAAATGTTCGATTGGGTTCATGTCAGGTGAATTTGGAGGGCAACGCATTAACAGAAAGTCACCAGCATGTTCCTCGAACCACTCCTTGACGATTCTGGCAGTGTGGCATGGAGCATTACCCTGTTGGTAATATCCATCACCAACAGGGAGCACAGTTGCCATGAACGGGTGAACTTGGTCCGCAACGATGTTCAGATACCTGACAGCTGTCAGAGATTGTACTATTGGGATAATGGGGCCTAAAGTGCCCCAAGAAAACATCGTCCACAGCATAACACCGCCGTCGACTGCCTGTTTCCGCCCATCAGTGCATCCGGGTGCCATAACCTCCGCTGTTAATCGGAGTATCCGGGCTCGGCCGTCTACCTGATGCACCGGGAACCTTGATTCCTTCTTCAGACCAGGCCACTTTCTACCTGTCATTTGTCCAATCTCGATGATCTGGGGCCCATTTCATGCGTTGTTGGCGATGATGTGCAGTGAGCATTGGAATCCAGCTGGGTCTTCCCAGCTGGATTCCAAGGCTGCGATGAACTGTGTGCTGCGACACATTGCCCTGATCACCACTGTTGTAGCCGCGGGTGATTTTTCGCACTGTGGTCCTGTGATCATTATGAACAAAGCGCTACAGTCTCCGTTCCCCTCTGGCATCATCGAGCTGCGGACGACACACGGCTGGACAACGGTTCGTCGTTTGGCCGTCTGTGCACCACTTTTGATACGTACTCACTACAGCGGCACGCAAGGGCGCCCATGGGGGGAGCGGCTTTAGCCCCCTGGCCGTTGGTATAGCCAAATGTTTGATAAATTTAAAACACTAAAGTAGACGAAACGTTTTTTTAAAGCATTTTTAAAAATAGTAAGATATTAGTGATTGATTGTATCAATTATTTTTGTTGTATTTTAGTATCTTGTACATTTACTATAATGTTTGACAGCCTTGAAGGAGGTAAGGATTTTTCTTAGCCCCTCCTCCCTAAAATTACTCATATGGGCGCCAATGGCGGCACGTGAGCTACCAACAAGTAGCGCCGTTTCCGGGATCGTAGTTCCGCGGAGCCGTGCCATCACAATTTGTCTCTTATGAAACTCCGATAAATCGGCAGCTTTCCCCATTCTGACTCCGAACACTCTACTAACCGAAAAACGGTGCTCGGGTTGTATACATACTACTATGTGAACTTCACCTGCGCCACCTTTCGGTCTCCAGGCGCGCGCATTTCTTTAGGCTGGGGGTGGTCATAATGTAATGGCTAATCGGTGTACATATCCTGTAAGTTTCTCAGATAGTAGTGTACTTACTGTTTTAAATCCGGACGCTTTGAACTAAGCTCAATTTTCTTTAGGTTAACATTATGCGGTGTGTATTCTGATCTACATTTGCTGCAAACGCTGACCACATCTGCCTCACGTTCTGCATTGACTTTCAGGATTTGGGATTTGCCCAGACCAAACGCCACTGACCGATACACACAATTTATTGACAGAAGTCACCGGACATCCCTTCAAAAGCAAACGAACGGATCCGCTCTGTTGTTAAGTTGCGCGGAACAGTTGCAAACGGTATAAAAACAATCCTGCAGCTGACAGCGATCATATCGTTCTATTAGAGCGCCGCATAAGAAGTTTGGAACCAGGGCCTACTACTAAGCAACAGTTAGCGGCAGCATTATGTACTGAATGGTAGCGCATACTAATCACTGTGTTCCAAAACCTTGTCGAAAGCATGTCTCGAAGGGTCAGTGCATGCACAGTATTAACCCTTTAACGACCATGACTCTAAAATCTAGCATCATTCTAAATACTATACCGAAGTAAATTGCTCCGTCGTTTTTGGTCCACGCCGGGGATCGAACCCGAGTCCACTTATTCCGGAACAAGTCGCTCTACCAACTGAGCTACGCAGACGCTCTTTCTTGCTGCTATCTGCCTTTATGTCGTGTGTGTCCTACGGGGAAGGCACGTCACATCTCCCCCTCCCCCGAAAGAGGGCCGGGGGCATGGCCCACGGGTCAGCCGTGACCATGAATTGCCGTAGGCAGCATCCGCTGAAGAACGTGCACTTGAGAACTCCCAGTCAATCTGGTGTGTGGAATGCAACGTCACACACATTTATTTTTCGAAGTGCTGGAGAAGTTATTCTCTTATTTTTTCTAATCTCGCGGTGTTTAAAGAACATCACACCATTGCGAGATCTTTAACGGCAGGGTCATCCGGGAAGTTCGGGCGCCATTATAACGAAATAAATTTCTCCGTCATTTTTGGTCCACACCGGGGATCGAACCCGAGTCCGCTTATTCCGGAACAAGTCGCTCTACCAACTGAGCTACGCAGACGTTCGTTCTCGCTGCTATCTGCCTTCATGTCGTGTGCGTCCTGTGCGGGGCAGGCACGTCACAATACCATAACACCCGAAACTCTTTGTCGTTTCACTTCTTTGTTCAGTAACAACAATAGTAACTGACGCTGACTCCTGCTGATCCCTTATAGGTCGTGCAAATTTAAAGAACACATAAGGGTAGGAAATCTGACTCACTCTAGACAAGCGTTTCGGGCAGATATATTCGTTTGTATGATTATGGCGTTTTGGGCGTTATGGTCGTTAAAGGGTTAAGGCCGACACCATACTAATGCATGTCAAGAAATGTTATGCTGTGTTTCTCTTCTAGGTGTCCGGTGACTTTTGTCAATATAGTGTATGTATTTGTCTAGGCTCAAATTCCATTGGTTGCACTGTACAGTAGGCACCTCCCAACAACAGTCACTTTTTTATATGTCCGAGAGTTGACCGCTGTTCAGAAGTTTCGCTGCATGATGTCGCTTTTTTGAAGATTTCCAATTTCAATTTCTTTGAAACGCTGAACACGTTCATGTAAGTAAAATAAAGGGAATATATTACCTCTTTTTTACACCTAAACAGCACAAGCATATGAACGCCCCTGCATTTATGACTGCCGCCATCACGAACTGGAGTATCTTCCCTAAAATGGAAATAAAATTATTCAACATGAAGCATAACAGAACAGAAAAGGCTTTGATTTTTTTAAAAACAAAGATCTGATATTTGCATTTAACCTTTCAAGCAGCCGAAATACTTGAAACAATTGGTGCCCAAAAATTTCGGGGCTTTCGAATCAAAAATGTTTACATAGAGGTCGGGTTTTATACCAAAGCTACAACAAAATAATACCCGTTTTCTCTCTCTCACCTCACCAGTGTTAACCATAAACCTGTCCAAATGGCGGTTGAAGAAATTTGAAAAAGCGGGGCACCTTAATACCATTATCAGTTTGATCGAATGTCAGAATATCTTACCTTAGTGTCATAAGATGGGAGAGGGGCAAATGTTAGATATACGCTGAAGTGCCAGAAAAACTGGTACACCAGTCTAATATTTGGTAGGTCTCCCACGGGAGTGCAGGACTGCAGAAATACGACGGGGCATGGACTCCACTAGCTTCTGGAAATATGCTGTAGGCAATGCACACCATACTTCCTGCAGAGCGTTCCACAATTCTGGTGTATTCCGAGGTCTCGGACTCCTGTGTTCGATAGCGCGTTGCATAGCATCCCAAATGTGCTCTATCACGTTCAGATCTGGGGACTTGGGTGGGAATGGCAACACCCCAAACTCAGATGAATGCTCTTTTAACCATAATGTGGCGTCCTGACACTTGTGTGGAGGTGCATTGTCCTGTTGGAACAGGCCCAACCCATCAGCATGAATGCATGACATGAACGGTTGTACCTCATCAGAAAGGATGCACACATAGCATTGGCCGGACACAGACGTTTGCAGACGTACCAGGGGTCCCAGTGAAATCCAGCTAAACACATACCATACAATTACGGACCCCCCACAAGCCGGTACAGTTCCCCGCTGACAGGCGGGATCCATGGCTTCATGGAGTTTGCGCCACACACGAATCCTTCCATCTGCCCGATACAGTTGGAAATGCCACTCGTCAGACCAGGCTACTTGTTTCCAGTCATCAAGTGTCCAGTGGCGGTGTTGCCGTGCCCAAGCCAGGCGCATAGCTCTGTGTCGTGCACCCATCAAGGGGACTCGAGTTGGGCGTCAGCTCCCAAAGTCCATCGTGCAGGGTACGCTGCACAGTCCGGACGCTGATGTTTGTTGAGGCTCCAGCATTGAATTCCGATGCTACCTGCGACAGCGTCGCGTGAGACGATTCTTCACAGCCGACGATGGTCACGTTCACCCAATGTCTTTTTACGGCCACACTGGTATCGTAGATTGGAGGTTTTGCCGGAATTCTTGTAGTCACGGTACACCCTTGCAATAGTCGTCCGTGAAAATCCGAACTTCGTTTCTACCTCCGAAATACTATGGCCCATCTCACGAGCGCCAACTATGACACCGCGTTGAAAATCGCTTAAATTGTTATTATTTGTCATTCTCATGCCGAAAACAGCTCTGACAGCTGGCAAAGATGTCTATCGCTTTATATACGCACTGGTGGAAGCAACCGAGTACGCGCATAGGTGACGTTGCTATGTATTTCGCATGAGCTCGTTTGTACCAGTTTTTCTGGCACTCCAGTGTATGGTGTATATGGGATCCCCTTGATTTCTGGGGTTTCTACTATGCAGAATAAGTTCTATACAGGTTAGACACTTAGGACTTTAGCTGTTAGAATGAAAGAGCACGAATATAATATTAGGGCCGGTTCTTCTACTACAGCCCTTTCCAAAACAGTTTATCAAGGACTCTATACACCAGACTGGGAAAACGCTACGATTATAGCTTCGGCACATAATTGAAGTTCTCTTCTCATTACAGAAAGTTTGTGCATATCCGATATGCTCAAAACTGTTGCAATGAGGGTTTGCCAGCTTTTATCCCACAACCATGGAGTTACTGACTGGAACTTTTTTCCGAGAATGATGATACGGCCTATAATGAACAAGCTACGTAATAAGCTATTCTCTTTTCTTCTTATCGATTATCATGTTGTGGCAACATGGAACCTAATATCCGGGTATGCCTCTGTACTTAACACCAGCCCCACTGTTTCTCTGTGACAGTCAGCCAGATGATGGGACTATAGTTGGTCCTGAAAGTTCTTGCAAGTAGTTTTTAATCCTTGTTTTTTTATTATAAATAAATCTCGCATTTTAATTGTGCAACAGGAACATATTGATTTAATTTAACGTACAAAAACTGCGTTTATCTTTATATACGTTTATACTTCTTCGCTCAAAGTCCATCAGGTGTTCATGATGCGACCTTCTCCGGCGACGGGGCATAGTGAGACACAAGAAACACCCTTTCGACTCAATGTCGGATCTTCACTGATTGCAACATCTCGTTTGAACCAGCTCTTTATACCCAAGAATCCTTCCTCGCCCGAAGTCCGTCAGGCGTTTATAATGCTACCTTTTTCGGCGACCGGGCATAGTGAGACACAAGAAACACCCTTTCGACTCAATGTCGGATCTTCACTGATTGCAACATCTCGTTTGAACCAGCTCTTTATACCCAAGAATCCTTCCTCGCCCGAAGTCCGTCAGGCGTTTATAATGCTACCTTTTTCGGCGACCGGGCATAGTGAGACACAAGAAACACCCTTTCGACTCAATGTCGGATCTTCACTGATTGCAACATCTCGTTTGAACCAGCTCTTTATACCCAAGAATCCTTCCTCGCCCAAAGTCCGTCAGGCGTTTATAATGCTACCTTCTTCGGCGACCGGGCATAGTGAGACACAAGAAACACCCTTTCGACTCAATGTCGGATCTTCACTGATTGCAACATCTCGTTTGAACCAGCTCTTTATACCCAAGAATCCTTCCTCGCCCAAAGTCCGTCAGGCGTTTATAATGCTACCTTCTTCGGCGACCGGGCATAGTGAGACACAAGAAACACCCTTTCGACTCAATGTCGGATCTTCACTGATTGCAACATCTCGTTTGTACCAGCTCTTTATACCCAAGAATCCTTCCTCGCCCAAAGTCCGTCAGGCGTTTATAATGCTACCTTCTTCTGCGACCGGGCATAGTGAGACCCAAGAAACACCCTTTCGACTCAATGTTGTATCTTCACAGATTGCAACATCTCGTTTGAACCAGCTCTTTATACCCAAGAATCCTTCCTCGCCCAAAGTCCGTCAGCGTTTGTAATGCTACCTTCTTCGGCGACCGGGCATGGTGAGACACAAGAAACACCCTTTCGACTCAATGTCGTATCTTCACTGATTGCAACATCTCGTTTGAACCAGCTTTTTTACCCAAGAATCCTTCCTCGCCCAAAGTCCGTCAGGTGTTTATGATGCGACCTTCTTCGGCGACCGGGCATAGTGAGACACAAGAAACACCCTTTCGACTCAATGTTGGCTCTCCACTGATTGCAAACATCTCGTTTGTACCAGCTCTTTATACCCAAGAATCCTTCCTCGCCCAAAGTCCGTCAGGCGTTTATAATGCTACCTTCTTCGGCGACCGGGCATAGTGAGACACAAGAAACACCCTTTCGACTCAGTGTCGGATCTTCATTGATTGCAATATCTCGTTTGAACCAGCTCTTTATACCCAAGAATCCTTCCTCGCCCAAAGTCCGTTAGGCGTTTATTATGCTACCTTCTTCTGCGACCGGGCATAGTGAGACACAAGAAACACCCCTTCGACTCAGTGTCGGCTTTTCACTGATTGCAACATCTCGTTTGAACCAGCTCTTTATATCCAAGAATCCTTCCTCGCCCAAAGTCCGTCAGGCGTTTATTATGCTACCTTCTTCTGCGACCGGGCATAGTGAGACACAAGAAACACCCATTCGACTCAGTGTCGGATCTTCACTGATTGCAATATCTCGTTTGAAACAGCTCTTTATACCCAAGAATCCTTCCTCACCGAAAGTTCGTCAGGCGTTTATAATACTACCTTTTTCGGCGACCGGTCATAGTGAGACACAAGAAACACCCTTTCGAATGAATGTCAGCTCTTCCCTGATTGCAACATCACGTTTGAGCCAGCTCTTTATACCCAAGAATCCTCATCATGCGACCTTCTTCGGCGACGGGACATAGTGAGACTCAAGAAACACCCTTTCGACTCAGTGTCGGATCTTCACTGATTGCAATATCTCGTTTGAAACAGCTCTTTATACTCAAGAATCCTTCCTCGCTCAAATTCCGTCAGGTGTTCATAAAACGACCTTCTTCGGCGTTGGGCGTAGTGAGACCCAAGACACATTCTTTTGACTCAATGTCGGCTCTTCATCGAATAAACCATCACGTTTGAGCCAGTTCTTTACAACGTTTGAGCCATATCTTTACAACCAGGACCGGACAGTTCAGAGGGAGCTGTTCCAAAACCCTGCGCGCATTTTCACTGACATGTTAATGGTTTGCATGTCCCAACTTGTTGCACACATCTTGTGAGTTTCAAACTAATAACAACAGTCCTACATGGTGTTGCAGTTCTTCACATACAGTAGTGTAGCTAAAATGTAAACAAATAACTTTTCAGAGTAAAAAGTAGTTAGATGTTACTTACCAAAATAGAACTCAAGGGCTTCTGAGCAATTCGCTCCAATGAATCCGGTATCACATCTGTAAAAAAATAGCATACACTTAGTCACTATATATGTATTGAAATGTTTCTACGCAAAAAGCATACTTGTAAAATGAACTGGAATGGTATCGTGCTGGCTAATGATCATTAAAGACGAAACCAATCATGCAGTGAGTCAAGACAAATTTTGCTTTGCTGGTGTAGCGTAAAAGTCTTTTGTACTTCTACGTTGTTTTAACACATCAATATACTAAGAAATAGTTCCTTAATGAAAGAAAACCTTAACGGCCAGACGAAACAACAGAAGTCAACTTACGGAAAAGCTTTATTCAGGCTGTAGCACACATATCGTAACATGGCATATTGTAGTGAACGCTCCACACACCACACATTATCACAACACTTCTATCAATAATCAGTTTACAACCCAACGCTCGTAATAATCGCTCTCTTACACTGCTCTCTTACAACGCTCGCAAGCAATAGATCAGTCGTCGTTTTTATCTCTTGCTCTTATCTTATATCAGGCATACGTCACGTGCATTCAACCTCAATTGTGTGGCCAAACGTATTCGTTTGAGGGAAAAGATATTTTGTTAAGAGTGAAGAATAACTGAGAATAAACTCAAGATTTACATAGGGAAAGAAACTAAAAAAGGAAAATTGATCTAGAATATACGTCACACTGGTTAATGTGCTGAGGAGTAAATTATCATTAGGTGTACAAATTAATTCGCGGCCGTCTTCCTACAAAGTCAGTGTAAGATAATCTAGATATCAATTTTTTCTTTCAGCCTTTCCAACTATTATTTTTTCTGAGTGGCTAAAACTGTATGGAGTCTTGCGTTGTTATGCTGCAAGATGACGCCTTTGCGATTAACCAGTGCTGAACGCTTAGATATCAATTTTTTCTTTCAGCGTTTCCAACTATTATTTTCTCTGAGTTGCTAAAACTGTATGGAGTCTTGCGTTGTTACGTTGCAAGATGACGCCTTTGCTATTAACCAGTGCTGGACGCTTAGATATCAATTTTTTCTTTCAGCTTTTCCAACTATTATTTTTTCTGAGTGGCTAAAACTGTATGGAGTCTTGCGTTGTTACGTTGCAAGATGACGCCTTTGCGAATAACCAGTGCTGGACGCTTAGATATCAATTTTGTCTTTCAGCCTTTCCAACTATTATTTTTTCTGAGTGGCTAAAACTGTATGGAGTCTTGCGTTGTTATGTTGCAAGATAACGCCTTTGCGATTAACCAGTGCTGGACGCTTAGATATCAATTTTTTCTTTCAGCCTTTCCAACTATTATTTTCTCTGAGTTGCTAAAACTGTATGGAGTCTTGCGTTGTTACGTTGCAAGATGACGCCTTTGCGATTAACCAGTGCTGGACGGTTAGATATCAATTTTTTCTTTCAGCTTTTCCAACTATTATTTTTTCTGAGTTTCTAAAACTGTATGGAGTCTTGCGTTGTTATGTTGCAAGATGACGCCTTTGCGATTAACCAGTGCTGGACGCTTAGATATCAATTTTTTCTTTCAGCCTTTCCAACTATTATTTTCTCTGAGTTGCTAAAACTGTATGGAGTCTTGCGTTGTTATGTTGCAAGATGACGCCTTTGCGATTAACCAGTGCTGGACGGTTAGATATCAATTTTTTCTTTCAGCCTTTCCAACTATTATTTTCTCTGAGTTGCTAAAACTGTATGGAGTCTTGCGTTGTCATGTTGCAAGATGACGCCTTTGCGATTAATCAGTGCTGGACGCTTAGATATCCATTTTTCTTTCAGCCTTTCCAACTATTATTTTTTCTGAGTGGCTAAAACTGTATGGAGTCTTGCGTTGTTATGCTGCAAGATGACGCCTTTGCGATTAACCAGTGCTGGACGGTTAGATATCAATTTTTTCTTTCAGCCTTTCCAACTATTATTTTTTCTGAGTGGCTAAAACTGTATGGAGTCTTGCGTTGTTATGTTGCAAGATGACGCCTTTGCGATTAACCAGTGCTGGACGGTTAGATATCAATTTTTTCTTTCAGCCTTTCCAACTATTATTTTCTCTGAGTTGCTAAAACTGTATGGAGTCTTGCGTTGTTATGTTGCAAGATGACGCCTTTGCGATTAACCAGTGCTGGACGCTTAGATATCAATTTTTTCTTTCAGCTTTTCCAACTATTATTTTTTCTGAGTGGCTAAAACTGTATGGAGTCTTGCGTTGTTACGTTGCAAGATGACGCCTTTGCGATTAACCAGTGCTGGACGCTTAGATATCAATTTTTTCTTTCAGCTTTTCCAACTATTATTTTTTCTGAGTGTCTAAAACTGTATGGAGTCTTGCATTGTTATGTTGCAAGATGACGCCTTTGCGAATAACCAGTGCTGGACGCTTAGATATCAATTTTTTCTTTCAGCCTTTCCAACTATTATTTTTTCTGAGTGGCTAAAACTGTATGGAGTCTTGCGTTGTTATGTTGCAAGATGACGCCTTTGCGATTAACCAGTGCTGGACGCTTAGATATCAATTTTTCTTTCAGCCTTTCCAACTATTATTTTCTCTGAGTTGCTAAAACTGTATGGAGTCTTGCGTTGTTACGTTGCAAGATGACGCCTTTGCGATTAACCAGTGCTGGACGGTTAGATATCAATTTTTTCTTTCAGCTTTTCCAACTATTATTTTTTCTGAGTTTCTAAAACTGTATGGAGTCTTGCGTTGTTATGTTGCAAGATGACGCCTTTGCGATTAACCAGTGCTGGACGCTTAGATATCAATTTTTTCTTTCAGCCTTTCCAACTATTATTTTCTCTGAGTTGCTAAAACTGTATGGAGTCTTGCGTTGTTATGTTGCAAGATGACGCCTTTGCGATTAACCAGTGCTGGACGCTTAGATATCAATTTTTTCTTTCAGCCTTTCCAACTATTATTTTCTCTGAGTTGCTAAAACTGTATGAAGTCTTGCGTTGTTATGTTGCAAGATGACGCCTTTGCGATTAACCAGTGCTGGACGGTTAGATATCAATTTTTTCTTTCAGCCTTTCCAACTATTATTTTTTCTGAGTGGCTAAAACTGTATGGAGTCTTGCGTTGTTATGTTGCAAGATGACGCCTTTGCGATTAACCAGTGCTGGACGCTTAGATATCAATTTTTTCTTTCAGCCTTTCCAACTATTATTTTTTCTGAGTGGCTAAAACTGTATGGAGTCTTGCGTTGTTATGTTGCAAGATGACGCCTTTGCGATTAACCAGTGCTGGACGCTTAGATATCAATTTTTTCTTTCAGCCTTTCCAACTATTATTTTTTCTGAGTGGCTAAAACTGTATGGAGTCTTGCGTTGTTATGTTGCAAGATGACGCCTTTGCGATTAACCAGTGCTGGACGCTTAGATATCAATTTTTTTCTTTCAGCTTTTCCAACTATTATTTTTTCTGAGTGGCTAAAACTGTATGGAGTCTTGCATTGTTATGTTGCAAGATGACGCCTTTGCGAATAACCAGTGCTGGACGCTTAGATATCAATTTTTCTTTCAGCCTTTCCAACTATTATTTTTTCTGAGTGGCTAAAACTGTATGGAGTCTTGCGTTGTTATGTTGCAAGATAACGCCTTTGCGATTAACCAGTGCTGGACGCTTAGATATCAATTTTTTCTTTCAGCCTTTCCAACTATTATTTTCTCTGAGTTGCTAAAACTGTATGGAGTCTTGCGTTGTTACGTTGCAAGATGACGCCTTTGCGATTAACCAGTGCTGGACGGTTAGATATCAATTTTTTCTTTCAGCTTTTCCAACTATTATTTTTTCTGAGTTTCTAAAACTGTATGGAGTCTTGCGTTGTTATGTTGCAAGATGACGCCTTTGCGATTAACCAGTGCTGGACGCTTAGATATCAATTTTTTCTTTCAGCCTTTCCAACTATTATTTTCTCTGAGTTGCTAAAACTGTATGGAGTCTTGCGTTGTTATGTTGCAAGATGACGCCTTTGGTGATTAACCAGTGCTGGACGCTTAGATATCAATTTTTTCTTTCAGCTTTTCCAACTATTATTTTTTCTGAGTGGCTAAAACTGTATGGAGTCTTGCGTTGTTACGTTGCAAGATGACGCCTTTGCGATTAACCAGTGCTGGACGCTTAGATATCAATTTTTTCTTTCAGCTTTTCCAACTATTATTTTTTCTGAGTGTCTAAAACTGTATGGAGTCTTGCATTGTTATGTTGCAAGATGACGCCTTTGCGAATAACCAGTGCTGGACGCTTAGATATCAATTTTTTCTTTCAGCCTTTCCAACTATTATTTTTTCTGAGTGGCTAAAACTGTATGGAGTCTTGCGTTGTTATGTTGCAAGATGACGCCTTTGCGATTAACCAGTGCTGGACGCTTAGATATCAATTTTTTCTTTCAGCCTTTCCAACTATTATTTTCTCTGAGTTGCTAAAACTGTATGGAGTCTTGCGTTGTTACGTTGCAAGATGACGCCTTTGCGATTAACCAGTGCTGGACGGTTAGATATCAATTTTTTCTTTCAGCTTTTCCAACTATTATTTTTTCTGAGTTTCTAAAACTGTATGGAGTCTTGCGTTGTTATGTTGCAAGATGACGCCTTTGCGATTAACCAGTGCTGGACGCTTAGATATCAATTTTTTCTTTCAGCCTTTCCAACTATTATTTTCTCTGAGTTGCTAAAACTGTATGGAGTCTTGCGTTGTTATGTTGCAAGATGACGCCTTTGCGATTAACCAGTGCTGGACGCTTAGATATCAATTTTTTCTTTCAGCCTTTCCAACTATTATTTTCTCTGAGTTGCTAAAACTGTATGAAGTCTTGCGTTGTTATGTTGCAAGATGACGCCTTTGCGATTAACCAGTGCTGGACGGTTAGATATCAATTTTTTTTCTTTCAGCCTTTCCAACTATTATTTTTTCTGAGTGGCTAAAACTGTATGGAGTCTTGCGTTGTTATGTTGCAAGATGACGCCTTTGCGATTAACCAGTGCTGGACGCTTAGATATCAATTTTTTCTTTCAGCCTTTCCAACTATTATTTTTTCTGAGTGGCTAAAACTGTATGGAGTCTTGCGTTGTTATGTTGCAAGATGACGCCTTTGCGATTAACCAGTGCTGGACGCTTAGATATCAATTTTTTCTTTCAGCCTTTCCAACTATTATTTTTTCTGAGTGGCTAAAACTGTATGGAGTCTTGCGTTGTTATGTTGCAAGATGACGCCTTTGCGATTAACCAGTGCTGGACGCTTAGATATCAATTTTTTCTTTCAGCTTTTCCAACTATTATTTTTTCTGAGTGGCTAAAACTGTATGGAGTCTTGCATTGTTATGTTGCAAGATGACGCCTTTGCGAATAACCAGTGCTGGACGCTTAGATATCAATTTTTTCTTTCAGCCTTTCCAACTATTATTTTTTCTGAGTGGCTAAAACTGTATGGAGTCTTGCGTTGTTATGTTGCAAGATAACGCCTTTGCGATTAACCAGTGCTGGACGCTTAGATATCAATTTTTTCTTTCAGCCTTTCCAACTATTATTTTCTCTGAGTTGCTAAAACTGTATGGAGTCTTGCGTTGTTACGTTGCAAGATGACGCCTTTGCGATTAACCAGTGCTGGACGGTTAGATATCAATTTTTTCTTTCAGCTTTTCCAACTATTATTTTTTCTGAGTTTCTAAAACTGTATGGAGTCTTGCGTTGTTATGTTGCAAGATGACGCCTTTGCGATTAACCAGTGCTGGACGCTTAGATATCAATTTTTTCTTTCAGCCTTTCCAACTATTATTTTCTCTGAGTTGCTAAAACTGTATGGAGTCTTGCGTTGTTATGTTGCAAGATGACGCCTTTGCGATTAACCAGTGCTGGACGGTTAGATATCAATTTTTTCTTTCAGCCTTTCCAACTATTATTTTCTCTGAGTTGCTAAAACTGTATGGAGTCTTGCGTTGTCATGTTGCAAGATGACGCCTTTGCGATTAATCAGTGCTGGACGCTTAGATATCCATTTTTCTTTCAGCCTTTCCAACTATTATTTTTTCTGAGTGGCTAAAACTGTATGGAGTCTTGCGTTGTTATGCTGCAAGATGACGCCTTTGCGATTAACCAGTGCTGGACGGTTAGATATCAATTTTTTCTTTCAGCCTTTCCAACTATTATTTTTTCTGAGTGGCTAAAACTGTATGGAGTCTTGCGTTGTTATGTTGCAAGATGACGCCTTTGCGATTAACCAGTGCTGGACGGTTAGATATCAATTTTTTCTTTCAGCCTTTCCAACTATTATTTTCTCTGAGTTGCTAAAACTGTATGGAGTCTTGCGTTGTTATGTTGCAAGATGACGCCTTTGCGATTAACCAGTGCTGGACGCTTAGATATCAATTTTTTCTTTCAGCTTTTCCAACTATTATTTTTTCTGAGTGGCTAAAACTGTATGGAGTCTTGCGTTGTTACGTTGCAAGATGACGCCTTTGCGATTAACCAGTGCTGGACGCTTAGATATCAATTTTTTCTTTCAGCTTTTCCAACTATTATTTTTTCTGAGTGTCTAAAACTGTATGGAGTCTTGCATTGTTATGTTGCAAGATGACGCCTTTGCGAATAACCAGTGCTGGACGCTTAGATATCAATTTTTTCTTTCAGCCTTTCCAACTATTATTTTTTCTGAGTGGCTAAAACTGTATGGAGTCTTGCGTTGTTATGTTGCAAGATGACGCCTTTGCGATTAACCAGTGCTGGACGCTTAGATATCAATTTTTTCTTTCAGCCTTTCCAACTATTATTTTCTCTGAGTTGCTAAAACTGTATGGAGTCTTGCGTTGTTACGTTGCAAGATGACGCCTTTGCGATTAACCAGTGCTGGACGGTTAGATATCAATTTTTTCTTTCAGCTTTTCCAACTATTATTTTTTCTGAGTTTCTAAAACTGTATGGAGTCTTGCGTTGTTATGTTGCAAGATGACGCCTTTGCGATTAACCAGTGCTGGACGCTTAGATATCAATTTTTTCTTTCAGCCTTTCCAACTATTATTTTCTCTGAGTTGCTAAAACTGTATGGAGTCTTGCGTTGTTATGTTGCAAGATGACGCCTTTGCGATTAACCAGTGCTGGACGCTTAGATATCAATTTTTTCTTTCAGCCTTTCCAACTATTATTTTCTCTGAGTTGCTAAAACTGTATGAAGTCTTGCGTTGTTATGTTGCAAGATGACGCCTTTGCGATTAACCAGTGCTGGACGGTTAGATATCAATTTTTTCTTTCAGCCTTTCCAACTATTATTTTTTCTGAGTGGCTAAAACTGTATGGAGTCTTGCGTTGTTATGTTGCAAGATGACGCCTTTGCGATTAACCAGTGCTGGACGCTTAGATATCAATTTTTTCTTTCAGCCTTTCCAACTATTATTTTTTCTGAGTGGCTAAAACTGTATGGAGTCTTGCGTTGTTATGTTGCAAGATGACGCCTTTGCGATTAACCAGTGCTGGACGCTTAGATATCAATTTTTTCTTTCAGCCTTTCCAACTATTATTTTTTCTGAGTGGCTAAAACTGTATGGAGTCTTGCGTTGTTATGTTGCAAGATGACGCCTTTGCGATTAACCAGTGCTGGACGCTTAGATATCAATTTTTTCTTTCAGCCTTTCCAACTATTATTTTCTCTGAGTGGCTAAAACTGTATGGAGTCTTGCGTTGTTATGTTGCAAGATGACGCCTTTGCGATTAACCAGTGCTGGACGGTTAGATATCAATTTTTTCTTTCAGCCTTTCCAACTATTATTTTTTCTGAGTGGCTAAAACTCTATGGAGTCTTGCGTTGTTATGTTGCAAGATGACGCGTTTGCGATTAACCAGTGCTGGACGCTTAGATTTCAATTTTTCTTTCAGCCTTTCCAACTATTATTTTCTCTGAGTGGCTAAAACTGTATGGTCTTTCGTTGTCATGTTGCAAGATGACGCTTTTGCGATTAATCAGTGCTGGACCCCCCTGACCTCTCATCGTGTTCCAGTGCCGTTCTGCCGCTCCTGAAACGTGAGTGCCACTGAAAACATCTCCCACGACTCATTGTTTCATTACCATAAGCCTGCCGCAACATTTGAGGCGTCTTCGTTACCGATTTGCCGAGTTTGAAGCAGAATTTGATGTTCACTCGCTGTTCTAGTTTTCAGTCCACACCGAAATCGCAGCTGTGTTCTGCACGTGGTCACCAAATATCGTGTAGCACAGCTCCCGATTTTCACAGAACGACACAACGTGGCACAATGACTCATGAAGGTCACTGCTCTAGACCGTTGCACGCGCATCCGCTTATTGCCATCTGTTGACGCGCTACGTACCTAGTCTTGGAACTTTTTGATGACACTACATATTGTTGAAAATACTATTTCTTCTTGTATTTCGCTAAATCACAATTTAGATACGGAAAAACTCGAAACGCACTTTTCTGAAATAAACGGAATTGCTGACTACGGAAAAAATTGTGAAAATATGGATGTAAAAAAAAAGGAACACTTTTAAAAGTGGAAATTCCGTTTAAATATGTCTTGTACATTGTTATCATACAGTTGTTAGCTTTTCAGTACATTTATTGTTTATTCTGATTATTAATTGTTTATAATTTCCGTATTACTAATTTTCATATGAATGAATTATAATCGCAAAAGTCACCGGACACTCCTTCAAAAGCAAATGAACGCATCCGCTGCGTTCTTAAGATGCGCGGTACACCTGCAAACGGTATAAAAACAAGCCTGAAGTTGACCACGATCATATCGCACTGTGAGGTTGAGTGAAAATGAGGCAGAACTGATTTTGAGAAAGGAAAAATTCCTGGGTGTTATAATAGTGGGTTGTCCATAAGAGAAACCGAGAGGCCTTTAAACATACCCAAGTCAACTGTTTTGGATGTACTGATGAAATGGAAGACACATGGCGTGCCTGAAGCACCGAAACGTACAGGCAGACCAAAGAAAATCAGTGATAGAGGATGTCGAAGCCTCAGGAGAGTCGTTACAGCTAATCGACAGAGTACTGCACAAGACCTAAGTGTACAGGTGAGTAAAAATGGTGGAACCTCGGTATACACACGTACCATTCGCAGAGAACTTCATTCCATGGGTTACCGTGGTCGTGCGGCTACTCTTAAACCTTTCATCTCTACTCGAAATGCTACTCGTCGTTTAGCATGATGTAAAGAACGTTTATCGTGGACCGTAGATCAATGGAAACGGGTCCTATGGACTGATGAATCCAGATACACGATCCCTCAGTCTGATGGCCGTGTGTGGGTACGTCGGCAGCCGGGGGAACGCTATTTACCACAGTGTACTGTTCCTACAGTCAATTTTGGAGGTTTCAGTGTACTCAAGTGGCACGTCTACCTCGATATTCTGGACAGTTATGCCCTACCAACTGTGTGGCAATACTATGGAACCGAGCCTTGTTGGTACCAGCAGGATAATGCACCGAGAAATGAAACAAGGACTTTTACGGCGTGGTTTGACGATAAACCGCGCCGTAATAGTCCTTGTGGACTGGCCAGCACAAAGCCCTGATCTTAATCCCATAGAGTACCTATGGGATGAATTAGAGCGCTGCATAAGAAGTTTGGAACCAAGGCTTAGTAGTAAGCAACAGTTAGCGGCAACATTATGTACTAAATGGAAGCGCATACCTATTGCTGTGTTCCAAAACCTTGTCGAAAGCATGTCTCGAAGGGTCAGTGCATGCATTAAGGCCAAAGATGGACCGACACCGTGCTAATGTATGTCAATAAATGCTATGTTGTGTTTCTCTTCTAGGTGTCCGGTGACTTTTGTCAGTATAGTGCATGTCAAACTATTTAAAGTGAGAAAAATCTATAAAAGCATAATGGTGAAAAAAAGTTGACACTGATATTTACTGTGAATTTACAATGTGAGAGAAGGGAATTAGAGACTTTTTATATAAAGGAATATTTTCCTCTTCAATCTAACACATTTAAAGTCACTGACTTCGAAGGGTCAGAGTATGCATTTAGGCCAAAGGTGCACCGACACTATAAAAATGTACAGGGGTTGTCCAAAATAGTAGAAACACCTTGAAACAATAGGTGTTACGCACCTAAAATGGCGTGGGAGCACCCTTCGCATTTAAAACTGTTTGAATCCTCCTTGGAATGGACGCATACAAGTCCTGGATGGTGGTAAGTGGTCCATTCTTCCTGCAGAAGCTGCTCCAATTCCTTGAGAGAAGCCGGAGGAGGATAACGGGATCACACTCTGTTTTCCAACACAGACCACAGGGGCTCAATGAGGTTTAAGTCCGGTGATTGTGCAGGCCAGGGAAGGTGTGCAACTTCATCTTCATGTTCCTCAAACCATGACTGAACAGTTCGACTTCTGTGAATTGGGGCATTATCATCTTGAAAGGTGCAATCTCCTGAAGGAAACAATGTCTGCGCCACTGAATGCACATGGTCGGCCAAAAGAGTGACATAGTCACCGCTAGTGATCCGTCCGTGTAAGGTGATAATGGGACCTGCTGCAAACCACGAGATCATGGCCCAAACCATTACGGAACCGAGCCCATGCTTCACTGTAAGAAGGAGTTAGTCTGGATTGTAGGCTTCTGTGGGGGTTCTCCACACGTAAACCCGTCCTGTGGTGGGAAATAGTGAGAAACTTGATTAATCGGAAAACAAGACATGTTTCCTTTGATCCGCAGTCCACGTTTTATGTTCTTCGCACCACAGTAATCTCCGTTTCATATTCATCTGTGACACCAGGGGTTTTGTAATCGCAGCTCTGCCGTAAATATTGTGCTTATGCAATTCCTTTCGAACAGTATGGGTCGACACTGGGTTTTGGAGATGTGCATTAAGCTCAGGAGTCACTTTCGTCGCCGTGGTCTTCCTCCTTGTGGTCACAATCTTCTTTAATCTCCTCCTGTCTCTCGCAGTGAGTTTGGTTTTCCTTCCACAGTTGTGTCTCGCAGATGATGCTGTGCCGTGAACATTGTATGCTGTCATGACAATCGACACGGTACCTCTCGATACCCCCAATACCTATGCCACAGCGGTTACCGACGCACCAACCAGACGGGCTCCTACAATCTGCCCTCTTTAGAACTCTGACAGGTCACTCATTGTGCCTCACCTGGAACGAAATTACGCAAACTCCGATTTACAATGCAATCACACAGACCCTTGAGACTAGAAGCAACACTTGTTTGCAAAAACAAATTGTAGTTACATGTTCGATTTACTCAAAAAGCAGCACATACCGAAGTCACTGTTTTCAGCGAGGTGTTTCCATTACTTTGGACAACCCCTGTACGTCAATAAATGCTATTTTGTTTTCTCTTCTAGGTGTCCGGTGACGTTTGTCAGTATAGTGTATGTCAAAGCTATTTAAAGTGAGAAAAAGTCCATAAAAGTATAATGGGGAAAAAAAATTACTGTGAATTTACGATGTGAGAGAAGGGAATTAGAGACTTTTTATATAAAGAAATATTTTCCTCCTCAATCCAGCACATTTAAGGCCATTGGAATACACTTTGATCTATGTCATAAAGATTGACATCGTATCGCACAAAAGAGTTAAAAAGTTAACTCTAGAGAATTAATTAGTTAAAAAGCTCTTCAAAGTTCAGTTTCTAGTTTTATTTAAAATAACCCTTAAAATCTTTATACGAGGTTTGTACCGAAAGTAATGCAAAAGTGGGCATAACGTTTTTATTAACTGACAGAGCTCGTTCAAATTGCACATGTTGGTAGAGTAACTCTTCCTCTATAGTAACCTTTCTTCTTCATTACAGGTAAATACGAGAGTTGTACCGAAAGTAATGCAAAAGTGGGCATAATTTGTTTATTAACTGACAGAGGTCGTTCAAATTGCACATATTGGTAGAGTAAGTCTTCCTTTATAGTAACCCTTTTTTTTTTTTTTTTGATTGGAGGTTTAACGACCACCGTGAGCTACTCAATGGGCTATAAGCAGTCGCCCGTCCCTAATTTAGGGTCACTGGTTCCAGGGAAGGGAGAGAGCCAGTGCCGTAAGAAAAACACAACATCCATGCCTGACCGGGATTCGAACCCGGACCCCTTACGGACGAATGATCAGAGGCCAGCGCCTTAGACCACTGCGCCACCGGGGCGGCATAGTAACCCTTCTTCTTCATTGCAGGTAAATATGAGGGTTGTACCGAAAGTAATGCAAAAGTGGGCATAACGTTTTTATTAACTGACAGAGGACGTTCAAATTACACATGATGGTAGAGTAACTCCTTCTCTATACAAAGGTACTACTGGACAGTCTCCATCATAAGCGATACATTTGCGCCATCGTTGAACCCAACTCTCGAATTCTCTTTGAAAAAATTCAAGTGTGGACTGTCATACCCGTTTCTTCACAGCCACTTTCGTCTCGTATCGTTGTCCCCTGAAACTGTCCATCATTGGATCGAAGAGGTGAGAGCCACTGGGCGTCAGATCCGGGCCGTACGGTGGATGGGGGGACCATCGACCAGCCTAATTTTCTGATCGTCTGATTTGTTGCCAAAGATGTGTGTGGTCTCGCATTGTCATGGTGAATGTGGAACCTTTTCAGATTGTTGTTCGGTCTCTTTCTCCTTATGGCTTCCCTAAGCTTCTTGAGTGTCTGAATGTACCGCTCGCTGGTCACGGTACTACCACGTTCCAGAAAAGCAAGGTGAATGACACCCCTGTTATTTCAAAAAACAGTCACCATGACTTTTTGTGCTGATTGCTGGCTCTGGAACTTCTTAGTCCTTGGTGAAGAGGTGTAACGCCATTCCATGGATTGATTCTTTGTTTCCCCATGGTACGCCCACATTTCATCCCTTGTCAACAGATCAAAAAAAAAGTGTGTTCATTGGTTTCAAACGCTTCCAGCAGATCAGAGCACGCTTCTCTCCTTCAAATCGGGTGTCAGCTGCTGAAATACCCACTGTGAACACACTTTCCGATAACCTAAGCCTTCCACAACCTTCTGTATGGCATTGTGACTACAATCAAGTTGTGCAGCAAACTCTCGGATTATGACTCGTCTCTCAGCGCGTATCAGTTCATCCACTAGCTGACGATTCGTGTCAGTGGTAGCAGATAATTATCTACCACTGCGTGGTTTGTCTTCAATGCTGGTTTCCCCTTCTTTAAACTTCTTCATCCATCTGTGCACATTACTCTTGTCAATGGTGTCATCTCCGTAAACATTCTGTAGCCTTCTGTGGATGTCGGACAGCCTGCACCATTCCTTCGTCAAGAACTCAATGACGGCACGTTGCTTCTGCTTGGAATCCATTATTTACCTGCAATGAAGAAGAAGGGTTACTATAGAGGAAGAGTTACTCTACCAACATGTGCAGTTTGAACGACCTCTCCCAATTAATGAAAAAGTTACGCCCACTTTTGCATTACTTTTGGTAAAACCCTCGTATTTTAATCAAAAATCTTAAACAGGAAAAGAATGGCATGTAAATAATGTCCGCTGACTATTTTATTCCTGCCTAGTAACAAATTTTGGTCGAAACCGGAAATTTCAACGGTATTACATCCAATCTGAGGACAACATAAGTGTGGATAAAATGAACGGCGGACAAAGTGCACGGTGAACTAAATGAACAGCGGACAAAGTGAACGTGGACGAAATGAACTGGACCAAGCAAACGTGGACGAAATGAACTGGACCAAAAGAACTTGGACGAAATCAACTGGATCAAGTGAACGTGGACGAAATGAACTGGACCAAGTGAACGTGGATGGAATGAACAAAACCAAGTAAGCGGTGGACGAAATGAACTGGACCAAGTGAAAGTAGACGAAATGAACTGGGCTAAGTGAACGTAGACGCAATGAACTGGACCAAGTGAACGTGGATGAAATGAACTGGACAAAAAGAACTTGGACGAAATGAACTGGGCCAAGTGAACGTGAACGAAATGAACTGGACCAAGTGAACTTGGACGGAATGAACTGGACAAAGTAAACGTAGACGAAAGGAACTGGGACAAGTCAACGGTAGACGAAATGAACTGGACCAAGCGAACGTGAACTGGACCAAGCGAACGTGGACGAAATGAACTGGGCCAAGTGAACTTGGACGAAATGAACTACACCAAGCGAGCGTGGACAAAATGAGCTGGACCAAGTGATCGTAGGCGAAATGAACTGGGCCAAGTGAACGTAAACGAAAATAAATGGACTAAGTGAACGTGGAAAAAATGAACTGGACCAGGTGAACGTGGACGAAATGAACTGGACCAAGTGAACGTGGACGAAACGAACTGGACCAAGTGAACGTGGACGAAATGAACTGGACCAAGTGAACGTAGGTGAAATGAAGTGGGCCAAGTGAAGATAGACGAAATGCACTGGACCAAGTGAACGTGGAGGAAATGAACTGGGCCAAGTGAAGGTAGACGAAATGAACTGGACCAAGTGAAAGTGGACGAAATGAACTGGACCAAGCGAATGTAGACGAAATGAACTGGGCCAATTGGACGTGGATTAACTGCTTTTAAGAGACTTGTACGGACAAAGTGATAGGGAACCGCTTTTAAGAGACTTGTTTAATCGAAAAGGGAGAAACACATGATGTCTTGAATTAAGAAATGGCCGCCCCGGTGGCGCAGTGGTCTAAGGCGCTGGCCTCTGATCATTTCGTCCGTAAGGGGTCCGGGTTCGAATCCCGGTGAGGCATAGATGTTGTGTTTGTCTTACGGCACTGGCTCTCTCCCTTCCCTGGAACCAGTGGACCTTAATTAGGGACGGGCGACTGCTTATAGCCCATTGAGTTGCTCACGGTGGTCGTTAAAACTCCAATAAAAAAAAAAGAATTAAGAAATGAAATTAATTCCAGTACACATGTAATCTTAACTACTTACTTACATGCAAAAATAAGTTCCATTAAAAATTATGCACGTGCCGTTCACACAAGGCTGAGGATCACAAAAATCTGAAAAAAAGAAAAATTACAATCAGAAGAAACAAACTGAAAATCTTATTCTTACACTCAAAATTTTATTTCGTTAAATGGAAATATAACTTGATTTTAGCACATCTTTCACGAAAATGAATTACGTACTTATAGCGTAACTATTCCTGTCCATCTTTGAGATCGTATCTCTCCTCCCATCAGTCCAAAAATTTGCACGGGGAAGCTTAAGCTGTGAGAACAAAGGTAATTTCCATTTAGACGTATTCCGATTTGCCACTTGGAGGGATGAACGCCGATATGTTTACATAAAAATACTTTTAATACTGAATCATTGTTTCTAAGAATCGTGCTACAGAAACTCCTTTTTCCTCCGCTTACCACGAAAACTACTTAACGCACTATTTAAGCCCCACAAAATACAGTTTTTCCCGCTAGGAGTCGTCAAATTGCCGTTAGCTTTAGATGCCCATGTGATGGTGATGGGGGAGGTGGGAAGGTTGAAACTTCGAAACAAAACAAGGAAACAAAAACTTGTTCAATCAATTTGGAATGCCTTGTGGTGCGACTGAAGCATCAAGACAATCAATCACTATTTTCATTGCCTATTGCAGAAGAACCCCCTTTATACGTTTCTCACTCACGCGTTGTTTTCATTTATACGTAAAAAGCCGCCGCTCCAAAATTTCCGAATATTAAATTTCATCAATTATACGTTAATCGAATTAGTTTCATTCTTGTTTATACGTGAAATTGTTATGTAGTGAATCAGAATTCAAACCAAGCGAATTCCGTTCAACAAGATATCTCCTCACCTTTTCCTTTCGCCACGAATTCCGTTCACCAAGCTCCCCTCCCACCCTTTCCCTTCGCCTCGAATTCCGTTCACCAAGCTCTCTTCCCATCCTTTCCCTTTGCCCCGAATTCTGTTCACCAAGCTCCCTTCCCGTCCTTTTCCTTCGCCACAAATTCCGTTCACCAAGCTCTCGCTACACCCTTTCCTTTCGTCACAAATTACGTTAACCAAGCTCTTTTCCGATCCTTTCCCTTCTCCACGAATTCCGTTCACCAAGCCCTCTCTCCACCCTTTCCCCTCGCCACGAATTCTGTTCACAAAACTCTCTCTCCATTCTTTCCCTTCGTTACGAATTTTGTTCAAGCTCTCTCTCCACCCTTTCCCTACGCCACGAATGCCATTCACCAAGCTCTCTCTCTCTCTCTCTCTCTCTCTCTCTCTCTCTCTCTCTCTCTCTCTCTCTCTCTCTCTCTCTCTCTCTCTCTCTCCACCCTTCCCCTGCGTCACGAATTCCTGTCACCTAGCTCTCTATCCACACTTTCAATTCGTCACAAATTCCGTATACCAAGCTCTTTCCACACTTTCCCTCGGCACAAATTCCGTTTACCGATCTCTCTCCCCACCGTTTCCCTTTGCACGAATTCAGTTCACCAAGCTCTGTTCCCACCTTTTCCCTTCGCCGCGAATTCCGTTCAGCAAACTCCGTCTCCACCCTTTTCCTTCGTCACGAATTCTGTTTACCAAGCTCTCTCCCCAACCTTTCAATTCGCCACGAATTCCGTTCACCAAGCTCTCTTCCCATCCTTTCCCTTCGCCCCGAATTCTGCTCACCCAGCTCACTCTCCACACTTTCCTTTCACCACGAATTCCATTCACCGATCTCTCTTCTCACATTTTCCTTTCGCCACGAATTTCGTTTACCAAGCTCCCTTTCCCTTTGCCACCAGTTCAATTCACCAAGCTCTCTTCCCATTCTTTTCCTTCGAGACGAATTCCGTTCGGCAAGCTGTCTTTGCACCCTTTCCCTTCGCTACGAATGCCATTCACCAAGCTCTCTCTCTCTCCAACCTTCCCCATCGCCAGGAATTCCGTTCCCCAAGCTCTCTCCCCACCCTTTCCCTTCGCACGAATTCCGTTCACCAAGCTCTGTTCCCACCATTCCCATTCGCCACGAATTCCTTTCACCAAGTTCTCTATCTCCCCTTTCCCTTCCTTACAAATTCCGTACACCAAGCACTCTTCCCACCCTTTCCCTTCGCCACGAATTCCGCTCACCAAGCTTTCTCTCACCACGAATTCCGTTTACCAAGCTCTCTTTTCACCCTTTTCCTTCGTCACGAATTCCGTTCACCAAGATTTCTCTCCCCCTTTCCCTTCGTCTTCAATTCTGTTCACCAAGCTCTCTTCCTATCCTTTCCCTTCGTCACGAATTCTGTACACCCTTTCCCTTCGCACGAATTCCGCTCACCATGCTTTCTCTCATAACGAATTCCGTTTACCAAGCTCTCTTTTCACCCTTTCCCTTCGCACGAATTCCGTTCACCAAGCTCTCTTCCCACCTTTTCCCTTCGCCACGAATGCCACTTACCAAGCTTTCTCTCCCCACCCTCCCCCTTCACCACGAATTCCGTTCACCAAGCTCTCTATGCACCCTTTCCCTTCGTCACCAATTCCTTACACCAAGCTCTCCCTCAACCTTTCCCTTCGCCAAGAATTCTGTTTACGAAGCTCTCTTTCCACCCTTTTCATTCGCCACGAATTCCGTTCACCAAGCTCTCTTCCCAACTTTTCCCTTCGGAACTAATTCCGTTCACCGTGCTTTCTTGCTACCCTTTTGCTTCGCCACGAATTCTGTTCACCAAGCTCTCTCTCCACCCTTTCTCTTCGCCACGAATTCCGTTCATTCTTTCCCTACCTTTTTCCTTCGACACGAATTCCGTTCACCAAGCTCTCGCCTCACCGATTCAATTCGCCACGAATTTCGTTCACCAAGCTCTCTTCCCACCCTTTCCTTTTGCCACGAATTCCGTTTTCAATTTTCCAATCTCTCCCTCCCTCTGCCTTTCTTTATCTCTCTCCCTCTTTATTTCGTCTCATCCAAATGCTTTATAGTCACAATACGATCAGAAAACAATGCAAGCTCTCAGTAGCCTTGAAAATGCAATGTTTCAGCTTAAAAGTAAACAACAATAAAAAATTAATGATTTTTTTAAACCACTTGAATGTGCACGTATTTTTTTATAACATACTGCATCATACCTCTTTGTGTGCCGCCCGGGTGGCGCAGTGGTTAAAGCGACGGCTTCTGACCATTCGTACGAGATGGGTCCGGGTTCGAATTCGGGTGAGGCATGAATTTCGTGTTTGTTTTCCGGTACTGGCTCTCTCCCTTCCTAGGAACCAGTAACCCTAAACTAGTGAATGGCGAAAATCATGTGAATACGTGGCGTCAGTTGAATAAATAAATCCATCGCTCTTTCCACGTTAAGCAACGCACAGCAACAGAAAAATTGTTATCCGGCCGCCGACGGGGAATCGAATCCCGAATCTCTCCATATCCAGCCGAGCGCGTTGGCCTTACACCATAGTGGCCAACAATTCACGGTGCTATGCGTGTTTTTCTTTTTCAGTCAGCATCTGACATCATTAATCCGTAGGATGGGTTCAGCTGCTGAGATGTCTCCATCTGGTGGGCATTAACGGCACTGGTTATATATAACCCAAAGGGCGAGATCCAAGGTGAAAATCAACTACACTGGCGGAAAGTGAAAACAGAACACCAGGAAGGAGACGTCTGACACCAACGAAATTTATACAGCATAATAACAGAATACAGAGGATAACGTGATCAAAACATTATGACAAAATACAGCTGTATTTGCTGGTAAACTGGAAAATAACATTTCCATGTAACATGGTTAGTACGAGGTTGAACCGCCATGAACTGCGTCACACTGTGCAATTCTGTCATGGAGTCTGTCGTACACATGTTGGATGTAAGTTTGGGGTATTGAGTTCCAAGCATCCTCAACCTGGACGCCTAAATCGGGGATGGTCGTGGCTAGAAAGTGAAAAAAGAACACCAAGAAGGAGACGTCTGATACCAACGAAATTTATACATAACGGAATACAGAGGATAACGTGATCAAAACATTATGGCAAAATACAGCTGTATTTGCTGGTAAACTGAAAAATAACATTTCCATGTAACATGGTTAGTACGAGGTTGAACCGCCATGAACTGCGTCACACTGGGCAATTCTGGCATGGAGTCTGTCGTACAGATGTTGGAGGTCAGTTTGGGGTATTGAGTTCCAAGCATCCTCAACCTGGACGCGTAAATCGGGGATGGTCGTGGCTGGCTGTGGAGACCGGATAAGTCGTTGTCCCATAAAATCCCACACGTGCTCAATGGGGGACAAATCCGGTGAACGTGCAGGCCATGAAAGTTGTCTCACACCCTGAAGTGCATGTTGCGTTGCACGTGCCGTGTGTGGGCGTGGGTTATCTTGCTGGAAAACACCACGATGGACTGACCTTACAAATGGCACAACAACGGGCTGAATGATGTTGTTGATGTAGGAGGTACTGTTTAACGTACCCGGTACAAACACTAGTTGTGTACAGGAGTGATAGCTGATCGCTCCACACACCAGCAGACCAGGTGTAGGCCCTGTGTGTCGCTGGCGGATGCAAGAAGGGTGGAGACGTTCCCCTGTGCGTCTGCGAACACGCATACGTACATCGGTGGCTCCCATGCAGAATCTGCTTTCATCGCTGAACACGACAGATCGCCATTGCGTTCTCCAGGACAGACGTTGGCGACACCACTGCAGCCGTTCCTAACGGTGGGCTGGAGTCAGGGGTACACATGCCAGAGGCACACGTGCACGTAGTCCTGCATCCAGTAGACGGTTGCGGATTGTTCGCACAATCACCTCAGGTGCAACGACAGCTCGGATTTGCGTCGCAGTGGATGTTCTGCTTGACAACGCCGCTCTTCTTATGCGTCGATCGGTCCGCTCATCAGTCCGTCTGTGACTCCCGGTTCCACGTCTTCGCATGTGGGAATCTTCCTCGGACCATCTACGCCACCATCGTACCACCACCCATATTTCCCATCCAATTCGCTCCACAATACGACGATACGACCACCCGGCCTCGCGGAGTCCGACTTAAAGTCCGATAACTGCTGAAATTGTACACGTCTTCCATGCCCAGGCATTGCAGCTTCTTCAGGGTCTTCGCACGTGTCCGTACGCCGACAACTGATTACATTCACTTCGCCGTAATCCTTAAATACCACCGACGATAATTTGCATATTATGCTATGCTGTGGCGTAAGCGCTCATCGGTTTGTCCCGAAATTAACATCACACCTACGTAAACTCGACCCCATTAACATATGTAAATTTCATGATCGTCCGCCAATTCCTTCTTGGTGTTCTTTTTCACTTTCCGCCAGTGTAAATACGTGCGTCATTTGAATAAATAAATCCATCGCTCTTTCTACGTTAAGCAACGCACAGCAACCGAAAAATTGTTATCAGTGAGTGGCGACTGCTTATAGCCCATCGAGTTGCTCACGGTGGTCGCTAAACCTTCAATAAAAAACCTTCCGTAAAAAACAATATCAATCGCAAATGAATTTGTAGTAATACTTTGTACGTATATTACACGGTCGTATCAGAATAATATGGCTACCCACGGAATCACAGTGTACCTGCCGAGGTGCGTCACACAATGCACGCAACAATGTCGACAACACGGAGATATAAGCGGCTGGTCAGGACGGATGAGCCATAGTGCGTTACGAGAGCACAATGGGCAGAGGTAGTGATTTGACGGAAGTGCGAAAAGGAATGATCATCTGCTACCGCGCCAATGGGGGAAGCATCTCAGAAACAGCAGACTTCGTGGGATGTTCGCGAGGGGCTGTAGTAAGGGTGTGCCAAGAATGATTATCGGCTACCGCGCCAAGGGTGGAAGCATGTCAGAAACGGCAGACTTCATGGGATGTTCGTGAGGTGTGCCAAGAATTCGTGGGATGTTCGCGAGGTGTGCCAGACTTCGTGGGATGTTCAAGGGTGTGCCAAGAATGATTATCGGCTACCGCGCCAAAGGTGGAAGCATTTCAGAAACAGCAGACTTTGTGGGATGTTCGCGAGGTGCTGTAGTAAGGGTGTGCCAAGAATTGATTATCGGCTACCGCGACAAGGGTGGAAGCATGTCAGAAACAGCAGACTTCGTGGGATGTTCGCGAGGTGCTGTAGTAAGGGTGTGCCAAGAATGATTATCGGCTACCGCGCCAAGGGTGGAAGCATGTCAGAAACAGCAGACTTCGTGGGATGTTCGCGAGGTGCTGTAGTAAGGGTGTGCCAAGAATGATTATCGGCTACCGCGCCAAGGGTGGAAGCATTTCAGAAACAGCAGACTTCGTGGGATGTTCGCGAGGTGCTGTAGTAAGGGTGTGCCAAGAATGATTATCGGCTACCGCGCCAAGGGTGGAAGCATCTCAGAAACAGCAGACTTCGTGGGATGTTCGCGAGGTGCTGTAGTAAGGGTGTGCCAAGAATGATTATCGGCTACCGCGCCAAGGGTGGAAGCATTTCAGAAACAGCAGACTTCGTGGGATGTTCGCGAGGTGCTGTAGTAAGGGTGTGCCAAGAATGATTATCGGCTACCGCGCCAAGGGTGGAAGCATCTCAGAAACAGCAGACTTCGTGGGATGTTCGCGAGGTGCTGTAGTAAGGGTGTGCCAAGAATGATTATCGGCTACCGCGCCAAGGGTGGAAGCATGTCAGAAACGGCAGACTTCATGGGATGTTCGTGAGGTGTGCCAAGAATTCGTGGGATGTTCGCGAGGTGTGCCAAGAATTCGTGGGATGTTCAAGGGTGTGCCAAGAATGATTATCGGCTACCGCGCCAAAGGTGGAAGCATTTCAGAAACAGCAGACTTTGTGGGATGTTCGCGAGGTGCTGTAGTAAGGGTGTGCCAAGAATTGATTATCGGCTACCGCGCCAAGGGTGGAAGCATCTCAGAAACAGCCGACTTCGTGGGATGTTCGCGAGGTGCTGTAGTAAGGGTGTGCCAAGAATGATTATCGGCTACCGCGCCAAGGGTGGAAGCATCTCAGAAACATCAGACTTCGTGGGATGTTCGCGAGGTGTGTACAAAGAAGGGTGTACCAAGAATGATTATCGGCTACCACGCCAAGGGTGGAAGCATCTCAGAAACAGCAGACTTCGTGGGATGTTCGCGAGGTGTGTACAAAGAAGGGTGTACCAAGAATGATTATCGGCTACAACGCCAAGGGTGGAAGCATCTCAGAAACATCAGACTTCGTGGGATGTTTGCGAGGGGCTGTAGTAAGGGTGTGCCAAGAATTGATTATCGGCTACCACGCCAAGGGTGGAAGCATCTCAGAAACAGCAGACTTCGTGGGATGTTTGCGAGGGGCTGTAGTAAGGGTGTGCCAAGAATTGATTATCGGCTACCGCGCCATGGGTGGAAGCATCTCAGAAACAGCAGACTTCGTGGGATGTTCGCGAGGGGCTGTAGTAAGGGTGTACCAAGAATGATTATCGGCTACCGCGCCAAGGGTGGAAGCATCTCAGAAACAGCAGACTTCGTGGGATGTTCGCGAGGTGTGTACAAAGAAGGGTGTACCAAGAATGATTATCGACTACCACGCCAAGGGTGGAAGCATCTCAGAAACAGCAGACTTCGTGGGATGTTTGCGAGGAGCTGTAGTAAGGGTGTACCAAGAATGATTATCGGCTACCACGCCAAGGGTGGAAGCATCTCAGAAACAGCAGACTTCGTGGGATGTTCGCGAGGGGCTGTAGTAAGGGTGTAGCAAGAATGATTATCGGCTACCACGCCAAGGGTGGAAGCATCTCAGAAACAGCAGACTTCGTGGGATGTTCGCGAGGGGCTGTAGTAAGGGTGTAGCAAGAATGATTATCGGCTACCACGCCAAGGGTGGAAGCATCTCAGAAACAGCAGACTTCGTGGGATGCTCGCGAGGGGCTGTAGTAAGGGTGTAGCAAGAATGATTATCGGCTACCACGCCAAGGGTGGAAGCATCTCAGAAACAGCAGACTTCGTGGGATGTTCGCGAGGGGCTGTAGTAAGGGTGTACCAAGAATGATTATCGGCTACCACGCCAAGGGTGGAAGCATCTCAGAAACAGCAGACTTCGTGGGATGTTCGCGAGGTGCTGTAGTAAGGGTGTACCAAGAAAGGACCGCTGGCACACCGAGTACCTCCCGAGGTCATAACTGTGGATCCCTAAAGGTCATAGACCCCAAAGGAGAACGTCGCCTCCGTCGAATGGCAAAGAGCAATCGACGGGCAGTAATTGACCACGCAAATGAACGCTGGGGCACCCATTTACGGGCCCCCAGTAATAGTAGAGCGAACCCTGTTACCCATGGGTCTCCGGAGTCGACGCTGCGAAAAGGCGCCCATGTTAACCCAAGTCCATCGGCAACGACGCTTGCAGTTCGCATGGGGCTACCGTCATTGGACAGTGAAAGAATGGGAAAAAGTTGCCTTTCCCGACAAATGGAGGTTTCTACTCCACAGAAGTGACGGGTTGGCGGATACGGCGTCAGACACACGAGAATCAACACCTGGACACGCTTGTCGGTCAAGTACAGGCCGGAGGTGGCAGTGCGCATGTCTGGTGAATGTTTTCTTGGTGGTGACCTGTGACCGCTGATACCACTGGATGGTACCTAAACGCCAATGGCTACCTGTCCATCCTCGCTGACCACATGCATCCCTTCATGTTGGATGTTTACCCTGATGGTGATGGTGTTTATCAACAGAACAATGCGCTTTGTTATCCCAGCAAAAACACAAGTGTTGGGAAACTGCTGGCCACCAGCTGGCAATGACGGGTCACTGCTGGCTGAAATCTGTCGCTCACGGCAAGGTAGCGGTCCGTTGGTGGCAGCGCTATCAGTTGGCAGCCATTGATGACCCTGCAGCATCGTCGTGAATTGCGGGCCCCCGAGCAAGTGCCACTAGTAGTGGCCCGGTAGCTGGCAATCGATGCAACCCCAACGCGTGGTGGAAAGCAACGGTACTACGCATGCGTAGAAGCAACACGCGCTGTGTCTCTCGTGGTACCAATTGGTTGAAGATCACGTTATCGCCATCGTGTTATTTTAGTGGATGTTAAGAAAAAAAGCCATATGCAGAGAGGCGAATTAATTTCCTAATGAAATGCCACGTCGACGAAGATTGCCGTGGCAAGAAAAATATAGAAATAATTATTAATGAAATGTAAGAAATAGTCAATTACTCTCGTGTATTTATAGAAACTCATTTCGTAGCAAATTTCCTACACCAACACACAAAGAATCGAAAATACAGAAAGCTATGAAATACATCCACTCCATTCCCATGAATAAAAAGAAATAATTTCTGCGTAATCTTTTGTTTTAACATACACTGAACCGCTTCTAACAAAAGCTCTGGAAAAACATTAAAAAAAACTTTATGTTGGAAAAAATAAGAATTATATGCGTACAAAAGTTATCAATTATTTGAAAAAAAAAAAAAGCAACGCTATGTGATATAATGTACTCATCCATGGGTTGAATACACAAGACTGGAGGAATTCGCTGCTAATAATAACAAGAAGTAAAATACAATATCTTTCCTCTTTAAAACGCGGAAAAGAAAGATACCGCGGAAAAGAAAGATACAACGTTAAAAATATAACAGAATGGGACATAAACGGGTAAATATATTAATTAAATAAACGCCTTTCAAGACCGCAAGGACAGCACAAAACTTTGGAAAGCGCCTTAAGTTGGTACACTCGTTAAAAATGAGTGAAGTTCCGTTAAGGTAAATAAAAACAACCGTTACGTTGAAAAAATAAATTTTTGAA
The DNA here is from genome assembly GCA_039090855.1 of Macrothele yani. NCBI lineage: Eukaryota > Metazoa > Arthropoda > Arachnida > Araneae > Macrothelidae > Macrothele > Macrothele yani. Next base: position 7,498,446 of record CM076999.1, on the reverse strand, counting down.
TAATATGAAACTGACATTTATGAAAAATACCTCGCAATATTGTAAAATTAAAATGAGAGCTCTTAGTTTCACATCACGCTGGAAAGAGGCTCAACTTCAAGCAAGAGTGGCAAATCAGTGCAGTCGGTAGAGTGCTCCCTTCGCACGCAGAGTTTAGAAAATTTCCCCAGCGCCGTGACGTCACACAGAAATTTCGTAAGAGGGGGAAAAGTAATTGTGGCTTTGGGAAACTGCGGTTATCTTTTTTTTTTTATTTTTTTTTACTGCCACTACTGGGAAATTGGCGGAAAAGACTCGGCAAGCCATCAGTTACGTCACGTGATTGCCAGCTGCCACTGCCGGGAAACTAGCGGACCAGACTAGGCTAGCCATCATTTATGGCACGTGCTTGCAGGGCCGCTGAAGTGCTACTAGTTTCAGATACTGTCTGTGATGGATAACTGATGACCCTGTTCTGGTAAATGACAACGGATGGGATGCCAATTGTTGGCCAGCTGCTGGCCTGAACTGCTGGCCCATGTGGTGGCTGCCGGGACATTTTATTGACGGTTTGGAGACGGCAACATAGTGCTGGGCCACTGCTGGCTGCCGGTGCTGGCTTCAGTGTTGGCCCAGCAACATTGTTTTTGTTGGGATGTCTCTAAGGGAATGCGTGACTAGTTCTAGGAACACGACAGCGATGTCTTCGTTCTCCCTTGACCGGCATAATCGCCCGACCTTAATCCTATAAAGCACTTGTGGAACTATTTGGATCGACAGATTCGACGTGCCAACCCACAACCACGTCATTTCCGGGACACTGCTGCAGTCCGAATGGGCACGTGTGCCTCGGGCAACCTTCCACGGCCTCATTGCGTCCATACCACGCCGTCTCGCCGCTGTCATCTGCACCAAGGGTGGTTATTTCCATTATTAGGAAGGTGGTCATGTTATTCTGATCATCATCAGCATCATCAACAACCATTATCAATCCACTGCTGGATGAAGGTCTCCCCAAATTTCTTCCAATATTGTCTGTCTTGGGCCTGTCTCCTCCATGTCACTCCAGAATACTCTCGAATTTCATCCATTCATCTCCCATGGGGTCTTCTTCTGGGTCATTTCCCGTTCCTCGGAATCCAGTCTAAAATTTCGGTTGTCCGTCGGTGGTCCGTTTTCCTTGCAACATGTCCAGTTCATTGCCATTTCAGTGATTTCATTCTGGTCATGATGTCGTCCACCCCTGTCATTTTCCTTATCCACAAGTTCCTCTTCTTATCTTTTCTGGTTACACCAAGCCTGCACCTCTCCAGGCTTCTTTGAGTAGTCTGCAGTCTTTGTATGTCTTTTTTAGTTAAGGTCCATGTCTTTGCTCCATACGTAAGTACTGGCAGGATGTATTGATTAAACACTTTTCTTTTGAGACATAATGGCATACTGCTCTTAAACATTATACTGTTTCTTCCTAAAGCAAGTTTTGTACGCTGATTAATTTCTTCAACAATGTGACCCTCAGTTGGTATCTGCTGCCCAAGATAAATGTAGGAATCGGTTGTCTCAAGCTTTTCTCCATCAATCGATAAATCTTCGTTTCTTGTAAAAGCATTGTACATCACTTTTGTCTTCTGAAAGTTCATTTTTAATCACTTTTGTCTTCTGAAAGTTCATTTTTAATCACTTTTGTCTTCTGAAAGTTCATTTTTACTCTTGTCAGCAAGTTCTTGAATCATACTCTGCAGCTCTGAAGAGGTAGTTGCAAAGATGACTACGTCATCAGCAAAACGAAGGTGAGTTAAGTAATCTCCATTAATCTTTATCCCATTGTTTTCCCAGTTCAATGATTGAAAGACATTACGACACTGTATATTTTTTTTCTTTTCAAAACTACCATGAAATATAGCATAGAGAACGTCCAATGAAATACAGCATACCTTTAAGAACACGGTGCAACTTCTTAATAAAGCTAAAATATAAACACATTTCTTTCCGAAGTAAAAATCGAAATCTATATTTCAGAGATGTTCCTTACCTACATCCGTATCAATAGTTTCTGAGCAATTCTCACCAATGAATCCGGTATAACATCTATGAAAGAAGAGCACGCATTTAGACACGATATTGAAAGTATTTCTATATAAAGGTACATTCGGGAAAAATAAAAAGGAACTACGTATTATCGATTAAATCACTAAATGTCAAGCCAACTCTGCGTTGAGTAAAGACAGTTCTTGCTTGTTTTAACAGATAAATAGTTTATTGGCTTTTATTTAAGTAAGTGAAAGTTGTTTGTTTTACACTAACTTTTCAGAAAATTGTAACACCAAGAAAGAAGTGAGCTACTCAAATGAAATTTATATCACAGATTCCTCATGTTACAGGAAATAACTGATTACATTTGTACAGCTGTACAAGATCGTTTCGCTGCAAAACCCAGTATCGTGTGAAGCCACCTCGGGCAACAATAACAGTCTGTACACAGCGTGGCATTGAATGGAAAAGGTTTTTGATATCATCCTGGTATCGTGTGCAGCCACCTCGAGCAACAATAACAGCCTTTACACAGCGTGACATTGAATGGAAGAGGTTTTTGATTTCATCCTGGTATCATGTGAAGCCACCTCGAGCGACAATAACAGCCTCTACACAGCGTGACATTGAATGGAAGAGGTTTGTGATATCATCCTGGTATCGTGTGCAGCCACCTCGAGCAACAATAACAGCCTCTACACAGCGTGACATTGAATGGAAGAGGTTTCTGATATCATCCTGGTATCACGTGAAGCAACCTCGAGCAAGAATAACAGCCTCTACACAGCGTGACATTGAATGGAAGAGGTTTTTGATATCATCCTGGTATCGCGTGAAGCCGCCTCGAGCAACAATAACAGCCTCTACACAGCGTGGCATTGAATGGAAGAGGTTTTTGATATCATCCTGGTATCGTGTGAAGCTACGTCGAGCAACAATAACAGCCTCTACACAGCGTGACATTGAATGGAAGAGGTTTTTGATATCATCCTGGTATCGTGTGAAGCCACCTCGAGCAAGAATAACAGCCTCTACACACCGTGACATTGAATGGAAGAGGTTTTTGATATCATCCTGGTATCGTGTGCAGCCACCTCGAGCAACAATAACAGCCTCTACACAGCGTGGCATTGAATGGAAGAGGTTTTTGATATCATCCTGGTATCACGTGAAGCAACCTCGAGCAAGAATAACAGCCTCTACACAGCGTGACATTGAATGGAAGAGGTTTTTGATATCATCCTGGTATCGCGTGAAGCCACCTCGAGCAACAATAACAGCCTCTACACAGCGTGGCATTGAACGGAAGAGGTTTTTGATATCATTCTGGTATCATGTGAAGCAACCTCGAGCAAGACTAACAGCCTCTACACAGCGTGACATTGAATGGAAGAGGTTTTGTTATCGTCGTGGGGAATAGCCTGTCAGGCTGCTTCTATGCGAGACCAGAGTTCATTTGTTGTGACAGGCGGAGACGCTTGACAGGCCAGTCGCTTAGCTACCATGTATCAAGCATGTGCGATCGGGTTCATATCCGGCAAACGTTCATGCCAGGAAAGAAGAGGTATCTGCCGTGCATGTAAGAGGTCTTAGGCATTCCGAACTACTTGCTGCAGAGCATTGTACTGCTGGAATATAGCGCCAAAACAACTCTTAAGTACAGGTATCCCCTCTACCTCTAGAAAATCCCTGATGAACCACTAGCTGTTGATAATCCATGATGTATCAACAGCTAGGCGCCACAAATCATGAAACCAAACCATGGTGCCCCAAATCACGACGCTATGACAAAAATCATGACACAAAATCCAATGGTGTCACAAATCATGACGCTTGGTGTTGGGCCGGTACGACACTGCAAGATGCCATTCACCACAATGCCTTCGAACACTCATACGACCATCATTGTGCATCAAGTTTAATCGAGACTCCTCAGAAAACATGACACGCTGCCAATCATTCTGCCAGTGTCTTTCAGCCCGAGGCGTCTGTGGTTGAGGGTCAAAGGAATGCGCAGCAATGAGCTGCTAGCTACCAGTCCTCTGTTAAGCAGACAATGTCAAATCTTGCTGGAGGACAAAGCCTGACCTGTGGCAGTGCTCTACTCTTGCGCTAACAGCGTGGACGTCGCTGTGCAATCGGTGACTGCCATGCGGTGGAGATGTCTGTCATCGTGTGCAGTCGTGAGATTGTGAGTTCCATTTCCTGGATTTCTGTGCATCAGAGCCTCATCTGTCCACTGACGCCAAGTTCGCATCACTGTACTCGCGTTTGGCCGTAGGAAAATCCAGCTTCTCTCATCCAAACCGTCCTTTCTCTCTCAAAGTCCGTCAGGTGTTCATAATGCGACCTTCTCCGGCGACGGGACATAGTGAAACACAAGAAACACCCTTTCGACTCAATGTGGGCTCTTCACTGATTGCAACATCTCGTTTGAGCCAGCTCCTTACACCGAAGAATCCTTCCTCTCTCAAAGTCTTTCAGGTGTTCGTAATGCGATCTTCTTCGGCGATGGGGCATAGTGAGATACCAGAAACATCCTTTGGACTCAATAGCGGCTCTTCACTGATTGTAACATCTCGTTTGAGTTAGCTCTTTATACCCAAGAATCCTTCCTCGCTCAAAGTCGGTCATGTGTTCATAATGCGACCTACTTGTGGCACTTCCTGAAATTCGTGATTTTTTGTACCCCACGAACGAGTTGTTTAGCTGTTGATGTAACCAGACAGGTGGAACCATGCCTCATCTGTAAAGAAAGTCATGACCCGAATGTCCTCAAATTCTTCAGACAGGAACTCTTGGAACCACCTGCAGTACCGAACACGGGTCACGTGGTCTGTTTCTTTCAAATGATGAACGACAGATACTTTGTACGGGTGGAAACGCAACTTCCTTTTCAGAATACCTTGGGCTGTACTCTTTGGCACATTAGCTTTTTGTGACAGCCGCCTCATGGACTTGTGTAGACTTGTCTGTATCCTATCCTGGATATCCACGTAGCTAGGACAATCCAGAACACTGCCATTTCTCCGGAACTTCGCTATGAGCCAACGTGTCGCATTACGGTGCGGGACATCTGCATCACGAAATTTCCTAGCAAACTGTTTTTGCACTTCGTCCGTGTACTTGTCGTCATGCCGAAAGAAATGTTCCACCCAAAACACTCTCTGTTCAGCCGTCAACACCATTGTCCTTGTGCCGAGAAGCGTGATCAATCGACACGTCTGCCTCCGTCGACCAAGCGCTCGGAAAAGACCTTCGCTCGGAATGACAGCTGCGCCCGCCTCAAGGTGTGGAGACATGAAGGTTACCAGACACAGAACATTTCCACGTGGTGGGTCAGTTCTACTGTAATTGCTTTCAGAATTTCTTTATTATTACATTACTTCAATTCGTACATTCAGTGCACAGTCACTATTCGTACACCCTGTATAAGAAAAAAGAAGCTGGTTTTCGCAGATCTTTGTGATAAAAGAAGAAGAAACGTATTTCGATACCTTGAATTAGGGAATAAAAAATGCAACTGTATGCAATATGTACATAAAAATAATCTTAACTATATACTTACTCGCAAAAATAAGTTCCATTAAAAAAATCTATGCAGGCTCCGTTCACACAAGGACTGGAATCACAAAACCCTGTAAAAGATAAAAATTGCAAATCAGATAAAGCATACGAGAAATCCTTGGGGGGGGGGGGGTGGCGTAATGACCACCGTGAGCAACTTTATGGACTATAAGCAATCATCCCTGTCCTTAATTTGGGGCAATTGATTCCAGGAAAGGGAGAGAACTAGCACCGTAAGAAACAAGTTAGTAAAATCATGCAATGCATTGATTATGATACGCTTTCCAACATACCTCAAATCATCACTCAAGTTGTGAGGACAATGGCTGTGGGATAAATCTCGCCCCTGTGTCCTGACCTTTGACCCCATTTCGATGATTTTCAACAGAACCGGTTTCGTATATCTCCGGAACAACATACTGAAGTTTTGTCGCAATAGAAGCATTTTTAGTCAAGTTATGAGGATAATTGCTGTGGAATAAATCTCGCTCTTGTGTCCTGACCTTTGACCCCAATTTGATGATATTCAACAGAACCCTTTCAGTATACCTTCGGAAAATATGATGACGTTTTGCCGCAATCGAAGCATTTCTACGTAAGGTATGATGCATAAGGGCAATGAAATGAATCCCGCTCCTATTTCCCGACCTTTGACCCTATTTCGCCCATTTTCAACAGGGTCCGTCCCCAGGAAGTCCCCTACCACATACTAAAATTTCATTGAAGTGGAACCATTTGTACGCAAGTTATGACGCACAACGACAATGTAATGGATCCCTCTCCTATGTCCTAACCTTAGACCCCATTTCGCCCATTTTCAATAGGGTTCCTTCCCAGTTCGTCCCTTACCACATACTGAAATTTCATCGAAATCGAACCATTTTAACGCGAGTTATCGTGCGGACGGACAGCCGGACAAAGCTGGAGCATATACGCTTCTTCAACTTACGGTTGGAAAGCGTAAACAAGTTAGTAAAATCACGCAATGCATTGATTATGATACGCTTTCCAACATACCAGAAATCATTACTCAAGTTATTACTCACGTTATGAGGAATGGAATAAATCTGGCTCCTGTGTCCTGACCTTGATCTCATTTCGATGATATTCAACAGAACCGGTTCAGTATACCTCCGGAACACATACTAAAGTTTTGTCGCAATGGAAGTATTTTTATGTAAGATATCTCATATGAGCAATGGAATGAATCCGGCTCCTATGTCGTGACCTTTGACACCCATTTCGTCCAATTTCAATAGGGTTTGTCCCCAGGTGATTCCTACCACGTACTAAAATTTCCTCGAAATCGAACCATTTTTACGCAAGTTATGACGCATAAGGGCAATGGAATGGATCCCACTCCTATGCTGTGACTTTTGACCCCATTTCGTTTATTTTCAATAGGGTTCGTTTCCGGGACGTCCCCTACCACATACTAAAATTTAATCGAAATCGAACCATTTTTACGCAAGTTATGACGCATAAGGCCAATGGAATGGATCCCACTCCTATGCTGTGACTTTTGACCCCATTTCGTTCATTTTCAATAGGGTTCGTTTCCGGGACGTCCCCTACCACATACTAAAATTTAATCGAAATCGAACCATTTTTACGCAAGTTATGACGCATAAGGGCAATGGAATGGATCCCACTCCTATGCTGTGACTTTTGACCCCATTTCGTTCATTTTCAATAGGGTTCGTTTCCGGGACGTCCCCTACCACATACTAAAATTCAATCGAAATCGAACCATTTTTACGCAAGTTATGACGCATAAGGGCAATGGAATGGATCCCACTCCTATGCTGTGACTTTTGACCCCATTTCGTTCATTTTCAATAGGGTTCGTTTCCGGGACGTCCCCTACCATATACTAAAATTTAATCGAAATCGAACCATTTTTACGCAAGTTATGACGCATAAGGCCAATGGAATGGATCCCACTCCTATGCTGTGACTTTTGACCCCATTTCGTTCATTTTCAATAGGGTTCGTTTCCGGGACGTCCCCTACCACATACTAAAATTTAATCGAAATCGAACCATTTTTACGCAAGTTATGACGCATAAGGCCAATGGAATGGATCCCACTCCTATGCTGTGACTTTTGACCCCATTTCGTTCATTTTCAATAGGGTTCGTTTCCGGGATGTCCCCTACCACATACTAAAATTTAATCGAAATCGAACCATTTTTACGCAAGTTATGACGCATAAGGCCAATGGAATAGATCCCACTCCTATGCGGTGACTTGACCCCATTTCGTTCATTTTCAATAGGGTTCGTTTCCTTGACGTCCCCTACCACATACTAAAATTTAATCGAAATCGAACCATTTTTACGCAAGTTATGACGCATAAGGGCAATGGAATGGATCCCACTCCTATGCTGTGACTTTTGACCCCATTTCGTTCATTTTCAATAGGGTTCGTTTCCGGGACGTCCCCTACCACATACTAAAATTTAATCGAAATCGAACCATTTTTACGCAAGTTATGACGCATAAGGCCAATGGAATGGATCCCACTCCTATGCTGTGACTTTTGACCCCATTTCGTTCATTTTCAATAGGGTTCGTTTCCGGGACGTCCCCTACCACATACTAAAATTTAATTGAAATCGAACCATTTTTACGCAAGTTATGACGCATAAGGGCAATGGAATAGATCCCACTCCTATGCTGTGACTTGACCCCATTTCGTTCATTTTCAATAGGGTTCGTTTCCGGTACGTCCCCTACCACATACTAAAATTTAATCGAAATCGAACCATTTTTACGCAAGTTATGACGCATAAGGGCAATGGAATGGATCCCACTCCTATGCTGTGACTTTTGACCCCATTTCGTTCATTTTCAATAGGGTTCGTTTCCGGGACGTCCCCTACCACATACTAAAATTTAATCGAAATCGAACCATTTTTACGCAAGTTATGACGCATAAGGCCAATGGAATGGATCCCACTCCTATGCTGTGACTTTTGACCCCATTTCGTTCATTTTCAATAGGGTTCGTTTCCGGGACGTCCCCTACCACATACTAAAATTTAATCGAAATCGAACCATTTTTACGCAAGTTATGACGCATAAGGCCAATGGAATGGATCCCACTCCTATGCTGTGACTTTTGACCCCATTTCGTTCATTTTCAATAGGGTTCGTTTCCGGGACGTCCCGTACCACATACTAAAATTTAATCGAAATCGAACCATTTTTACGCAAGTTATGACGCATAAGGCCAATGGAATGGATCCCACTCCTATGCTGTGACTTTTGACCCCATTTCGTTCATTTTCAATAGGGTTCGTTTCCGGGACGTCCCCTACCACATACTAAAATTTAATCGAAATCGAACCATTTTTACGCAAGTTATGACGCATAAGGCCAATGGAATGGATCCCACTCCTATGCTGTGACTTTTGACCCCATTTCGTTCATTTTCAATAGGGTTCGTTTCCGGGACGTCCCCTACCACATACTAAAATTTAATCGAAATCGAACCATTTTTACGCAAGTTATGACGCATAAGGCCAATGGAATGGATCCCACTCCTATGCTGTGACTTTTGACCCCATTTCGTTCATTTTCAATAGGGTTCGTTTCCGGGACGTCCCCTACCACATACTAAAATTTAATCGAAATCGAACCATTTTTACGCAAGTTATGACGCATAAGGGCAATGGAATGGATCCCACTCCTATGCTGTGACTTTTGACCCCATTTCGTTCATTTTCAATAGGGTTCGTTTCCGGGACGTCCCCTACCACATACTAAAATTTAATCGAAATCGAACCATTTTTACGCAAGTTATGACGCATAAGGGCAATGGAATGGATCCCACTCCTATGCTGTGACTTTTGACCCCATTTCGTTCATTTTCAATAGGGTTCGTTTCCGGGACGTCCCCTACCACATACTAAAATTCAATCGAAATCGAACCATTTTTACGCAAGTTATGACGCATAAGGTCAATGGAATGGATCCCACTCCTATGCTGTGACTTTTGACCCCATTTCGTTCATTTTCAATAGGGTTCGTTTCCGGGACGTCCCCTACCACATACTAAAATTTAATCGAAATCGAACCATTTTTACGCAAGTTATGACGCATAAGGGCAATGGAATGGATCCCACTCCTATGCTGTGACTTTTGACCCCATTTCGTTCATTTTCAATAGGGTTCGTTTCCGGGACGTCCCCTACCACATACTAAAATTTAATCGAAATCGAACCATTTTTACGCGAGTTATCGTGCGGACGGACAGACGGGCAAAGCTGGAGCATACTCTGTATATAAGTCACAACGAATACTTTGCAACGAAAAGCACCTTATTACAAAGTAAAATTCTTGGGGGAAATGTTCAAGCAAAACCTTATACGTAGCGAATTTCTCCTGTTTAAAATTCTAAACGTTTTAGCTGCAATGGAACAGTGACAAAAGAATAAAAGTGACTACACGTTTCGCCAAAAAAACTTTGAAGAAAATAAGGATTCACCTATAATGAGACGGAATATCTAAACTGTTATTCTGATGTTTCTCAAGTAATTAAATGTAATTGCATGTTTAGAGAAAGTTGGACGCTATTTACAGAACCGAGGACTTTATACTGAAGAAATTAGCATCTATCTAAATTTCATGGATACAGTTATAAAGAAGCCATGGAGAAACGAAAACAGACTGTACTTACATCGTAGTTCAAAACCGAATTGGTATGTCTGAAATGTTTTACAGTTTGTAAATATGCTTTGCATCAAAATGGAACTAAATAAATCGCTTTAATTACGCTACTTTAAAATTAAAGATATATAATTCCAACATGTACGAACATTATTTCTCGAAGCACATGACAATATTTTATTAAGATGTATGAAACAGATAAATTTTTAATACGGGGGGATAAATACAGTATGTACACTGAGAAAAACGTTTTGTTAATTCAACAAAAAATTTTGTTGTTTGAATTTGCAAAATTATTTTGTTGAAAATTATTGTTGATTTAACAAAATTTATTGTTATCACGACAAAACGTTTTCTTCATTTAACAAAATGATTTTTCGATCTATGGGAACTTGTTTGATCCAACAAAACATATTGTTAGCATGACAAAATGTTTTGTTGCTGCAACAAAACATATTGTGTCACGATAACAATATGTTTTGTTGGATCAAACAAATTCCCCAAAATCGACCTAATCATTTTGTTAAATGAACAAAACGTTTTGTCCTGATAACAATAAATTTTGTTAAATCAACAATAATTTTCAACAAAATAATTTTGCAAATTCAACAAAAAATTTGTTGACTGTATATCGACAAAAATTTTTGTTTATTCAACAAAAGTTTTGTTGAATTAACAATCACAGCTGCGGAATCGTTACTGGCGGCTGGTGACGTGCTGCCAAGCGTCTCCCGAGAAGGTCCCACACGTGTTCGATTGGATTTAGGTCCGGGGACCTTGCGGGCCAATCCATGCGTTGAATATCTTCACTCTCCAACAGCTCTGCGACAGCCACTGTATGATGAGGTGTAGCGTTGTCGTCCATGAAGAGGAACTCAGGATCCACAGCACCTCCAAACAGACGCACTGTGGCAGGAGAACCTCGGTACAATAGCGGACACCACTGACTGAACTTCCTCGGAAGATGTGGAGGTCAGTACGGCTACCAAGCATGATACCGCCCCAAACGAGAACTCCGCCACCTCCAAACCGGTCCCTTTCGATGATGTTGGAGATTTGATTGCGTGTTCCCTGCTCTCTCCAGATGTGTATACGTCCAGAATCGCGCGTCAGACTAAATCGGCTCTCATCCGTAAAGAGAACTTGACCCCATTGCTGATGTGTCCAGTTCTTGTGTTCCTGGCACCACAGAAACCGCCGTCTCCGATGAGCAGGCGTTAATGGCACACACCGTACTGGTTGTCGTGCAAATAGACCACCTTTGTGCAGCCTCCAGGTCACGGTAAAACGCGATAATGGACGTCCAGTTGTTTGTTGCATGTGCCTTGCGATTTCTCCCGCTGTCTGCCGTCTGTCTCTTCTCGCCTGTAGGACAACATACCGGTCGTCCGCCGCCGTGGTTGCTCGTGGACGACCACTGCTAAACTCTCAGACAGCTGTTCCTGTCGTTTGAAATGCTCTCCAACTCGTGAAACGATGCTGTGAGCGATCCCGAACTCCTCGGCCACGCTAGTCACACTTCGACCTTCTTCCAACTTCCCAATTACGCGAGCTCCAGTAAAGTCATCCAGATATCGTCTACTGGATTGCTTGTTGGACATATCACACGGTGGCAGCAACTCGACGTCGTTCAAACCGATGTACACCGTGCAATAGCTTTCACCGAATTGCTGAGCGTGCACCACCCGTGTGCTTTATACCCTTCCGACACTCCCCCCCTCCTACGTCATGCTGCATATATGCGCATGCCCTACCGTACCGGACCTTAGTCTATCTCCTGAGTGGTCTTTCGGTCCGTTCTGCCTGCTCGTTCCGCTGTTATGCTAATTTCTCCTCTTCGTCCTTAATTTTTGCTCACCAGTGTATAAGTGATTGTACGATGCCTATGTATCAGTCTGTGTAGCCCTTAAGAGAAAAGCTATATAGCTAACAAGAGTAAATTTTATATTTAAAAGTTTTGTGAAATAATATTTTAAAACAGTGCACTGCGTCCTCTTTTAAGGTACTTGAATGTTATTGTAAGTTGGAAAAAAGATCTCATCCTCAAAATCACTCTGTTACTTCGAAAAACCACGACAAAAAAATAAGTAATTTATAATAATTAGACCTCCTACAGAAAATAATTTTTTTATTAAGAACCTATTCAAAAATTGTAAGCGCCAATAGAAGATAAAATGACTTAATCATCCGCATTAATTCAAAAACAATAATCATCGCCCAGTTAGTTTTACCTTGAGCGTGAGTCTGATTCTTGTGACGCAGTGGTTAAGACGTGCTGCTTTAACCCAAAGGACTTGGGCTCGACCCCAAGCACAAAAGGATTCTCTCGCGTAGAGCCTGAAATATTCAGAGTGTTGAATTTTTCCAAATTTCAGTCTTAATACGGAAAAGCTTAATTGAAACGGACTTTTCTGAAATAAACGGAATTACTGACCACGGAAAAATCTCTGAAAATACAGAAGTTAAAGAGAAAAAACGGGAACTTTTAAAAACGGAAATTCCGTTAAAAGATGGACACTTACAGGCAACTTTGGTGCACGTTATTTTTAGAAATTGTCCGTGAATTCACACCGCTTTTTTTTACTAGTGTAGATAAAACGTTTACAACACGAATTTCTATTGACAAGTAATTTTCACATAATTTAACTGCCTTTACCTTTTATTCGACTGCTCTGTTTCTAGCTATATATCACAAGACCATGACATACTGCAAACGAACAACGGCAGGTTCTACGGCTCCTCCACCGTGTCGCGGTCGATGCTGGCCATTTCACGCCTGATACTCGCTTTCTGTTCTGACACAGAGCGTATGGCGTCTCGATAAACTCTGTCTTTAAGATATCCCCAAAGTCAGAATTCAGAAGGGGTGAGATTCAGTGACCAGGCTGGCCGGGGCTGCAGAAACCCTCTAGAAATTATGTGTTCATTGACTAATGTTCGACTGAACATTTACATACGAAACTTGTGAAAACAGGAATTTGTCGGTCACTCAGATCGAGCCCGCATCTCCTCGCTCCAAAGTGAGTTGTTCTAAAGACTAAGCTACACCGATGGAATGTATCGCTGCATATTTGTCGTCCTGACACGACAAATATGCAGCGGTATATTCCATCGGCGTAGCTTAGTCGGTAAAAATTAAGAGAGAGAGAGAGACAATGTAGCACAGCATATCATCTCTATAGGAGGTTTTTTCACAAATTACCATTTTTTTTCATCGTGATTTTTCGAAGCAACAAAATAATTTGGAGTTTGAGATCTTTTTTTTTTCAATTATCTTTAAGAGAAGGCGCAATGTACTATTATATAATATTATTTCAAAATATTTCTAAATATAAAATTTACTCTTGATAGCTATATAACTTTTTTCTTAAGGACTCCACAGAATGATACATAGGCATCATACAATCACCAGTACAATAAATTAAGTACCCGGTTTGTTACGGTAACGCAATTTATATTAGCTGGTGCACAAAATGGGAGAAAGGAGAAGAAATATCCTGTGCTACAGTAACAAAAATTCATGCGATACACAATATCTGATCTCGCTGCAGAACTTCAAAATGAAATCATTCGCCCGAAAAGGGTCAGGTTTCGAATCCCGGTGAGTCATGGATGCTGTGTTTGTCTTACGGCACTGGCTCTCTCCCTTCCCTGGAACCAGTGGCCTTAAATTAGGGAAGGGCGACTGCTTATAGCCCATTGAGTTGCTCACGGTGGTCGTTAAACCTCCAATAATAAAAAATAATAAATAAATGTGCACAGATATAGACAGTGTTACACAGATATAGACATATTGATCAAGTAACACATTGGCCGCCCCGGTGGCGCAGTGGTCTAAGCGCTGGCCTCTGATCATTCGTCCGAAAGGGGTCCGGATTTGAATCCCGGTGAGGCATGGATGTTGTGTTTGTCTTACGGCACTGGCTCTCTCTCCTTCCCTGGAACCAGTGGCCCTAAATTAGGGACGGGCGACTGCTTATAGCCAATTGAGATGCTCACGGTGGTCGTTAAACTTACAATCAAAATACAAAAACAACAACAACAAAAAAAAACCGGCAATTTATCGTCAATATAACAAAGGAATTGCGGAAAGGTTTCTGAAAATTCAGAATTTTCCGTTAACACAGTGGCTCCCAAAGTGTGCGCCGCGGCACCTTAGGGAGCAGCGGCTTCGCGCAGGGGCGCCGCGAATTATTACAAAATTTTTCATACTTTTATTTCCATTTTCAATTCAATGCGATAAGACGCGACATCGCGACATCTAGCGGACCTGGTGCGAACCAGTAACTCACTTAGTAATAACTGTTTACAGAAGCCTCTACAAATGGTTACTAGACGGCGCTGTACAATAATGATATAATTTGAGCTTTCCCCCATCACGATTGCCCCCTGACAGAAGCAGGTGTGTGTTCCGTGCGGCCGCTACCGGAAGTAACCTGAGCTTTCGCACCAGCCTCCGTGCTTCTGCTAAACATTTCTCCCTCGTTCTCCCAGCGTCTAGAAATGAGACTCTCAGTCCAGATTTTTCAAGAAGGTCACCAGAACCTTTAAATATGCTCATCCGTTGTCATTTGTGACTCATTTGGCGGTTAGCAGTCTGTTATGTTGATGCTCTGTCGCTGAGTTTCGGCATTTGTAAGCTTTCGGCGTATCAACTGAATATTGTTGTGATTAAGTGAAGTTTTTCTTCTCGTATGTATTTTTAAAAATGAATCGGTTTTTACCAAACAGTAAAAAGCATTGTGAAAGTGAATATAAAGAGGGCACACCGTCAATAGTGGCAAGAGTGTAAAGAAGCGTAAATATCGAAAATACACTGGCGGAAAGTGAAAAAAGAACACCAAGAAGGAATTGGCGGACGATCATGAAATTTACATATGTTAATGGGGTCGAGTTTACGTAGGTGTGATGTTAATTTCGGGACCAACCGTTGAGCGCTTACGCCACAGCACGGCATAATATGCAAATTATCATCGGTGGTATTTAAGGAGTATGGCGAAGTGAATGTAATCAGTCGTCGGCGTATGGACACGTGCGAAGACACTGAAGAAGCTGCAATGCCTGGACATGGAAGACGTGTACGATTTCAGCAGTTATCGGATTTTGAGCGAGGTCGTCTAGTCGGACTCCGCGAGGCCGGGTGGTCTTATCGTCGTATTGCGGAGCGAATTGGACGGGAAGTATCGGTAGTGGTACGATGGTGGCGTAGATGGTCCGAGGAACATTCCCACACGAGAAGACGTGGAACCGGGAGTCACAGACGGACTGATGACCGGACCGATCGACGCATAAGAAGAGCGGCGTTGTCAAGCAGAACATCCACTGCGACGCAAATCCGAGCTGTCGTTGCACCTGAGGTGACTGTGCGAACAATCCGCAACCGTATACTGGATGCAGGACTACGTGCACCACGTGTGCCTCTGGCATGTGTACCCCTGACTCCAGCCCACCGTCAGAAACGGCTGCAGTGGTGTCGCCAACGTCTGCACTGGAGAACGCAATGGTGATCTGTCGTGTTCAGCGATGAAAGCAGATTCTGCTTGGGAGCCTCCGATGTACGTATGCGTGTTCGCAGACGCACAGGGGAACGTCTCCACCCTTCTTGCATCCGCCAGCGACACACAGGGCCTACACCTGGTCTCCTGGTGTGTGGAGCGATCAGCTATCACTCCTGTACACAACTAGTGTTTGTACCGGGTACGTTAAACAGCACCGCCTGCATCAACAACATCATTCGGCCCGTTGTTGTGCCATTTGTAAGGTCAGTCCATCGTGGTGTTTTCCAGCAAGATAACGCACGCCCACACACGGCACGTGCAACGCAACATGCACTTCAGGGTGTGAGACAACTTTCATGGCCTGCACGTTCACCGGATTTGTCCCCCATTGAGCACGTGTGGGATTTCATGGGACAACGACTTTTCCGGTCTCCACGGCCAGCCACGACCATCCCCGATTTACGCGTCCAGGTTGAGGATGCTTGGAACTCAATACCCCAAACTTACATCCAACATCTGTACGACAGACTCCATGCCAGAACTGCACAGTATGACGCAGTTCATGGCGGTTCAACCTCGTACTAACCATGTTACATGGAAATGTTATTTTTCAGTTTACCAGCAAATACAGCTGTATTTTGCCATAATGTTTTGATCACGTTATCCTCTGTATTCCGTTATTATGCTGCATAAATTTCGTCGGTATCAGACGTCTCCTTCTTGGTGTTGTTTTTTACATTTTCCGCCAGTGTAATGATGACAGTTATTTGGACTTTGGTTTTTCGTCAACAGAAGCCAATGGGTGAAAAGAGGCCGCAGTGTGTACTGTGTATGAAAGTCTTGGCGCCAGAGTGCATTCCACCAAGTAAGTGGAAACGCCATTTAGAAACCAATCATCCCAGCATGCTTAGTAAATCTTGTGATTGCTTTACGAGAAATTTACAAGAGTTAAATCAACAAAAGGTAGTTTTTATAAGCAGGCATCAACACCAAGCAATGCTTTGCTAGCATCTTACAAGGTGGCACATAGAATCGCAAAATGTAAGAAGCCTCATAACATCGCAGAAGAACTCTTTCTACCGGCTGCTGTAAATACGGTGAACATTATGATCAGTGAGTCTGCTGGGAAGTTGCTTTCAAATGTGCTTTTGTCCAATAACACCATCAGTCGCAGAATAAAGCACATAGCGGAGGACCTCAATGATCAATTAATTGAAAAAAATGAAGGTAAAGAATTTGGGTTGCAGCTGGATGAGGCCACATATAATAATAATAATGATGCTCATTTGATTTGTTATGTACGGTTTATAGATGGTAATAACATTGTAGAAGACCTTCTCTTTTGTAAAAGTACCGCTGGTAGTGCTAAGGCTCAAGGCGTGTTCGAGATCCTCGATACTTTTATATCCGAAAATAACTTGGAGTGGACTAAGTGCGTTGGTGTCTGTACTAATGGTGCTTGTTCTATGTCCGGTTGTTATGGAGGATTACAGGCACTTATTCGAAGCAAAGTCCCTGATGCACTGTGGATCCATTGCGTTCTTCACAGGGAAGTACTCGCGTCAAAATATCTGAGTGCTACATTGAACCAGATCTTAGAATATATAGTGAATGTAGTAAACTTTATAAAAATTCGGCCGTTGAAGGCAAGGTTTTTCAAAAAACTATATGGGGATATGGGATCCGAGCATACGTCTTTTTTGTACTACAGCACTTCGCGATGGCTCTCTCTTGGTAATGTTTTGTCTCGTACGTTTGAACTGCGACAGGAAATTTATACTTTTCTTAAAGAGGAAGACCACATATACCGAAAATTTTGTGAATAATGAAGATTATTTGGTAAAATTAGCATACTTATGTGATATTTTTGAAAAGATGAATGCTCTGAATCTCTCCCTGCAGGGAAGCAACACGCACCTTTTAAAGTCGATTGAATTTCAGATTTTATAAAAAACTTAAAACTATGGAAAATAAAAATAGATGAAGACGGAGGTAAAGAATGTTTCCCCTTGTTGCAACAGATTTTGACCTCCAATGGAGTTGATTTCTCTCGAGCCATGATATCCATTTTTGAAGAACACTTATCACAGCTTATCACCTGGTTTGAGAAATATTTTCCAAATGATAATATCGATAAATTTGTATGGATTCAAGATCCATTTCATGCCACTGCTCCATCTGAATTTATTGCTGCAGAAGAAGAGAATCTTATTGAGTTGTCTTGCGACAATACGTTGAAAAGAAAATTTAGCAGCATGGAGTTACCTGAATTTTGGATAGCAGTAAAAGATGAATACCCCCTTCTGAGTGGTAAAGCTCAGAGAATTTTAATTCCATTTGCGACTTCTTATTTGTGCGAAGCTGGGCTTTTGGCGGTCGCTGTGAAAAAAACTAAGTATCGCGCGAAAATCAATGGAGAAGGTAATGTGGGTGGCTGTGTCCTGTTTGATTCCAAGATTTCAGAAAATGTGGGGTGATCAACAGGCTCATCCATCCCACTAATTGCAATTAGTTGAATTTTTCAATTACATTTTTTTGTGATTTTCAATACATGTTTTAGTTATTTTTACATAAGAGTAATTGTTAAAATTTCACATAGGGCGCCTTCGGAAAACCTGGATTCAGCAAGAGCGCCAAGAATCGAAAAAGTTTGGGAACCACTGCGTTAACACACATCTTAGAAATAGCAATATACCGTCCGGCAATATAAGAAAGGAATTGCGGAAAGGTTTCTGAAAATTCAGAATTTTCCGTTAACACATCTTAAAAAGGGTAATTTACTGTCAATATAAGAAAGCAATTGCGGAAAGGATTCTGAAAATTCAGAATTTTTCGTTAACACATCTTAAAAAACGGCAATTTACTGTCAATATAAGAAAGAAATTGCGAAAAGATTTCTGAAAATTCAGAATTTTTCGTTAACACATCTTAAAAAAGGGCAATTTACTGTCAATATAAGAAAGAAATTGCGGAAATATTTCTGAAAATTCAGAAATTTCCGTTAACACACCTTAAAAATGGCAATTTACCGTCAATATAAGAAAGGAATTGCGGAAAGGCTTCTGAAAATTCAGAATTTTCTGTTAACACATCTTAAAAATGGCAATTTACCATCAATATACGAGAGAAATTGCGGAAAGGTTTCTGAAAATTCAGAACTTTCCGTTAACACCTCTTAAAAACAACAATTTACTGTCAATATAAGAAAGAAATTGCGGAAAGTTTTCTGAAAATTCGGAATTTTCATTTAATACATCTTAAAAACAACAATTTACTGTCAATATAAGAAAAAATTGCAGAAAGGTTACTGAACATTCAGAATTTTCCGTTAACACACCTTATAAACGACAATTTACCGTCAATATAAGAAAGGAATTGCGGAAAGATTTCTGAAAATTTAGAAATTTCCGTTAACACACCTTAAAAATGGCAATTTACCATCAATATACGAGAGAAATTGCGGAAAGGTTTCTGAAAATTCAGAATTTTCCGTTAACACATCTTAAAAACGACAATTTACTGTCAATATAAGAAAGAAATTGCAGAAAGTTTCATGAAAATTCAGAATTTTCATTTAACACATCTTAAAAACAGCTATTTACTGTCAATATAAGAAAAAAATTGCAGAAAGATTACTGAACATTCAGAATTTTCCGTTAACACACCTTATAAACGACAATTTACCGTCAATATAAGAAAGGAATTGCGGAAAGTTTTTGAAAATTCAAAATTTTCCTCGAGTACAAAACATCTGTGAAATTCAGGTTTTTTTTTTGTTTTTTTTTGCTTGATTTAACGGAAAAGGTTCATTAATTTACAAAAGGAATTACGGAAAGTTACTCGTGAATTTGATATTTTTTTTACGGTGTAGTTATTCCATACAATGGCGTATGCCAGAAGTAGCATGTTCTTCTCTAATGTCTTTGCACACCACCGACTGCGCAGAGCGCAGAGAAACAACACATTGGCACGTGTTTGGCAGGCGGCTTTCTAATTACCGCTTGCAAGCGCTGTTTGTTCCGACTGCAAGAACAATGTTCCCCATTTAGCATAGCGAACCTCCAATGAAATACAGCATACCTTCAAGAAAACAAGGTGCAGTTTCTTAATAAAGCTACAATATAAGCAAACTTCTTTTCAAAATAAAAATCGAAATCTATTTTTCAGAGATGTTCCTTACCTAAATCCGTATCAATAGTTTCTGAGCAATTCTCGCCAACGAATCCGGTATAACATCTATGAAAGAAGAGTACGCATTTAAACACGATATGGAAAGTATTTCTATATAAATGTAGACATGATAAATTTAAGTATTTCTATATAAATGTAGACATGATAAATTAAAGTATTTCCATATAAATTTATACATGATAAATAAAAGTATTTCTATGTAGACAGCAAAAATAAAAGTATTTCTATATAAATGTTTCTATGCATAAAAGTATTTCTATATAAATGTTTCTATGCATAAAAGTATTTCCATATAAATGTATACATGATAAATAAAAGTATTTCTATGTAGACAGCAAAAATAAAAGTATTTCTATATAAATGTTTCTATGCATAAAAGTATTTCAATATAAGTATTTTGTTTCTACATATAAAAGTATTTCTATATAAATGTTTCTATATATAAAAGTATTTCTACATAATATATATATGGAAAAGTATTCCATATGTATAAAATATGTATATGGGATATGAAAAAAACTAATGTTTTTCATATTCTATATAAATTTAAGCACGACATATAAAGGCATTTCTATATAAGTATTTTGTTTCTATATATAAAAGATTTCTATATAAGTACTTTGCTTCTATATATAACAGTATTTCTATATCATCATCATTGTCAACCATTATCAATCCACTGCTGGACGAAGGTCTCCCCAAGTCCTCCACAACGGTCTGTCTTGTGCCAGTCTCCTCCATGTCACTCCCGCATACTTTCGAATTTCATCCACCCATCTCCCATGTGGTCTTCTTCTGGGTCTTTTCCTGTCCCTTGGAATCCAATCTAAAATTTCGGCTGTCCATCGATGGTCTGTCCTTCTGGCAGTATGCCCAGCCCATTGCCATTTCAGGGATTTAACTCTGATCATGATGTCTTCCACTCTTGTCAATTTTCGGATCCACGAGTTCCTCTTCTTATCTCTCTTTGTTACACCAAGCATGCACCTTTCCATGCTACTTTGAGTTGTCTGCAGCCTTTGTATGTCTCTTTTAGTTAAGGTCCACGTCTCTGCACCATACGTAAGCACTGGAAGGATGCATTGATCAAACACTTTTCTATTAAGACATAATAGCATATTGCTCTTGAAAACTATGCTGTTTCTTCCAAAAGCTCTCCAGGCAAGTTTTATACTGGGATTCATTTCTTCATCAATGTGACCCTCACTTACTATCTGCTGTCCAAGATAAACGTACGTGTCTGTTATCTCCAGCTTTTCTCCATCAATCGATAAATCTTCATTTTTTGTAAAAGCATTGAACATCACTTTTGTCTTCTGAAAGTTCATTTTCAATCCCACTTCTTTACTCTTGTCAGCAAGTTCCTGGATCATACTCTGCAGCTCTGATGGCGTAGTTGCAAAAATGACTACGTCATCAGCAAAACGAAGGTGGGTTAGATAATCTACATTAAACTTTATCCCTTTGTTTTCCCAGTTCAGTGATTGTAAATCATTTTCCAATATGGCATTAAAGAGCTTCGGTGTCACCTTGTCTCACTCCCTTTCCAATTTCGCTTGACGGGCCAGTCGCTCAGCTACCATGTCGCAGATATGTTGAATAGATATCGTCCTGGGGAATAGCCTGCCAGGCTGCTTCTATGCGAGACCAGAGTTCATTTTTGGTGACCGGCGGAGACGCTTGACGCGCCAGTGGCTTAGCTACCATGTCCCAGATATGTTGAATAGATATCGTCCCGGGGAATAGCCTGCTAGGCTGCTTCTATGCGAGACCAGAGTTCATTTTAGGTGATTGGCGGAGACGCTTGACGCGCCAGTGGCTTAACTACCATGTCCTAGATATGTTGAATACATATCGTCCCGGGAAATAGCCTGCTAGGCTGCTTCTATGCGAGACCAGAGTTCATTTTAGGTGATTGGCGGAGACGCTTGACGCGCCAGTGGCTTAGCTACCATGTCCCAGATATGTTGAATAGATATCGTCCTGGGGAATAGCCTGCCAGGCTGCTTCTATGCGAGACCAAAGTTCATTTTTGGTGACCGGCGGAGACGCTTGACGCGCCAGTGGCTTAGCTACCATGTCCAAGATATGTTGAATAGATATCGTCCCGGGGAATATCCTGCTAGGCTGCTTCTATGCGAGACCAGAGTTCATTTTTGGTGACCGGCGGAGACGCTTGACGCGCCAGTGGCTTAGCTACCATGTCCAAGATATGTTGAATAGATATCGTCCCGGGGAATAGCCTGCTAGGCTGCTTCTATGCGAGACCAGAGTTCATTTTTGGTGACCGGCGGAGACGCTTGACGCGCCAGTGGCTTAGCTACCATGTCCAAGATATGTTGAATAGATATCGTCCCGGGGAATAGCCTGCCAGGCTGCTTCTATGCGAGACCAGAGTTCATTTTTGGTGACCGGCGGAGACGCTTGACGCGCCAGTGGCTTAGCTACCATGTCCAAGATATGTTGAATAGATATCGTCCCGGGGAATATCCTGCTAGGCTGCTTCTATGCGAGACCAGAGTTCATTTTTGGTGACCGGCGGAGACGCTTGACGCGCCAGTGGCTTAGCTACCATGTCCAAGATATGTTGAATAGATATCGTCCCGGGGAATAGCCTGCTAGGCTGCTTCTATGCGAGACCAGAGTTCATTTTTGGTGACCGGCGGAGACGCTTGACGCGCCAGTGGCTTAGCTACCATGTCCAAGATATGTTGAATAGATATCGTCCCGGGGAATAGCCTGCTAGGCTGCTTCTATGCGAGACCAGAGTTCATTTTTGGTGACCGGCGGAGACGCTTGACGCGCCAGTGGCTTAGCTACCATGTCCAAGATATGTTGAATAGATATCGTCCCGGGGAATAGCCTGCTAGGCTGCTTCTATGCGAGACCAGAGTTCATTTTTGGTGACCGGCGGAGACGCTTGACGCGCCAGTGGCTTAGCTACCATGTCCAAGATATGTTGAATAGATATCGTCCCGGGGAATAGCCTGCTAGGCTGCTTCTATGCGAGACCAGAGTTCATTTTTGGTGACCGGCGGAGACGCTTGACGCGCCAGTGGCTTAGCTACCATGTCCAAGATATGTTGAATAGATATCGTCCCGGGGAATATCCTGCTAGGCTGCTTCTATGCGAGACCAGAGTTCATTTTTGGTGACCGGCGGAGACGCTTGACGCGCCAGTGGCTTAGCTACCATGTCCAAGATATGTTGAATAGATATCGTCCCGGGGAATAGCCTGCTAGGCTGCTTCTATGCGAGACCAGAGTTCATTTTTGGTGACCGGCGGAGACGCTTGACGCGCCAGTGGCTTAGCTACCATGTCCAAGATATGTTGAATAGATATCGTCCCGGGGAATATCCTGCTAGGCTGCTTCTATGCGAGACCAGAGTTCATTTTTGGTGACCGGCGGAGACGCTTGACGCGCCAGTGGCTTAGCTACCATGTCCAAGATATGTTGAATAGATATCGTCCCGGGGAATATCCTGCTAGGCTGCTTCTATGCGAGACCAGAGTTCATTTTTGGTGACCGGCGGAGACGCTTGACGCGCCAGTGGCTTAGCTACCATGTCCAAGATATGTTGAATAGATATCGTCCCGGGGAATAGCCTGCTAGGCTGCTTCTATGCGAGACCAGAGTTCATTTTTGGTGACCGGCGGAGACGCTTGACGCGCCAGTGGCTTAGCTACCATGTCCAAGATATGTTGAATAGATATCGTCCCGGGGAATAGCCTGCTAGGCTGCTTCTATGCGAGACCAGAGTTCATTTTTGGTGACCGGCGGAGACGCTTGACGCGCCAGTGGCTTAGCTACCATGTCCAAGATATGCTGAATAGATATCGTCCCGGGGAATAGCCTGCTAGGCTGCTTCTATGCGAGACCAGAGTTCATTTTTGGTGACCGGCGGAGACGCTTGACGCGCCAGTGGCTTAGCTACCATGTCCAAGATATGTTGAATAGATATCGTCCCGGGGAATAGCCTGCTAGGCTGCTTCTATGCGAGACCAGAGTTCATTTTTGGTGACCGGCGGAGACGCTTGACGCGCCAGTGGCTTAGCTACCATGTCCAAGATATGTTGAATAGATATCGTCCCGGGGAATAGCCTGCTAGGCTGCTTCTATGCGAGACCAGACTTCATTTTTGGTGACCGGCGGAGACGCTTGACGCGCCAGTGGCTTAGCTACCATGTCCAAGATATGTTGAATAGATATCGTCCCGGGGAATAGCCTGCTAGGCTGCTTCTATGCGAGACCAGAGTTCATTTTTGGTGACCGGCGGAGACGCTTGACGCGCCAGTGGCTTAGCTACCATGTCCAAGATATGTTGAATAGATATCGTCCCGGGGAATAGCCTGCTAGGCTGCTTCTATGCGAGACCAGAGTTCATTTTTGGTGACCGGCGGAGACGCTTGACGCGCCAGTGGCTTAGCTACCATGTCCAAGATATGTTGAATAGATATCGTCCCGGGGAATATCCTGCTAGGCTGCTTCTATGCGAGACCAGAGTTCATTTTTGGTGACCGGCGGAGACGCTTGACGCGCCAGTGGCTTAGCTACCATGTCCAAGATATGCTGAATAGATATCGTCCCGGGGAATAGCCTGCTAGGCTGCTTCTATGCGAGACCAGAGTTCATTTTTGGTGACCGGCGGAGACGCTTGACGCG
Organism: Macrothele yani; assembly: GCA_039090855.1. Lineage (NCBI taxonomy): Eukaryota > Metazoa > Arthropoda > Arachnida > Araneae > Macrothelidae > Macrothele > Macrothele yani. Next base: position 7,473,845 of record CM076999.1, on the reverse strand, counting down.
CCAGTGGCTTAGCTACCATGTCCAAGATATGTTGAATAGATATCGTCCCGGGGAATAGCCTGCTAGGCTGCTTCTATGCGAGACCAGAGTTCATTTTTGGTGACCGGCGGAGACGCTTGACGCGCCAGTGGCTTAGCTACCATGTCCAAGATATGTTGAATAGATATCGTCCCGGGGAATATCCTGCTAGGCTGCTTCTATGCGAGACCAGAGTTCATTTTTGGTGACCGGCGGAGACGCTTGACGCGCCAGTGGCTTAGCTACCATGTCCAAGATATGTTGAATAGATATCGTCCCGGGGAATAGCCTGCTAGGCTGCTTCTATGCGAGACCAGAGTTCATTTTAGGTGACCGGCGGAGACGCTTGACGCGCCAGTGGCTTAGCTACCATGTCCCAGATATGTTGAATAGATATCGTCCCGGGGAATAGCCTGCTAGGCTGCTTCTATGCGAGACCAGAGTTCATTTTAGGTGATTGGCGGAGACGCTTGACGCGCCAGTGGCTTAGCTACCATGTCCTAGATATGTTGAATAGATATCGTCCCGGGGAAATAGCCTGCTAGGCTGCTTCTATGCGAGACCAGAGTTCATTTTAGGTGATTGGCGGAGACGCTTGACGCGCCAGTGGCTTAGCTACCATGTCCCAGATATGTTGAATAGATATCGTCCTGGGGAATAGCCTGCTAGGCTGCTTCTATGCGAGACCAGAGTTCATTTTTGGTGACCGGCGGAGACGCTTGACGCGCCAGTGGCTTAGCTACCATGTCCAAGATATGTTGAATAGATATCGTCCCGGGGAATAGCCTGCTAGGCTGCTTCTATGCGAGACCAGAGTTCATTTTTGGTGACCGGCGGAGACGCTTGACGCGCCAGTGGCTTAGCTACCATGTCCAAGATATGTTGAATAGATATCGTCCCGGGGAATAGCCTGCTAGGCTGCTTCTATGCGAGACCAGAGTTCATTTTTGGTGACCGGCGGAGACGCTTGACGCGCCAGTGGCTTAGCTACCATGTCCAAGATATGTTGAATAGATATCGTCCCGGGGAATATCCTGCTAGGCTGCTTCTATGCGAGACCAGAGTTCATTTTTGGTGACCGGCGGAGACGCTTGACGCGCCAGTGGCTTAGCTACCATGTCCAAGATATGTTGAATAGATATCGTCCCGGGGAATAGCCTGCTAGGCTGCTTCTATGCGAGACCAGAGTTCATTTTAGGTGATTGGCGGAGACGCTTGACGCGCCAGTGGCTTAGCTACCATGTCCCAGATATGTTGAATAGATATCGTCCCGGGGAATAGCCTGCTAGGCTGCTTCTATGCGAGACCAGAGTTCATTTTAGGTGATTGGCGGAGACGCTTGACGCGCCAGTGGCCTAACTACCATGTCCTAGATATGTTGAATACATATCGTCCCGGGAAATAGCCTGCTAGGCTGCTTCTATGCGAGACCAGAGTTCATTTTAGGTGATTGGCGGAGACGCTTGACGCGCCAGTGGCTTAGCTACCATGTCCCAGATATGTTGAATAGATATCGTCCTGGGGAATAGCCTGCCAGGCTGCTTGTATGCGAGACCAGAGTTCATTTTTGGTGACTGGCGGAGACGCTTGACGCGCCAGTGGCTTAACTACCATGTCCTAGATACGTTCGGTCGGGTTCATATCCGGCAAACGTTCATGCCAGGAAAGAAGCGGTATCTGCCGTGCATGGAAGAGGTCTTAGGCATTCCAGACTACTTGTGGCAGAGCATTGTACTGCTGGAATATAGCGCCAAGACAACTCTTAAGTATAGGCATCCCCTCTACCTCTAGAAAATCCCTGATGTACCGCTAGCTGTTGATAATCCATGATGTATCAACAGCTAGGCGCCACAAATCATGAAACCAAACCGTGGTGCCCCAAATCACGACGCTATGACAAAAATCATGACACAAAATCCAATGGTGTCACAAATCATGACGCTTGGTGTTGGGCCGGTACGACACTGCAAGATGCCATTCACCACAATGCCTTCGAACACTCATACGACCATCATTGTGCATCAAGTTTAATCGAGACCTCAGAAAACATGACACGTTGCCAATCATTCTGCCAGTGTCTGCGTTCTAGACTATTTCAGCCCGAGGCGTCTGTGGTTGAGGGTCAAAGGAATGCGCAGCAATGAGCTGCTAGCTACCAGTCCTCTGTTAAGCAGACAACGTCAAATCCTGCTGGAGGACAAAGCCTGACCTGTGACAGTGCTCTACTCTTGCGCTAACAGCGTGGACATCGTTGTGCAATCGGTGACTGCCATGCGGTGGAGATGTCTGTCATCGCGTGCAGCCATGAGATTTTGCTTCCATTTCCTGGATTTCTGTGCGTCAGAGCCTCATCTGTCCATCTGTCCAGTGACGCCACGTTCGCATCATTGTACTGGCGCTCCGACCCGTACGATTGGAAATTTCATTGTAGGGAAATCCAGCTTCTCTCATCCAAACCGTTCTTTCTCGCTCAAAGCCCGTCAGGTGTTCATAATGCGACCTTCTTTGGCGACGGAGCATAGTGAGACACAAGAAACACCCTTTCGACTCAATGTCGGCTCTTCACTGATTTCAACATCTCGTTTGAGCCAGCTCTTTATACCCAAGAATCCTTCCTCGCTCAAAGTCTGTCAGGTGTTCATAATGCAACCTGCTTTGGCGACGGGGCATAGTGAGACACAAGAAACACCCTTTCGACTCAATGTGGGCTCTTCACTGATTGCAGCATCTCGTTTGAGCCAGATCTTTATACCCAAGAATTCTTCCTCGTTCAAAGTCCTTCAAGTGTTCATAATGCGACCTTCTCCGGCGAAGGGGCATAGTGAGACACAAGAAACAACCTTTCGACTCAATGTCGGCTCTACACTGCGTGCAACATGTCATTTGAGCCAGCTTTTTATACCCAAGAATACTTCCTCGCTCGAAGTCCGTCAGGTGTTCATATTGCGACCAACGTCTGGCACTTCCTGAAATTCATGATTTTCTGAACCCTACAAACGAGTGTTTTGGCTGTTGATGTACGCAGACAGGTGGAACAAGGATTCATTTGTAAAGAAAGTGATGTCTAGAATGTCCTCGTCTTCTTCAGACAGGAACTCTTGGATCCATTTCCAGTACCGAACACGGGCCTCGTGGTTTCTTTCTTTCAGCTGATGAACGACAGACACTTTGTACGGATGGAAACGCAACTTCCTTTTCAGAATATCTTGGGCTGTACTCTTTGGCACATTAGCTTTTTGTGACAGTCGCCTCATGGAGTTGTGTGGACTCGTCTGTATCCTATCTAGGATATCCTGTAGGGTCTCGTCTGCCATGAATGATCCACGGGGCTAGGATAATCCAGAACACTGCCAGTTTCTCGAAACTTCGTTATGAGCTAACGTGTCGCATTACGGTGGAGTACATCTGCATCACGATATTTCCTACCGAACTGTTTTTGCACTTCGTCCGTGTACTTGTCGTCATGCCGAAAGAAATGTTCCACCGAAAACACTCTCTGTTCAACCGTCAACACCATTGTCCTTGCGCCGAGATGCATGATCAATCGACACGTCTGCCTCCGTTGACCAAGCGCTCGGGAAAGACCTTCGCTCGGAATGACAGCTGCGCCTGCCTCAGGGTGTGGAGACATGAAGGTTACCAGACACAGAGCTTTTCCACGTGGTGGGTCAGTTCTACTGTAATTGCATTCAGAATTTCTTTATTGTTACATTACTTCAATTCGTACATTCAGTGCACAGTCACTATTCGTACACCCTGTATAAGAAAAAAGAAGCTGGTTTTCGCAGATCTTTGTGATAAAAGAAGAAGAAACATATTTCGATACCTTGAATTAGGAAATAAAAAAGCAACTGTATGCAATATGTACATAAAAATAATCTTAATTATATACTTACTCGCAAAAATAAGTTCCATTAAGAGAATCTATGCAGAATCCGTTTACACAAGGACTGGAATCACAAAACCCTGTAAAAGATAAAAATTGCGAATCAGATGAAACAAACGAGAAATTCGGGGGAGGGGGTGCTCCGTGAGCAACTTCATGGGCTATAAGCAACCAGCCGTCTCCCTAATTTGGGGCAATTGATTCCAGGGAAGGGAGAGAACTAGGGCCGTAAGAAACAAGTTAGTAAAATCATGCAATGCATTGATTATGATACGCTTTCCAACATACCTGAAATCCTTACTCAAGTTATGAGGACAATGGCTGTGGAATGAACCTCGCCCCTGTGTCCTGACCTTTGACCCCATTTCGATGATTTTCAACAGAACCAGTTTCGTATATCTCAGGAACAACATACTAAAGTTTTGTCGCAATAGAAGCGTTTTTAGTCAAGTTATGAGGATAATAGCTGTGGAATAAATCTCGCTCCTGTGTCCTGACCTTTGACCCCCATTTCGATGATATTCAACATAACCCTTTCACACCGCGGAGCCAGTACCCGGGGTCCGACGGCTTAACGTGCCCATCCGACGCACGGCGGGTATTTAGTGGTTCGAACGGTCGTACCTGCCCAGGATCGCACCTGAGGTTATCTCCATGGCAGTCACGAACGCTGACCACTGGGCCACCCGCGGCCCAATGAGACGACCACATGGCCGAGGCAGCTTATAAACACAGTAGTAAACAAAATGGGATGACGCATAGTCAATAGTCACGTACTGTACAGCGCATCTCCAACCAAAACACAGGGCGCAGATGCATAGAGGGGAAAGAGGAGCACTACAGTCAATGCTCATACATTGATTGTTATAACGAAGTAAATTTCTCCGTCATTTTTGTCCACGCCGGGGCTCGAACCCGGGTCCCCTCATTCCGGAATAAGTCGCTCTACCAATTGAGCTACGTGGACGTTCGTTATCGCTGCTATCTGCCTTTATGTCGTGTGCGTCTTGCTGGGCAGGCACGTCACACTGTAGTTCTCCTCTACGCTTCTGCGCCTTGTGTTTCGGTTGGACATGCGCTGTACCGTACGCGAGTATAGACTATACGTCATCCTAATTTCTTTGCCATTGTGTTTAAAAGCTACCTTGGCCATGTGGTCGTCTCATCGGGCCACGGGTGGCCTAGTGGTCAGCGTTCGTGACTGCCATGGATATAACCTCAGGTGCGATCCTGGGCAGGTACGAACGTTCGAACCACTAAATACCCGCCGTGCGTCGGATGGGCACGTTAAGCCGTCGGACTCCGAGTACTGGCCCCCCGGTAATAAATAAGGGCGTCTTCCTGCCCCTTTCTACTTCCCTTCCGTGTGACTTTCCTATCGGGCAATCTAGTCCAAATCTCCTAGCTTCCTATTTCTAAGGGTTGTTTAAGACCCAGGGTCAGACACTCCCTTCCTAAAATCCTCTACATATCATCTGATCTGATCGTCTCATAACGTCTGAAGACGGGTATCTGCAGGCGGGCCCCAAAAGATTTTATGTTCGTATTTAATCTATAATTAAAAGTTTTATTGTCGAGATTTTTAGTGTGTATCGTGCTTACACGGTTGTGTTTCAACGTTTCTCAAGCACATTTTTTGTAATACGTTTGTAATAATTTTAGTTTTTCTCTAAAAGGTTTTTTCACAAATTACGAATTTTTTTTTCATCGTGATTTTTCGAAGCTACAAAAACGATTTGGAGTTTGAGATCTTCTTTTTTTTTTCAGCTGAAAATAAATTTCAATTATCTTCAAGAGAAGGTGCAATGTACTGTTTCATAATATTACTTCAAAAAATTTCTAAACATAAAATTTACTCTTGATAGCTATATAACTTTTGTCTTAAGGACTCCACAGAATGATACATAGACATCATACAATCACTTGTACAATAAATTAAGTACCCGGTTTGTTACGGTAACGCAATTTATAATAGCTGGTGCACAAAATCGGGAAGAGAGGAAGAAATATTCTGTGCTACAGTAATGAAAATTCATGCGATATGCTATCTACAATATCCGATCTCGCTACAGAACTTCAAAATTAAATACTTCGACACATTATTGAAATTTAACAGTTAGTCAAACCCCAAAGCATTCCCGTGAATCTCTCCTGTTTTTCGCCATAAGGACACGGAAAAAGTGAGAACGGAGTTTTTTCCGTTAATGAAAAGGAAGGAATTGCGGAAAGGTTTCTGAACATTCAGAATTTTCCGTTAACACATCTTAAAAATGGCAAATACCGTCAACATAAGAAAGAAATTACGGAGAGTTTTCTGAAAATTCAGAGTTTTCCGTTAACACATCTTAAAAATGGCAAATACCGTCAACATAAGAAAGAAATTACGGAGAGTTTTCTGAAAATTCAGAGTTTTCCGTTAACACATCTTAAAAATGGCAAGCCGCCCAATGCGGAGGCGAGCCGTCGGTGGCGCAGTGGTCTAAGCGACGGCTCTGATCATTCATCCTAAAGGGATCACGGTTCGAATCCCGTGAGGCGTGGACGTTGTGTTTGTCTTACGGCACTGGCTCTCTGCCTTCCCTGGAACCAGTGACCCTAAATTAAGGACGGGTGACTGCTTATAGCCCATTGAGTTGCTCACGGTGGTCGTACCTCCAATAAAAAATACAAAAAATCCCCGGCAATTTACCGTCGATATAAGAAAGTATAACGAAGTAAATTTCTCCGTCATTTTTGGTCTACGCCGGGATTCGAACCCGAGTACGTTTATTCCGGAACAAGCAGCTCTACCAACTGAGCTACGCAGACATGTATTCTAATTCCTATCTGCCTTTATGTCATGTGCGTCCTGCTAGCAGGTACGTCACTTCTCTCCCCCCGAAAGAGGGCCGGGGGCATGGCCCACGGATCAGCCGTGACCATGAATCGTTGCAGGCAGACAACCACTGTAGAACGTGCACTCGAGTGCTCCCAGTCAATCTGGTGTGTGGAATGCAACGCCACACACATTTATTTTTCGAAGCACTGGAGAAGGGATTCTCTGATTTTTCCTATCTCGCGGTGTGGAAATAACATCACAATAATGCGAGATTTTGAACGGTCGGGTCATCCGGGTAGTTCGGGCGCCATTATAACGAAGTAAATTTCTCCGTCATTTTTGGTCTACGCCGGGATTCGAACCCGAGTACGCTTATTCCGGAACAAGCAGCTCTACCAACTGAGCTACGCAGACATGTATGCTAATTCCTATCTGCCTTTATGTCATGTGCGTCCTGCTAGCAGGTACGTCACAAAAGGAATTGCGGAACGGTTTCTGAAAATTCTGAATTTTCCGTTAACACTTCTTAAAAATGCCAATTTACCGTCAATACAAAAAAGGAATTGCGGAAAGGTTTATGAAAATTCTGAATTTTCCGTTAACACATCTTAAAAATGCCAATTTACCGTCAATATAAGAAAGGAATTGCGGAACGGTTTCTGAAAATTCTGAATGTTCCGTTAACACATCTTAGAACGGCCATTTACTGTCAATATAAGAAAGAAATTGCGGAACAATTTTTGCAAATTTACAATTTTCCGTTAACACACCTTAGAAACGGTAATTTACCGTCAATATAAGAAAGTAATTGTGGAAAGGAGTTTGAAAATTCTAAATTTTCCTCGAGTACAAAAAATCTTGTGAAATTCAGGGTTATTTTTTTACGTGATTTCACGGAAAAGATTCGTTAATTCACAAAAGGAATTACGGAAAGTGACTAGCGAATTTCAGAATTTTTTTTACAGTGTAGCCATTCCGTACAATGGCGTATGCCAGAAGTAGCATGCTCTTCGCCGGTCTGTTCTCCTCTAATGTCTTTGCAATTTCTTAATAAAGCTAAAATATAAAAAAAAATATTTTCAAAATAAAAATCGAATTCTATTTTTCAGAGATGTTCCGTACCTAAATCCATATCAATAGTTTCTGAGCAATTCGCACCAACGAATCCGGTATAACATCTATAAAAGAAGAGTACGCATTAAGACACGATATTGAAAGTATTTCTATATAAATGTAGACATGATGAATAACAGTCCTTCTATATAAATGTAGACATGATAAATAAAAGTATTTCTATATAAGTGTTTCTATGTATAAAAGTATTTCTATATAAGTGTTTCTATGTATAAAAGTATTTCTATATAAGTGTTTCTATGTATAAAAGTATTTCTATATAAGTATTTTGTTTCTACATTCACATATAAAAGTATTTCTATACGTATAAATGTTTCTATACATAAAAGTATTTCTATATAACAAGGTGTCCGAGAATTATTGCACACATTACAAAATTATATAAAATAAAACATTAAACACATAGAAAGAAACTGACTGTACTAACTTACAATGTAACTATACAAGTCAATAAATTTCAATGTGAGACTACTTTGTCAATGGGTCCGGGTTCAAAGGATTTATCTTGTAGAATTACCAACATTCTACAAGATAAATCCTTTTAAGACACAAATTTTCATATGTAATATCACAGTTATTGAAGCAATGCAGTTTTGTGACAAAGACATTTGCATATTTATTTTCAGTACATATGTGTCCCCAAATGAACTGCCGATTTGGGGACGTCAAACCCCTTTGCCATCAAACCAGGGTTTTTTTTTTTTTTTGATTGGAGGTTTTAACGACCACCGTGAGCAACTCAATGGGCCATAAGCAGTCGCCCGTCCCTAATTTAGGGTCACTGGTTCCAGGGAAGGGAGAGAGCCAGTGCCGTAAGACAAACACAACATCCATGCCTGACCGGGATTCGAACCCGGACCCCTTACGGACGAATGATCAGAGACCAACGCCTTAGACCACTGCGCCACCGGGGCGGCCAAATCAGTGTTTCAATATCTGCTGACCTTAGCTTATACACATAATCAATACACACTATTGACGTGGATTAGGAACATCAAACATAAGTCACTGCTTCCTCCACGTCTACAAGTGCGTCACGGAAAAACTCTCACCAGCCGCCACCGGGAAAACTGGATTCGCTTCCCGGTGGCGGCCGGTGAGAGTTTTTCCGTGATCCACTCGTGGACGTGCAGGGAGCGATGACTTCTGTTTGATGCCTATACACAGTCGAGTCACATTATTGTGACCACCTCCTACTTTTGACGTCAACAGCGCGTAACCAGTGAAAGAAGGCTCGTTCGTTAGCTGGCTTCGAGAGTATATAAGGTGTGCTGTATGCATTCTGAAAACATATCACTCGTTTCTGTCCTGGATAAAAGGAGCGATTCATCAGATTTTCAAGAAGGGATGATTATCGGCTATCGGGCCAAGGGTGGCAGTATTTCTGAAACAGCGCAGTTTGTGAACTGTTCGTGTGCTGCTGCGGTTAAGGTGCATCGTGGTAAGAGAAATGGCACCACTGCGAATAAGCGAGGTGGAAACTGCGAAACACCACGTGCCATTGATGTGAGAGGTGAACGTCGGCTGCATAGGCGAGGTAGGGCCGATCGACACGCTACAGTGGAGCAACTCATTGGCCGAATGCACCAGGGAGCTACCGGAAGTGTCTTTAAAACGACAGTTCAGCGAACCCTGTTGCGTATGGGGTTCCGATGCAGACGGATCGTCACTGCACCTATGCTAACGAAGGTGCATCGGCAGAAAAGGCTTACATTTGCACGGTAGTATCGGAATTGAACCTCCGCTGATTGGCAAAGGATTGTCTTCTCCGATGAGTCACGTTTTCTGCTTCATCGAACGGATGGACGTTGGCGTATAAGGCGAGAAACATCGGAGAACAAACACTCTTCAACCATTGCTGGCAGAACACAAGCTGGTGTGGGTAGCGTTGTGGTCTGTAAAATGTTTTTGTGGCATTTCCTGGGTCCACTCATACCTGTGGAAGGCACTATGGACCGAATTCGTTATGAATCCATCCTGGCAGACCACGTACACCCATACATGCTGATTGCCTTCCCTGGGGCTGATGGGATCTTCCATTACGACAATGTGACGTGTCACACTGCTAGAAATCTCCGAGAGTGGTTAGAAGAGCACGATGAAGACTTCAAAGTACTTCCCTAATTCCCCAGACTTGAACCGAATTAAACATCTGTGGGACCACCTCGATCGTGTTATAATGAATAAAATTCTCCGGCTGGATGTGTAGTGCAGGAAAGCTTACGTTAAGTCCCGTTAGGGTTATTGAAAGGTTACTTGACGTAGCTAAAGCGTGCTTAATCTTCAAAGTGCTAGAGTTTGTTTAGGTAAGACACGCACGTGCAATAAATTCCAAGAATATGGAATTTATTTTTACTCAGTGTTCCTCATTATCTTGAATATCAGTCATATAACTTCGGTTTTAGTACATTAGTACCTTGAAGGCTCCTTATTAGAGCGGTAAACACAATATCCCCTGAACTTAACGTAAACACTCAATGAAATAGACTTAACGGCCAGACAGAGGTCTGACAATAAAATGAACTAAGTAAACGTACTCACTTTTAACCCTTTATTGGGGAGCTCCTGGTATTACTCAAATACACACTCCAAAATAACACAACTACTGATAGCCTGAACTTTAGTACTATCGTAATATCGTAGAAAAGTAGGTAAATCGCATATCAATAATCAGGAAGAACCTATCACATATAAAACGAAGCTCCTCGGTATACTTGAGCGCGCCTATATATATATATATATACTGCATACCACCACGTCATGACTTACACTCGTTGCCACATATAATTCAGCGGGAGAAACAACATCTCGTTAAGTGAGAAGATAATTTGCATAGGAAAATAAAATAACAAGAGATAGTAAAATAAAAAAGAAATTGAATCTGGAGTATACGTTACAGTGTTGTTCGTTCTATGGATCCTCCACCACGCACCCTCCAGCAGCTGACAGAGGCATTGCAGTCATCATGGCTCCACATACCTGTGAACACCTTCCAACACCTTCTTGAGTCAGTCCCAGCCCGTGTAGCTGCTGTCCGCGATGCACACGGCGGTTATTATGGATATTAGTTGCTGGTCACAATAATGTGACTCCTCGACCGTGTGTAAGAAAAAAGAAGCTGGTCTTTACAGATTTGTATAATAAAGGAAGGAGAAACATATCTGGGTTCCTTGAATCAGGGAATAAAAGCAACTACAATATGTACATAAAAATACTCTTAACTACTTACTTACTCGCAAAAATAAGTTCCATTGAGTGAATCTATGCAGGTGCCGTTTACACAAGGGCTGGAATCGCAAAACCCTGAAAAAGAAAAGTTGCGAATCAGATCAAACAAACGAGAGACACTTTGGTGGTCGGTAGGGGGGGGGAGGTGTTGTAACGACCACCGTGAAGTAACTTTATGGCCTGTAAGCAATTATCCGTCCTCCTATAATTTGAAGCAACTGACTCTGCGGAAGGGGGATAACCAACGCCTGCCGCTCCGGTCGCGCAGTGGTCTACGCGCTGGCTCCTGATCATTCGTCCGAAAGGGGTCCGCGTTCGAATCCCGATGAGGCATGGATGTTGTGTTTGTCTTACGGCATTGGCTCTCTCCCTTCATTGGAACCAGTGACCTTAAATTAGGGACGAGCGACTGCTTAAAGCCCACTGAGTTCCTCGCGGTGGTCGTTAAACCTCCACTAAAAAAACAACAACAAAAAACCCCGACAAACACCCCAGCATCGAAAAAGTTTGTTCGGCGTAATGGTTGCAAAGGCGCATGCGCGCGATGCTTACAGATCGCATTATTATTCGACCTAATGGAAGTAAAAGGATGAACTGCGTAAAACCGTCTACATGTACACTGAAGAGCAACTTAATTAGAGATTCCTGTCTAGTAACGTGTAGCATCACCTTTCACCCTGATGACGGCGGCGATTCGCCTCGGCATGGACTCGACAAGACACCGGAAGCGTTGGGAAGCCATACGGATCCACGACCCCTGAACAAGCTCCCACAGTTCACAAAGATTTGATGGAGGGTTTTCATCTCTCTCGATGGCATCCTAGATGTGCTGAGGTCAGGTGACCCAGCTGGCCAAGGAAGCGAGGTCACGTCGGAGGAGTGTTCATCCAACCATTCGGCTACATTTCGGAAGCTGCGTTGTCTTGTTGCAGGATGAGGTCCCCAGTGGGATGTTGAAGACGCACAAACGGGAGCAAATGGTCGTCCAGGATATCCCGGTAAAGTTGACCTGTGAAGGACGATGTCACACGTACCAGGGGTCCCAATTCAGCCCACGTAAACAGTCCCCAGACGAGAACGCCACCCCCACCAGCTTGAAGAGTACCCTGCTGGCAAGAAGGATCCATCGCTTCATGTGGTTTGCGCCGTACTCGTATCCTGCCATCCGCATGTACCAACGTGAATCTCGACTCATCAGTCCAGGCAACATTTTCCCACATGTCTAGGGTCCAGTGGCGATGTTCCCGCGCCCATGCTAATCTTTGCACCCTGTGATGTGCGCTCAGCAGCGGTACCCTCGTGGGACGAAGGCTTCTGTACCCCATAGCGAGGAGATTGTTCTGGATGGTGTGACTGCTTACACGTTTTTGTGCACCAGACTTAAATTGCCGAGTGATTTCTTGCACTGTGGCCCGTCTATCCGCTGTTACAATGCGAGTTAGCCGACGATGAACCCGCTCATCCACACGCTGTTGTCCACGGCAGTTGGCCCTTGCAGGGATGGTTTTACCGAATTGGATGTACTCAAGGTGCACCCGTGCCACAGTGGCTCGTGAAAATCCCAGTGCCTGCACGACTTCCGAGATAGAGTGACTCATTCGTTGGGCCCCGACAATTTGCCCACGATCAAATGCGCTTATATCCTTCGTCTTACCCATACTGCGTCCGACTCTTACTGATTCCCGTCGTGCCACTCCTTATATTGTCGGATCGCTGCATACGTCATGTCGTTTCCGTTTACAGGGCCGCCCACAGCGCCGCATTTGCATAACGTCAGCTGCCTCTAATTCAATTGCTCTTCAGTGTATGCATCTTACGGAAATGCTAAACCGCTAAACAACTGAGATAGTTTTACCAACAAAACTCATGCATAATAAATTCTTTTTTCAATGTATAAATAACTAAATTTTACACGTTATATTACTTATGACAGAAAATAAATCTTACCTGTGTATCAGTGAAAAGTAAAAAATCTTTTTTTTTTCAAAACGCTCTAATATTTTTTTCTATTGCAGTGGTAAATGAACGTTATATGTTTTTAAAAGTGGTAATTCGTTTTTCTGTGGAAAGAAAATCCCAATAATAAATAAAAATAATAAAATATGAACAACTTCACAGCAACACGCTAACGAACTAATGGCGATCATAACTTCAGAGCAGGAAAGCTGAAACCCTTTTGGTCACATGACTAAATCGTTTCAGGGCCACTTCTTTCTAGTGGCCTATTGAGGGAGATGACTACAGAGGTGAAAACATGTGTCAAGGCGACAAATCTGCTGCGAGACATTCTGTCTGCGTAGCTAAGTTGGGAGAGCGACTTACTCCGGAGTAAAGGGACACTGTTTCTGCCAGGGGACACGGTTTCTGCCCCCTTACTCCAGAGTAAGGGAACACGGTTTCTGCCCCCTTATTCCGGAGTAAGAACACAAGATTTCTGCCCCCCTTACTCCGGAGTAAAGCGACACAGATTCTACCCCCTTACCCCGGAGTAAGGGGACACGGTTTCTGCCCCCCCTTACTACGAAGTAAGGGGGACACGGATTCTGTCCCCTCACTCCGGAGTAAGGGGACACGGATTCTGTCCCCCTCACTACGAAGTAAGGGGGGACACGGATTCTGGAGTAAGGGGACACGGATTCTGTCCCCTTATTATTCTGTCCCCGATTTATTCACTGAAGTGTCTCCTTACTCCGGAGTAAGGGGACACGGAATCTGTCCCCTTATTATTCTATCCCCGATTTATTCACTGAAGTGTCCCCTTACTCCGGAGTAAGGGGACACGGATTCTGTCCCCTTATTATTCTGTCCCCGATTTATTCACTGAAGTGTCTCCTTACTCCGGAGTAAGGGGACACGGAATCTGTCCCCTTATTATTCTGTCCCCGATTTATTCACTGAAGTGTCCCCTTATTATTCTATCCCCGATTTATTCACTGAAGTGTCTCCTTACTCCGGAGTAAGGGGACACGGATCTGTCCCCTTATTATTCTATCCCCGATTTATTCACTGAAGTGTCCCCTTACTCCGGAGTAAGGGGACACGGATTCTGTCCCCTTACTCCGGAGTAAGGGGACACGGATTCTGTCCCCTTATTATTCTGTCCCCGATTTATTCACTGAAGTGTCTCCTTACTCCGGAGTAAGGGGACACGGAATCTGTCCCCTTATTATTCTATCCCCGATTTATTCACTGAAGTGTCTCCTTACTCCGGAGTAAGGGGACACGGATTCTGTCCCCTTATTATTCTGTCCCCGATTTATTCACTGAAGTGTCCCCTTACTCCGGAGTAAGGGGACACGGATTCTGTCCCCTTATTATTCTGTCCCCGATTTATTCACTGAAGTGTCTCCTTACTCCGGAGTAAGGGGACACGGAATCTGTCCCCTTATTATTCTATCCCCGATTTATTCACTGAAGTGTCTCCTTACTCCGGAGTAAGGGGACACGGAATCTGTCCCCTTATTATTCTATCCCCGATTTATTCACTGAAGTGTCTCCTTACTCCGGAGTAAGGGGACACGGAATCTGTCCCTTTATTATTCTGTCCCCGATTTATTCACTGAAGTGTCCCCTTACTCCGGAGTAAGGGGACACGGAATCTGTCCCCTTATTATTCTGTCCCCGATTTATTCACTGAAGTGTCTCCTTACTCCGGAGTAAGGGGACACGGAATCTGTCCCCTTATTATTCTATCCCCGATTTATTCACTGAAGTGTCCCCTTACTCCGGAGTAAGGGGACACGGATTCTGTCCCCTTATTATTCTATCCCCGATTTATTCACTGAAGTGTCCCCTTACTCCGGAGTAAGGGGACACGGAGTCTGTCCCCTTATTATTCTGTCCCCGATTTATTCACTGAAGTGTCCCCTTACTCCGGAGTAAGGGGACACGGTTTCTGCCCGTCCCGCCTTGCTCCGGAGAAAGGGGACACGGATTCTGCCCGTCCCGGACAAATTTGTATTTTCACACAACTCATTCCGGAGCGAGGAGAAGCAGTTCGATCCCCGTCGGCGAGAAATTCCTGTTTTCACATTGGCACCCGAACGTAAAAATGGATCTAGTGGACGTTGGATTTTTCAAAAAATGTGTGATGTTCGTTTCACATATTGTCTGGAATTAATGGAAAAATTCCTTCTTCGCTTAAAAAATAAATAAATAAAAGGGAGATGACTTGACGTACTACAGATATGAAACACGAGACAAGAAGACACGTCTGCAGAGATACATTCCGTCGGTGTAGCTTAGTTGGTTAGAGGCACTCACTCCAGAGCGAGGAGACGGGGTTTCGAACTTCGTCGGCGACAAATTCCTGTTTTCACATTGGCGCCCGAACGTAAAAATGGATCTAGTGGCCAGTTGGGTTTTTCGAAAAATGTGTGATGTTCGTTCCACATATTGTCTGGAATTAATGGAAAAATTCCTTCTTCGCTTAAAAAATATAAATAAATAAGAGGGAGATGACTTGACGTACTACAGAGATGAAACACGAGTTAAGAAGACACGTCTGCAGAGATACATTCCGTCGGTGTAGCTTAGTTGGTTAGAGCTACTCACTCCGGAGCGAGGAGAAGCTGATTCGAACTCCGTCTCCGACAAATTTTTGAAATTCACACAGTTAAAAATTTTAATTTTTATAATTCTCTGCTTCGTTAAATTATTACGTACATAGAAAAAAAAGTTCTACCTGAATTGAGATGATCTTCACCGCTACCTTCATGGCTAGGCTGAGAGACATTTTCAACCCTGAATTCAGAAAACAATTTCCTAAACGGATCCGGTGCTATTTCTCCTGTCCGATTTTTGGAAGATTTATTCACTGAAATGGTTTCTACAGTCCATAGGAAAATCAGTACCAAAGTAGCTTGGCACAAATGTAGTGACCTCATGGTGATAATACGAACTACTTAACAAAAAGAACTCGAACTTGCACTTCGCTGCTGTAATATACCTTCGAGCTCTGGCGAAAGATCAACGTTTTGCTTATGGTATCTGCGCCTATGACATGACAAATGACGATGCATTGTTGTAATACCATCTTGCTTAGAGTAAACAAAAAAGCATTTTGAACAGCGGAACTCCATTAAATGCATTAGATAATAACATCACTGTTGTAAAAACGTTGCCCTGTGATGAAGGCGTAATAGGCATAAAAAATACCTGTCATCTGCAGGAATAGCGTTATCAGGAAGTTCAATCACTTATATGACGGACAGTGATATCCAAAGAACACAAACAAAATTGATTTTCCATTTCCGAGGCAACCTGCAACGCACATTTCCGCAGAAAATATCGGAAATAGCATTTTTAAATATGCTTTGAGTCATACGCTTATCAAATCTCTTGCAGAGTTTACTTAATGCATCGAAATTTCAAAAATAATTTTCAGATGGCTTCAACCGAAACATTTAAGGGGTTTCAAACGCATTTTGGAGAGGATAGGCGGTTAGAAATCTCATATTGTTAGGCAGCTACGAAGAGAAGAATGCCATACAATAAAACAAATCTCAAACAGAAGACATCGCTCTTTCCACGTTGTGACGTACCTGCCAGCAGGACGCACACGACATAAAGGCAGATAGTAGTCAGAACAAACGTCCGCGTAGCTCAATTGGTAGAGTGACTTGTTCCGGAATGAGAGAATCCGGGTTCGAATCCTGGCGTGGACAGAAATGACGGAGAAATTTCCTTCGTTATAATGGCGTCCGAACTATCCGGATGACCCGACCGTTCAAAATCTCGCAATGGTGTGATGTTATTTCCACACCGCGAGATAGGAAAAATCAGAGAATCCCTTCTTTAACGCTTCGAAAAAAAATTGACTGGGAGTTCTCAAGTGCACGTTCTACAGTGGATGGCTGCCTGCAACGATTCATGGTCACGGCTGACCCGTGGGCCATGCCCCCGGCGCTCTTTCGGGGGAGGGGAGATGTGACGTACCTGCCAGCAGGACGCACACGACATAAAGGCAGATAGTAGTCAGAACAAACGTCCGCGTAGCTCAATTGGTAGAGTGACTTGTTCCGGAATGAGAGGATCCGGGTTCGAATCCTGGCGTGGACAGAAATGACGGAGAAATTTACTTCGTTATAACGTTTATAAGTGAGTCACGGAAAAATTCTCATCGGCCGCAACCGGAAATCGAACCCAGGGTGTTCCAGTTACGCGCCGGGCATGCTACCACTGTACCACAGTGGTATTAACATGTAAAGAGAGATGTCTTCTGTTTGGTGTTTCTGTTCCACATCGAGTATTTAAATTTATTACTTATTCGCCTTCTAGTTATTTGTTCAGTTGCTGCTTACCATCTTTGGTGAATCCCTAGCATTATGCGGGGCTCCATGAGGCAACCTAATATAGGGTTTGGCAGTTAATCTCATGTGAGTCTGGAGAATTCGAGGCCGCTGTGGTGCAGTGGTAGCATGTCCGGCGCGTAACTGGAAGACCCTGGGTTCGATTCCCGGTGGCGGCCAATGAGAATTTTTCCGTGCTTATAAAACGTGGAAAGAGCGATGTCTTCTGTTTGGTGTCTCTGTTCCACGTCGACTGTTTGAATTGCTTAAATAAACCTTGCTCTGGTTGAAATTTTTCGGAATTTGATTTGATTTGATTCATTTTATTTAGCTGTCACATACAATACATACAAATATCATAGAGATGTGACAACTGGGATAGTAAAGAGAAAAAAAGGCCAAATGGCCTAACAAGTCCTCTTCTTCCAACTCAAGCCAAAACAGAAATACAAGTCAAGTCAAACTGCTTAGACATTAAATTATAAACTGAAATCAATAGATGCAAGTCAAAAAAAAAAAAATTCATGTTTGTTAATGCAGTCAAACCCCTATTTAACGGACTGCGATTTGACGAATTCCGCGATTTTACGTACATTTTTTGTGGTCGGGACGGAACCACATTGAAATTAAGGCTTGGCGTTTTCCGCTTTAACAAACACATTTCCTCAATTAAAATGAAGGAAAAATTCGCACGTTACGTTCACAAAATACTCATATGCTGTCTGCGTGCGGTGAATTTCAAACCATGTCCTCCAAAATTGCAAAATAAAAACTTTATTTACAACCTTAAAGCATAGTTATATGCAAGAACTTTCGAGACATCTAATGTCTCATCATCAGGTAATATGTGCAAACTGAAACATGGGGTACACGAATCTTTATACTAGACACAAGTGATCAGATTTCCCTAGTGGTGGCCAAAAGTCTATACAGGTGATGCCATTTCAAAAACCAAAGTTTACATATAATGACACAGATTATAATTAAAGTAATCTGAAATTGGAAGTAAAAGAAACTGACAAGGGTTCCTCATCATCATTATTTGTCCCGGATATGGATTTGAGTAACTTTCTCCATTGAGATGGTACAAACGGAGGAAGTTCTTGGTTGCAGCATGAGTTCCCATACTTCAAAATGAACAGGCTTTCAGCAAGGAAAACTGTCTGTTTGTTGACTCTGGAGTTCAGCACCTGCACACCCTCCCAGTCCGGAAAATATCCTTCTCGGTAAATGGTCGTAGTAAGCGCCGTATTTACACGGCCTGTACGAAGAGCATACTTATGTTCAGAAATGCGGATATTAATCGTCCTTAAGGTGAAACCTATGTAGCAGCTAGGGGGACCAGCTGGGTCTTGATTATTTAATGGTATTCGATAGACCCCCGGTATCTGTAGGTTCGGAATCTAATCTCTGTCATTCCGGACCATAGAAAAGACGCTTCTTGTGGCCACACCAAAATTCAGGTTGTGTCTATGACAAGCTTTCTTAAGGATAGAGATAACAGGAGGATAATAGTCAACTTTACCCACATATTTAGTTGAGTTTGGTTCGGTGCACAATGTGGTAAATTTCAACCTCTGATATTCAAGCAACAATCTCCGAAAGTAGTTGGTAGAATAACCTGACAGGTGAGCCAAAGTTAGGATTTGAGATAACTCTTCTTTCCTAAGTGAGCTGGAAGAAGAATGTGAATAGGCTCGTTTTACCCAAAAAACAAAATGCTGCAGATTTGCGATCTGGGGGGTGGGTTGAGGATACCGGAATAATACAGGGGGTGAAGGTTGGTTTTCAATAAACCGAAAAACTTAGTTGATTAGAGGTCTGGTCCCGAACCAATAGAAAGTCTAAAAAAGGTAGACGTCCATGTTCTTCAATTTCTTGAGTAAATTTGATGCTAGGAAACTGGGAAGAGACTAGTTCAGTAAATTCATTCAAAACTCGTTGATCATGAGGCCAGAAAATTTCCTCAATTTAGCGAAATTTTTTTTATAAACTACCAAACTATGTTAATCAGAATTTTCACGTTAAAAGTCAGGTAGAAAGAGAGCTTCGCGTAACAGGAAAAATTTACGCATGCGGTTAACCAGCGTTTTAAAGAACATCTGCGACACAGCTTGACGGAATCATAAATCAGTTCGCCTTTCCTCCGACTATCAAGCGTAAGCTTCTTATAGGACGAAGCAAGTGACCAATAAGTTTCAAAGGAGCGCAACGTTTTCTTGCATTGGTGGGAAGAAGGAAAAAGAAAGGTAGTGTGGGGAAGGAAACCTAGAGTACCCTGGGGATTCTTGTTTCCAGCTGCAGACAGAACAACAGCACTCTGTGAAGTCAGGGACACACATGGTACGTACCCATTCCTGAACCTCCGGAATTCTTCGCCAAATCGCGCTTTTTTTTTTTCTTTTTTTTTTTTTTCAGTGTTAAATCTACACAATAACACAGTCGTTTACGGACGAAGTTTTAATGAACACAGGTAGCACTGGAAAAGTTAATCACTGAAAGAAAGAGAACATAGTCACTGAAAGAAAGAGAACATAACTGCTTACATATTCTATTATGAAAACTAGCTTAATTTGAATGTTTCATTCGAAATAGCGAATCCGTGATTTTACATACAAGATTGCAGTTAAGAAAAAAAAAGGCTGAGAAAGTTTCAATAATAATAACACAGTGACATCATAAGACCCTAAGAAATGCCCATAATAAATGAAAGCCATGTATGAGCATAACCCATAACTAATGCTCACCAAAATATTGGTTTACAGTTTTATTGGGTTGTTGAAAAAGTCCTGACGTATTTTAGCCATGTTTTGCAAAGGTCATTTATTGATAGAAAGATCAAAGATCAATCAATGATGTAATGCCCGTTTTGTTCGATAATATTTTGCCATCTTTCAGTGAGTTGCAGAATGCCTCGTTCATAGAAGGACCTGTCTTTCGTGGCGAAAAACTGTACAAGGTGCTGATTTACCGCCTCATCTGAATTGAGCGTTATTCCACGAAAGGACTGTTGAAGAGAGCGAAACAAGTGGAAGTCTGACGGCGCAAGGTCAGGCGAGTATGCTGGGTGTGACAATACATCCCACCCAAGGTCCAATAATTCTTGGCGGGTGATCAAACTTGTGTGTGGTCTCGCGTTGTCGTGATGGAACACAACACCTTTACGATGAACGAGCTCTGGGCATTTCTGGATGTTGGATTCGTTCAAACTGTCCAATTGCCGACAGTACACATTCGAATTGATTGTTTGGTTTCGTGGTAGGAGCACGAAAAACACGACACCTTTAAAATCCCACCACACTGAGATCAGAACCTTCCGCTGATGAATGTCTGATTTGGATGTGGTTTGAGGCGAAGCAGCACGTCGGGACCAAAACCGTTTGCGCAGCACATTGTTGTACACAATCCACTTTTCGTCACCAGTTATCAGTCGCTTCAAGAAAGGATCGTTTTCCTCATATTTAATGAGCATATCGCAGATGTTTATACGTGCCGTCAATTGAGCTTCTTTGATTTCATGAGGAACCCACACATCGAGCTTTCTTACGTATCCCAGCTTCTTCAGGTGGTCGTGAACGCTTGAATGATGGATGTGCAATGTGTCTGCAATCTCTCGTGTCGTGTAATGTGGGTTTGACTCGATCAATGCCTTGATTTGGTCATCATCAACCTCGGTTGGCCTCCCGGACCGAGGAGCATCGCTAAGGTCAAAATCACCAGCACGAAAGTTTGCGAACCACCACTGGCACTGACGTTCTTGTTGAGCGTTATCCCAATACACTTTGCGCAACTTTTCACAAGCTTGACGCGCGTTCTTCCCTTTACGGAAGTAAAACAGTAAAATATGGCGAAAATGCACAGTTTGGTCTTCCATCTTCAACTTGATGTCAAATTTCCGCAAATCAACCAAATCGCTCACTATTCCATTTAGACTGCAGCTACAACTGGCACCTGTCGAATGCCATAGCGATAACAGAGCTACGCATGACTCTAGTACTACTAAATCCGCCCAACCGCCATCGGGTGCCAAAATACGTCATGACTTTTCCGAAAACCCAATACAAGGTTGGAAGTTGCATTAAGTATTTTTTTTATGCATTATTTCAAATAATTTTAAACTGTTGATTGATAGCAAGGATATGGGTAAAGTGTTCCAAAACGTTGGACCAGCAAAATTTATATGGTATTTCAATCCTTCAGTTTTTATTGACATAGGGACCAATAAATGAGCATTGCGAGTAGACTGTGGAAAGAGTACGAATATTTAACTGAATTAAATCTTGAAAAGGATTACGTTTCACCTTTTTAAAGTGGACGTCGATAATTTTGCTTCCTATACTACCAATGGAAAAACTTCTGTACACATTTTCTTCACAATTAATGCGTTCCCAAGGATGAAAATTTGAACATCGATTACAATAACTTCATATTATAACTTGGAATACTTAATATTTTCTAAAATATAACCATAATTATATTAAAAATCAATAACTTTTCCTTTGGTGGTGTTGAAACCAGAAAAAGATGGCGCAACCTGTACTTTGATGACGTCAGTAGACAAACAAATGTTGGATTGCGTAATTATGGTTATGTTTTAGAAAATATTAAGTATTCCAAGTTATAAAATGAATCTGTTTTAATCTTTGTTCAAATTTTCATCCTTGGGAACGCATTAATTGTGAAGAAAATGCGTACAGAAGTTTTTCCATTCGAAGTATAGGAAGCAAAATTATTTGACGTCCACCTTAAACATTATAATGCCCAAATTATATGTGATAAGTTGATCAATTGTTAGTAAATTAAAATCGTTAATATGAGCACGCGTAACACTGAGCAGGGTCCGATGTTGAGAGAATTAATTTTTCAGTTGCAATAGTCTGATAAATTTGGTTTTGAGCCTTCGCAGTTTATCAATATTATATTGAGTAGTAAATTCCCAAGATAATATACAATAATTTAAATGAAACTGTACCAGTGTAAAATAAATTTGAATCATCAGATTTGGGGTTAAGAAAGGAAGGACATTAATAATTATTCCAATACCCCGTGAAACCGTTTTAGCAAGGTCATCAATGTGACTATTAAACCGAAGATAACTTTGAATAGAAGTTCCCACGTAAGTATGACTTTTCACAAACTCTAAGGAATTTGCAAGTAAGTGTATTGTTGTTGGCAGAGGAGGGTAAGGTACATGATCTGAAAAATACATGATTTTGGTTTTACGAGGATATAGGACAAGATCGTTACGAGGTAACCAATTGTTTAAAGACGTAAAGTGATCATCTAATTGATGAGTAAGATCCAGTACGTCGTCACCCTCAAAAATAGAAGCTACATGATCAGCGTACAAAATAGTATAAGTTCTTGGTATAATGAAAAAAATTCACTTACATACTAATTGAACAGAGGTCATCGCTCTTTCCACGTTTATAAGTGAGTCACGGAAAAATTCTCATTAGCCGCCACCAGGAATCGAACCCAGGGTCTATATAATAGGCTACGTCTGTCCTTAATGCTCTGACATCATTCAGTACTTGCAGCGCCATCTGCTTTCATCCGGTGGTCGAAATCGGAACTAAGTTCACCGCTATCGCACGATACGTAAGATCAAGGAGAAATACCGGAAAATAAAATAAAGCTAGTAAGTCATATGCGGAAACACGCAGGTGCTCGAACAACTGTCTGCGACGTTTGTTCAGTTACACAGGTGTTATGTCGTGTTTTATTTCATTTTCTTCGCATTGCAGAGTAATTTCATAACAAGTTAGTAAAATCATGCAATGCATTGATTATGATACGCTTTCCAATATACCAGAAATCATTACTCAAGTTATGAGGATAATGGCTGTGGAATAAATCTCGGTCCTGTGCCCTAACCCTTGATCCCATTTCGATGATATTCAACAGAACCAGTTCAGTATACCTCCGAAATAACATGATCAATTTTTGTCACAATCGAAGCATTTTTAGTCAAGTTATGAGGACAATGGTTGTGGAATAAATCTCGCTTCTGTGTCCTAAACTTGGACCCCATTTCACCCATTTTTAATAGGGTTTGTCCCCAGGCAGGCCCCTACAACATATTAACATTTCATCCAAATCGAAGCATGTTTACATAAGTTATGACGCATAATGGCGATGGAAATGATTCCGCTCATATGTCCTAACCTTTGACCCCATTTGCCCATTTACAATAGGGTTTGTCCCCAGGTGGTCCCCTACTACATACTAAAATTTCATCGAAATCGAACCTATTTTACGTTAGTTATGACGCATAAGAGCAGTGGAATGAATCCCGCTCCTATGTCCTGAACTTTGACCCCATTTCGTTTACTTTCAATAGGGTTCCTTCCCAGGTGTTCCTTTACCACATACTAAAATGTCAAAGAAATCAAACGATTTTTACGCGAGTTATCGTGCGGACGGACATACGCACACAACGCGGGACGTAATGACGCAGATAAGAATCACGACCATCTGCTCGCAAGAGTGTGACGACATAAAACTTTAATAGGATCCACATACAACGCGTGACGTAATGAGACAGATGGCGTGACCGCGCGCCGACATCTAATAGGACTATTATCGCTCCCTGTCGGGTATCAGCGAACCACTACTACGTCTTATTCGCCGTAGTGGGGAAAAAGTTAAAAAGGTCAAAATTTCAATTCTAAACAATTCACACCCAAAATTTTGCCTAGTGGTGTCAAGAATGAATTTGGATTTCCTAAATAAGGGACTCCAAGCTCAGGGTCGACAAATGCATCGCGTTGTGTTTCATATGGATTAGCATGGGGTTTCCATGCTTATGCCGCAAAGAAATTAAAATAAAAAGTTGCATGAATAACAATAAGAAAATCGTTAATTGAACTCTAATGACATTTGGAGAAATGATCTAAGTGACACGTGAATTAAATTTAACTGTTTATTTCTTTTAGAAAATGGTCTTAAAGCTAGGTACAATGTACCGGTAAGGTTGCTTGTTTTAGCTAAACAATTTAGTATTTATTTCAAACAGGTATAATGCACTTAAATATTATTGACTTTAAACTTTAGTTACTGGTTTAGAATACGGCGCGGTGCACCAGAGGAAATTATTAATGCACTATGTGAGAGACTTTCGGGTAACTAGTTCTGCATAGCACATGCAAAGCTATGAGGCATGAATCAGAAATGCGTAAGATAAAAGTCATCATACCCTCTTTCCCTTGGAAAGCCCCGATCGTGAAACTGGGTTGCCGGCTGGTCGTAGACTATTGCCAAACTCCTGACTACTTCATCTTCTGTCGTGGAAACATCCCTCCTCCGAAAACGCTGAGACCTCTCTTCTACTCAGACAGCAATTCTCGAGTGTTGAGTCCGTCGTTATCTCTTCGAGTGTCTAGTCTCTAGTCTTCCTCATTCAGTTCATATTTCTGTTTTTCCCGTGTCCGGTGTCCATCTTGGGGCGTGACGGCCCGGCCGTCCGAATTGCGTCGGGTTATGTCATTGGCCCTCACAGATAGCCCTGCTATATGATTCGTTTGCAATCCGTTCAGTTCGGGTCACTTTCCCAAAAATTATGTCTTCTTTCAGCTGTCAACTTGTTCTCGCACCTTTTTGTTAATTAACCGCACCTAGCTACTTAGAAGCGAAGATTGTCACGTAGGTATTTCCGGCGACGTGACTTATTCCGAATTTCGTCGCTGCCCCGGACAATGCAGAGATGCTCCCAAGTGTTGCTTGAGAAAAGGGGTGACGCCCCAAAAGGATTTATTGCGCTCCTGCTATTCTCTCAGCTTCGGCTACGAGACTACTGCTATTATGTCTTCCTTCCGTATACGTTCCGTGAAAAAAAAAAGGAACTGTGAATGTCTTCCTTTCTCTTCCTTCCCCTCTGGGATTTTCATCAAGTTTCCGTGAGAAAAAAAAATATAATTTTCCCCTTTTCTTTTGGCCTGAGTGCAATTCGGACTGATCTAATTATCAACCGAAACTTTCGGGTAGCCTGGCTCAGCTTCACCGGAAAGTAATTTTAACCTTTGATATTCTAATTTGGCAATTTAAATATTTATTTCCTACCGCTTTAGAGTAAAAATACAAAAAAAATAAGTAAGCAAAATTACATGGATGAAATTTTATTGTTACGGGGATATAGAAAATTCCGCGGTAACAGGACGACGCCATGACACTAAAAACGTGGTAATTCGGGATGGTTATTTAACCCACTAAACGAATTTTCCTAAAGTCTAGATCAAGCTAAATCGATTTCTAGTACCAGAAAACGGTAGGTTAACGACTTCCATCAAAATCCTTAGAGCCGTTTTCAAATAAAATTTACGTATATACAAGAATTGCTCCTTTATTAGTTTGGGATAAGGGCGATGGAATGGATCCTGATCCTATGTCCTGACCTTTGACCCCATTTCGTCTATTTTCAATAGGGTTCGTCCCCAGGTCGTACCCTACCACATACTAAAATTTCATCGAAATCGAATAATTTTTACGCACGTTATGACGCAAAAGGGCAATGGAATGTATCCCGCTCCTATGTCCTGACCTTTGACCCCACTTCACCCATTTTCAATAGGGTTCATTCCCAGGTGGTCCCCTACGACATACTAAAATTTCATCGAAATCGAACCATTTTTACGCGAGTTATTGTGCGGACGGAAGGACAGACGTACAAAGCTGTAGCACATACGCTTCTTCAACCTACTGTTGGAAAGCGTAAAAAAGGAATCAGCGTTATTATAAACGTAAATACCCAGATCGATTTAAAACGCTCTAACCTACAATAAAAACTGAAATTTTGAGATGTCAAAATGAGCAAAATCGCATTTAGAAACATTTTCAGCTCTTATGTGAATGAGTTTTTTACACTTTCCAACCGTAGGTTGAAGAAGCGTATGTGTTCCAACTTTCTACGTCTGTCCGTCCGTCCGTCCGTCTGTCTGTCTGTCCGCACGATAACTCGCGTAAAAATGGTTTGATTTCGATGAAGTTTTTGTATGTGGTAGGGAACCACCTAGGGACAAACCCGATCGAAAATGGGTGAAGTGGGGTCAAAAGTCAGGACATAGGAGCGGGATCCAATGCCATTGCCCTTATGCGTCATAACTCACGTAAAAATGGTTCGATTTCGATGAAATTTTCGTATGTGGTAGGGAACCATCTAGGGACGAGCACTATTTAAAATCGGTGAAGTGGGGTCAAAGGTCAGGACATAGGAGCGGGATCCCTTCCATTGCTCTTATGCGTCATAACTTGCGTAAATATGGTTCGATGTCGATGAAATTTTAGTATGTGGTAGGGGACCACTTTGGGAAAAACCCTATTAAAAATGGGCGAAATGGTGTCAAAGGTCAGGACATAGGAGCGACTCACTTCCATCGCCATTATGCATCATAACTTACGTAAAAATGCTTCGATTTGGATGAAATGTTAGTATGTTGTAGGGGCCTGCGAGGGGACGAATCCTGCTGAAAATGGGTGAAATGGGGTCAAAGGTTAGGACACTGGAGCGGGATCCATTCCATAGCCCTTATGCATCATAACTTACGTAAAAATGCTTCGATTGCGACAAAAGTTTATTAAGGTTTTTCGGAGGTATACTGAACCGGTTATGTTGAATATCATCGAAATGGGATCAAAGGTCAGGGAACAGGACCGAGATTTATTCCACAGCCATCATCCTCATAGCTTGAGCGATAACGTGAGTAATGATCTCTGGTATGTTGGAAAGCGTATCATAAACAATGCATTGCATGATTTTACTAACTTGTTTACGCTTTCCAACCGTATATCTCCTTACAGAAATCCGGCCTCTATTTGATATGTTTTCAATCTGCTTCGATTAAGAATTTCACCCATCCTAGGTAGGGCGACATCCCTTATATACTATCAATATTTATTTAAAACTTAAAATCAGATGTCCTAGGACGGGCTGCAGATTAGTTATACATAATCATATACAGGGGTTGTCCAAAATAATGGAATCACGTTGAAACAATAGGTGTTACGCACCTAATATGGTGTGGGAGCACCCTTGGCATCAAAAACTGCTTAAATCCTCCTTAAAATGGACGCATACAAGTCCTGAATGGTGGTAAGTGGTATGTTGTAGCATTCTTCCTGCAGAAACTGCTCCAATTCCTTGAGAGACGCCAGAGGAGGATGACGGGATCGCACTCTGTTTTCCAACACAGACCACAGGGACTCAATGATGTTAAAGTATGATGATTGTGCAGGCCAGGGGAGGTGTGCAACTTCATCTTCATGTTCCTCAAACCATGACTGAACAGTTCGACTTCTGTGAATCGGGGCATTATCATCGTGAAAGGTGCAATCCCCTGACGGAAACAATGTCTGCGCCATTGAATGCACATGGTCGGCCAAAAGAGTGACATAGTCACCGCTAGTGATCCGTCCGTGTAAGGTGATAATGGGACCTGCTACAAACCACGAGATCACGGCCCAAACCATTACGGAACCGCCCCCATGCTTCACTGTAGGAAGGAGACAGTCTGGGTTGTAGGCTTCTGCGGGGGTTCTCCACATGTAAACCCGTCCTGTGGTGGGGAATAGTGAGAAACGTGATTAATCGGAAAACAAGACATGTTTCCATTGATCCGCAGTCCACGTTTTATGTTCTTGGCACAACTGCAGTCGCCGTTTCATATTCACCTGTGACACCAGGGGTTTTGTAACCGCAGCTCTGCCGTAAATATTGTGCTTATGCAATTCCCTCCGAACGGTATGGGTCGACAGTGGGCTTTGGTGATGTGTATTAAACTCAGCAGTCACTTTCGTCGCCGTGGTCTTCCTCTTTGCGGTCACAATCCTCTTTAATGTCCTCCTGTCTCTCGCAGTGAGTTTGGTTTTCCTTCCACAGTTGGGTCTCGCAGATGATGTTGTGACGTGGACATTGTATGCTGTCATGACCTTCGACACGGTACCTCTCGATAACCCCGATACCTGTGCCACTCTGGTTACCGACGCACCAACCAGACGGGCTCCTACAATCTGCCCTCTTTGGAACTCCGACAGGTCACTCATTGTGCCTTCACCTGGAACGAAATCACGCAAACTCCGATTTACAATGCAATCACACAGACCCTTGAGACTAGAAGCAACACTTGTTTGCAAAAACAAATTGTAGTTACATGTTCGATTTACTCAAAAAGCAGCACATACCGAAGTCACTGTTTTAAGCGAGGTGTTTCCATTATTTTGGACAACCCCTGTATGTATGTACGTATGTATGTATGTATGTATGTATGTATGTATGTATGTATGTATGTATGTATCTGCAATGACGACAGTTGAATTAGAGACAGCTGGCGTTATGCAAATGTGGCGCTGTGGGCGGCCCTGTAAACGAAAACGACATGACGTATGCAGCGATCCGACAATATAAGGAGTGATGCGACGGGAATCAGTAAGAGTCGGACGCAGTATGGGTAAGACGAAGGATCTAAGCGCATTTGATCGTGGGAAAATTGTCGGGGCCCGACGAATGGGTCACTCCATCTCGGAAGTCGTGCAGGCACTGGGATTTTCACGAGCCACTGTGTCACGGGTTCACCGTGAGTACATCGAATCCGGTAAAACCATCCCTGCAAGGGCCAACTGCCTTGGATAACAGCGTGTGGATGAGTGGGGCCATCGTCGGCTAGCTAGCATTGTAACAGCGGATAGACGGGCCGCAGAGCAAGAAATCACTCGGCAATTTAACGCTGGTGCACAAAAACGTGTAAGCGGCCACACCATCCAGAAACATCTCCTCGCTATGGGGTACAGAAGCCATCGTCCCACGAGGGTACCGCTGCTGACCGCACATCACAGGGTGCAAAGATTAGCATGGGCGCGGGAACATCGCCACTGGACCCTAGACATGTGGAAAAATGTTGCCTGGACTCATGAGTCGAGATTCACGTTGGTACATGCGGATGGCAGGATATGAGTACGGCGCAAACCACATGAAGCGATGGATCCTTCTGCCAGCAGGGTACTCTTCAAGCTGGTGGGGGTGGCATTCTCGTCTGGGGACTGTTTACGTGGACTGAAATGGGACCCCTGGTACGCGTGACATTGTTCCTCACACGTCAACGTTACCGGGATATCCTGGACGATCATTTGCTCCCGTTTGTGCGTCTTCAACATCCCACTGGGGACCTCATCCTGCAACAATACAATGCAGCTCCTGAATTCTATCCGAATGGTTGGATGGACACTCCACCGACGTGACCTCGCTTCCTTGGTCAGCTAGGTCACCTGACCTCAACCCTATCGAGCACATCTGGGATGCCATCGATAGAGATGTTCGAGGCTCTGACAACCCTCCATCAAATCTTCGTGAACTGTGGGAGCTTGTTCAGGGGTCGTGGATCCGTATGGCTTCCCAATGCTTCCGGTGTCTTTTCGAGTCCATGCCAAGACGAAGCGCCACCGTCACCAGGGCGAAAGGTGGTGCTACACGTTACTAGACAGGTATCTCTAATTCAATTGCTCTTCAGTGAATGTATGTATGTATGTATGTATGTATGTATGTATGTATGTATGTATGTATGCACACACACACACACACACACACACACACACAGGGCGTTCCGAAAATCTCTCCGCAGTGGGTATCGTATGTTATACAGCAATCATACAAATATACAGAGTGTCCGAATAATGACTGTGCACTGAATATAAGAATTGCAGTAATGTAATAATAAAGTGATTTTGAATGAAATTACAGTAGTAGAGACCCGCCACGTGGAAGTGCTCTGTGATAACCTTCATGTCTCTCCTCTCCGAGACGCGCGTAGATGTCATTCCGAGCCGTCATTCCCGAGCACTTGGTTGAAGGAGACAGACGTGTCGATTGATCACTCGTCTCGGTACAAGGACAATGGTGTTGGCGGCTGAACAGAGAGTGTTTCTGGTGGAACATGTCTTTCGCCGTGACGACAAGTACACGGACGAAGTGCAAAAACAGTTCGCTAGGAAATTTCGTGATGCAGACGTCCCCCACGGTAACGCCCCCTCCCTCACCGACACGCCATCCACGGCAGACCAAACCGCGCATGATATCCAGGACAGGATACATAGGAGTACAGACAAGTCCGTGAGGTGGGTTTCATAACAAGCTAATGTGCCAAAGAATACAGCCCAGATATTCTGAAAAGAAAGTTGCGTTTCCAACCGTACAAAGTGTCTGCCGTGCATCAGCTGAAAGAAAGAGACCACGTGACCCGTGTTCTATACTGCAGGTGGTTCCAAGAGTTTCTGTCTGAAGAAGATGAGGACATTTTGGAGGTGACTTTCTTTACAGATGATTCATGGTTCCACCTGTCCGTGTAAAACAACAGCCAAAACACTCGTCTGTAGTGCACTACCGCGTACACTTCAAGAGCTACATGCTGCAATAACGACCCACGTCCAACAAATCACACCACATACCCTGAGAAAGGTCTTCACCAAAATGCAGAAGCGTGTGCAGACATGTCTGGACGTCGGTAGGGCCCATTTCCAACCTCTCCTATAGGAACCAGTTTGACATGGTAAGTGTTACTTCCAGTGCACAGTTATTTTTTGGACACCCTGTATTACAGAAAAGTATGATTCACTCACTTTCTTAGAGAAAGTGTTGAAACTGTGGTTTTTCACGTAACCTAACCTAATACGTCTTGCCAATGACCTGAGGAAGTTGGCTTCTAACGTTGATTACGACGCCCTCCAAGTGAACAAAGTTATCCTCCGAGCAGCACAGGCAAACACAACCAACCCCGGCACGCAAAGTCGTAATAATAACTTCAGATTTATTGGACCACACGTTTCGGGCTTTTCATACTTCCTGAAAAACTCCCTGCATAAAATTGGATTCGACATCGGTATCAAAGCCCCTAAAACAATCTCCTTGTACCTTTCACTGAAGAAACGAGATCCTGCTAACCTCCATGCAGCCGAAGTCTACACCATCCCTATCGCCTACCCCAACAGGACGTTCAAAATGTATGTTGGCATGACAAAGCGCTCGCTGAAGATTAGACTCCAAGAGCATAAGCGAGACGTATTGAACAAAAGGAATACTACTGCGCTTGCAAAGGAGGCCAAGACTCATCTATCAATTTGTTCGAGTGGAAAGAATTACATACACTGTATACGAGAAAAAAGTATTCAACGTTCTTTTTAATTTGCTGTTGAGGGGTGCATTTTCGTTTCTTAGAACAGTTGTTTTGGTATAAAATATAAACTAGACGAAACCCGTCCGAACCGACGGTAAGTTTTTTTTTTTTTTTTGAAAGAATAAGCTCATGTGAAACAACAAATGTAAACTTTATTTGACTGACAAATTCATTCAACCATTTTAGTAAAGGTTCGTGATGGGTTTTTTTTCTTTTTGACTGAATTTTTAACGACCATTGTGAGCAACTCAATGGGCTATAAGCAATCGCCCGTAATATTTTCACGAACAATGGTCAATGGAATGTTTATTTACATCTCTACATAATGGGAAACATCTTACTTACGTTAATAAACTGGATCGAATGAATATTAAATTGTATATATGCATCACACAGTCCAACGGCATAAGGCAATCAGGTCTTCGAGAGTGTTCGCTGTTCCGATGAGAAGAACTTTGATACGAATGCCTGCTAGCGTTGTTTTGCGCAACGGTTCCCTCAGAGAAGAGATGACTTTGGACTATCTCAGTCCTTCCATGCTTTCGCCTTCAATAGCGCGTGAGTCAACCGCAGGAGATCGAATGTCAACCGCACGCTTCTCCCATAGACTTTACATTGGAACTTTGCCACCCCACAACGCCCGAACCGTTGCCCCAATTTCATGTTTTTCTCTTCGACTGGCACATCTACGTGGTAAGACCTTTATTTTGATACCTCAACCATATCTTCACGTTCAGCCGTTCTCTCAAAATTGGACTCACAGTAAAAAACAAAAAAACCTTAAAGAATTAATATATAGATATGTATGAAAATGAGGGGGAAAGGGAAGTCCCCTGCATCCGCGTCTGCAAAAATAAAAAATAAAATAAAAAGTCAAATTCTGTAGGCCCCATGTCAGATATTCCCTTTGAAAATGCCTTGTAGTTGCGAAACAGATTTCTCTCAGTGCACACATTTAAGCAACATCAACGGGGAATGAATAAATAACCCAATTGACTCCAATCTATATCTATATATATACAGTATATATATACATTACGAAGAGAAAGCTAAAAAGTTGGTATTTTCTTTTGTGATAAAAAGCTAGGAAATACTTAAGAAATAGTGTTATACAAAAATTGTCTTTCAGACGTAACAAAAGGGTCTGCGTTCAGGAATTCACCACAGCAACCCCCACCAACTTCTTACAATTGTATATGTGGCGTCAGAGTCAAAGAGGTCAAGGTTTCATCACAAAAACTTAACTTTTTTTCTTTATCATTCTGTTTAACTTCTTTCCCCGACAGCGCAATGAGATCTGTTAGTAATGAAACCGGAACGATTTCTTGTGACCCACTTTTTGGGGGTGGCCCAGCGGGCCAACGAACCTGACCGCCACAGCAAGGAACAGTTCCCTTTTTTCCCTCCCCACTACCTGAAGAAGAGACAGCCAATGAGAGACAAGTTCCGCCCGAAGAGTCTGTGAACATCTGCCTGGTGGAAGCAGCAAGCACATACGGGAGGAGATAGAAGAAACGGTCTGCTCGTTGTTATGCGAAGCACTACTATGATCCGCGTTTCCAAGGTCTGTGGATTTTTGACCCTGCAAAGGCATACCGCGCGTATATGTTTGTGTTTGTCTTTTTACTAAAGTAATACGATGCACTGTTAGTTCCCACAGAGAATGGATACGCACTACTTTTTATTGGGATGCATCTTTCTAGTCATTGCTGGAGGTAAATATCTTTCGGAATAATTATTATTTGCAATAATTCATAAATTGTGTATTTTACGTAGAAGATGGTTATTTACATGTCTGTGAATCACAGTTTTTTTTTTTTTCCATTTCCTTCACTGCAACATTTTTTGGGCCTTGATTAACCCCACGCCAGAAAGTGTACGTCTTGGGGAATAATTCTCCCTTGGCCGGTTCTCTGTAACCAGTAATGTGTGGTGCGCCCAGGGGTGTAACTAAAGTGTTTATATTGGGGGCTCGGGAGGGGGGGGAGTGGAGGGGTACAGGTGAAAATTACCAAATTCTTCCAATTAAATTAGATCGACTTAATTTCATGTAGGGCATGCTGCGTCAATTTTGAATTTTAGAATATTTGATTATCATAAATTCAGGCCATCAAGGGGGGCTAAACATGATGGCGAAGGGGGTGGGGGCATAAATTTTGAAGTGGCAAAAAATTTAGTTCATGCAGATTTTAGCCGATGCTGATAATGATATCCCTAGTCAAAAAAAAAAAAAAAAAAAAAAAAAGTTCAGGTGCATACTATACGTAGTATTTATTCAATGTATGTAGTATGGGAACTATGGATTTTTTTTCGCTCTCATCACCCTGTGTGAAAATACCAGTTAGTCCGCACCGAATCCGTGTCCGCTCACTCCGGAGTAAGTCGCTCTCCCAACTCAGCTACGAAGACAGAATGTCTCGCTGCAGATTTGTCGTCTTGACACATATTTTCACCTCTGTAGTACGTCTCACGAATTTTAGCTTGTAACCTGACAAGGAATCTCTCTCTCTCTCTCTCTCTCTCTCTCTCTCTCTCTCGCTCTCCCTCCCTTCCTTTCTCTCCCCCTCATCTTTTAAACTATAATTTTAAAAATGATGTATTTGTACTATCTTACAAATTTGCTCAGAGGACTCTCTCCATTCCCCAGATCTTCTCTCTCTCTCTCTCTCTCTCACTCCCCCTCTCTCTATCGTCTTTTAAACTATAATTGTAAAAATGGTGTGTTTGTACTATCTTAGAAATTTGCTCAGAGGATACTGCCTCCCTCTCTCTCTCTCTCCATCATCTTTTAAACTATTTTTATAAAATTGATGTGTTTGTTCTTTCTTACGAATTTCCTCAGAGGAATCCCTCCATTCCCCAGATCTCACTCTCCCTCCCTCCCGCTCCCTCTGTCTCTTAGTCTCTCTCTTGTTCTCTGTCCCTACCTCTGTCTCTCTCGATCTCCCTCTCTGTCTGTCTCTGACCTCTTAAAATTATAATTATAAAAATGGTATGTTTCTACTAATTCCTTAGAAATTTGTTCAGAGGTCTCCCTCCATTTCCCGGAAAAACAAACATTAAATTTAACAAAAAATCCATTTTTTTATACAACAAAATTTGTATGAATTCGAAAATTTCAGGTACGTTTATCCAAGTTCCCTAAAATCTTCGGCGGTTGCACCAGCCATGTGTTCTAATAGATTAAATATTGGGGGGGGGGGCTAAAGGATGAGCTGATTTACAATGCCATGACGTCACGGCTGTGGAAATCAGCTTTCTTTCTCTCTTCTCTTTCGCTCAAAAATTTCAGGTACTTTAAATTTAAAATTTCAGGTACTTCCTCTCTGTCTGTCTCTCTCTTACTCCTCCTCTCTCTCCCTCTTTCTCTCAAAAATTTCTGGTACTTTGTAAACATTTGTCTGAGAGAGCACTGGATTAGCATTGCTTTCAGCTGAGTTGAGCTCGGTACTAAATATATAAGAGGAATAGTTGTTATGCTGCTAAAACGAAGTTATGCTATTTGCTACAGTTAAATCGAACATCTCATCCAGAGATAAAACGTACGAAAATATTGCGATTACGGAGAAAAACTAGAAATGAGGATATTGACGGCGATATTACTATGGCTTGATTTTATTGCCCTTGGGATTTTGTATAACTCGGATAAGAAATTAACATTTGAACTACCACTTTGATAAGTGAAGAACTTGAGGATTAACGTTTCACATTTTTTGCTAATCAAATACAAGTACTTAGAACCAAAACGACACACTCCCAACACGAATCTTGCACCAACTAATATTAACGGGGCTTTTTCAAAACTGAAATGAATAAATTAAAATGAAAAGGGGTCCGCAAAAGTATAGTTGTCCTCAGTTTATTTTCAAATCTTTCGAAAGCCTTACAGATGCTTTTTTGTACACATCTGTAATTGGGGAAAATTTTCATACATTAAAAATTCGTTTGAATCATTATATTTTGATTATATTATTTTGCCCACTACTTCGATATAATTTCAGCAAGCCGAACCGTGCAGGGGGGGGTTTAAAGCAGAATTGAACTGGTACCCATTCTCATTTTTACATTTTCTTGCTACCACTGATTTGCCCATGAACACTTCAAAACAGAGGGGATATTTTTATGGTTTCTTCGTCACATTTTGGGAATGTTTTTTCATGGGCTTTTTTATTCATCCACCCATAGTGAAATCCTAGATTGCTGGCACATCTAAGATGTGCCAGTTTAGATGTGCCAGTATTACTGGAGCCCCCAGATACTGTCCAGCTACGAGCCCTTGTCTCGAAAAATGTGATCTGATTGCTAGTTCACACGGATATGTTAGTCCACCTCCGTCAAGTAGTTCGAAATATTTTTTTTTCACTTCGGAATTAACAAATCTAGAATCATCTCTTTATATGACGTTAATTTTTTTCTGACACAAGTGCCAATCTTTTCTTTTTGTCTGAATGCCACTAACCGTAACAAATCTGAATAGATAATAAAACTAGATGATATGTTAATAGGCGGCGCCTTACAAGTAATATTATAAAAATGAAGCTAATCCGCTTCGGCCAAACTATACCAACATTTAAAAAAATTTAGATATTTCTCCTAACGCATTGAAAGTCCGTATTGGAGCTTTATCTAGAATATCATCATGTGCTTCATCTTTTCTTTTGGGTATGTCTTTGGGTCTTTTAGACGGCGCTTTCCTTTTATGTCTTTGTTAGAAAGGTTTTGTCAGATTAGGAAAAATACAAGAGTGCCGCATCTTTGCTGGGCGCAAAATAAGAGAGAGAGAGAGAGAGATGAACAACAGTACAGTTAATAATCATACGTGCACTGTGTTGAAACGTAGAACTAAAACCGTCTGTACACATTGTTGACTAGTGAAAGAGCAAAAGATTTACTAGCATTGCAATTATAAAACACTATATGTACAATAAAAAACTCTGATGTGAGATCTTTCGGGGACATTATGTCCCCATGTTTAGCAAACCAAAAATTTCTGTTTGGTACCTTGGAGGCCTGTCATTTGCCCACTTGCCTGCGCACATTTCCATTGTGCTCTTCCGGTCAGCCTTCATCACGTGACTTGTTTATATACCTGGTGAGAAATTTTTGGTTTGTCTGAAAATGGAGACATAGTGTCCCCGAAAGATCTCACATCTGAGTTTCAAATTGTATCATCATCATCATCATTGTCAACCATTATCAATCCACTGCTGGACGAAGGTCTCCCCAAGTTTCCTCCACAACGGTCTGTCTTGTGCCAGTCTCCTCCATGTCACTCCTGCATACTTTCGAATTTCATCCACCCATCTCCCATGTGGTCTTCTTCTGGGTCTTTTCCTGTCCCTTGGAATCCAATCTAAAATTTCGGCTGTCCATCGATGATCTGTCCTTCTGGCAGTATGTCCAGCCCATTGCCATTTCAGGGATTTAACTCTGATCATGATGTCTTCCATTCTTGTCATTTTTCGGATCCACGAGTTCCTCTTCTTATCTCTCCTGGTTACACCAAGTATGCACCTCTCCATGCTGCTTTGAGTTGTCTGCAGCCTTTGTATGTCTCTTTTAGTTAAGGTCCACGTCTCTGCACCATACGTAAGCACTGGAAGGATGCATTGATCAAACACTTTTCTTTTAAGACATAATGGCATATTGCTCTTGAAAATTATGCTGTTTCTTCCAAAAGCTCTCCAGGCAAGTTTTGTACGCCGATTAATTTCTTCATCAATGTGACCCTCACTTGATATCTGCTGTCCAAGATAAACGTACGTATCTGTTATCTCCAGCTTTTCTCCATCAATCGATAAATCTTCATTTCTTGTAAAAGCATTGAACATCACTTTTGTCTTCTGAAAGTTCATTTTTAATCCCACTTCTTTACTCTTGTCAGCAAGTTCCTGGATCATACTCTGCAGCTCTGATGGGCTAGTTGCAAAAATGACTACGTCATCAGCAAAACGAAGGTGTTTTAGATAATCTCCATTAATCTTTATCCCCTTGTTTTCCCAGCTCAGTGACTGAAAAACACCCTCCAATGTGGCATTAGAGAGCTTCGGAGATATGGTGTCACCTTGTCTCACTCCCTTTCCAATTTTTACTTGTGTTGTATTTTCAAACAGCCTAATCTTTGCACTTGCATTTTCATAGATGTTATTAATAATATTAATGTATGCATCTTCAATACCGCAGGTTTTCAGAGCCATTGTAACCGCTGATGGTTTCACCGAATCAAAGGCTTTTTCATAATCGATAAAAGCCATGCACAATGGAAGTTCATATTCCCTCGCTCTTTCAATTAGTTCTCTCAGCACATGGATATGATGTATTGTGCTGTAGCCACTCCTGAATCCAGCTTGTTCTCTCGGTTGAGCCATGTCCAGTGTTACCTTCAAGCGGTGTGAAAGAACTTTAGTGAAGATTTTATAAACTACTGATAGGAGGCTGATAGGTCTGTAGTTTCCGAGATCCTCAATGTCACCTTTCTTATGTAGCAGGATCATTGTAGCGGTGTTCCAATCCTCAGGAATCTTTCCTTCATTAAGGCATCGAGTGAAAATTTGGGCGAGTATTGTTTCAATTTCTCCACTTGCTTCTTGTATGATGTCTATAGTAATTCCATCTTCTCCTGGAGCTTTCCCCCGCTTCATGTTCTTGATTGCATGAGCAACTTCTGCTGGGAGGACTGGAAGAACTCTGGTACCTTTCATGATGTCTGGAGTACATGTATCATCCCTTTCATATAATTTGGAGTAGAAATCTTTCACTCTTGTCAAAATTTCGCCTCTATTTCTTGTTATAGAACCATCTTCTTTTCTCAGAGCCATAATCTGTTTTCTTCCCTTACTGAGATGCCCCTTTGCTATCTTTAGGCTTTGGTTGTTTTCAATTGCTTTCCTCACTAGTTCACAGTTGAATTTTCTTACGTCTTCAGTGATACTTTTTCGTACTGTCTTGCATAGCTCTATATATTCCACTTTGGAAGTCACATCTTCTTTAGTTGTCCTCATCTCTCTTCTTTTTTGCATCAACATTTTCGTTTTTCCTGATAATTTGTTTACATGCAACTTGTTCTTAGACCCAGCTAATTTTGTTGCTGTTTCCATAAGAGCTTTGGTTATTTTTCTGTTAACTTCAGAGATGTCCACTTCTTCCGATGTTAGGCTTTCTAAAGCAGAGAACCTGTTCTTCAGTTCCAACTTGAAGGTATTATGGTGTTTTTTAAGGTTGGTTATGTCAATAGATTTTGTTTGTCTTATGAGCTTGCCACGTTCCAGTTTAGTGTTGAGGTGCATCTTACATCTCACCAATCTATGGTCACTACCTGTGTTGAACTTGTTTAGCACACTGCAGTCTTCTATGACGAATTTTTTGTTACACATAATAAAATCAATTTCACTTGTCGTCCCAATTGGATGTCTCCATGTCCATTTCCTGTGTGGCTTTTTCTTGAAGAAGGAGTTCAAGATGCAAAACCCTTCTGCCTCTGCAAACTCAACGAGAGTATTTCCACGCTGGTTTCTGTTGCAGTGACCGAATTTACCTACTGAAGTTTCATTCTGTTGCCGTTGCCCTATTTTTGCATTGAAATCTCCCATAACTATTTTCAAGTGTTGCTTACCTTTATTATTTAGATGACAAATTTCCTCATAAAATTCTTCAATTTCTTCTTCAGGATGACTTGTGGTGGGTGCATTTGCAAGGCTAGTAAATCTTTTACTAGTCAACAACGTGTGTAGACGGTTTTAGTTTTTCGTTTCAACAGTACAGATGATGTTCACACATTTTTAAAACGTTTTTGATAAGAAATTACAGAAAATAAAAGAAGTTCGAAGGACTGAAACTGGCAACAGCGTGTTAGATGAACACGAAGGAAACATCTGCTGCAGTTAAATTACGTCTGATAAGAAAATGGCGCACGTAAACAAGCTGCGAATAAAAGGTTATATGGTTTAGCTCTTTACGAAGAGAAATATTCGTATTATGTAATTAAAAAAAGCTGTGGAAATCATGGAATCAGCATTTCTAAATGTAAAATAAGCAATATTATTAATAATAAAGGGGAAATCGTTAAGCATTGCTTTTAACAGGAGAACGACCACTAAACGAATATCCAAAGAAGGTACATACTTTTACGACTGTTTCAAAAGTAAGGCCTATGCTCTTAAAAGAAAATTCACCGACACAAAGAACAATCGCTATGTCGTTTAAATCTCTGTATCAGCTGTAAACAAGGTAATAAACAGAGATTTGCATCTGAAAAAAAAAAAAAAAAAAAACCACACACAATGTTCACTGCCTTTTTCCTAGGCACGTGGCTGACCGCAGAGCACGGTGTAGACTTCTTTATGGAAATCCCTTAGCCGCAGGGAGATGGAAATTTATTGTGACTATTGATGAAGCACGGATCTTTTTCTTAGGCACGTGGCTGAGCGCAGAACACGGTGTAGATTTCTTTATGAAAATCAATTAGCCGGAGACACATGGAAATTTATTGTGACTATTGATGAAGCATGGATCTTTTTCTCAGGCACGTGGCTGAGCGCAGAACACGGTGTAGACTTCTTTATGGAAATCCCTTAGCCGGAGGGAGATGGAAATTTATTGTGACTATTGATGAAGCACGGATCTTTTTCTTAGGCACGTGGCTGAGCGCAGAACACGGTGTAGATTTCTTTAAGAAAATCAATTAGCCGGAGACACATGGAAATTTATTGTGACTATTGATGAAGCATGGATCGTTTTACTTAGGCACGTGGCTGAACGCAGAACACGGTGTAGATTTCTTTATGAAAATCACTCAGCCGGAGACAGATGGAAATTTATTCTGACTATTGATGAAGCATGGATCTTTTTCTTAGGCACGTGGTTAAGCGCAGAACACGGTGTAGACTTCTTTATGAAAATCACTTAGAGCCGAAGTTTCTAGTCATAACATGTAATATTTACTGTACCATGTACCGTCTTCAGTTGGTAAAATATTATTGTTTTAACATTTAAGGTAAAATAATAGTTAGACTTTTGATTCGGTGAAACCATAAGCAGTTACAATGACTTTCAAGTCCTGCGGTATTGAAGATGTATACATTAATATTATTCATAACATCTATGAAAATGCAAGTGCAAAGATTCGGCTATTTGAGAATACAGCAACCATAAAAATTGGAAAGGGAGTGAGACAAGGTGACACTATATATTCCAAACTCTTTAATGTCCTATTGGAAAATGTCTTTCAATCACTGAACTGGGAAAGCAAAGGGATAAAGATTAATGGAGGTTACCTAACTCACATTCGTTTTGCTGATGACGTAGTCATTTTTGCAACTACCCCATCAGAGCTGCAGAGTATGACCCAGGGACTTGCTGACAAGAGTAAAGAAGTGGGAT
Source organism: Macrothele yani (assembly GCA_039090855.1). NCBI lineage: Eukaryota > Metazoa > Arthropoda > Arachnida > Araneae > Macrothelidae > Macrothele > Macrothele yani. The sequence continues at coordinate 7,432,937 of CM076999.1, read as the reverse complement.
TAAAAATGAACTTTCAGAAAACAAAAGTGATGCACAATGCTTTTACAAGAAATGAAGATTTATCGATTGATGGGGAAAAACTGAAGATAACCAATACCTACATTTATCTTGGACAGCAGATATCAAGTGAGGGTCACATTGATGAAGAAATTAATCGGCGTACAAAACTTGCCTGGAGAGCTTTCGGAAGAAACAGCATAATTTTCAAGAGCAATATGTCATTATGTCTTAAAAGAAAAGTGTTTAATCAATGCATCCTTCCAGTGCTTACGTATGGTGCAGAGACGTGGACCTTAACTAAAAGAGGCATACAAAGACTACGGACAACTCAAAGAAGAATGGAGAGTTGCATGCTTGGTGTAACTAGGAGAGATAAGAAGAGGAACTCGTGGATCCGAAAAATGACAAGAGTGGAAGACATAATTACCAGAGTAAAATCCCTGATATGACAAAGGGCTGGACATATTGCCAGAAGGACGGACCATCGATGGTCAACCGAAATTTTAGACTGGATTCCAAGGGACAGAAGAAAACCACATGGGAGATGGGTGGATGAAATTCGAAAGTATGCGGGAGTGACATGGAGGAGACTGGCACAAGACAGACCGTTGTGGAGACCTTCGTCCAGCAGTGGATTGATAATGGTTGACAATGATGATGATGATGAATAGTTATGTAAAAGTGATTGTTTTCAGTGATTGATGAAGCGTTTTTGTTACTATTTACCGATAATTAGAAATAATATTCCACTCCAGTGTCAAGCCATTGGAGCAGTTTTGTAAAGTTGATATTTATTCATAAAAAATTTCTTAATATTCATGAGGCCCCCCTAAGTTTCTTCAAAACTGGAAAGTGGCCCTTCCAAAGTTCTGAGTTTGAGACCACTGCTGTATAATGTTCTTGGATGAGCAAACTTTTACATGCACGGAAAAGTCAACACTCAGAACGTTCGTATATGGGATAGTGAAAAGCCACATTCAGTCAGGGAGCACGTCGCGCACAGTCCAAAGCTGAATGTTTGGTGTGGGTTCATGCATAGTCATGTAATTGGGCCACTCTTCTTCTCCGAACCCACAGTGCAAATGAATAATTACCTGGACATGCTTCAGAACTTTGCGGTTCCTCAACTACAGGATTTGCAGCCAAACGTCACACTGCAACAAGATGGCGCTCCCCCACACTGGGGACTTGACTTTCGTGAGTACTTGAACCGTGAGTTTCCCGACAGATGGATTGGCAGAGATAGTCCCATTCCTTGTCCACCCCGGTCCCCGGGTCAGAGCTGAGACGGGCTGCGTAATCCTTAATAGAGTTCGGGCTCTGGCTGCGTAATTCTTAATGGAGTTCGGGCTCTGGCTTCGTAATTTTTAATGGAGTTCGGGCTCTGGCTGCGTAATTCTTAATGGAGTTCGGGCTCTGGCTGCGTAATTCTTAATGGAGTTCGGGCTCTGGCTGCGTAATTCTTAATGGAGTTCGGGCTCTGGCTGCGTAATTCTTAATTGAGTTCGGGCTCTGGCAGCGTAATTTTTAATGGAGTTCGGGCTCTGGCTGCGTAATTCTTGATGGAGTTCGGGCTCTGGCTGCGTAATTCTTAATGGAGTTCGGGCTCGGGCGGGCTCGGGCGGGCTCGGGCGGGCTCGGGCTCTGAGGGAGAGAGAGAATTTTCTTCCTTTTTATTTCAATGTGATTTTACATGATTTATCACACGAGACTGTTTTACACTTTCTGGTTGCTAAAGGTAATTCTTCGGCAACTGGGTCTAGATGAAATTCGGCAGGGCTATCCGTTCCGGGACTGGGTAACAAAATTCCATAGGCCATGAATTACAGGATTTCTGCGAAGGAAAAAGTTTCTGTAAGAACTGTAGACAGTAGACAGCAAGCTGACAAAATTTCGCTCCCTACCTCAAAGGGGCAGCTCCCTACCTCAAAGAAGCCGCTCCCTGCTATTTCTATTGAGCAACGTACGACGTAGATTGTTATGCCTCTCGATTTTTTTTTACTTCCTGATCACCCCTTCTTCCCAGAAACATTTCAGGAAGAAATGAATCGTCAAAGAAACTGTAGAAATAGATAGACATCCCTTTCCCACTCCGCAGTTGAGAAAGACATCGGGTAGAAAGGACTGGAAGTCTGGAAGAGAAGACTTTTTTTAATGCCTAAACAGGTTAATAATAGTTTTCGGGCTCGTTCGGGCCCGGGCTCTATCTTACAATATAAAATTCGGGCTCGGGCTCTTAAAATTGAGCCCGAACTCAGCTCTGCCCCGGATGTCCCTCCTTTAGACTTCTTCCTCTTGAGCTATGTCAAGGAGATAGTTTACCGGGAAGATTAGGCAACCTTCAGGAGCTCAAACAGTGCATACCGACTGGATGTGTTTCATGCCACCAAAGGTGAACATGTACAAGTGTATTAAGGTAAGATTATTAAACTCGAATATTTATTCTTTCAAATGCTGCAAACCGCATTGCTGTAAATCTGTTCGTTTTTGTACAGTTGTCAATCGAAACCCCTAAGGGCCATTTCAACCACCCGGTATTTTGAATCCGAGATAGAATTTGCAATTACGCTCTTTAACGGCGGAAATATGCTTCGGAAAAAATACTTGATTTGGGCTCACATAACTAAGGCTTCCAAATGAAAAAAAATATTCAAATCGGAATAGTCGGTTCAGAGATATCGTGTTTACATATCTCTGAACCGACTACTCCAATTTGGGGAGCATTGTGATAATATAAGTGCGCCCCCATTTCCATCCTCTATTTCTTTTGAGGCGTCGTACTGAAAAGGGACAAATGAAAAACGTTAAAACTGGCGTAATAAATTTGAGACACTTGTCGAAAGGCCGTGTCATGACATTAGAGAATTCGGTCGTCTCAAAAACGTTAAAACTGAGAGGCAACTCTCCTAGAGAATTCGGTCGTCTCAAAAACGTTAAAACTGAGAGGCAACTCTCCTAGAGAATTCGGTCGTCTCAAAACGTTAAAACTGCAACTCTCATTAGAGAATTCGGTCGTCTCAAAACGTTAAAACTGCAACTCTCATTAGAGAATTCGGTCGTCTCAAAACGTTAAAACTGCAACTCTCATTAGAGAATTCGGTCGTCTCAAAACGCTAAAACTGCAACTCTCATTAGAGAATTCGGTCGTCTCAAAAATGTACGGGAACCGGAGAACCTGCTGCTGGCAATATGGTACCAGATTAGAGATTTCAGTCGTCTCAAAACTCAAAACGGCAACTCTCATTAGAGAATTCGGTCGTCTCAAAACGTTAAAACGTTAAAATTGGCGTAATAAATTTGAGACACTTGTCGAAAGGCCGTGTCATGACATTAGAGAATTCGGTCGTCTCTTCTTATACAGGGTGTTCGAAAAATAACTGTGCAGTGAAAGTAACACTTACCATGTCGAACTGGTTCCTACAGGAAGTGTTGGAAATGGGCCCCACCGACGCTCAAACATGTCTGCACACGCTTCTGCATGTTGGTGAAGACCTCCCTCAGAGTATGTGGTGTGATTTGTTGGATGTGGGTCGTTATTGCAGCCTGTAGCTCTTGAAGTGTGCGCGGATTACCTGCGTACATCTTCCCCTTTCAGTGCTAAAAACAAAAATGTCTGAAAAAAAGTCAACCGGTGTCAGATTCGTTCGTGTACTTGTCGTCATAGCGAAAGACATGTTCCACCAAAAACACTCTCTGTTTAACCGTCAACATCATAGTCCTTGTGCCGAGACGAGTGATCAATCGACTCGTCTGCCTCCGTCGACCAAGCGCTCGGGATGGCAGCTGCGCGCTCCTCGGGGTATGGAGACATGAAGGTTACCAGACACAGCGCACTTCCACGCGGCGGGTCACTTCTACTGCAATTCATACATTTAGCGCACAGTCATTATTCGAACACCCTGTATTTAATATTAATGTTGCTGAATTTAAGAGTTGCAAAGTGACTTTCACTATGCAGTAAATCTTGAATGAGTAAGCTTATGCTATCTGTTGCTAAAAAAAACAAAAGAAGGAACAAAAAACTTACGCTGCAAAAAGAAAAAAAAATGATGCACATCTTAAAGTCGTGACAACGTAAATAATTCCAGTTGTTGGAATCGGTCCAAATTTTGCGCATTCTGTTTTCAGAAAATTAGGTGATGATTTTTTTGCAGCGTAGAAATCGCTTGGTAACACTGTTTGATCACAGCATGTCACGTGATCTAATTTAAAACTGCGCATCCTTAATCCCATTACCTGATTCCTTTCATTTCGAATGCAGTACAGTTTCGTGCTGAGGACCTAAATTTATGGAAGAAACTGAACAACTCTCTCGTTGTTGGCACGCATATCTTACTCAAGAAAGTAGAACTCCTATCATCATCAAAGACATCGTTTCTTTTTCTTTTCACTGTTTCTAGAAAAAAGATGCTTCCTTTCGAAACATAATGTATTCACAGTAATGAGACAGAACAAGTGGAAATTTCACTCGTGAGATCATTCATGCGTTTTGTTGGTCCTGACGCGAATTGATTTCGTTTGCCTTTTTCTTCTTTAGTACCAGATACCGATCTGATATCTTCGTTAAGTGCCGAAAATGGCTTAAGAGATTTCGAAGAAAGCTGAAGCAAAATTAGTATTTTACCTATTAAAATTTTGCATGCTCTAGTTGTTACGATTCTAACATCTACATATTAATTCTATAAGGTTTTTTACTGTGAGTCCTATTTTGAGGAAACGGCTGAACGTAAAGATATGGTTGAGGTATCAAAATAAAGGTCTTAGCATGTAGATGTGCCAATCGAAGAGAAAAATGAGATTGGGGCAACGGTTCGTGCGTTGTGGGACCGCAAAGTTAACAAGAAAAGTCTATGGGAGAAGCGTGCGGTTGACTCACGCGCTGTTGAAGGCGGAGCATGGAGGGACTGAGATAGCCCAAAGTCTCTCTTCTCAGCGAACCGTTGTCCAAAGTAACGCTTGCAGGAATTTGTTTGAAAGTTCTTATGGGAACAGCGAACATTCGAAGACGTGATTGCGTTGTGCCATTGGATTGTGTGAAGTTTTTTTTTGTTTTTTTTTTTAATTTTTGATTGAAGGTTTAACGGCCACCGTGAGCAACTCATTGGGCTATAAGCAGTCGCTCGTCCCTAATTTAGGGTCACTGGTTCCAGGGAAGAGAGAGAGAGAGCCAGTGCCGTAAGACAAACACAACATCCATGCCTCACCGGGATTCGAACCCGGACCCCTTTCGGACGAATGATCAGAGGCCATCGCTTAGACCACTGCGCCACCGGGGCGGCGATTGTGTGATGTATATATACAATTTAATATTCATTCGATCCAGTTTATTCACGTAGGAAAGAAGTTCCCCATTATGTAAAGATGTAAATGAACATTACGTTGAATATTGTTAGTGAAAATATTACGGGCGATTGCTTATAGCCTAGCACATTCAGTTGCTCACGGTGGTCGTTAAACCTTCAGTAAAAAAAAAAAAAAAATAACGAACTGTTGTCTTTACTGAAGTGGTTGAATGAATTTGTCAATCAAATAAAGTTTGCATTTGTTGTTTCATATGGGTTTATTCTTTTCAAAAAAAAAAAAAAAAAAAAAAAAAAAGAAAGAAAAACCTAACCGTCGATTTCGACGGGTGAAGAGTATTCGCAACGCGAATCGCATGCCAACAACATTTACAAACACAGTTGTGACTGAAGATGAGAGTGCCGCCCCGGTGGCGCAGAGGTCTAAGCGATGGCCTCTGATCATTCGTCCGTAAGGGGTCCGGGTTCGAATCCCGGTCAGGCATGGATGTTGTGTTTGTCTTACGGCACTGGCTCTCTCCCTTCCCTGGAACCAGTGACCCTAAATTAGGGACGGGAGACTGCTTATAGCCCATTGAGTTGCTCACGGTAGTCGGTAAACCTTCAGTCAAAAAAAGAAAAAAAATCACGAACTTGGAGTATTGTCTTTACTGAAGTGCACTGTTAGAAATCTGTGTAACGTTTTTTAGATTATTTGAATAAGTTCACACATTTTTTTTTTAAAGTTCTGTAGAACATGGAAAAACTCTAGCCTTTGTGGTAATATGTTTCGGAGTTTGGTGTAACATTCCACAATACCCGCAATTTATTCAATGCGCATGCGCAAATTTTTCTGAGGTTGTGTAACGTTTCAGAGTTCCGTGTAACGTTTCGGAGTTCTGTGTAACGTTTCGGAATTTGATTAAATGTACATGCGTATTTTTCTAAGAATTGTGTAATGTTTTCAATATCGGTGTAATGTTTCGAAATTTTATCGCTGTTCGCTTGCTGCGTCTCAGATTTAGGGCATGCGCCGTGAAATTCTTAAGCTGTGTTTGCTTTGCTGGTCATCGCAGCATGTTGTGGTTTGTGGCGACGTGGATTCCGAATTATGGCGACGTGGATTCTGAAATCAAGGTTAGTACTTTTTCTTTCGGTTGACAAAAGACAAATTAATTGATGTTATACACAAATGTGAAATGTCTCACCCTAGCTTTAGATTAATTGCGTTTCGTGTTCGAAAAAAATTGCTGATCGTTAGGCCTAATGTATAAACGATCTCGCTAAGAAACTGTTTACTTGTGTCCTTTTTGTTTTCTAAAAATTAGGACGCCTGAAACGTTTGAGTGTTACGGAATAAATGTCCTTTAAGTATACACTAAGATTAAAACCGTGTCAACTGTAGTTCCCCCTTCCCTAACGAAAGCAAAAAATTTACAACAAGTTGTTCCGTAAGCTCGCACTGAAAAAACAAACTAAGCTGGAACAGCAAAACCAATTTTGCTGTATTTTGCTGGACTATTCAGGTACTTGAGCAATTTTTTTTTCTGACAGAAATGTACTTACTACAGCAGAAGTTTCATTGGTCGTACGAATCACTTTGCTGAAACAACCGAATGCTTTTGCTATGTCAGCCACACCAGCTGCCATAAAAAAATGAGTAACTGCAGCAAACGTGTCTGTAATCAGCAAAATTCGAGATGATGGTAACAGCTGAAAACGCTAGTACCGCGAAGAAAGTTTGGCTAAATGTACTAATAACCGTTCATGAATTCCAGCATGATGGCGGTCTCATGGGCGGTCTGGTCTGTTGTTGTGGCAAAGAATATCTGACTGGTTGTGGTGTGGTGTGTATGTCGTGCTCTCTAAAGAAATTTGAAAGAATCATTTGGAAGAAACCGACGACTTCATATGTGCATGGAAATGTCTGATATACGAGATCGACTGAACAACAGGGGTTTCGGGAACGACGTTATAGTTCGATTTGAAGGTAAGTCCGAAGTAAAAGTTGTTGGAAAGAGTGCAATGTGTCCGTACAAGTTCCACACAAAAGAACAGTTGCTGCGTTAAGAAAACCTATTTGAAAAAGAAAAAATCTCATTCTCACTAAAACGCAAGAAGTTGTGAAGTGCTGACCATCGACATGAGAAAAGAAAAACTGTTCCCGTGAGAACCGAAAATAAAAAGATGTAGTTATGTGTGAACGTACTGCGTATGTGATGTTGTTCCAAAAACCAATATAAAATTGGATAGCTTGTCTTTTCAACCTACATTGTTCTAAGATGTTCAGTGTGATGTGATGTGAATATAGTCATTTGACCAAAGAATAAAGGATTATCTATTTAAAGGGGGTAAGTACTCTTTATGCTTTCAACCATTCGTTCTGTGAGTTTAAGAATTCTCTTTCGTTTGTTGAATCCGTCATTTGAGATCAACGCGCGAACCTTTTAGAATTTCTAACAAAAGTAAGGTATGGTGGCCACTGCCAGTTGAAGTCACCGTATCGTCAAACACTGATCCCACCAGTTCAATTGAAAATGAGATGGGCTCTACCACCATCTTGTTTAAAGTAGTGTTCATGCCACCCAACTGCTTCACAGATTATTCGAATCGAAATTTCCTTCATACACTGTGTGATATGTGTGAGGAGAAGGAACATAACTTCATGCCATTCAACTACATGCACCTCAGATGACTCAAATACAAATTTCCTTCACACACACACACACACACTGCTATTATGAATGTGTTATGATATATGTGAGCAGGGCCGGCTGGCGGGGCCCCGCTCCTTACAAAACAAAAACAAAATTATTTTTGGTAGAATTCTCTATATTTATTGTTAGTTTTTTAAGTTTTGGGGCCCAAAACCCTCAAAAATTTATTTTAACGTTTTCCAACCGTAGGTTGAAGAAGCGTATATGCTCCGGCTTTGTCCGTCTGCTTGTCCACCCGATAACTCGCGTAAAAATTATTCAGTTTCAATTAAATTATAGTATGGGGTAGGGGACAACCTGGGGAGGAACCCTATTGAAACTAAGCAAACTGGGGTCAAAGGTCAGGACATAAGAGCGGGATCCGTTCCATCGCTCTTATGCGTCATAACTTAGGTAAAATGCTTCGATTACGACAAAACGTTATCATGTTGTTTCGGAAGTAAACTGAACAGGTTATGCTGAATATCATCGAAATGGGATCAAAGGTCACGGCACAGGAGCGCGATTTATTTCACAGCCATTATCCTCATAGCTTGAGTAAAAATACTTCTATTGCGACAAAACTTTAGTATGTTGGTCCAGAGGTATATTGAACCAATTATTTTTAATATCATCGAAATGGAATCAAAAGTCATGGCACATGAGCGAGATTTATTTCACAGCCATTATCCTCATAACGTGAGTAATAACTTGAGTAAAAATGCTTCTATTGCGACAAAACTTTAGTATGTTGTTCCGGAGGTTATACTGAACGAATCAATAGTCAGGGTTGGGAGGAGAGTTTCTCTGCGCGCGACTTACGGTATGTTGGAAAGCGTATCATAATCAATGCATTGCATGATTTTACTAACCTGTTATAATTTATTTTCAGTTTATACCCCCCTCAACTTATTTAAACCTTAAACTTTTCCATATTCATGAAAGAAGAAATTATATTTTATCACATTTTGTGACCCTATTATATACTAAACAATTTGTGTGTAAACCTGGTACTGAAGTTTAAAAAAAATAAAAAGAACAATATCAAAGTTGTATCTGGGTTATATATGGAGGCCAGTCGTTCAGTGACTTTAAAAACTGTTGGAAAAAAAATAAGGCAATTTGTATACATGAGCGCGTATAAGAGGTGAATAAAGTAGTTAATTTACCAGTTATTCCACTTTCCATCAAAAAATCAATCACTAAAACATGTACCAGGAAAAAAAAATATATATATATACGAATTTATTTAAGAGGGATCGTTATTATTCAATACGCAAAAATGTTTGCTATGGAAAATTTTCGCTACGCAGATTAGTTAAAGCTATCTTATTTATCATTTTGCAGGAAAGTTTTTATTAAGGTAATAAAAAAACCTAAACTTCCTCCTCTCCAGAAAGAAAGTCGTAGATTTCAGCAGTGTTTATTCTCTTCCTCTCTCTTTTTCTGTCTGCTTGTCTGTCTGTCCGCCCGTCTCTCTCTCTCATTCAATCTGCCTATCTGTCTGTTGTCTGTCTCTCTCTCACTCTCTGTCTGTCTCTCTCACTCTGTCTGTCTCTCTCTCATTCAATGTCTGTCTGTCTATCTCTCTGCTTCATTTTTTCCTCCCCTGCAAATATTTGGTGTCTCGCTTCCATGTCATTTAAGTTTGATTAACGTATACTGAGTTTAGATACGTGATTCCCACAATTATATTTCAAAATTAAGTTGTCCCCCCCTCCTCGAGTATAAACATTGCACATGAAATTAATGGTGGTGTAAGTTAAAACTAAGAAATGATTGGCAACGGTAACTATGCTCATAATCGACAGACTTCTGAAATAATTTATCGTTATTTATTCTTGAATAATCACACAACTAAAATGCTAATGTAAGTTCACTGATAATACAAACATAGAATGAATGAGTTATTAAACAATGACTCCGTACTTTCTATTTAGTCTATTTTAAACAGTCTTACCCTGAATTTCTATTCATTTGGTACTTAACACAAAACAGTTTATATTCCAGTGAAAATCCTTTTCGGTGATCGTAATGCATGTACTCTTTTCGAGCACTTTTTGTAAGAACAACAAACAGCGAGTTTCCGCACATCACTGCGACGTCATTCCAACTAATCCAGGGTCGTGGTCCCATAATTCTCTGTAACGAGCTGCTGGCTGTCGGCATCCACGCAAGCACGAACCGAAACTCACAAATGCAAACTTGCAACAGGTGTTCAACGAAAATAAAAGAAACAAGCAAAGGAAGCCATCATCCAACAATTAAGCTGATTACTGGGCATTTGTTAAAAATGACTAAGTCATCACTTCTGATGACCACTGCAGGTATATACGTTCTAGCTGGGTGTGAAAGAATACAGGATAAGTTATATAAGTTCTAACTGGGTGTTGTAACACATGATACAGGGTAAGTTCTATCTTGTACCGTTTGTTCAGTGAGTAATTAATGTCTTGAGAAGTCACCATATTATATAAATTTGAAGTGTCTCGAATATAAAAATCATTGATTTTTCAGTCAAGCTTGGGTAAACCGAAAATTGGTTTTGTATGTGCCATAGGTAGAATTCCTCGAACGCATTTGTTTGTACAGGTGCATTCGCTACAAAAGATGTAGTATCTATGTGTAACACACAATTAACATTTGTTAAGAACAGTGTTTCTTCATGAATATTTCATTTTTATAACTTCTCTTTTGAAATCTGAGAAAACTCATGAGTAAATTGTCCTTATCTTTCTTCATTCAGTAAAGCATAGGTTTCAATAAGGGCTGTTACTACATTACCCATGTTTATCAAGAATTAACTAGTACACCATGAATTGTCCTTATTGGAGTTCATTTTTGAAATGCTAAAAGTAATTTCTGGAAATGGTAAAAAATTATCTATCCTGATGCAAACGAAATTTTCAGGAACACTTGTATAGAGAATTATTTGTCAGATATATTATGCAAAACCTTGTTCAGATTTGTTAGAAATGTTTCACATTTCTGTTCCCTGAAGCCTTCAAATGTTTCTGGAACTTTTCTTTGTTTACTGTGCAACGTTCCTCAAAATCAGGTTGCCAGCCTGTTTCAAGAGATTTTTCAGTAGCATGTGTAAAGTTCCTCAAAGTTGTTGAAAAGGTTCCACAGGACGCTTTCTGCTTTTGTGAAATGTTTTCAAGATTAATGTGGAACGTTCCTCAAAATCAGGCTGCCAGCCTGTTTCAAGATTTTTCAGTAGCATGTGTAAAGTTCCTCGAAGTTGTTGAAAAGGTTCCACAGGACGCTATCTGCTTTTGTGAAATGTTTTCAAGATTAATGTGGAACATTCTCAAAATCAGGCTGCCAGCCTGTTTCAAGATTTTTCAGTAGCATGTGTAAAGTTCCTCAAAGTTGTTGAAAAGGTTCCACAGGACGCTTTCTGCTTTTGTGAAATGTTTTCAAGATTAATGTGGAACGTTCCTCAAAATCAGGCTGCCAGCCTGTTTCAAGATTTTTCAGTAGCATGTGTAAAGTTCCTCGAAGTTGTTGAAAAGGTTCCACAGGACGCTATCTGCTTTTGTGAAATGTTTTCAAGATTAATGTGGAACATTCCTCAAAATCAGGCTGCCAGCCTGTTTCAAGATTTTTCAGTAGCATGTGTAAAGTTCCTCAAAGTTGTTGAAAAGGTTCCACAGGACGCTTTCTGCTTTTGTGAAATGTTTTCAAGATTAATGTGGAACGTTCCTCAAAATCAGGCTGCCAGCCTATTTCAAGATTTTTCAGTAGCATGTGTAAAGTTCCTCAAAGTTGTTGAAAAGGTTCCACAATACGCTTTCTGCTTTTGTGAAATGTTTTCAAGATTAATGTGGAACGTTCCTCAAAATCAGGCTGCCAGCCTGTTTCAATATTTTTCAGTAGCATGTGTAAAGTTCCTCAAAGTTGTTGAAAAGGTTCCACAGGAGGTTTTCCGCTTTTGCGAAATATTTTCAAGTTTATTATGGAACGTTCCTCATAATGATGCAGAAACCCTGGGACGGAATGTTTCAATAATGTGTGGAAGGTTGATCACTTTTGTTGAAAAGGTTCCTCTCCTTATTGTGGAACGTTCCACAAAATCTTCCCGGGACAATGTTTCAGACTTCTTCAAAAATGTGTGGAACGTTTATCAGGATTTCTTGCATAACGTTTTCAAAAATGTTGAGGCAGCTAAGCTGCGATTTTTTTTTTTTTTTGTGTAACGTTCCACAGATTTTTTACACTGTGGTTGAATGAATCTGTCAATCAAATAAAGTTCACATTTGTTGTTTCATATGAGTTTACTCTCTTCAAAAAAAAAAAAAAAAAAAGGAAACTAAGTGTCGATTCCGACGGGTTGTGTCTAGTGTGTAATGAATCTTACAGCGTCATTATTAATAGCGACCACAATTTGTGCAATTTTTGCAAGCCGCGTTCACTGCACAGAAATCTCCTGCGTCATATGTTATGCACTGATGCGCCAAAAGTCATAGGATACATACCTAGTATCGTGTAGGACCTCCTCTAGCCCGGTTAAGTGCAACAACTCGACGTGACATCGATTCCACAAGTGGCCGGAAGACTTCTGGAGAGATGTTGAGCCATGCCGTCTGAACAGCCGCCTACGGTCCCCTGGTATTTATAGGAGCACGATCTTAAGTGCGAATGGACCTTTCCACCACGTCCCATAAGTGCTCTATTGGGTTCATGTCGGGCGAACTTGGTGGTCACACCATCTGTCGGAACTGTCCAGAATGTTTCTGTAACCAATTTTGTGCAACTTGGGCTCGATGACATGATGCATTGTCCGCCTGGAAAATCCCATCGTTGTTGGGATACATGAAGTTCATTTAGGGCTGTAAATCGTCACCCAGAAGAGCAACAAAGCGATTGCCTGTTAATTACGGGTTTACAAGGACCAGAGGACCCAAATTGTGCCACGTAAAGACACCCCACACATGTATGGAAAAACCACCAGCTTGCACAGTGCCTTGTTGACAGCTTGGGTCCATGGCCTCATGGGGTCTGTACCACACCCAAACCCCACCATTCGCTTGTAAGAACTGATAGCGTGACTCGTCGGACCACACGACATGTTGCGAGTCTTCCAGGGTACAATCACCGTGTTCACGAGCCCAAGTGAGGTGCTGTGTCCGATGTCGTGGTACTAACAAAGGCACTCTGGAGGATCTTATACAGTATATATATATATATCGCAGGAGATGTCAAAAATGACCCCGTATTAGCCACGTTGCCTTCCTCCCAGCCAACCCTACCAAAGCGGGGATTGACTTCGGAGTGGGTGAAACAACGGGAAGCGCCTGTGAGGCGTGAGGGAGCAATAAAAATACGAAAAAAGGAAGCAGTCCTAAAAAGAACTTCTGGAAGGAAGCGGTGAAGACATTTTTACGAATTTTCTTTATGACCTAATTAAGATATACGTACGTAGATCAGATTGTTATTCACAGTTTCCCCCACCTACTCTGATTTCAGTACCAAACTCTGCCTTATCTTGTTTCGAGACGTTACAGGTGCTAGGCAATATAACAATAGCAAAGAACTAACAAAGAATATCCCCATCTTCGCTGTCCCTGTTTTCCCTTTATCTTTTGCGTGCTCTCTCTCTCTCTCTCTCTCTCTCTCTCTCTCTCTCTCTCTCTCTCTCTCTCTCTCTCTCTCTCTCTTTATTCTATTCACTTCTCTTTCTTTTTTTACTGAACCTAAATCAATGTAATAAGTATTTTAAATCCTCCGTACTAAGTTTAATTGGTAATTTTTTCTTCAGAAAAGCTGAAAACAAAATATGCAAAATTAATCATTTACAATCTTCGCTACTTTAAACGTAAAAACTTCGTTAGGGTTTAGGTGGGGGAGGGGGGCTTCACCCCAGTCGCCCTCCGCTGGATCTGCCACTGTGGATATGTATCTGGTTACCTCCTGCACATGGATGTTATTTGAGCCAGTGTTGCTTCTCTGTTAGCATGAACAATCCTGGTCTGTCGCCGCTGGTCACGGTCATTCAGAACCCGTGGTCGGCGACTGCGCTGTCAACGGTGGGTGGTAATGCATTCCATGAGGTCTTCTCGGTACACACGTGACACCGTGGATCGAGGAATGTTGAATGTTCGTTCAACTTCGCCAACTGAATGTCCCATCCGTCTGCCTCCCACTCGCTTAAACTCCGATAATTCACGTCGGCCTGCCAGAATCCTACTGGCGGTTGTTCAGCCTGACTCACGAGATTACACCTCGCAGCTGATAAAAATCTTGGCGTGCGTCGAAACCTTTATACGACGGCAACGCCAGTTAAAAATTTACACACGGCTGTCCCATGACTTTGGGCACTTCAGTGTGTTATTTAAACTTTTGCTAGAAGCAAACATATCAGTTATCTATCCTTATTTATGCGAACACTGAATTTTTCCACTTCAGGCATCATAAAACCAGTTGCTGGGCAAAAAATGAACGAGAAAATGTTAAAATCTCTTTCTCTTTCATGCACGCGCAAGTATTTACTTTTAGTACTATTTTCCAACGCGTAGGAAGATACACTATCTACCAACAAGTAATTGGACACCCCTGAAATCGACGGTATCTGCGGTCCTGATACACGTCACGGCCACCGCCGTTGAATATATCGTGTGGGAAACAACAACGCAACCAGTCGCATGCAAGATGCCACGCAGTTCGGAGCTCTATGATTTCGAGAAAGGTGTAATCGTCGGATATCACAGAAATGGCCGATCCATACGTGACATATCCAGCGAGTTGAAGTACCCAAAATCGACAGTGGCCTACGTGATTGGCAAGTGGAAGATGAGAGGTGACTGTCGGAATGTTCCCCGACCCGGCAGACCCACAAAACTGGGAGTTAGAGACCAACGGATGCTGGCCAGAGAAATTCGGAAGAACCGCACAGAATCGATGGGCCACATCCGCGAGGAGTTTCAACAGGCATCCGGGAGTGTTCTTTCGATGAATACCATCCGTAAGGAAGCCTATCTGTTCAGTTATCATGGACGATTTGCCGCCCACAAGCCTTTGATCACCAAGTCCAATAGCGCTGCTCGGCTAACGTGGTACACAGAATGTCGACAGTGGACCGTTGAACAGTAGAAACAGGTTCTTTGGAGCGACGAATGAAGCGAATGAAGGTTCGCCATCAACCGTACGGATGGCAGGGTCTGGGTTTGGCGTCTGCCTGGAGAACGCCTCCTACCAGAATGTATTGTGCCAACTGTGAAGTTCGGAGGCGGTAGAATTATGCTATGGGGGTGTTTCTCCTGGTATGGCACGAGACCCTTGGTCACAATTCCTGGTAGACTCAACGCCGAGACCTACTGCACCATTTTGGATGACCATGCGCTTCCTACGTTGTGGCAGTTTTACGGGGTGGACCCATGTTACTTTCAGGATGACAATGCCACCTGTCATGTTGTGAGGTCCACCATGGCTTGGTATGGTGACAATGGGGTTAATCGAATGGACTGGCCTGCGCAGAGCCCGGACCTTAACCCTATCGATCACCTCTGGGACGAGTTAGAGCGTCGACTTAAGGGGTGCCCCTACCGTCCGAAATCGGTGAAGGAACTGACCTGTCTTCTCCAAGCCGAGTGGAAGAAAAGACCGCTAGCTGTCGTACAACGCCTGGCGCCTGGTTAAGAGTATGCCCCGAGAGGGTCGCAGCTGTAGTCGCCGCTCGTGGAGGCTCCACCAACTATTGAAGGTGAATGAACTTCGTTTTCCTTTGCTATCACAGGTATCCAATTACTTGTTGGTAGATAGTGTATGTGACATATTACAGAGGTGAGTAGTATAAAAGGACCGATCCGGCGCCAAGGAGCAGCTCCTTCTAAAGAAGGAGCAAGGGGCGTGGCCTGGCGCCGAAGGATGGGGACGTGGCGTGTGACCGAAGGATGTGGGGGCGTGGCAGAGGACGCTAGTGTGTTGGGTCGATGCTGCCCCCTAGCGGTGCTTCTTGGAACTTTATTATTATGTTAGATCTTTGTTTTTGAGTGATGGCAACGACCGAGTGGGGGAAAGGAAATGTGCTGCCCCTAGCGGTGCTTCTTGGAACTTTATTATTATGTTAGATCTTTGTTTTTGAGTGATGGCAACGACCGAGTCGGGGAAAGGAGATGTGCTGCCCCCTAGCGGTGCTTCTTGGAACTTTTAATGGACCTTTGAGAGATGGCAACGACCGAGTGGGAGAAAGGGGGTGGATATAGGGGATGTCAACTCGATGTGCTGCCCCCTAGCGGTGCTTTTTGGAACTTTTAATGGATCTTTGAGAGATGGCAACGACCGAGTGGGGGAAAGGGGGTGTACGTTGCCCCCTAGCAGTGCTTCTTGGAACTTTCGATGTATCTTTGAGAGATGGCAACGACCGAGTGGGGGAAAGGGGATGTGTACGTTGCCCCCCTAGCAGTGCTTTTTCGAACTTTTCTCGGGAGATTTATTGGACGTTGACAAATTTTGGGGAAGTCTTTCCAATATTTATTTATTTTTTTTATTTTCTCGGGAGATTTATTGGACTTTGTCAAATTTTTGAAGGAAGTTTTTTGTCGTTTCCAATTTTTTTTACTCGTATTTTTTTTGTCCTATTTTTTCTCTCTAATTTATTTTATTAAATTTATATTTTCAGGAATTCCCTGAGGTATTATAATTTTTATAGACATTGCAGTATTTTTTTTATTTTCTCGGGAGATTTACTGGACTTCGTCAAATTTTTGAAGGAAGTGTTTTCAATCGAAGCATTTCCTCAAATTTGTTTTATTAAATTTATATTTTCAGGAATTCCCTGAGGTGTTAGGAATTTTTTTACACGTTGCAGTATTTTTTAATTCTTATATTTTTCTTCCCCCAATTTTAATTTAGACGAGAAAAGGCTTTGTTTGAAAAAATTTCGTTCCTGTTGATTCATGTTCCGCTATCTTTTGCCCGACATATGTTTTGGGATGACTCACCATTTTCTCTTTGACTCAGAAAACTTTGTATGACACGTGTTTTGGGAAGAGTGACTATGATATGTGACGCATGTCGTGATAGCAGATATGAATGACATCAGCCAACGCCAGTTCCTCCGCGGGGTCGGCGGTTGACGTCATTTGAAATTCTGTTAGACGCCTTAAGTTCCAAGACTGATTTTTTTCAATAACTTGTTCATTTTTCAACGAATTTATTCCTTATTTTCCCCCTAATTTCCCATTTTATATTCATAATTTTTCAACGTAACGATTTTTTTATTTTCTTTGAGGAGACTTCACGCATTTTCAACGGACGTTCCAACATAAAGACATTTTCCAAAGTTTTGTGCTGCAGACATAATCTTAAAACACGATTGTTTATTAACGTATTTACGTGTTCATGACATTTTTTTAACGTTGTACCGTTTTCCACCGTACAAAGCCACAATTTTTTATGCATAGTTAAAATGTTTATTTTTTATTTCTTCATGATTATTCAGTGAAATGTACCCTTTAATGCATTATCTTAATCTTTTTTTACTAAATGCTTGCATACTCGTTAAACTTCTCGATGTACCAACATTATTTTATTTTCAAACTAACAACTACTTTTATCGAGGCTTTATTTTTTCTGTCTATGAAGAATTTTTTAGTTTATTCTCTCAAGATATGAAAATTAATTATAACGAAATCCCTTCACTTTTCTATCGCTAAGAATTTTCCTTAAAATAAGTCCTGAGCTATTGTTCGCTTTGTCTGGTTAGAGGTGATTCATCAATAGCATGTTTGTGACCGGATAAGGTTCCGTGCAGTTACTGCCTGAAGCGATGACGCATGGGTGACGGGTACGTCGTGATGTCATCCTTGTGAACTTGGAATGTCATCATACTGCTTGAAGCGATGACGCACTGTGACGGGTTTTTCGTGATGTCATCTTTGTGAACAGATGCCAAAAGAACTTCAGAAACTGTTTCAACTTCGAACCAATGGCGTTTCTTCCATTGTCGAGGGGTCAAAAAGGCATCCTGTTTGCTATAAAACTGGCGTTGTTCATTCCTCCTCCTCAGTTTTTCTGCTGCTTTGGTTTAGTACCTACGTTTAGTTTTCAACTGCGTTTAGTTATCGACTATCTTGCTGTCTGAATATTGTGGCGTGTTTTGGAATGGAATCTAAAAACATTTTTTCATCAGTTTCTGAAATCGAAGAGGTAAGCGTTCTTTTATTAGCATGCAATGTTTTTATTTATTATTAGGTCCCCAAAGTTGTTTGAATTAGAATGTTGTTAGAATTTCGTGAGAGGATTCCCTTAAGGAAAAATATACTAGTGTATTAGGAACAGTATGTGAGTTCTTTAGCGTACGATTTAAGTTAGATTTTCAGGAAGGAAAATTCCTACGTTGAGAATAAATTTTTATGAGAGCTATCGTAAAAACATGGATTCCTAAAATACTTTAAAAAAAGAACTATGCTTAAACGATTCCACTAACATGAATTTTCCTTCCTGAAAATCTAACTTAAATCGTACGCTAAAGAACTCACATACTGTTCCTAATACACTAGTATATTTTTTCCTTAAGGGAATCCTCTCACGAAATTCTAACAACATTCTAATTCAAACAACTTTGGGGACCTAACAATAAATAAAAACATTGCATGCTAATAAAAGAACGCTTACCTCTTCGATTTCAGAAACTGATGAAAAAATGTTTTTAGATTCCATTCCAAAACACGCCACAATATTCAGACAGCAAGATAGTCGATAACTAAACGCAGTTGAAAACTAAACGTAGGTACTAAACCAAAGCAGCAGAAAAACTGAGGAGGAGGAATGAACAACGCCAGTTTTATAGCAAACAGGATGCCTTTTTGACCCCTCGACAATGGAAGAAACGCCATTGGTTCGAAGTTGAAACAGTTTCTGAAATTCTTTTGGCATCTGTTCACAAAGATGACATCACGAAAAACCCGTCACCGTGCGTCATCGCTTCAAGCAGTATGATGACATTCCAAGTTCACAAGGATGACATCACGACGTACCCGTCACCCATGCGTCATCGCTTCAGGCAGTAACTGCACGGAACCTTATCCGGTCACAAGCATGCTATTGATGAATCACCTCTAACCAGACAAAGCGAACAATAGCTCAGGACTTATTTTAAGGAAAATTCTTAGCGATAGAAAAGTGAAGGGATTTCGTTATAATTAATTTTCATATCTTGAGAGAATAAACTAAAAATTCTTCATAGACAGAAAAAATAAAGCCTCGATAAAAGTAGTTGTTAGTTTGAAAATAAAATAATGTTGGTACATCGAGAAGTTTAACGAGTATGCAAGCATTTAGTAAAAAAAGATTAAGATAATGCATTAAAGGGTACATTTCACTGAATAATCATGAAGAAATAAAAAATAAACATTTTAACTTTGCATAAAAAATTGTGGCTTTGTACGGTGGAAAACGGTACAACGTTAAAAAAATGTCATGAACACGTAAATACGTTAATAAACAATCGTGTTTTAAGATTATGTCTGCAGCACAAAACTTTGGAAAATGTCTTTATGTTGGAACGTCCGTTGAAAATGCGTGAAGTCTCCTCAAAGAAAATAAAAAAATCGTTACATTGAAAAATTATGAATATAAAATGGGAAATTAGGGGGAAAATAAGGAATAAATTCGTTGCAAAATGAACAAGTTATTGAAAAAAATCAGTCTTGGAACTTAAGGCGTCTAACAGAATCTCAAATGACGTCAACCGCCGACCCCGCGGAGGAAATGGCGTTGGCTGATGTCATATCTGCTATCACGACATGCGTCACACATCATAGTCACTCTTCCCAAAACACGTGTCATACAAAGTTTTCTGAGTCAAAGAGAAAATGGTGAGTCATCCCAAAACATATGTCGGGCAAAAGATAGCGGAACATGAATCAACAGGAACGAAATTTTTTCAAACAAAGCCTTTTCTCGTCTAAATTAAAATTGATGGAAGAAAAATATAAGAATTAAAAAAATACTGCAACGTGTAAAAAAATTCCTAACACCTCAGGGAATTCCTGAAAATATAAATTTAATAAAACAAATTTGAGGAAATGCTTCGATTGAAAAAACTTCCTTCAAAAAATTTGACGAAGTCCAGTAAATCTCCCGAGAAAATAAAAAAAAAATACTGCAATGTCTATAAAAATTATAATACCTCAGGGAATTCCTGAAAATATAAATTTAATAAAATAAATTAGAGAGAAAAAATAGGACAAAAAAAAAATACGAGTAAAAAAAATTGGAAACGACAAAAAAACTTCCTTCAAAAAATTTGACAAAGTCCAGTAAATCTCCCGAGAAAATAAAAAAATAAATAAATATTGGAAAGACTTCCCCAAAATTTGTCAAAGTCCAATAAATCTCCCGAGAAAAGTTCGAAAAAGCACTGCTAGGGGGCAACGTACACATCCCCTTTCCCCCACTCGGTCGTTGCCATCTCTCAAAGATACATCGAAAGTTCCAAGAAGCACTGCTAGGGGGCAACGTACACCCCCTTTCCCCCACTCGGTCGTTGCCATCTCTCAAAGATCCATTAAAAGTTCCAAAAAGCACCGCTAGGGGGCAGCACATCGAGTTGACATCCCCCTATATCCACCCCCTTTCTCCCACTCGGTCGTTGCCATCTCTCAAAGGTCCATTAAAAGTTCCAAGAAGCACCGCTAGGGGGCAGCACATCTCCTTTCCCCGACTCGGTCGTTGCCATCACTCAAAAACAAAGATCTAACATAATAATAAAGTTCCAAGAAGCACCGCTAGGGGCAGCACATTTCCTTTCCCCCACTCGGTCGTTGCCATCACTCAAAAACAAAGATCTAACATAATAATAAAGTTCCAAGAAGCACCGCTAGGAGGCAGCATCGACCCAACACACTAGCGTCCTCTGCCACGCCCCCACATATTTCGGTCACACGCAACGCCCCCATCCTTCGGCGCCAGGCCACGCCCCTTGCTCCTTCTTTAGAAGGAGCTGCTTCTTGGCGCCGGATCGGTCCTTTTATACTACTGAGGTGAATCGCGTGTCAAGACGACAAATACGCAGCGGTACATTCCGTCCGTGTAGCTTCGTTGGGAGAACAACTTACTACGGAGTGACGGGACGTGGACGAACTTGTGTTTTCACATTGGCGCCCTAACGTGAAAATGAATCTACTGGCCATTGGGTTCTTCGAACATCGTCTGGAATTAATGGAAAATTTGAACACATCGTTTGGAATTAATGAAAAATTCCCACTGCGCTTAAAAAAAAAAAAAGTTAAGATGGAGTTATTGTGACGTATTACAGAGTTAGAGCACGTGCCAAGACGACAAATCTGCAGCTGTACATTCCGTCCGTGTAGCTTAATTAGGAGAGCAAAATAACCTCACGACAAATTCCTGTGAATTCGAGAGATCCTTGTCCTGTAGTAAGAAGCTGCCGCGGAGGATAATATATTTTTCATTTCTTCGCCTTTCATACTTTCCCATACTGAAGGTCTTCTTCCAACACTTTTGTTTAGCCAATTGAGGCTATACGTTTTCCTGATCTCTTTCCAAATGTTCCTGTCTTGGGCTTGCCTATTCCACAGCTGTCCTGCAGTTTTGTTTATATCATCCATCCATCTTCTCTCTGGTCTCCAACCCGTTTTACAGCCAACTGAGCCTATAAGTTTCTCTGATCTCTTTCCAAATGTTGCAGTCTTGTGCTTGTCTATTCCACAGCTTTCCTGTGGTTTTGTTTATATCATCCATCCATCTTCCCTCTGGTCTCCAACCCTTTTTATAGCCAATTGAGGCTATATAGGTTTCCCTCATCTCCTTCCAAATGTTTTTCTTCTCAATTGAGACTCCCCTCATCTCTTTCCAAATGTTTCTTCTTCTTCTTCTCAATTGAGGCTGTAGCTTTCCCTTATCTCTTTCCAAATGTGTCTTCTTCTTCTTCTCAATTGAGGCTATAGGTTTCCCTCATCTCTTTCCAAATGTTCCAGTCTTGGGCTTGTCTATTCCACAGCTTTCCTACAGTTTTGTTTATATCATCCATCCATCTTTCCTCTGGTCTCCAACCCTTTTTATAACCAGTTGAGGCTATAAGTTTCTTCATCTCTTTCCAAATGTGTCTTCTTCTTCTTCTTCTCAATTGAGGGTATAGGTTTCCCTCATCTCTTTCCAAATGTTTCTTCTTCTTCTTCTTCTCAATTGAGGCTGTAGGTTTCCCTCATCTCTTTTCAAATGTTTCTTCTTCTTCTTCATCTTCTTCTTCTTCTTTTCAATTGAGGCTGCAGGTTTCCCTCATGTCTTTCCAAATGTTCCTGTTTTGGGTTAGACTATTCCGCAGCTTTCCTACAGTTTAGTTTACATCATCCATCAACCTTCCTTCTGGTCACCAACCCTTTTTATAGGCAATTGAGGCTACAGGATTCCCTCATCTCCTTTCAAATGTTTCTTCTTCTTCTTCTCAATTGAGGCTAGGGTTTACCTCATCTCTTTACAAATGTTTCTTCTTCTCAATTGAAGCTGTAGGCTTCCTCATCTCTTTCCGAATGTTTCTTCTTCTTCTTCTTCTTCTTCTTCTTCTTCTTCTTCTTCTTCTTCTTCTTCTTCTTCTTCTTCTTCTTCTCAATTCAGGCTGTAGGTTTCCCTCATCTCTTTCCAAATGTGTCTTCTTCTTCTTCTCAATTGAGGCTATAGGCTTCCCTGATCTCTTTCCAAATGTTCCTGTCTTGTGCTTCTCTATTTCACAGCTTTCCTGCAGTTTTGTATATGTCATTCATCCATCTTACCTCTGGTCTCAACCCTTTTATAGCCAATTGAGGCTACAGGTTTCCCTCATCTCCTTCGAAATGTTTCTTCTTCTTAATTGAGGTTGTAGGTTTCCCACATCTCTTTCCAAATGTTTCTTCTTCTTCTTCTTCATCTCAATTGAGGCTGTAGGTTTTCCTCATCCCTTTTCAAATGTTTCTTCTTCTCAATTGAGGCTATAGGTTTCCCTCATGTCTTTCCAAATGTTCCTGTCTTGGGCTTGTCTATTCCGCAGCTTTCCTACAGTTTTTTTTACATCATCCATCCGCCTTCCCGCTGGTCTTCCCACTCTTCTATTTCCTTTGCATGGCCTCCATTTTACTACTATTTCAGACCATCTATTATTTTTCTTTCTAGCTATATGGCCAGCCCATTTTCATTTTAAATTGAGTATCTTTTCATCTATGTCTAAAAATTTTGTTCTCGATCTTATTTATATCTGTATTCTTTACATTATCTTGAAGTCTTATACAGTATTTAGTAGATATCACTCCATTTTACGTTGTGTTTTTTGCAATTTGTCTAAAATGCCTTTCTTGATAGGCCAGGTTTCAGCGCCATATGTAATAATGGGTATTATACATTGATTGAAAAGTTTTGCTCTGTTTTCCGGTTTATTTTACTACATAGAATCTTCTTCAAACTTCACAAAAGCTGTCCACCACATTTTTATTCTTCTGTCAATTTCTTCCATAATTTCCTGTTTGTGGTATTTAGTTTTCCTTGGTATATGTATTCTTCCACACATTCAGTTTCTCCGACAGTTTCTTCTAT
This sequence comes from Macrothele yani, assembly GCA_039090855.1. Lineage (NCBI taxonomy): Eukaryota > Metazoa > Arthropoda > Arachnida > Araneae > Macrothelidae > Macrothele > Macrothele yani. The sequence goes on along the minus strand of CM076999.1, from coordinate 7,409,431 downwards.
AATTCCCTGTTTCGTTGTGGTAATTAGTGTTCCTAGGTATATGTATTCTTCCACACGTTCAATTTCTCTGTCTGTTTCTTCTATAATTCCCTGTTTCTTTGTGGTAATTAGTTTACCTAAGTATATGTATTCTTCCACACATTCCATTTCTCTCTCAGTGTCTTCCATAATTCCCTGTTTCTTTGTGGTAATTAATTTTCCTAGGTATATGTATTCTTCTACACATTCTATTTCTCTGTCAGTTTCTTCCATAATTCCCTGTTTCGTTGTGGTAATTAGTGTTCCTAGGTATATGTATTCTTCCACACGTTCAATTTCTCTGTCTGTTTCTTCTATAATTCCCTGTTTCTTTGTGGTAATTAGTTTTCCTAGGTATATGTATTCTTCCACACATTCTATTTCTCTGTCAGTTTCTTCTATAATTCCCTGTTTCTTTGTGGTAATTAGTTTTCCTAGGTATATGTGGTCATCCGCACATTCAATTTCTCTGTTAGTTTCTTCTGTAATTCCCTGTTTCTTTGTGGTAATTAGTTTTCCTAGGTATATGTATTCTTCCACGTATTCAATTTCTCTCTCAGTGTCTTCCATAATTCCTTGTTTCTTTGTGGTAGTTAATTTTCCTAGGTATATGTATTCTTCCACACATTCCATTTCTCTGTCAGTTTCTTCTATAATTACCTGTTTCTTTGTGGTAATTAGTTTTCCTAAGTATATGTATTCTTCTACACATTCCATTTCTCTGTCAGTTTCTTCTATAATTCCCTGTTTCTTTGTGGTAATTAGCTTTCCTAGGTATATGTATTCTTCCACACATTCTGTTTCTCTGTCAGTTTCTTCTATAATTCCCTGTTTCTTTGTGGTAATTAGTGTTCCTAGGTATATGTATTCTTCCACACATTCCATTTCTCTGTCAGTTTCTTCTATAATTCCCTGTTTCTTTGTGGTAATTAATTTTCCTAGGTATATGTATTCTTCTACACATTCTATTTCTCTGTCAGTTTCTTCCATAATTCCCTGTTTCGTTGTGGTAATTAGTTTTCCTAGGTATATGTATTCTTCCACACATTCTATTTCTCTGTCAGTTTCTTCTATAATTCCCTGTTTCTTTGTGGTAATTAGTGTTCCTAGGTATATGTATTCTTCCACACGTTCAATTTCCCTGTCTGTATCTTCTATAATTCCCTGTTTCTTTGTGGTAATTAGTTTCCCTAGGTATATGTATTCTTCCATACATTCTAATTCTCTGTCAGTTTCTTATATAATTCCCTGTTTCTTTGTGGTAATTAGTTTCCCTAGGTATATGTATTCTTCCACACATTCTATTTCTCTGTCAGTTTCTTCTATAATTCCCTGTTTTTTTGTGGTAATTAGTTTTCCTAGGTATATGTATTCTTCCACACATTCAATTTCTTTATCATTTCACTAAGAAAAAAAGATTTGTTTGAAATAACAAAATACAGTAGTTTTGTTGAGCTGTTTTGTCGATTTATTTCGTTGCTTTAGCCAAACTCCATCGGAATTGTTTTGTTGGCAACACAAAATTATTTCGTTGGCTATATTTTGTTAATTTAACTAAACGTTTTATCACGATAATAATTCATATTGTTGGATCAAACAAATTCCCAAAAATCGACCTTGGCATTTTGTTAAATGAACAAAACGTTTTGTGATGATAACAATAAATTTTGTTGAATCAACAATAATTTTCAGCAAAATACATTTGTACATTCAACAAACATTTTTGTTGACTGTATATCGACAAAAATGTTTTGTTGATTCAACAATTTTTTTGCTGAATTAACAAAACGTTTTTCGCAGTGCGGCTTCTGATCATTCGTCCGAGATGGGTGCGGGTTCGAATCCCGGTGAGGCGTGGATGTTGTGTTTGTCTTACGGAACTAACTCTTTCCCTTTCCTGGAACCAGTGTCCCTAAATTAGGGACGGGCAACTGCTTATAGCCCACTGAGTCGCTCATGGTTGTCATTAAACACTCAGTAAAAAAAAAAACATCTTGGAAGTTTTTAAACAGCAGCTTAGCATCTCACAGGCACTTCCCAAATGACGAACAGAGTTTTACCATTCTGCACGTTTGAGCGTCCACCTGTAATGACTAGCATGATCGACCGGAAATCGTGAGGTACGGGTTCGATTCCCGCTCCAGGACGATAGGTGGTTACATGGAATACAGTGAAAATATGCCAATAATAGCATTACAATGCCTACCATGTATTTATGAAGAATTATTTCTTCGGGGAAATTCGTTTCCCAATTGCATATGCGTCACTCTCTCTCTCTTTGCCTTTTTTTTTTTTTTTTTTTTGTAATGTCTCTCTATTCTAAAAAAAAGTAACTGCCGCTGTTTTAGAAATTTCGCGACACTCTTGCTTTCCTAGCTCGCAGCGTAAAACGTATTGAACACAAAAATACGAAATTAACATCGTTTGTAGAGAATTGTTTTGAGAACACGCTGAAATAAACCGTTTTTCGACTCTGCCGATACTTCAAGAGCTATTGTATTTCAAAATTAAGGTAAGCAAAAAAGTGCTATCAGGTCGCGTTCCGGACACACTAACAGCAACAGAACCACGAAATTTTGTAGGCATGTAGTGCCATGACCGAATATTTGCACCTCGTCGCCCTGTTTTTGAATCTCCATTTAGTTTACGAGAAATTAAATATCTAAATTTAGCAAAATTCTCAATTTCGCGGTGGGATCCATTGAAAAAAACCCGGATATATGGCAAACTATACATCATAACGCTTTGCAATTTTTACAGCATAAACTTACAACTATCGCCCCTTTTTTTACAAAAAAAATTAAGAAAAATTCATTTTCTGATTTTTAAGCATTTTTTAAACACACAAAGGAAAGAAACGGCTCGTCTTCATAAGGTCTTTATTGCTCAAAATGTTGGGAAAAGAACCCCGAACAAAATATATACAAGTACAAAATAAATATAGTAACAAGAAATGGGAGAGAACAAGGTGATCGCCAGCAATAAAAAACAAATAAATACAATATAAATGGTGTGAAAAAGCGGGCGCTCGCAGGCTGCCCAGTTTAACAGTAGTAAAAAATATCAGTCAATGAGTCCATTGGTGACAATAGAAATAAAATGTGTCTGTGAGTTCACCGAAAAAAAAAAAAACAGACGGTAAAGCAGTAAGAGTTCAAAGGTAAACAATTTCAAAACAAAACGCGAATTCAGTAGTAAAAGTAAGTCTCGCACTTGGGCAGAAAAGTAGACACAGAACATTAATGAAGAACACTGATGATGGAATAAAACACAGTAGTGGAGAGCCGAAAGTTAAGCCAGCAGTTCCACGACATTTTCGATGACTTGGAACCAAGGCTGATGTGGTGACCATATAGACATGAAGTTTGGAACAGTGTTATTGGCTTGTGCAATGTCAAATTCGAGTTGTAGTCTGGTTGTAACGGAGTGACGATATCTGCGGCAGAGGAAACGACGAGCTGTGTGATAACGGCGGAGGGAAGGTTGATCGACGCTGAGATGATAGTATAGATAGATTGTATACTTCGCTTGTAGAATTAGGAAGGAGCATACATGATTATGCGTGGGAGCCGACGGAAAGTGGTGACGTAACACAAGATAATGTGACATGGTGTGAAGGTGAGCACAAACTTTTTGAAGGAGAGAGAACATCAGAGAGAACAAGGGCTGTAACATCAGACACAAGAAGTATGCATGATGAACATCTCCGAGGGTTGAACAAAAAAAACAAAGAGGGGAAGTCAGATGACGGAAACGGTGAAGAGTTCGAGGAGTCAGTAGGCGGCGATGAAGATGTAACCAATGAATGTCACAAGCTTTTGGAGAGGCGAGAGAAGTATGAGAGTCTGTCCAGGTGGCTGGCAAATCTGAAGATGGGACATTAGGAATAGGCATTGGTTCAAGAAAATGTGTTAAAAAATGCTGATAAAGAAGCTTGACAGTAACCTGATGAGGAAGGAAAGGAACATCATTGAGATACACAAGAAAAGGAAGGCTATGAGGCGCTGAGGGTTGCGAGATAAGTCCATGTTGATCTGCGAGGAGAGGATAGAGTCGACGAATACTGACTTGAAGTAATCGAAGCTGAGAACGATGAATGGGCGAATCCGAAAGAGGAGGAGTGATCTGGGAGAGCGATTTCCAGCGAAGGTTGGAATCCACGAGTTGAGAGACTCGCACCACGCCACTGGTGAACCAGGTGGAGAAGTGCAAATATGAAGAAGCAGTGGAACGGATAGCAGAAGAAAAGAAGAGAGGTTCCGCAAGGAGATCGTTAGTAGAGGCAGGGGGAAGGCGAATAGGATATAAGGAACGCCAGAGGGTAAGAGCGGATCTGTAAAACTCAGGGAAATGGCTCGGAACGAGAGGAAAGAGGTCCATGCGGAGAAAAGTTGAGACAGTGAGGTGGGGACTACGGGGAAAGAGAAGCGTGTCGACAATGGTTTGAGAAGAAGAAGGTTGGAGAAAGAAATTCCGAAGGAAATTTTGAAGGTGGAAAGCTTTGAACTTCAGAGAGATATCGGAGAGAGAGAGACCACCAAAAGAAATAGGAAGAACGAGAGTGGAGTGCTGCACCCAATGAATGACATTCCAGACGAAATTAGTGAAGGTACGTTGAAGTTCGCGAAGCAAAAACTGCGGAGGAAGGTGCGCAATCCAAACATGAAAAAAAGATGGTTGGAGAAAGGTGTTGAGGAGGTAGGCACGGCTGAGGAACGACAGAAAAGGCTTGAGACGGTAAAAAGGTGCTAGGCGGCGATTGACCCTTTGAACCAGGGGAGTCCAGGTAGCAGCGGCGACCGCAGAGGGTCTCCAATGTAGACTCCGAGGAATTTGGCAACACTTGAAGACCAGCGGGCACCCCATGGGCGGTCAGCGCGGATCGTCCACGACCCAGCCCATAATCCAGAGCATTTATCCATGTTGAGTGAAGAACCAGAAATCGCAGCATATTCAAGATAGGTATTTCGAAGAGTTCCGAATGCTCCCTCAGAACGGATGAAGATTGTTAAGTCATCTGCGTATGCCGAAAGAACTGTGTGGTGGTGACGGGTGCACGCAACTCCTCGCGGAACTGAGGAAAACAAACGAGAACGGAGACAAATCAAAAGCGGTTCAAAAGAGAGAGCAAAGAGTTGACCCGACAGGGGGCAGCCCTGCCGGATCCCACTAGCGAAAGGAATAGCAGAGGTGAGAAATGCTGAAGTACGAACACGAAAGAAGGAGTGAGAGTAAAGATTGGAAAGCGCCAAACGGAAGGAGGAAGGAAAACCAAACTGGCGAAGAACAGTGAAGAGATATGAGTGGTTAATTGAATCAAAAGCTTGACGCTGGTCGATATTGAAAATTGCGAGAGGTTCAGAGAGTCGAGAAGCAAGAGAGTATAAGTTACGAATGACAGAGATGTTAGAAGCGATTGAGCGAGAAGGAACAGTGTAGGTCTGATCAGGATGGATGATGTGCGAAAGAACTGGATTAAGGCGAAGAGCAAGAACTTTGGCAAAGATTTTGTAATCGGTATTTAGAATGGAAATAGGCCGCCAGTTTGTCAAGAGTCCAAGTTTGCCAGATTTTGGAATAAGGCGAAGTAGAGCAAAGGAAAAAGCTGATGAAGAAAAGGAAGACGAAGAAAAAACGAAGTTAAAGCAGGCAACAAGAAGAGGAAGAAGAGTTGGAAGAAAAGCCTTATAAAAGGAAAGAGGAAGACCGTCTTCACCTGGTGAGGAACGATCATTAAGACTGAAAACAGAAGAACGAATTTCGGCTGGTGAGATTGGAGCACTGAGCGAAGAAAAGAAACATTGAGGGACTTGAGGAAGACCGTGAAGAAGTGGAGAGGAATCAGCTGGAGGCATCTGAGTAGGTTGAAAACGACCAGAAAAGTATGAATGGGTATGTTGGCAGATGAGGGAGGGGTCTGCCGTGGTAGATCCATCCGGAAGGGAAAGATAAGCGATGGTATTGTATTTAGTTCGATGTTCTTCAAGATGACGAAGACTCTGAAGGGGATCATCATGAAAGTGAAGAAGGGTGAACTTCAAGCGAGTCAGAGCAGATTTAGCCGATGATTGGAGGCGATGATGAAGTCGGGCTTGCAGGATTTCAAAGTTAGGATCGGTGTGCGAGGTAGACTGAAGAGAACGGCGGATTGAATCTATGTCCATAAGACGATTGGTGCGAACAGAAAAACAAAAGCGTTTAGCAAACGCAGAAATGGAATGCTTGGTGGAGAGCCACAGAGCTGCCGGGTCAACAGTGGAGGAAAGTTGATTGACTGATTGCGCAATAATGGAATTGACATGAGAAATAAAAGTTGGATCTTGCAGGCAGAAATCATCAAGGGTCCAAACCATTGGGTGAGGGACACCAGTGGAAGGAAGATGAAATTGAAGAACGACTGGACGATGGTCGGAGGAAACAGCTGGAGCATGTGAAACAGAAACAAGGGAAGAACGCAAAAAACTGGAAACATAAAATCGGTCCAAACGTGCAGCAGCGTTGGAGGATCCTGCAGGAGGAAACCAAGTGAAATCACGGGTCACAGGATGGAGAAGGCGAAATGCATCTTGGAGATCAAAATTAAAGACCAGTTGAGTGAGTTGCGAAACCAGAGAAGAGCGGAAATCTTGAGACCCATCACGATCGTAAAGAGGTTGCAGCGTACAGTTAAAGTCACCAGCCATAATCACAATTTCAGAAGACGGAATCTCAGCGAGAATTGTAGTAACATGAAGAAAGAGGGATGTAGCTTCTGAATCACTACGAGGAACGTGCAAATTTAACAAATGAAAACGGGTAGAAAGGAAGCGAAAAGAAAGGTATTGAAAAATCCCGAGCAGGCTCTGTGACTCAACAACGTCAGACAGAAACGGAAGAAAACGATTATGAATGCCAATTGCGGTGCCGGACCCCAAATGGGCACGGAAATTGTGAAAAAAGACAAAAGGCCAGCGTCGCCAGCGGGAAATGTCTGTCAAAGGAGAACAGTTTGTTTCCTGCAGGAGAATGATGTTAGCTTTAAGATAACGAATATCTTCGAAGACAAGAGCATTAGTTGCCGACGCAGCAAAGCTTCGGCAGTTGAAACTAACACAAATCAGTTGGGATATCATGAACAGGCTGTAGATGGTTTTCGAGTTCAGCTGAGAGCTTCTTCAACAGGTATGAAAGACGCCGCTGAAACTGGGCAGCATCAGGAGGAAGAGTAATATTTCTCAAAAATTCATCAAGTAATTGAAGTTGTTGAAGCATTTCAGGTAACCTATTTAACTTGGATTGAATACACGGGATTGTTAGCAATTTACGTTTTTTAGGGTGTTGAATTAGTTCAAGAAGTTCGGTGTACGTGAGCGGTTGCACTGGAACAGAACAGTCTTTGAAAAGAGTTGAAAGTTTGGTTATGGTGGGAAAAGAAGAATCATCTTCAACATCCGAAGCAACCGATGCTGATTCACTTAAATCAGCAGCAACATCCATATCATCTTCAGTAGGGAGGCATGCGAATCTGTTTGTTGTACGAAGTGGAGAAGAAAAATTCTCCACGCCAGGTGAGGTTCCAGAGGAAGTGGCAGAAGATTTGGTCCGAGAACGCCTTGAGCGTCGCGAACGCTTTGGAGAAGACTCCGCAGAATTTGGGCGTTTCCCGGACGTTTTGGGTCCAGAGGAGCCCTCAGAAGAAGGAAGAGGTGGAAATGAGATGTCATCAATGACAGCAGATTTGAACAGTTCAGAAGCAGACGTTTGAATTTGCGAAACAGGCTGTAAAACGGGTGCCAATTTTTTGCACGGTGGGGCGCTTGAGTGCTGGGCAATGAAGACGCAGAAGTTTTGAAAGAAAGCAGCTGTTCGGAATTGAATGGTAAAGACGGTTCAGTGTTTGGCAATAACTGCGTAGTTGGTTTGAAAGAAAGCGCCTTCTCGGAGTTGAATGGTAATGGCAGTTCTGAAACAGGCAAAGACAACGAAATATCTGCAGTCATGGAAGGAGCAATCAGCAGAGATGGTGACGTGGTTGATATAGGAGCAACAGTTTGTTCAGTAGTAAGGGAGGAAGAAGTGGAAGATGGAGGTGCATCGGGAACCTTCGTCGAAGGGACAGCACCAGGTGCAGGTGTGCGGTGAGGGCACTCAGAAACCAGGTGTCCCTCAGCTCGGCACCGGAAGCACTGGACACCAGCAAATAAGTTGAAAACGTATGTTCGTGTGTCCGTAACAAGTTGCAGAGTTGTGGGGCGGTAAGAAATGGCTTGGTCAGTGGGGAAAATAACACGATATTGGCGACGACCCCCTTGCACAAAGTTGAAAGGAGAGTCTCTGGCAGCAGCTGGAAGAAATTTTGTCTCTCCCACTACTCGACCAAGAGTGCCGAGTGCAGCAACAAGTAAGTTGTCAGGAATAGCAGTAGGCACAGGAGATAATGTCACTGTGACCGGGCGCTGTGCAGAAGCAACAGGTTGCAAGTGAAAGGAGCCAATATCAATGCCTGTAGCAAGAACGGTGTCGGTGGCTTTTTGGTGAACAAAATGAACGACAACACCCCCTCCAATGCGAATAATTGAAACGATGCTTTCCTTGGGAACAACTTTAACCAAGGCCTCCAAATAGAGGGGGAGGGGGTGTCACGAAGAGACGGAAAATACACACTTAATAACAAAGCTGAAGAAAGTTCTTTACCTGCTGGTGAGTCGTCAGAAATCCGAATCTTGAGAACTTTATCTTCTCTAGAAAATTCTGGTTGCATAGAAAGAGGTGCATGAGATTGGTTTGGGCGAGCAGTCGCAGCATACGAACGTGGAGGAGTAGCAGCCATGGCAGCAGAACGTGACTCGGCACCCAGGATATGCAAATTAGGACGAAGAACATTCGATGCAGAAACATTAGGACGAAGCACATTAGAAGCAGAAACACAATTAGAAGAAGACAAATCCACACTTGAAGAGGTCAAAGTTGTCTCACTTAGCGGTCGATGTAGCCAACGAAAATCCAGCGGAGATAAAATCAGCAGACGGAACTTGGGAAGCAGCCATCATGGCCGCTAAGCCGAACAACACAACACTGTCTGCTGCAACTGCGTCACACAGAAGAAACACAAAATAACGTAACAGAAGGCACACACACTCACTTCAAGTGAGGCAAAACGGTGAATCCACAACGCAGTCAACACGAACCACTAACGCAGACGATAAATTCACAGGAAAAAAACATTTTTTTTACAGACGCAAGGAAAGAAACGAACGGCTCGTCTTCATAAGGTATTTATTGCTCAAAATGTTAGTTATAAAAAACGCCTCCACAAAATATGAACAAGTACAGAATACAAAACAGTAACAAGATGTGGGAGAGAACAAGGTATACGCAAGCATTTAAAAAAACAATAACAACAGTGTAAAGGGTGTGAAAAAGAGGGCGCTGAGAGGCTGCCCAGTTGAAAAGCAGTAAAAATAAGTCTATTAGTCCGTTGATAACAATAGTATTAAACTGTGTCTAAGAGTTCGCCGAAAACTAAACAAAAACAGACGGTAAAGCAGTACAAGTTCAAAGGTAAACAATTTCAAAACAAAACGTTTATTCAGAAGACAAAAAAAAAACTCAGTCAGTTGGGAAATGATGAACAGGCTGTTGATTGTTTTCGAGTTCAGCTGTGAGCAACTTCAGCATGTACCACAGACGATGCTGAAGCTGGGCATCTTCAGGGGGAACGGAAACGTTAATCAAAAATTCATCAAGCAATTGCAGTTGTTGAAGCATTTCAGGTAACCAATTTAACTTAGATTGAATACACGGGATTGTTAGAAATTTGTCAATCCTAGGGCGTTGAATTAGTTCAAGAAGTTCAGTAAATGTGAGCGGTTGCATTGGAACAGAACAGTCTTTGAACAGAGCGGAAAGTTTGGGAATGGTGGGAAGAGAAGAATCATCTCCAACAACATCCGAAGCAATCGATGCTGATTCACTTAAATTAGCAGCAACATCCATATCATCATCAGTAGGGAGGCAAGCGAAACTGTTTGTTGTACGAAGTTGAGAAGAAAAATTTTCTACGCCAGGTGAGGTTCCAGAGGAAGTGGCAGAAGATTTGGTCCGAAAACGCCTAGTGCGACGCGAAGGCCTAGGAGAAGACTCGGCAGAATTTGGACGTTTCCCGGCAGTTTTGGGTCCAGAGGAGCCCACCGAAGTAGGAAGAGGTGGAAATGACATGTCAACAATGAGAGCAGATTTGAACAGTTCAGAAGCAGGTGTTTGCACTTGCGAAACAGGCTGTGAAACGGGAGGCAATTTGTTGCTTGGTGGTGGCGCGTGAGAGCTGGGCAATGATGACGCAGTAGTTTCGGAAGAAAGCGGCTGCTCGGAGTTGAATGGAAATGGCAGTTCAGTGTTTGGCAATAACTGCGTAGTTGTTTTGAAAGAAAGCGCCTGCTCGGAGTTGTATGGTAATGGCTGTTTAGTGCTTGGCAATAACTGTGTAGGAGTTTTGAAAGACAGCGGCTGCTCGGAGTTGAATGGCAGTGGCGGAACTGAAACAGGTGAAGACAACGAAATATCTGCAGTCATTGAAGGAGCAAGTAGCAGAGATGGTGACGTGGTTGACATTGGGGAAACAGTTTGTTCAGTAGTAAGGGCGGAGGAAGTGTATGATGGAGGTGTGTCACGAACCTTCAACGAAGGGACAGCACCTTGCGCAAGTATGCGCTGAGGGCACTCATAAGCCAGGTGTCCCTCAGCTCTACACCGGAAACACTGGACACCAGCAAATAAGTTGAAAACGTATGTTCGTGTGTCCGTAACAAGTTGCAGAGATGTGGGGCGGTTAGAAATGGCTTGGTCAGTGGGGAAAATAACACGATATTGGCGACGTCCTCCTTGCACAAATTTGAATGGAGAGTCTCTGGCAGCAGCTGGGAGAAATTTAGTCTCTCCCACTACTCGACCAAGAGTGCCGAGTGCAGCAACAAGTAAGTTGTCAGGAATAGCAGTAGGCACAGGAGATAATGTCACTGTGACCGGGCGCTGTGCAGAAGCAACAGGTTGCAAGTGAAAAGAGCCAATATCAATGCCTGTGGCAAGAACGGTGTCGGTGGCTTTTTGTTGAACAAAATGAACGACAACACCCTCCAATGCGAATAATTGAAACGATGCTTTCCTTGGGAACAACTTTAACCAAGGCCTCCAAATAGAGGGGGAGGGGGTGTCACGAAGAGACGGAAAATACACACTTAATAACAAAGCTGAGGAAAGTTCTTTACCTGCTGGTGAGTCGTCAGAAATCCGAATCTTGAGAACTTTATCTTCTCTAGAAAATTGTGGTTGCATTGAAAGAGGTGCATGAGATTGGTTTGGACGAGCAGTCGCAGCATACGAGCGTGGAGGAGTAGCAGCCGTGGCAGCAGAACGTGACTCGGCATCCAGGATATGCAAATTAGGACGAAGAACATTCGATGCAGAAACATTAGGACGAAGCACATTAGAAGCAGAAACACAATTAGAAGTAGACAAATCCACATTTGAAGAGGTCATAGTTGTCTCACAAGCGGTCGATGTAGCCAAAGAAAATCCAGCGGAGATAAAATCAGCAGACGGAACTTGCATTTGTACTTGGGAAGCAGCCATCATGGCCGCTAAGCCGAACAACACAACACTGTGTGCTGCAACTGCGTCACACAGAAGAAACACAAAATAACGAAACAGAAGGCACACACACTCACTGCAAGTGAGGCAAAACGGTGAATACACAACACAGTCAACACGAACCACTAACGCAGACGATAAATTCACAGGAAAAAAACATTTTTTTTTACAGACGCAAAGGAAAGAAACGAACGGCTTGTCGGTCTTCACGATAACCACAGAAGAACGTTTCGGTCCTGTGACCTGCTGGCCAAGGTGACGCAGAGAATTTGTTATGCATATGCTTTGTTGGTAAAGCTATCTCAGTTGTTTAAGGCAGACGTCAACTAATTTTGCTTTCTATACTTCGAATGCAAAAACTTTTGTACACATTTTCTTCACAATGAATGCGCTTCCAAGAATGAAAATTTGAACACCGATTAAAACAGCTTCATCTTATAACTTGGAATACTTAATATTTTCTAAAACATAACCATAATTATGAAATCCAACATTTGTTTGTCTATTGACATTTGTTGTCTATTTGTTTGTCAAAGTACAGGTCGCGCCATCTTTTTTTCTGGTTCCAACACCACCAAAGGAGAAGTTATAGATTTTTAATACAGTTATGGTTTTGTTTTAGAAAATATTAAGTATTCCAAGTTACAATATGAAGTTATTGTAATCGATGTTTAAATTTTCATCCTTGGGAACACAATAATTATGAAAGAAATGTGTACAAAAGTTTTTCCGTTGGAAGTATAGGAAGCAAAATTACTTGACGTTAACCTTAATGTTTTAGCATAACGGTTTACGGAAATGCTTTTTGTACCGCTTTTGTTTTCCTTAGTGGTAAATTTAGTATGTGCTATAAGTTCAAACGGCAAAAGTCCGACCTTCCAAAAATTAACGACAGTAAATAATCTCTGAAACTTCGGAATAACAAGCCTTATTTGCTTAGACATGCAATAAAAATTGAAATTTATATGAATTTTCCAGTTTTTATTTCATGTGATATACTCGGAGATCGGGCTGTAGGGCCTGAGCCCTGCTCTGGAAACGAGCGTAGCGAGCCTAGAGGCGCAGCCCCTAGTTCTTTAAAATTTTCCGTTCCTCCGAGAAACGCATGACAAAATAAGTGAGAGTATTTATGCTTATAATTATCGCAATGCACTGAGAAAAACGTTTTGTTAATTCAGCAAAAAATTGTTGAATCAACCAAATATTTTTGTCGATATGCAGTCAATGAATTAACAAAAGCATTTTGCTGAAAATTATTGTTGATTCTACAAAATTTATTGTTATCATGACAAAACGTTTTGTTCATTTAACAAAATGCTTAGGACGATTTTTGGGAATTTGTTTGTTCCAACAATATGTATTGTTATCGTGTTAAAACGTTTTGTTGCTGTAACCAAACATATTGTTATCGTGACACAGTAATTTCTCGCTCCAACAAAATTCAGAATTATGTAGCTGGGCCACTTTGTCCCTAAACTTTTTTGCCGATGGCAACACTTTGCCGGTGCAGTAATTTCAGGCTGTGTCCTTCACCCTGGATGTCCTCCATTTCCCCCCCGCCATATTTATTTTCTAGTGGTGTTTAAATGGAATTAGGCGGCGTTGCGTCACGAGGAATTTTTTCCAGAGCGAGCGAAAAACCTCTGACCGAGCGGATTCGAACCCAAGACCTGCAGATTAGGAACTAAGCGTGCTAACTACTCAGCTACACCTGTTCTTACCCGTAAGTTCTTATCTACGAATTCAGCATTAGATGGTCGGTTTATTACCTTCTGGAATGTTCACGGACGATTTAAGTAGTACCTAATATAACGATGTATTGACACTATTTTGGTGCATGTGTAACATGTTTCTAAATCCAATTTCTTTTTAAATGTTTTCCTGAGCTTTTTGATGTGACAAATTATTAACATTTTTGGTTAAACAAAGAAAAATCGTAATATTTTTCTTAACGTTCTATATGTTCCAGGGTACTATCACCATACAATCTTTGGTTGCCGCACGAATTTTGAAACACACTATATATATATCCTATACATGAAATCAAGCTCTATACACAAATCACAACGCTTATCATTACCTCATGTGCAAGTTTTTATTTGCCATCAGGAACCGATCGCAAATAAAAATTCGCAGTCAGCCATAATTCAAAACGTAATCTTAAGCACAAAACGAGATTCTTCTGGTCAGTGGTAGTCTGGTAGTGCCCGTATGTAGTAGCTAGTAATCACGTGATCTTTGGCGTAAGATCGATGCCACCTACACGTAGTTGAATTAACAAAATACTAGACAAAACCCGTCCGAATCGACGGTAATTTTTTTTTTTTTTTTTTTGAAAATAATAAACTCATATGAAACAACAAATGTAAACTTAGCGGTGTCCGGTGACTTTTGTCAATATAGTGTATATATGTTTTTTTTTCTTAATATTATATATTATAAAATCAATTTAGAAGTGTAACATGGTCAAATGTAACTCCATAACGAAAAATAAATGCCGCCCCGATGGCGCAGTGGTCTAAGCGATGGCCTCTGATCATTCGTCCGAACAGGGTCCGGGTTCCAATCCCGGTGAGGCATGGATGTTCTGTTTGTCTTACGGCACTGGCTCTCTCCCTTCCCTGGAACCAGTGACCCTAAATTAGAGACGGGCGACTGCTTATAGCCCATTGAGTTGCTCACGGTGGTCGTTAAACCTCCAATCAAAAAAAAAAAATTAAATTAAATACAAAAGTGATTTTCATAAACCACGGAAAATAAAAGTTCAAAGCATTTACAACGTCCATTTTCCAGGGGGGGTGAGGGGTGCATGCCTTTCAGGGGCTGAGCCCCACCTGGCTGCAGCCCTGCGTCTCATGCGTTATTCGGGACTCGAACCCCCTCTCGGAAGAGCAGTCAGAAGCTAATGTTTATGCCACTGCGTCACCGGGACGTGTGGCCCTAAATTAGGGACAGGTGATCCTCTTAGATGGTCACATAGCCGTGTGACGTTGAAACGAAACGAAACAAAACAAAATTTCCACACGATCTGCATATCTGCATACAGTAGTACAGAATTCCATCTCCTCAAAATACTCAGTGAAGTTTTTACATCCACTAATTCCAGCATTAAGATCTTCGGCAAATATATATATAAAAAAAAAAAAAATGTTTCAGGTGCCTCTTTGTAACTTTTAACTTCCTTTTTGTTTTTCTCTTCTGATGCATAAAATCTCTATCATCCGAAGTAATTTTATCCCCATTTTCGTGGTGACGGTTATATCAAAAATCCATTTATGTTCTTTCACATGTTTTATGTATCAAAATGGCAACACCTCGTGATGTTCGCTTTGCTCTGTTAACTCTACCCTACATGTAAATACATTCTCTTAAATCAATTCTCTTTCTCTCCTTTTAGTTACTGGTGGGAACATCTGTTCCCGTGCCCATACTTTTTACATTTCCTGGTGTAAATTCTCGTCCTTACAGTTTCTTTCTTTCTTTCTTTTTTTGTAAGTGTTTATTCCTATTCGTAATCTCTTTATCGTCCTGGTTTATATTTTGAAAGTTTGAAAAAAATAACTTTTTTCGAACGGAACCTGAAGACTCGTGTATAAAGCACTGGTTCTTAAATTTTTAAGCTAAAAGAGTTCTGAAGGATATGTCCAAAAGATAATACACTGCTAGACAATTGCTAAGGACGGATCATAAACGCCTATACAGCGCATAAAAAAGTAAGTGTGGTTGGATGCCAAGTGAAATAAAATAATGTCAGAATGCCAGGACATTACAAGAAAGACAATTTATTGTGCTCTGAAATACAGAAGGCTTTGAAACGTGTTCAAGAGACAAGCAGGCCATTTTGTGCAGAATACGTAAACGTGAAAAAAATGCAATTACCGTCCGCAGGCGTTCCGGCGTAAGATGTCAATACGGGATATGGCCACCATGGAGGGCGATGCAAGATTCCACACGTCGTGTCATGCTTTGCACAACATTATCAAGCAGCTGTTGGGGTAATTTATCCCATTCCTCTGTCAGTGCACGGATGAGGGTGTCCTTGTTTATTGGAGGGCATAGGCGATTAGCAAGACTCCTCCCCAAAGCATCCCACACATTTTCAATGGGATTCAGATCTGGAGAACGTGCTGGCCATACGAGGCGTTGAATATCCTCGCTCTCAAGACACTCCTGGACAGCGACTGTTCGATGACATGTTGCGTTGTCGTCCATGAAAATGAATCTATCACCGACAGCACCACACAACATGCGAACATGAAGTAGCAGAACATCATTAATGTATCGTTGGCCAGTCATAGTCGCAGTTGGAAGCACACATAGAGGGACGTACGGCCATTGATCATGATGCCAGCCCATACCATGACACTACATGTCGGATATCGGTCCCTTTCCTGTATGTTTGCTGGACAATATGTAGTACCACTATCACGCCAGATCAGTCGTCGTCGACAATCAGACGATAGACTGTATCTACTATCATCTGAGAAGAGGACAGCAGACCAGTCGTTACCAGTCCAATTGCGATGTTGATGGCACCATTGCAAACGAGCGGTACGGTGACGTCTGTACAATGGGATGCACACAACAGGACGGCGGGCGTATAGTCCTCCTTCATGCAAACGTCTGGCGACAGTTTTTCGGGAGATCCGCTTGCCAGTAACAGCCATAAACTGATTTGCTACCTCACTAGCTGTGCTGCGCCGGTGTCTTTTTGTTGATAGCACTATGTACCGATCTTCTGCAGGTGTCGTACTGCGAACACGACCTCCCCCGTGACGTTTGCTACACTTTCCATTTGTTTGAAATGATTTCCAAAGCCTTGAAACAACACTGTGGCTGACGTCGAACTCCCTGGCAACATCTGTTATTTTTCGCCCTTCTTCAATCTTGCCAATAATACGGTCACGCGTAAAATCTTCTAGGTGATGTCGGGAAGACATACTGAAAATTGCAAGTTCGTCAATTGATTCTTTCCCTTTCAACTTTGCGTTTGAACAACAACGGTCAATACGCGTCAAATCCTTTATATCTCTTATCAGCGCAATGATGTCACGAACAAGTTCGGCAATCCAAAATTTGCATACGCACAACACGTCTTACTGTATCCCACACTTATGCTAATTTCCACATTTTCCTGCCTTCCATTTTATGGTTGCTATCGTTGCTATTATCATCCGTCCTTAGCAATTGTCCGGCAGTGTAATACACCCTAATAACTGAAAAGACAAAAAAGTTGTTAGGGACGCAAAAGTGCATGCTAGTGGTACAGTCTTCCAGATCTCTGTGCAATTGCTGGCATAGGCAGATGACTTTCATCCGATTGTTACATTTTGCCCAGCATTGGAAGTGACATTAACAATATTGGAACATGCTAGTAAGAAAATGGGATTAGTAGATAATGAATCTAAGACCGAATACCCACACAGCACAGAATACTTCGTATATGTTACAAGTACGTAGCACTGAAACATTGAGACTTTTCAGATACGTTGCGCAATGTAACAGTAATGGTTCAGAAACCTTACGATAACGTCAAAATGTCCTCAAACGTTACATAACTTTGAAACTTTGAAGCATAACCGATAAGTTACAGTGAAAGGTCTTTGTAAGTGCAACATACCAACTTCATGTTACTTTTATGTATTTGAAAGATATTTGTGACGTCATCATATTATTACTGTTACGTATTTACTACGTTGAACATTATAGTTTTAATAATTTTTGTAAAATCACAATAAAACATATTACACTCGACAGCTGTTTCAAAAGCAACAACTGTCGTATTACGAGTTGTTTACGCTTTCACAGGTTCAACGCAGTCGGCTGTACACTGGGAAGGGAACAGTGGCGGCGTTTATACACTGCTGGCCACCCAAAATGCAACACCAAGAAGGACACGAGAGAGCAAAGCCAGATTTACTGGACACATAACAACAGATACAAAGATGAAACGATTGAGCTTACAGGCCCGTGCGACTTGCGGAACACGCAGACATCAATAGTTCGTGTGGCCCCCATGGCTGGCAATAACGGCTGCTACACGCCGCGGCATCGAACGAAAGGGGCTTTGGATGTGGGCTTGGGGTTGGTCGGTCCAGGCTGCTTTCACACGTTGCCACAGTTCATCAGGCGTAGCCGATGGGGGTGCTTGCCGGGCCACTCGGTTGCCGATCAGCAACCAGACGTGTTCGATGGGCGACATATCGGGAGAACAGGCGGGCCACAGCAGCAGTGACACCTGGTGGGCCGTGAAGAATTGTTGCACGATGCGTGCCACGTGCGGGCGCGCATTGTCCTGTTGAAACGTGGCCGCTGGCAGGTCCTACAGGTAAGAGAGGACTACAGACTCCAAAACGTCTGAGATGTTGCGGTGGATGTTGAGTGTACCGGCGATGCATACCAGAGGGTTGCGGGTGTCATATCCAATTGCGCCTCAAACCATAACGCCAGGCGACGGGCCGGTATGGCGATGCATATTGCAAGCGTCATACAGTTTCTCGCCGCGGTGCCGCCACACGCGTATCCGACCATCGTGGTGTTGCAGGCAGAAGCGGGATTCGTTGGAGAAGACAATGTCGTGCCATTCCGTAGTCCAGGTACGACGTTCAACGGCCCACTGCCGCCGCACTCGCCGGTGGTGTAAAGTCAATGGTAATCGGAGCAATGGGCGCCGTGCGACAAGCCCCATACACCTGCAGACGACGTTGAACGGTACGTGCTGATACAGGTTGTTGCACAACACACTCTAGTTCCTGCGCTAACGTTCGTGATGTGGCAGTGCGAGCCGTCAATGCCTGCCGCACTACATGCCGGTCCTCTAGTTCGGTGGTGTGCCGTGGCTGCGGAAATCACTCACGTCGGTCCGTCCGCCCCTCCTACACCATCCGAATCCATATTCGCCTCACTGTGACTGGATGTCATCCCACACGGGCGCCGATGTCTCGGTACGATAAACCGCTGTCGCGATAAGCCACTATTCGTCCCCTGTCGAACTCCGAAACATGCTGGAATGACTGCCGTTTTCTGCGACGAGGCATCAGGAAGCTTCCCACGCACAGGTCCGGAAGCACAACACACTTCCACTACTTACACCTGTCCTTCTGTGTACCCTTTTTATAGTGTTTCTCGGTGTCTGCCGGGCACACGTGATTTGCATATGCCCTGCAATGCTAATCGTTTGCATATCCTCTCGCGGGCGACGCATGCTGCGAATTTCAGGCCACTCGGATGCTTCCTTCTTGGTGTTGCATTTTGGGTGGCCAGCAGTGTATATTGATAACAAAAGAAATAAAAATCGGTTCCAAATGAGGGTGTCGAATATCTATTATACATGTGGAACTATATTTTAGCGAAAAAAAAAAAGAAAGAAAATCAAATTCGTCGTTTCTCTAAATACCTATCATTATGAAATTTCTCAGCTTCAAGTAAAAAACAAAAACATGCTGGTATAGTATACTAATACAACAACACAGCCATCTACTTAGATTTTATAAAACGCTTTTTAGAATTTAAAAATTACAATAATCAAAACAATTACTTACTTCCAGATGATCTTGAACCAAAAAAAAAAAAAAAGGATGAAATATTAAATCAACTAACTAGCTAACTCGAGTACGACAGTATCACCAAAGAATATACCAGTAGCACGCGGAAATACGACTACGAGAGTGCTTCGGTGAAATGGCATAAATGCGCATGCGCATCCACGCCGTTGCCAAACCAGAAATCTTAAATATAGCCGGAATGTAACATCAAGGTAGCAATTATGTACAATGGAAACTATAGTATCGGTGAATGCTATTTTTAACGCTACCGTAATGTTCCAAAATAGATGTTGCTGAAACGTAATTGTAAGATATCTCTGAAAGTGTAACGAAAATGAAAGATAGTAACATTATTGATACATATCTGAAACGTTTTGTGCTGTATGGGTATATGGCTGCAGGCAAAACCTTCTAATCCAGTCTGCCTTCTTACCATCATGCTGGGTGGTCACTCATTTCACAGGGCTGACAGCTTTAAATACCTGGGTTCTACGGTAACTTGCATCAATGATGTCTCTATGGAAATAAAAATCCGTCTCATGGCTGCAAATAGAGCATTCCATGTCCTCGGAAAACTATTGAAATCTACAAAACTTAATAAGACCTGTTCTTACATATGCCTCAGAAACTTCGGCACTAACTATTAACAAGAAAGATGACATCGAATTTTCGGGTGTAATAAGCACGTCTTTTGAATCCGTTCTGACGCAAATTAAATTTATCAAAGCTATTCAGAGTCAATGGAACCGGTATGGAAAACAATAAATCAGACGAAAGAAAGAAGATTTTTAATCGGGTTTTTATTCCCTCAGATATTGCTGTAAACGGAATCGTGAGCTTACGAACTCTTAGAAACAGAGATATCAACAAAAATAAGATGTGACTTTACGTCCCCTGGTGGGAAAACTATGCATTATTTTAGGAAGAAAGTATTCTCAAAAGGTTTATCCATTTAAGCGGTATCGGTCTAAGAAAAAAAAAATTAGTCGAGTTTTCAGAAGCCCAGATTTTGCAACAAATACTTCAGAAGCAGAAATTAACACTTATGACCCCTGGTGGCTAAACCATTCTTTACCAAACATTAGAAATTATGTGGAAAATATTTTCCATGAGGTCTTGTATACGATACAGGAAGAATTTTTCAAATCAGAGCTTTAGGAGCAGAAATAACGCAAAAAATGCAATTTACCTTTGTGCCCCTAGCGGAAAGTCTATGATTTACTTGAAAATTTTGAATTTATAGGGAAAAAATTTCACATCGGAAACACTATCCAACAAAGAAGGATTTTTACAAATCGTATTCTTAGTGGTAGAGATATTGACAGAAATAAGATATATATCTACGCCCCCTGGCGTAGAAACGATGCATTTTTTCAAGAAGAAAATTTCCCTAAGAGGTTTGTCTACATGAGTATTATCGGTCAACAAACGACTTTTTTTTCAATCGAAATTTTAGAAGCTCATATTTTGCTGTAAATACAACAGAAGCGGAAATTAAGATTTACGCCCCCTGGTGGCCAAACTATTTTTTACAAAAATTAGAAATTATGTGCAAACGATTTCCCACCAGGAGCTGTATCCGGTGCAGAAAGAATTTTTCAAATCGAAGATTTAGAAGCAAAGATATAGGGGGAAACGGAACTTACCGCTACGCCCCTAGCGGAAAATCTATGAATTACTTGAAAATTTTGAAATTATATGAAAAACATGTCACACGGAAAACACTATCCAACAAAGAAGGAATTTTTCAAATCGGACTACTAGAAGTAGAGATATTGACAAAAATAAGATGTATATCTACGCCCCCTGGCGGAGAAACTGTGAAATATTTTAAGAAGAAAATATTCCGAAATGGTTTATGGATGTGAGTGGCATCAGTCCACGAAAGAATTTTTTCAATCGATATTTTAGAAGCTCCGATTTTATGGCAAATACATCAGAAGCTAACACTTACGCCCCCTGGTGGCCAAAGTATTCTTTACCAAAAATTTGAAATCATATGCAAAAGATTTTCCATCAAGAGATGTATCCGCTGAAGAAAAAAATCAAATCGGAGTTTTAGAAGAAGAGTTATCGGGGAAAATGTAATTTACTTTTACGCCCCATAGCGGAAAATCTATGCGTAATTTGAAAAAGTAACTATATCTAAAATACTCTTCGACATAAATGGAATCGAAAGATAATTTTTTTCCCAATCGGATGTTTAGAAGCAAATATGTGGAATAAAACGTATTTTTGAATTCGACATCATCTGCATTTACGCCCTCTAGCGGCGAAATTGTACAGCGTAAAAAAAAAAAACGAAATAAAGGATCATCATTTGCATATTTCAAACTTCCCAATGCAAAAAGAATTTTTCAAATCGGACTAATAGTTGCAGAGATAGAGTTGGTTAAATGCGGACGGACAAACCGATAACAGAAGCACGATCTTTTTACAAAAGACGTGCTAAAAATAAACGAATGTTGGATACATTTGAAAGAAAAATTCTCAGTTGGCCCAATATGCAACGGTGGACTCTCGCGGAAAGGCTACAATAAAGAATTACACTTCATTTATAGAGATCCTACTGTTACTAACATGATTAGGTCATCAAGATTGAGATGATCTGGCCATGTATTGCGATTGGAGGAAAATAAAGCAACTAAAAAAGTATTGTTTGAATATCCTGAAAGGCACAGAAAAGGAGAACGACAAAAGACCAGGTGGATAGATGGAGTAGTGGAAGACACAAAAAGCCTGGGCTGCCAGAACTGGGAAATAATGGCCCAAAAAAGAGAACAACGGCAAAAACTTATTGAGGAGGCTAAGGTTTACACCGAACTATAGAGCCAAGAAGAAGAAGACGAACTGAAAAGAGAATAAAGCCTCATAAATCCGCAACTGGTGTACTGATAAAGAATATTTCAATTCGCCGAGCTTTCGCTTGCCGACAGGAGACTTTTCGAAGCCCTGCGCGGGCTGAGCCGGGCCTGCCTGTAATTTAAAACTTACGGATCGGGCCGGACCTACAATTTCGTAGACGTGCTTGGACGGGCCTGCACTTGCATGTGTACTGTGTAGTGAGGTTGTTGATAAATTTAGGTCATTTTGTTTTTGAAGTCTCTGTCTTTCCCTTCCCACGATCATAGTTCTTGTTTCTCGCAATCATTCTTATCTCCCGCCTTGTGCTATTTTTTATTTATTTATTTATTTACTTACTTACTTATTTTGTGCGAGTCTTTTCGCCTCTGATCTTTGGCAATCGCACTCCCCTTTGAATCCATATTCCATTTATTTCGGAAGTTTACACCAGAAAAACACTTGCTCCGTACGATGATTTGCATTTACAGAAATTAGGAATCAATTAAAGCTTCAATATGCGCTAGTAAACTATTCTTAGGCTCTGTCTTTACAATTTTGATTTGCTACTTGCTTTGTTTTAAATATGGATGAATATTGGGTTGGATAAATTAGAGGTTCGAGGAGCAAAACAATCGGAAAATTGTGTTACATTTGGATTTTGGGAGTTATATCCTAAACCTGAAGAATTAAAATCAAAGACGTCGGGCCAACAGAACGGAATCATATTCTGCGTACGAGAGTTTGTTGTATTAACTATTAAGCATTAAGCATGTTATTGTGTGTGCGTGTGTGTAACTGAGCATCAACTTATATTATGTTCTGGGCAAGTGTCAAAGAATTCAGTACTTGACTCGTATATAAACAGTGATCTGACCTTACGAAAGGGTTCGATTATGAAATGACGATAATTTACTTAAGTTCACCGAATACTATTTATTGCATTTCCCGTATTTCTGGTTACTGGTGGGTTAGTTAACTTACTTATGCCCTCTTTTTACACGAGTTTCGAGTTAGTCCAAAAAGTTACAGTACAAATACCGTCTGTGTTAAAGCAAGTGACAGTTACGTAAATCGAACTTATGACGGACCTGAATGGCCGGGCCCTGAAAAAAAAACACCGGGCCGGGTCGGGCTTGACATTAATTGGGTGGGAACGAGTTGGGCCTGGCATTAATTGGGTGTGAACGGGCCGGGTCGGGCCTGGCATTAACTTGGTGGGGCTCGGGCCGGGATCGGGCCTAAAAATATTGCTCCTACAGGGCTCTAATAAACAGTAACACCCTTGGGGTTTAAAATTTAAATCTCGAGGACAGAATAAGGTTTGAAATCACATATAAATACGGAGTAATTCGTTTGGTGAGCGATGTCTTAAAAATGCTGTGGTACGGCTTTTTTTTTTTTTTGTCTTTGTTTTTTTTTTGATTGGAGGTTTAACGACCACCATGAGCAACTCAATGGGCTATAAGCAGTTGCCCGTCACTTATTTAGAGCCACTGGCTCCAGGGAAGGGAGAAAGCCAGTGTGGTAAGACAAACACGACATACATGCCTCACCGAGATTTGAACCGGACCCTTTTTTGTGTGTGTGTGTGATTGGAGGTTTAACGACCACCTTAAGCATCTCAATGGGCTATAAACAGTCAGCCTTCCCTAATTTAGAGCCACTGGTTCCAGGGAATGGACAGAGCCAGTGCCGTAAGACAAACACAACATTCATGCCTCACCGGCATTCGAACCGGACCCTTTGTGTGTGTGTGTTTGTGTGTGTGTGTGTGTAAGTGTGTGAGTGATTGATTGGAGGTTTAACGACCACCATAAGCATCTCAATGGGCTATAAGCAGTCGCCCGTCCCTAATTTAGAGCCGATGGTTCCAGGGAAGAGAGAGAGCCAGTGCCGTAAGACAAAAACAACATCCATGCCTCACGGGATTCGAACCGGACGCCCTATTTTTGTGATTGGAGGTTTAACGACCACCATGAGCAACTCAATGGGCTATAAGCAGTCGCCCGTCCCTAATTTAGAGCCACTGATTCCAGGGAAGAGAGAGATCCAGTGCTGTAAGAAAAACACAACATCCATGCCTCACCGGGATTTGAACCGGACCCCCCCCCCTTTTTTTATTGGAGGTTTAGCGACCACCGTGAGCAACTCAATGGGCTATAAGCAGTCATCCGTCCCTAACTTAGAGCCACTGGTTCCAGGGAAGGGTAGTGAGACAGTGCCGTAAGACAAACACAACATCCATGCCTCACTGGGATTCGAACAGGGCAACTTTTGGACGAATGATCAGAGACCATCGCTTAGACCACGCGCCACCGGTGCGGCATGGCTTTCTGAGAGATATTAGTCAGTATTTGGCAGATATTGCCTTTATGGGTGGCAGTTTGTCTAGGCCTCTACATGACCCCCTATGTGGACACGACAGAGTTCATAGCGGGCGCTCAGTTCGTGCCGCGTGTTTTCTAACATCTGAGGATTAGTTTGTGCGAACGCTGCTGAAATTTTTATCTTCAAGACATCCAGGCTTTGAGGTCGTTGTGTGTAGAACATGTTCTTAACAAACCCCCACACGAAGAAATCGGGGGCCAACGAGAGGCTCTCAAGGTCCAAGCGATGACTTCTGACCATTTTTCCGTAATGGGGGTCTGGGTTCGAATCCCGGTAAATCATGGGTGTTGTGGTTTTTTTTTTTTGTATTGGTGGTTTAACGACCACCGTGAGCAACTCAGTGGGCTATAAGCTGTCACCCGTCCCTAATTTAGGGCCACTGGTTCTAGGGAAGGGATAGAGCCAGGGCCGTAAGACAAACACAACATACATGACTCACCGGGCGGAATTCGAACCCGGACCAATCTTGGACGAATGGTCAGAAGCCATCGCTTAGACCACTGCGCCACGGGGGCGGTGTGTTGTGTTTGTCTTATGGCACTGGCTTTCTTCCTTCCATGGAGTCAGTGGCCCTAATTTAGGGACGGGCGACTGTTTATAGCCTATTGAGTTCCTCACGGTGGTCTTTAAACTCCCAATTAAAAATAAAAAGTAAAAAATCAGGGGGAGTGAGATCTACTAGCGTCTCATTGTATAATAGCGTGCCATCCAAACTTAACCTCATTGGAAGAAGTAAATCCCAATCCCTCCAATCGGCGTTGTCCTCTATAGAATACAATACGAATCGCTAATGTTGTCGACGGAATCCCGAATCTTTGGGACACGTGTGCTTCTGGATAATCATCGCGGTAAGTTCTCCAGATCTTGTTTCCAGATAAAAGCGGTGAGATAAAGCTGTAAGTTATCGACAATCTCTTGTGAAGTGCAATGGAAAAGTCACGTTTGTCTCAAGCTTCTGAGAAATGCTTTCTAAAATGTTTTATGGATCTTCAGAAATAAAGGTGTTTAGGAGAATATTGCACAAGCAGTGCTCTGAACAGAAGAAAATTGCTCCTGTTCCCAGCAAACACACCACGTTTGTTCTGCTTCTTAAGGCACTTTGGAAATTGACTTTACAGGGAAATTATGTAAATCTCAAGCATAATTTCTATCCCAATTTCTGATAACTGAAGCTCTAAGAAGGAACACGTGTTAACATATAGATAGCGAAAAGTCAATACAGACGCTTTATTTTTATTCCTATCCGAGTGAAAGTTTTATTTCTATTTCTGGTTACTAAAGCTCTAAGAATGAACATCTGTTAAAGTATAAGAAGAGAAAAGTCAATACAAACCGCTGTTTTTATTTCTATCTGAGTGACCATTTTATTTTTATTTCTAGCTACTAAAATTCTAAGAATGAACACGTGCTAACATATAGGTAGTGAAAAGTCAATGCAGACCGTTTTATTTTTTACTTCTATTCGGGTGACTAAATCTCTAAGCTCGTACACGTCTTAACATAGGTAGCGAGTGCGATGGATTTCATCGATAACATTACCGATTCGGGATTAAATCGAGAACATTAGCGATTTCTTATGGTATTCTAGAGGATTAGGATAGCATTAGGAAGCAGCCAATCAAGTAGAAGAATGTCTCTGATTGGCTGTAGCAACTGATACGCAGCTAAAGTTAATTCCAATGTGTTTGTCCAATCCCATATATCATGTCATATCTTTAGAACAGAAGTAGTTGCAAGAAAAACTAAGACATCATTGAAATCTCCATTAAATTTTACATCTAATAACATACACGGTCGAATAACATTGGCCGCCCCGGTGGCGCAGTGGTCTAAGCGATGGCCTCTGATCATTCGTCCGTAAGGGGTCCGGGTTCGAATCCCGGTGAGGCATGGATGTTGTGTTTGTCTTACGGCACTGGCTCTCTCCCTTCCTTCCCTGGAACCAGTGACCCTAAATTAGGGACGGGCGACTGCTTATAGCCCATTGAGTTGCTCACGGTAGTCGTTAAACCTCTAATAAAAAAAGAAGAAGTCTTCATCGTGCTCTTCCTACCACTCTCGGACATTTCTAGCTGTGTGACACGTCGCATGCTCGTTCTGGAAGATCTCATCAGCCCCAGGGAAGACAATCAGTATATGTGGGTGTACGTGGTCTGCAAGGATGGGTTCATAACGAATTCGATCCATAGTGCCTTCCACAGGTATGAGTGGACCCAGGGAATACCACGGAAACATTTTCTATACCATAACGCTGCCCCCACTAGCTTGTGTTCTTCCAGCAGTGGTTGAAGAATGTTTATTCTCCGATGTTTCTCACCTTATATCCCGACGTCTATCCATTCGATGAAGCAGAAAACGTGACTCAGCGGAGAAGATACTGCCGTGAGAAGATACTTCCGGTACTGCCGTGCAAATGTAAGCCTTTTTTGCCGATGCACCTTCGTTAGCATAGGTGCAGCGACCATACGTCTGCATCAGAGCACCATACGCAGCAGGGCTTGCTGAATTGTCGATTTAGACACACTTCCGGTAGACCCCTGGTTCATTCAGCGAGTGAGTTGCTCCACTGTAGCGGGTCGATCTGCCCTCACGCAACTTCGAAGCTGACGTTCACCTCTCACATCAATAGCACGTGGTGCTCTGCAATTTCCACATCGCTTATTCACAATGGTGCCATTTCTCCAATCACGTTGCACTTTAACCACAGCAGCACGCGAACAGTTCACAAACTTTGCTGTTTCAGGAATACTGCTACCCTTGGTCCGAAAGCGGATAATCATCCTTTTTTGTAAATCTGATAAATCGATCCTTTGATCCATGACTGCAACGAGTGATATGTTTTCAGAATGCCTACAGCACACCTCTCCAAGCCAGCTCACGACACGTGCCTTCTTTCATTGCCTGCGCGCCATTGACATCAAAAGTAGGAGGTGATCACAATAATGTTACTCGACTGTGGATAAACGATGAAATATCTATGAAAATTAGGGCTACACTTTAGACTTCGGCCCCCGTCGTCTGCTTCAGCTATCGCGCCAATGGAATGCCGGGAGAAACGTTTCCCGATAGGTGGCGCCGCAGCTGCGTCGGCGTTTTCTCCCGCGCTGTGTGTGTTACGTAATCCCTGTTTGCTGAGAGCGCAAGTCGTAAATCCCGTTTACTTACTTCTGTTTGCGCTGTTCTGAATATGTTTGTCAGTAAACCTCTCCCTCAATTTCGTCGATCCGACTACTGGGGCGCATACGCAAGGTGTTGAGAGCAATTGGCGGCCCCTCAAACGCACACTATCTAATGGAATTCACAAAGACCACTTGGCAGACCACATTCTGGAATATTTATTCCGACGAAATTGTCGTTTTTCCTCTGAACACTGTTTTGAGGTGATGATTGCTATCATCAAACAGTTCTTCCCTAGTACGTAATGTTTTCCACTTAAATATTCGTACTAGATAGACAGGTTCTGAATGAAGAGGAAACACTTCTTTTCCGTCGTTATAAATATTTAACAACACCTGAACTACTCACATCCCATAAAGGCATTACAAAATAAACCCCTTCCTTGGTTAAAAGAAGAGTTAAACTTAAAAATTCATGGTTTTTGCAGATGATGCAATGCTTTTGCACACCAGTGTATCTTCTGAGAGAAAGCATTACTAGAGGGGAATACCGTTGCCATGAAAGGACGTACCTGGTTTGCAATTATGTTTAGATAGGTAGTAGACGTCATAGTTTCCTGCACACGAATGAGTGGCTTCAGGGATTCTCAACAGAACATCGTTTACTTCAGCCATCGGCTTGGTTTCGTCCTCGATGTATCCTGGGGCCAACAATTCCCCAGGGAAAATGCCACACCCGTTCACAGCCGTCCACATGGTGCAACAAAAAACGAGAGTCATCGGACCAGACGACATTCTTCCAATAATTCAAAGTCCAGTTTTGATGGTCACGTGCCCATTGTAGACGTTTTCGACGGTTTACAGATGTTAGCATGGGAACTCGGGGCGGTCTGTGGCTAAGCAACCAGCTTTTCAGTAGGGTTCAATGCGCTGTGTGTTGTGATACATTACTCTCGTCAATAGTATTAATACTACTGGCGAGTTGCGCCCTACTGTTGGTTCGTACCACGACGCGGAATTGCCTTCTCTCAGATCTAGCATCAATCACCCGTGGTCAGCCCAGACCTTACCGGTGGTTCTTGGGGTTTTCCCTCCTCAGATCACTTTGTGAAAGCACTAACCACGGCAGGTCGTGAACACCCCATAAAAAATGTCGACTCAGAAATGATATCACCCAGTCGTCTGTCCATTACGACTTGGCCTTTGTCAAATTCGCTTGAAGACCGCTGTCTTTCCCTCCTGAAGACACTGATTAACATAACTCAGTATCAGGTGTTATTTATACCGTTTTATGACCTTCACATGCGCCATTGTTTCCTGCACTTGCTTCGATTTACCGAGAGACGCTGGTCATAATGTTTTAGCTCTTCTGTGTATATTAATCAATAAGTTTTGGCTCTTCTGCATATATTATTGATCGGTGAGCTTTGGTTCTTCGGAGTATATTAATCGGTGAGTTTTGGCTCTCCTGTGTATTTTGATCTATGAGTTTGGCTATTCTGTGTGTATTAATCGATGGGTTTTGGATCTCCTGTGCAATCGATGCGTTTTGGCTCTTCTGTGTATATTAATCGGTGAGTTTTGGCTCTTCTGTTTATATTAATCTTTGGCTCATCTGTGTATATTAATCTTTGGTTCACTTGTGTATTTTAATCGGTGAATTTTGGCTCTTCTTTGTATATTAATCGATGAGTATTGGCTCCCTTGTGTATGTTAATCGGTGAGTTTTGGCTCTTCTGTGTATATTAATCCATGAGTTTTGGCTCTTCTGTGTATATTAATCGATGTCATTTGGCTCTTCTGTGCAATCGATGAGCTTTGACTCTTCTGTGTATATTAATCGGTGAGCTTTGGCTCTTCTCTTTATATTAATCGGTGAACTTCGGCTCTTCTCTTTATAATAATCGGTGAGCTTTGGCTCTTCTCTTCATATTAATATTTGGCTCATTTCTGTATATTAATAGATGAGTTTGGCTCTTCTGTATATATTAATCGATGAGTTTGGCTCTTCTGTGTATATTAATAGATGAGTTTTGACTCCTCTGTGTATATTATTCGATGATTTTGGCTCTTCTGTTTATATTAATCGATGAGTTTGACTCTTCTGTGTATATTAATCGATTAGTTTGGCTCTTCTGTGTATATTAATCGATTAGTTTGGCTCTTCTGTGTATATTAATCGATTAGTTTGGCTCTTCTGTGTATATTAATCGATGAATTTGGCTCTTCTGTGTATATTAATCGATGAGTTTTGGCTCGTCTGTGTATACTAATCGATGAGTTTTGGCTCTTCGGTACATATTAATCGATGAGGTTTGGCTCTGCTATGTATATCAATGGGTTAGTGTTGGGTGTTCTGTGTATAGTAATTGGTGAGTTTTGTTAGAAAAGTATTATTATTATTATTATTATTATGTTTTGCAGAAAAGTCGAATGCTCCGCTGATATGGTTTATAAAATTTTGCCCTACAATGAAACTGCTTCCGTGGGAACGTGCCATTGTTCCTCTATACATAAATATTAAGCGTTGCTTCTTTACTGTATCTTTAGGAAAGCCATTTCAGCGTTTCCGTTTGCATCGAAACATTACAATATGCATTATCTCACTAAATCATGGAAGCAATGTTGGTTTACTCAGGTTAAGCTATAATATAAAAGGAACAGGAGTTCCTCTTCAGATCTATCTTCACGAGTAAAAGCAGTGTTCTTATAGAAAGACTATTGTCGGTGTCAACTTGCTCGAAACAGCAGAAACGGATAATTCCGTGAACTTCTTTGCATGACAATATTAACAAGAGCTGTGGCACATTTCAACTATTTGGACACAGGTTTCGGTCCACAACGCTCAGAGTTGTCGACCTTCATCTGGCGAAGGTGCAAGTCACGGATTACGGTTTTAGAACCGAATAAGTCTTTATCACATACGCCAAAAGAATATATTAGCATGTTAATGAAAATCGAATAACAGCATCCGCGCTCTTTATACGCGCATGAGTTCTGGATAGCCAGTTTAGTTAAACTGCTGATAGAAATCGTCAGGAATGACGCTTCAAGCACCTTCCAAGCCGCCTTCTCCTAGAGATCCCCACGGGCTTGGACGGACATTTTTTAAACCAGTTAATGGGTAAATTCCGTGATCTGGCCTGGCCGGGCATTTTTGAATCAGTTAAGGGGTGAATTCCGGGATCGGGCCTGGTTGGTCATTTTTTACATCAATTAAAGAGTAAATTCCGTCCTCGGGCCTTACCAGGCATTTCTTAAATCAGTTTAAGGGTAAATTGCGTGCTTGTGCCTGGCCGGGCATTTTTTAAAGCAGTTAAGTGGTAAATTCTGGGCTCGGGCCGGGCCTGTACTTGGAAGGCTTAAAATTTTTCTCCTGGATCAAAGAAAAAAATTTGCCTTACAAAACGAAGGCTAATTTGTCAAATAATTACTGTAGATGGCGAAGTTTACTGAGTGAAACGAAAGATCCCGTTCTCCACCGGATGCGTTGATTAATTACCGCTGGGCCGGGGCCGTGCGATGAAAGCCTCAAATGGAACGGCTTATTTCTTTGATACTTAACCGGAGTTAATACTGGGAGAAGTGTGCGATTGACATTCAACCGCAGGCGATCGAATGTCAATCGCATGCTTCTCCCATAGACTTTACATGGGAAATTTACCGCCCCACAACACCCCAATCTCATTTTTCTCTTCGACTGGCATATCCACATGGTAAGACCTTTATTTTGATACCTCAACCATATCATTACCTTCAGCCGTTCTCTCAAAATAGGACTCACAGTAAAAAACCTTATAGAATTAATATATAGATTATATATATACAATGTATATATACACTGAAGAGCAATTTAATTAGAGATACCTGTCTAAAAACGTGTAGCACCACCTTTCGCCGTGATGACGGCGGCGATTCGTCTCAGCATGGACTCGACAAGACACCGGAAGCGTTGGGAAGCCATACGGATCCACTACCCCTTAACAAGCTTCCACAGTTCACGAAGATTTGATGGACGAGGGTCAGAGCCTCGAACATCTCTCTCGATGGCATCCCAGATGTGCTGGATGGGATTGAGGTCAGGTGACCTAGCTGGCCAAGGAAGAAAGGTAACGTCGGTGGAGAGTTCATCCAACGATTCAGATACAATTCGGGAGAGATGGCACGGTGCATTGTCTTGTTGCAGGATGAGGTACCCAGTGGGATGTTGAAGACGCACAAACGGGAGCAAATGGTCGTCCAGGATATCTCGGTAACGTTGACCTGTGAGGAACGATGTCACACGTATCAGGGGTCCCATTTCAGTCCACGTAAACAGTCCCCAGACGAGAATGCCACACCCACCAGCTTGAAGAGTACCTTGTTGGCAAGAAGGATCCATCGCTTCATGTAGTTTGCGCCGTACTCGTATCCTGCCATCCGCATGCACCAACGTGAATCTAAACTCATCAGTCCAGGCAATATTTCCCCACATGTCTAGGGTCCAGTAATGATGTTCCCGCACCCATGCTAATCTTTGCACCCTGTGATGTGCGGTCAGCAGCGGTACCCTGGTGTGACGATGGCTTCTGTACCCCATAGCGAGGAGATGGTTCTGGATGGTGTGGCTGCTTACACGTTTTTGTGCACCAGCGTTGAATTGCCGAGTGATTTTTTTCACGGTGGCCCGTCTATCCGCTGTTACAATGCGAACTAGCCGACGATGACCACGCTGATCCACACGCTGTTGTCCACGGCAGTTGGCCCTTGCAGGGATGGTTTTACCGGATTCGATATACTCACGGTTCACCTGTGACACAGTGGCTCGTGAAAATCCCAGTGCCTACACGACTTCCGAGATAGAGTGATCCATTCGTCGGGCTCCGCCAATTTGCTAACGATCAAATGCGCTTAGATCCTTCGTCTTACCCATACTGCGTCCGACTCTTACTGATACCCGTCGCATCACTCCTTATATTGTCGGATCGCTGCATACGTCATGTCGTTTCCTTTTACAGGGTCGCCCACAGCACAGCATTTGCATAACGCCAGCTGTTTCAAATTCAATTGCTTTTCAGTATATATGTCTGTGTGCGATTACAGAGATTACAGCAGCCGAGTTAAACTATTTACAAGTACATTAGAGCACGAATAGCGGCAGTTCCTCCGTTCCATCTTGAGTACATCGACCAACTCATTCAATGAAGAAATCTGTATTGGTCTAGACCTCACCCATCGTTCAAGTTCATCCCATAGGTGTTCAGTGGGATTGAGGTCCGGACTCTGAACAAGCCAGTCCATCCGCGAGTTCTCATTTTCCTTTTACCACTCCATCATAGCCCTGGAAATATGACGAGTGGCATTGTCGTCCTGGAAGAAACAATCGTCATGTTCCTCGAACTGTCACAACGTTGGGGGCATTGAGTTTCCAGGATATCTCTATACAGCCACAGGTTGCCATGAACAATAACCAGTAATATATTCCAGGATATCTCTATACATTTATGTTGCCATGAATGACCAGTGGACCAACAGCGTACCAGCTGAAACAGCCTCATACCATATAGCTCCACAGCCCCATACCATATAGCTCCCCAGCCCCATACCATATAGCTCCCCAGCCCCATACTATATAGCTCCACAGCCCCATATCATATAGCTCCACATCCCCATACCATATCGTTCCACAGCCCCATATCATATAGCTCCACACCATATAGCTCCACAGCCCCATAACATAGAGCTCCACAGTCCCATACCACATAGCTGCACAGCCCCATACCACATAGCTTCACAATCCCATACCATATAGCTCCACAGCCCCATACCATATAGCTCCACAGTCCCATACCACATAGCTCCACAGCCCCATACCATATAACTCCACAGCCTCCGTGCTTCACAGTCGACACTGTACGCTCCGGAAGCAGACGTTCTCCGGGTGACTGCCAAATCCAGATACGTCCATCCGACCGGAATGACGTGAAGCGGGATTCGTCGATCCATAACACCTGCTGCCATTTCTGGAAAGGTTTCTGAAAAATTCTGAATTTTCAGAAACCTTTCCGCAGTTTCTCTCTTATATTGACGGTAAATTACCGTTTTCTCTCTTATATTGATGGTTAATTACCGTTTTAGAGATGTGTTAACGGAAAATTCTTAATTTTCAGAAACCTTTCAGCGATTCCTTTCGTATACTAACGGTAAAACTGAGTTCTCACTTTTTCCGTATCCTTACGACGAGAAATTACCAGTAATAATAAGAATGATTGATGAGAACACTTGAGGTTTGATTAAATTTTAAATTTCAGTCGTCTGTTGAATTTTGAAATTCCATCGCGAGATCGGATATTGTAGAAACCATATCGGATGAATTTTGTTTATTGTGGCTCACGATATTTCTTCCGATCTCCCCAATTTTGTGCACCAGCTATTTATTCTATTCATTATATTGACAAAAGTCACCGGACACCTAGAAGAAAAACACAACATAGCATGTATTGACATACATATATTAGTACGATGTCAGTCCACATTAGGCCTTAATGCATGCACTGACCCTTCGAGACATGCTTTCGACAAGGTTTTGCAACACAGCGATAGGTATGCGCTTCCATTCAGTACATAATGCTGCCGCTAACTGTTACTTATAGGCCTTGGTTCCAAACTTCTTGTGCGGCGCTTCATCCCATAGGTGCTCTATGGGATTAAGATCAGAGCTCTGTGCTGGCCAATCCACACACGATACAGAATTACACGCCATAACAGTCCTTGCCTATCTTTTCGTGCTGGTTAAACACGTTATTTACGTATACCTTCAACAACTCCGCAGCATTTCCTCGCCGGTCTCTTTACACCAGGCCAGCGCAGCACTTTTGTGCCATTTTCAAGATCGATTGCTTTCTCGACTCCGCCTGGAGTACCAGTCGGCTTCTTCCAGTCGTCGAGAAGCCACCTTCTATGCTACCTGGGCGCCGGCCGCTCCATGGTTTGCGATTGATTCTGGACTGCTACACCTATCAGAACCCTAGGACATTCTACACCTCCTTTGCTGAGTTCCGTGGCACCCTGGTGGCCCTCCTCCACTCTACGACTCGTGCAATCCACACTACCGTTGAATTGTGAATGCTAATGCCATCTCAGTGTTTTTTCATGCTTACTCGTGTACATTACTTACTTTCACCCCGCCTGTATTATGTTGCTTTGGTGCCCTCGTTAAATAACTTGCACAATTGTGCACGCTGTGTTTTTATCTCATGTATGTAATGTTTTACCTTCACGGCGGTGTTTGTGCTGTTCTTTTTCTAATTGTGTACTATTGTTTCGCCTGTGTTATCCTGTAAATCATGCCCAGCCAATGTCATGTGACACGATGTGTTTCTCTTTGTCACTTCTGCAATTTTTTATTCAATAAGCTTTGCTTGCAGCATTTGTTATTCATCCCCATTGTCATTGCAGTGTATATACCATCATGTTTTTAACAGTTTTGTATTATTTCCCAGTGAGATGCCCAATACTGTACGTCTCCCTCTTATGTTTTCTTATGATAAATTAGAATAAAGCGATTTTGAAACCTTGCTTTATGGCTCGGTGCATTATTCTGCTGGTACCAAAGGCTCGGTTCCATAGTATTGCCACAGAGTTGGTAGGGCATTATTGCCCAGAATATCGAGGTAGACGTGCTGGTTAACAGGTTTGTCCACGGTAACTTATGGGTCGGGACCATACCACGAAAAACACCCTCACACGGGTACGCTGCTAGCTCCAAACTTGACCGTAGGAACAGTACACTGTCGTAAACAGCGTTCCCCCGGTTGCCACCATACCCACACACGGCCTTCAGACTGATTGGTCGTGTATCTGGATTCATCAGTCCATAGGATCCGTTTCCATTGATCTACAGTCCACGACAAATGCTGTTTACACCATGCTAAACGACGAGTAGCATTCCGAGTGGAGATGAAAGGCTTATGAGCAGCCACACGACCACGGTAACC
The DNA here is from genome assembly GCA_039090855.1 of Macrothele yani. Taxonomy (NCBI): domain Eukaryota; kingdom Metazoa; phylum Arthropoda; class Arachnida; order Araneae; family Macrothelidae; genus Macrothele; species Macrothele yani. The sequence goes on along the minus strand of CM076999.1, from coordinate 7,373,920 downwards.
CATGGAATGAAATTCTGTGGGAATGGTACGTGTACATACCGAGGTTCCAGCATTTTTACTCACCTGTACACTGAGGTCTTGTGCAGTACTCCGTCGATTAGCTGTAACGACTCTCCTGAGGCTTCCACATCCTCTATCACTGATTTTGTTTGGTCTGCCGGTACGTTTTGCTACTTCAAGCACTCCATGTGTCTTCCACTTATTCAGTACATCCAAAACAGTTGACATGTGTATGTTTAAACGCCTCTTGGTTTCTCTTATGAGCAACCCACTAATATAAAACCCAACAGTCGTTCCTTTCTCAAAGTCAGTTCTGCGACATTTTCACTCAACCTCACAGTGCAATATGATCGCGGTCAGCTGGAGGCTTGTTTTTGTACCAGTTGCAGCTGCAACGCGCATCTTAACAACGCGGCGGATCCGTTAATTTGCTTTCGAGGGAGTGTCCGGTGACTTTTGTCAGTATAATGTATATTGTGTTTGTAAGAAACCGGGTACTTAGCTTTTTCTTTATTGGATTAACGACCACCGTGAGTAACTCAATGGGCTATGAGCAGTCGCTCGTCCCTAATTTAGTGCCACTGATTCCAGGGAAGGCAGGGGAATTCATTAGTGAAAAGTGATTCATCAGGGTGTCTACTGATTTCCAATGAACCAAGTTCATGACTTTTTCATGACCTTTTCATGATATCTTCAGTTAAATTCATGACTTCTCGACAATGCGTGGCACAATGACAACCATTCTAGACTCATAATCTAGTACCCTTGGTTATTCTTTATTTTTACAAACACTGAAATTCATTCCATGCGACAATAGTTTACGCAAAACTGATGTGTCTATAATATTACTGCTAAAATGACTATACGGTGTGTGTGTGTGTGTGGGGGGGGTATTTTTAATGAGCCCCTACCCGAAAGCCAGTTGAGATGAAAGCTGAATGTAATTCTTATGTCACTAAAATTGCTTAACATTAATAATGTAATTATGTATGTCTTGCACTATGCCATCCACCAAATTCTATGTGTTTAAAGAAATAACTCAACTCTCATCTAGGATGGGGCATGGCTATTTTCAGAAACATTTATCATTACATCTATTAATACACAAATTCTTTTAAGATGGCAATGCTGTAAAAACTTGTAAGTTTTTGTTAAAGTAATATGAAAACTATGAATGTACAAAATTTATAGAGACTGAAATTTCACAGTGAAAGACTCAGTGTTTAAGTATCTTAGCTGAACTTGTTATCTCAGAATCTAGAACTTCAGCTTCTTCTTCTTCTTTTGCCTTTTCTATAAGCTTTCTCTTCTTATCTTTGAAATATTTTAGTTCTTGGACTGCTCCTCTTTTACGATTGGCCACTTCATCTTTGTCAGATTTCTTCTTCTTTAAGGCTTCTACTCTTTTTGATGAGGCATTTTAGACAGCTAATATCATTGATTTTGTGATGTCCACATTCAGTTCTTTCTCACTATTAGCTACACCACCTAACGATTGTATTGCACTGTAAACACTTATTTCTGCAACAACTGCATCTTCTAAGTTTTCAATTAAAAGTTATTTGTTAACAGAAAAGTCTCTTTCAATTGCAGCATTGCCATAAAACATGCATAGCAGCTTCTGTAAGAAGTTGATAAAGTTCGTACTTTGTAGTAAATTCATCAGGAAGTGATAAAGTTTGTCCTCCTTAGGATTGAACTGTTTCAGTTGTTTTTTAGAAGATTCACAAAATTATAAATATTCCCTCTTCACAACATCAGCTTTTGATTAAGACATATGTTTTTTTTTATATATATATGTCATAGGGCATCGACTACACGGCGGTTTATAAGGGTGCCGGTTCGTGTTTTCTTCTAGGTGTGCAAACTTGTCTTCATTCAGGTACTGATACAAAAAAAAAAAAAAAAAATCATGACCACCCACTTAATTTCATTACTTCATGATTTCTTTTGATTGGTGGTTTAACGACCACCGTGAGCAACTCAATGGGCTATAAGCAGTCGCCCGTCCCTAATTTAGGGTCACTGGTTCCAGGGAAGGGAGTGAGCCAGTACCGAAAGACACACACAACATCCATGCCTCACCGGGATCCCTTCGGACGAATGATCAAAGACCATCGCTTAGACCACTGCGCCACCGGGGCGACCATTACTTCATGACCACCTGCTCAATTTCATGACTTTTTCATGACTTCCATGACCAGTAGACACCCTGTTCATGTCAGAGTTATGTTTGAATTCTAAGAGTATGATATATTTATTTTGTAATGTCTGAAGTTTCCTAAAATTAGAGTTAGTTGTTTGTCGCCAATACAGAATGCAATAATTTAAATGTGATTAAAACTGTGGAAACCATAGTAATCAAAAGCAAACTGTTTGAATCAGTAATCCTTCAAACACGTTGATCAGCTGAGTTCATTATCTTTTGACAATTCTGAAAAAAAAAAAGAAAAAAAAAGGGTACACGTGGGAGGTATTACGGAAGACTGTGGAATCGAAAGGTTAGATATTGAGGTCGTGGTCTTCAACTGATTTATTTTGCTCCGTGTTTTACTGTTCAAACGAATGATTCAGGCGCTGGATGCACGTTCCTGACCTTTAACCCGCTGAAATCGCATTCGTGTCAGCTACCTCTGGGAAAAGCTAAAAAACTACGAGGACGAAAGGCCGGAACTGCACTCTGGAAATCGTTATTTGTTTGACAACAGACGAGGGTGACAAACTTCACACTTGGGCCGCTGGCAATGAGCACCGTTCTACGCAGCGAAAAAACTCTCTCTATGGCCATGTTATTTCCCCCTCATTTGCAACAAGTGCAACAAACTTGTCGTCCTTCGTACACTAAGTTGAGCTTTTGGGAAAATTCGCCTTCATTGTTCTCTTTATTTTTGTTGAGCACTTTTCCGCCATGTGTTGTCAGTCTGTGAGCGGCAGAAGCACAAACCAGTAATTAGCCATAGAGGGGTAGATGGCCTCACCGACATGCCACGCACTACTGAACTTCCGGCAATTAAGGGGAATTCAATCACAAGGGGAATATTCACTAGCAACAATTTCTCCAGGAAATGATATTTATCTTCGTTTGCAATGGCTGATTTATAAGTATAACTCTGAGTACAAAACTCCTTCAAATTTTAACAAGATCTACTTCCTATATCCACTTAAAGACACATGTCCGGACAAAAGGAAAAGTGTACTTCCAGCCTCGGTCAGAGAGACGGGGCGGGGCGTTCACTGATCCTTATAATACACAGTGCGTCAAAGAATTTTTAAGACTGGGTCTGTAAAATGAAATAGAAACAAGAAATTACAATTTGTTTTGGTTTGTTATTCAAAATAAGTCCCTCCGGCTTCAATACACTGGTTACAGCGATTTAATAATGATTCGAATGCCAGTTCCAGTTCACTTTGCGGAATTGCCTCCAAAGCACGCGTCGAAGCTGTTTGTATGGTCGAAATATCATTACAAAACACCCTTTTAACGTCATTTTAAGTTTTGGGAACAAAGAACAGTCGCTGGGTGCTAAATCAGGCGAATACGGTGGATGATTCAACACACAGACGTTATTTTTCGCCAAAAATCTACGAACAAGAAGTGAGGTGTGACTGGGTGCATTATCGTGCAACAAACACCAACTGTTTTCATCTCGATATTCTGGACGAATGTGACGAATTCTGCCCATCAAACGCCTCAAAACATTTAAATAAAACTCACCAGTAATTGTTTGTCCACTTGGAACAAATTCTTTGTGGATTACTATCGAAGAATGTAATGAGCATTGTTTTGATTTTCGATGGAACTTTTCTTGTTTTTTTGGCTTGTGGCGAGTTGTTTGACTTCCATTACGCACTTTGTCGCTTTGTTTTAGGATCATATTGAAAACACCATGTTTCATCACCTGTAACAATCGATTTTAAGAAGTTTGGAACATTTTCAGCGGCTGAAATGATATCTCTGCAATGAGCACTTCTCCTTGATTTTTGTTTATTGTTTAACGTGTGTGGAACAAATTTAGCACAGACTTTTGTTTTGCCCAAATCTTCATGCAGGATGGTTCGAATCGTTTCTTTGTTGATGTTTAAAGACTCTTCCATCATTCTTAGGGACGCACATCGATTGTTTGCCAGGAATTCACGCACTTTTTCAATAATCACAGATGTCCTAGATGAACTTGGTCTTCCGGTATGCTTATCATCTTCTAGCGTCTCTCTTCCGTCCAAAAACGTTTGTGCCCCAGGAAAACATTTGATCTACTTAAACAAAACTCACCGTAAACTTGTTTCATCATTTGGTACGTTTCCGAGGCACTTTTACCAAGTTTTGCGTTAAATTTAATAACAGCCCTTTGTTCCATCTTAATAATTCAACATGAAAAAAATTTTACTTTTCTAATGAACGGCCGTTTCGTTTGAGTTACTTTAACAACTGCGCAGTACTTTTGGCAGAAAGCAAGCAGATGGTCACGGTTTATAACGCATTCGCGATTACACTGGTGGCGCCACCGTAGGCTGAAATCTAGCACCAGTCTTAAAAATTCTTTGACGCACTGTGTAAATAAATTTTACACCTTGCATTTGTTTCACGGTCATTTGCAAAACGTTTAAGAGCACCTGTCTATTTATTGAAAAACATTTTCAAAGAAACAAACTAATTACTAGGCAGAGATATTTAAAAAATGACACCACAGATAATACTTACATTCTTTAGAACAGAAAAAGACCGAAATCAGTACTTTGTGTGGCCACCTTTGTTTTTTATAACGGGCAGAATATGATGTGGCATACCCTCAGCAGTAGTCACTTGAAATGTCTTTGCGCCAACCGTACTTTATCGTGTCAATCAAAGCTTGGGAATTTGATAGCTGCTTTTCTGCTACTTTGCCTTTTAAAAGGTCCACAAATTTTCGATGGGGTTAAAGTCGGGACTATTACCGAGCCAGCCAAGCACAGTTATAGATGAAAGTAGACTTTAGCCGTAGTTGCACGATGACACTGAGACGTATATTCTAAATTAACTTTCCTTTTTAGTTTCTTTCCCTATGTAAATCTTGAGTCAGATGAAGAGCATGGGTCGGGCCATGAAGGTTAATGGATGCAAGCGAAATTGTTAACTAGTGCTAGGTCATGCTACTCTACGGAGGACATGACTTATATATATATATTTTTTAACTATTTTAGGTGGGAATGTTACTTGCATCTATGGCCTTGCAGAAACCCATTTCCAACTAGGTCTTTGTGGAAGTGAGAAAATGCAGAGTTTTTGCTGGTCCTTGATAAAGCCAAGGCTCAGTATTCTCGACACCTTCTACATTCAGTTGTTTTATTTTATTTTTTTATCTTTTCTCCTTTTACTCACACAGGTAGATACATAACCTTTTCTATGTTGTATTAGGTGTGAGTCAAAATTATATATGTATTTTTTTGCTTAGGTATCTTCTTTATAGAATGTGTATTCTGAATTTTCAAAACTGCTGCGTTGCGCGTTTTGATTTTCAGGTTATTTTGCACCCTTCGTTTTAAATTCTAAAATTTTTTCCTTAGTCTTCAGTTTTGCTCTTAAGTAACTAATTTCAATTTATTATTTAGCAGCTCATGCGCAAATTCTAGTTGAAATGTTTTATTATTATTATTATTTTTTATATTATTTTTTTTTTTTTTTTTTTTTTTTTTTTTTTTTTTTTTTTATTACTATTTTTTTTTTCACTTGAGGTTTTTTTCTTTTTCTAATTTTTCTTTTTAGTATGTTTTGGATGCAGCTTATTGGAGTGTAGTTTATACTCGAGTTTGGTCTTTTCTTGGACTGCTTATTTCTAAAAAGTTTTTTCCTAGTTGGTTTGCTCAGAATTTGTATGTTTTGGCCCAAGTGGAGTTCTAAGGACGATGAAAGGATTGGAGGTCAGCTCAGATATTTTAAGTCCTCCCGCTCGGTTAGGCTAGCACCCTTTCCCATAGTGTATGAACTCGCTGGCAAAGGTAATCTAAAGTTATGAAATGACAAACGTTGTTTGACATGTAAATCTGCAGATCCTAACCTGTATTCTTCTGTTGAGGATAATTGCTCCAACAAGTTTTGCAAAGCCTACAATACCATCTATAAGCTCACCTGTACTGTCTGCAACCTTAGCTATATTGGCCAAAGTAAAAATCCTCTTCATCTTAGGATTAATGGTCACAGGTCTCTAGTAAACAAGTTCTCTAATTCAGGAGTGAACCCCTCCACAAACGCCAACCAGTACTCTACCTTTGAATTAGAGCATTTCCATACTCATGGTTTTGACAAAGTGAAAATAGAGGTACTACATATTATTCCTGACCTCTATGCTCGGCTAGAAACTGAATCCCTTGAAATTTTGCAGCATCAGTCTCTTTATCCCTATGGCCTTAATTCCACTCTATCTGACAATAAGCATAATCAGCATAAATTTTCAATTCGTGAACTCTTCTTTCTTGTTAATAATAAGAGCTGCTCTAGAGGTAATAGAGGACAGAGGTTATTTCGCACATCAAGCAAAGTTGATTTTGCTAACTTGCTAAAAACTCTGGAAAGCTTTAAAACTGGCACTAATTTTATTAAAAATACTTACAAAATTCTCAAGTCCTTCAAGCACTCTGTCCTTAAATGTTTTTTCAAATTCTGGAATGAAACTGCTGACCATGTTGATAAGCATGTTTTTGCTTTGGTTCTGGACATTCTTAAACATATTCTTAAAGATAAAATTTCTCTTAAAGAATTTTCCAGTAATTTTGTTACCATCAGGTTCCTCAATAAAGCCTACGATAATCTCAATGTAAGGAAGCTGTTCTACAATAATGCAATTTTTTTTCCCATCCACAGGCACCAGTCTATTGTAAGTTTTAAATATGTTAAGACCTTAGGGTCAATAGTTAAAAACTACAAACTTAACTCTTCGAGCTACATCCCTGTAATTACTTCTTGTTCTTGTGATGAACATAAAGAAACAGTTCACTATGATAAGAATTACAACCATATTATCACCGGAAACTTGAGTTATGTTGAAAATGAAAAGCTTAGGAATTTATTAGAGTATGGCTCTAAATTCAGACCTTCCTTCACAATTTCCAAAGAAAGGATTCTTGAGAGCTTCACTCAAGATGTAAATAAGTACATCATAAAAACCAGTTTGACGTACAATCAGCCTATTGAGGCCTTCGCAGAATGGAAATATAATATAATCAATAGCTTCACCGGTGAGTTGGCAGGTCTGGACTTTTGTTTCGACAGAAATCTCTTTTTCTCTGGAGAAGCTAAAAGGTCACTCTCCAAACTACAAGACCAATTTATTTTTACCACTACGGATAAAGCTAGCAATAATTTTGCAATTATCTGTAAGAAGTTCTATTTTGAATTGTTAACTATGGAACTCAATAATAGAGTAACATACGAGCCCGTAAGTTATTCTACCAAGCAGTTAGAAAATCGGTTTAAGGCATTCTTCAAGAAACTTAAAATTCCACAAACTAGAAGATATGGGCCTGAATTTCCATTTCTTTTTGCAACGGTTAAGTTTCATAAGGATCCTGTGAAGTTCAGGTTCATAGCTAGTGGAGTAAGGAGTCATAAAAAGAAAATAGATCTTGCTTTTGAAGATGTCTTAAAGAAGGTTTTGAAACACATTAGAAACTGTTCTAACTTGATGTACAGAGATTTTTGGATAATTAATAATAATGCAGAAGTAATTTCTACTATACTCAATGTTTGTCCCCTAGATATTAATAGTTATGATTTTGAAAACCTATATACTAATCTGCCTCTATCAGATATAATCACTACATTTAAGGAGCTGTATGCAGAATTTAAACTTAACCAATTTGTTGATGTAGGAACTTGGAACTCTTATCTCAATTGCTGCATAAAAAATAACCATATCTTATATAATAATACTCTCTATAAGCAAGTGAACGGTATTCCAATGGGAACATCAATGTCCACAAATATCGCTAATCTATTCCTGTTCTTTAAGGAATATAAATTCATTAAAAATCACCCCACCTGCTCAGATAACTACCTTTACACTTTTAGATATATTGATGATCTGCTGTGTATCAATAATTCAGAAGTTATAGAGAGTGATTTTGATAATATCTATCCTAGCTCTCTTAACTTATGTAAAACCAACCACAGTAATCAGGAACTTGAGTTCCTAGACTTAAGCATTAAGCTCAACAGAGGTAACCCATCTATTAGCCTCTTTGATAAAAGAGTTAATTTTCCTTTCAAAGTAATTAAATATCTACACTGGAATAATAACATTTCAACCAAAGTAATTGAGAATGTACTAATTTCTCAGGTCCTAAGAATTTCAAGAATTTGCAGCAACAATTTGGATTTCAATTACCACATTAATATACTATTAGAAAGTTTTCTAGAGAACGAAATTCCTTCTTCTTTCATCAAAAGAACTTTAAGAAAAATTATTCTGAATAATAGAGTAAGGTTGGCAGATCTGCTTTAATTTTCTACACAGTTAATAATATGATTCTGACCAATCAAAGCCGTAAGGAAGTTGGCTAGAGGATGCCTATTAACTACCTAAAGGAACCTTAGTGCTATGGATATGACGGTCCTATTAAAACAAAAAATTAAATAATATAAACAAAATCACAAAAAAAAGCTTAAAAATCTGTTTATAAAAGAAAATAAAAACAAATAAAAAAAAGAAAACTAGTTATTCATCACTAGGATAGCTATACTAAAAATAGTAAAACCAAAATTAAAATTAATAAGATTCTGATTAATCTATAGAAGCTCACTAAGGTGATTTAATACATGCAAAGATTATTAAATAAACTGCTCGTGTATTTTATAATATTTCTCATGTATTCTGGAGAGTTAATTCTGCTCATTCTGATCATACAGATCCACAGTCTTAAGTTTATATATTTTTTCTCTGGTTAAAATCTCCGCGCGTTGGTTTCTTGCTGTATGAGGAGGCCATCAGCCCCACCCTCACTGCCCCCCAGCGTCTAGGGAGTGGCGGAAGGGGTCAGCCATGTTCTCCTCTTGTGTGGAGAAAAGTTTTTGTCACACAAGAGGTAAAGCTCTCTTCCTTGTTTTTGGGTTCTAGGTTTTATAAGTTCAATGTTTGTACTTTATGTACCTTTTCTCTGTCGTTTTTTAGCTTTTCAGCTTTTAAGCATTGGTTTGTCTGTTAACATTTTTGCGGGTTTTAACTCTTACTTTTCTTTGTAACTTTGAGCGTCTTTTGAGGTACCTAGGAACAGAAGAAGGCTAAGCCTGTTCCTTTTCTATGCGCTGTCTATGCGCTGCTTTTTCAAAGTAGTTAAGTTCTTAATAACTAATTAATTATGCACTTAAAGCACTGCTGAAATACTTTGTACATATTGCAACTAACTGTTTAAGGTATATAACTTTCACAAAGTTTTCTTTAGTTAATATTTATCTTTAACTTATTCTCGTTTTCGTGCTGTCATAAGTTGTAGAGTAGGGGGTTTTAGACTCAAGTTTTCTTTCAAAAATCTGTTCGTTATAAATTAACATTTCCTTTTTTTTTTTTTTTTTTTTTTTTTTTTTTAATTGCAATGTAAAATTTGGATTTCTTTTGCATTGTTTTTCAGGTTTAAATTCTCTCTCAAACGAACTTGGAATTTCGTTATAGCTGAAAATCATTTCCATTTATTATGTCACTCTCACAGCTTGAGTTCTCTTTAATCTTCTTCTCTCTGTTTAATAGTAACAGATGAAGAGCATGGGTCGGGCCATGAAGGTTAATGGATGCAAGCGAAATTGTTAACTAGTGCTAGGTCATGCTACTCTACGGAGGACATGACTTATATATATATATTTTTTAACTATTTTAGGTGGGAATGTTACTTGCATCTATGGCCTTGCAGAAACCCATTTCCAACTAGGTCTTTGTGGAAGTGAGAAAATGCAGAGTTTTTGCTGGTCCTTGATAAAGCCAAGGCTCAGTATTCTCGACACCTTCTACATTCAGTTGTTTTATTTTATTTTTTTATCTTTTCTCCTTTTACTCACACAGGTAGATACATAACCTTTTCTATGTTGTATTAGGTGTGAGTCAAAATTATATATGTATTTTTTTGCTTAGGTATCTTCTTTATAGAATGTGTATTCTGAATTTTCAAAACTGCTGCGTTGCGCGTTTTGATTTTCAGGTTATTTTGCACCCTTCGTTTTAAATTCTAAAATTTTTTCCTTAGTCTTCAGTTTTGCTCTTGAGTTTATTCTTAGTTATACTTCACTCTTAACGTAATATCTTTTCTCTCGAACGAATACTGTTGGCAACATAATTGAGGTTGAATGAACGTGACGTATGCCTGAGATAAGATAAGAACGAGAGATAAAAACGACGACTAAACTGTTGCTTGGCGAGCGTTGTTAAGGAGAGCGTTGTGTTGTAGAGCGTTGTGTTAAGAGCTGTGTGGTGTGTGGAGAGTTTAATGCGAGATCTGCTTCCTATATCCACTTAAAGACACATGTCCGGACAAAAGGGAAAGTGTACTTCAGCCTCGGTGAGAGAGAGGGGGCGTTCACCGATGTTATGATTTGTTGTGGAAGTGCTACATCCTGAATAAAGCATCTTTTCCGTAAGTTTAACTTCTGTGGTTTACATGTTTCGTCTGGTCGTTAAGGTTTAATTTAGGAACTATTTCATTTTATGGTTATGTTTTTAAAATAACGTAGAAGTACGAAAAGACTTCTGCGTCATAACACAATAAAACTTAGTGATGAGTTAAAAATTTTAATAAGAGAAAAACGCATACCCATAAGTTAAAATACCATTAGACCTTTCAAGGCTGCATTAACATTCTAAAAAACATATGCCGGCGACACCATTTGGATTTTGGCATTAAAACCAGAAACATTTTGGCTTTGGTTAAAAATGACCGTGACTCAGTGGAGCTTATTGACAGACGTGGTGTGTATTGTGTTCCCCTCAAAGCCATGGAGGAAGGAACTTGGTTTACATTGGATCAACATAAAGGAGGCTTAAAACAAGACTTTCTGAACATGTGTATAACGTTAAACTTGGTTCACAATCTACCGCCTGGTCTCGCCTTGTTAATAAGGGCTCACACTCCCCCTCCTGGACCGAGGCAACTACCCTTGCTGGCCCTCTCAAAAAGGCATCTCTACTATTCACCGAGAGTTTGTACATTTGTCATTTTTTAAATACCTGTTGTAATGAGGTCCTACCTGCTTTTGTTCATCAAGTATGGAAACTTTTGTTAAATGATATTTGTCACTAACTGTCATTACTCACTAGTCTACCGACCTCAGATTTTATTTCATTTCACCTATGTACCTAGGCGTCATGACCAAAACTTTTATCATTACCTTTGTGTCTCTTTGAGTGGCAACTGCTCTAATTTACTCCTGCATATATATGTGCCCATGTGTTTCACGACGTAGTTTCTTCCATCTGAAGATGAGGCTGATGCAACCTTGTAAGGTCTAATGGTATTTTAACTTATGTGTATGTGTTTTTATCTTATTAAAGTTTTTAACTCATCACTGGCTTTTATTGTGTCATCGTGCAACTACGGCTAAAGTCTACTTTCATCTATTTACTGCACGAAAGTAATCTTCCTATTGCAAGCACAGTTCTGTTTTTCCTCTGCAGGTAGTCCTTTACTATCTTTGATCTGTGGTATGGAGCACCATCTTGCATAAAGATTGTGCATCTGTGCACTTGCTATGAGCTAACAGCTTCTCACGTGACATTTCCACATAAAAAGGACCAGTCATGGTATTGCCTGTCGGCAAAAAAGATAATGACGCAGTATAGGATGCTGACATAGCACCCCATGTCATCTGACTAGGCGAATGTCTCACAGTGCTAACGTTGTATTTCGCATCAAACCTTTTGTCTTTTGGTCGTCGAAGGTAAATCTGCATTTCGTCATGCATCTGTGGAGGTGAGTGATTCAAAATTAAGAAGTGAAATGCGTTATGCGAAAACATTTTGCTATCGTTTGGGTAAAACGGCTCCAGAAACAGTTGATTTAATGGAAAAAGCTTACAAAGATAAATGTTTGGGTGAATCAACGATTTTTAGATAATACCATGATTTCAAAAAAGAGCATTTGTCGGCAGAACTCGCTGGTCGACCTGAAAGTGTTGTTACGGAGCGTATTGTTAACACTGTTTGGACAATCCTGCAAGAAGATCGACGAATGACGTATGAAGACATAGCGGCGTCAACTAATATTTCAAAAACGTCGGCATTCCGCATTCTACGCAACAAATTACTGCTGCATCGTGTGTGTTCCAGATGGATACCTCATCACCTGAACAATTGTTAGCCAGAGTTCAGGTGTGTCATGAGTGGAAACAAATAATTGCAAAGGTTACAAACTTTCTAAACACAGTAATAACTGCCGATGAAACGTGGGTCCACTATTCAGATCCCCCCACGAAGCGAGCAACGAGTGTCTGGAAACACACAGGCTCGCCACCTCCGAAAATTGTCCATCACACCAAATCAACTGGGAATGTGATGATGATAATTTTGTTTGATCATAAAGGTGTAGTCTACCAGCATGCCGTTCCTCCACAAATTACTGTGAATGCTGAGTATTACATTTCAGTCTGAAAGCGCCTTGCGACGACAATCATCAGTTAAGTGTTCGGAACTGGTGGGCAAGTGAACCCTACACCATGATAACGCCCGCGCACATGTGGCTGCTGTTGTTCAACACTTTCTTACGAAATGTAGTATTGAAATCATGCCGCAGCCTGCCAACAGTCCTGACCTGGCACCGTGCGATTTCTGGTTGTTTCCAACGATGAAGGAGAAGTTCCATCGCTCAAGATTCAACACAGATGCTGACGTTATTCAAGCTGCACAGGCATCGTTGAAGCAGCTTCCATAAAATGCCTTCGCCACATGCTTTGGAAAGTGGTCTGAACGATGGGACAATTGCATATCATCCGAGGGAAGGATCTTTGAGAAAGAATAACATATATTTTGCTGGGCATATATTTCTCCATTTTGTGGGATTTTACTCTCAGTTTTTATGGAACGGCCGTTGCATATTAAGAAAAATCCTGAAAATGGATAAAACGCGCATCGATTCAAATTGACCTATATATTCTGTTCGGTGCGTATGTACTATGTATTAATCCATCTCCTTCGCATCTCGTGTCCGTCCATCTATCTCCCTTGCATCTCATTATCATCGCTCTATCTCCCTGGCGTCTCGTCATCTCACTCGCATCTCGTGTGCGAAATGTAACTCCTCTCAACCTCGACCACCCCGCTTTCTCCTTTCTCCCCCCCCCCCCCCATCTTATTTTCCTATCTACAAAGAATACAGTCCAATCTGTTACAAAGATAGAAAAGCACGTTGAGAAAACATTCCTACCATACCTTAGATCATTTAATCCCTGATGTAACATATATGTATCAACTCTATAAGGTTTGTTACTGTGAGACCTATTTTGAGAAAACGGCTGAACGTAAAGATATGGTTGAGGTATCAAAATAAAGGTCTTACCATGTAGATGTGTCAGTCGAAGAGAACAATGAGATTGGGGCAACGGTTTGGGCGTTGTGGGGTTGCAAAATTCCCATGCAAAGTCTATGGGAGAAGCGTGCGGTTGACTCACGGGCTGTTGAGGGCGGTAGCATGGAGGAACTGAGATAGTCCAAAGTCCGAAGTCTTCTCTTTTCTGAGTGAACCGTTGCGCAAAGCAACTCTAGCAGGCATTCGTATCAAATTTCTTCTCATTGGAACAGAGAACACTCTCGAAGAACTGATTGCGTTATTTCGTTGGACTTTGTGATGTATATATACAATTTAATATTCATTCGATCCAGTTTATTCACGTAGGTAAGACGTTTCCCATTATGTAAAGATGTAAATAAACATAAACATTCCGTTGACCATTGTTAGTGAAAATATTTAGAATGTACGTATTGAGTTGCGCCATCTATATCTTCATTCTATAAGGTTTTTTACTGTGAGACCAATTTTGAGAGAACGGCAGACTTGGTGTGTGCGTGGTGTTCTATGATCAGTCCTAAAATAAGTAAATGCTTTATTGCATACTTACCCTTAACAGAATGTCTCTCCCGCAGAAAAAGAAAAGCTAAGACCTTTACTCGAAGGCATGTGCGATCAATGAGTCGCAAATATATGTCTCAGACAAGAGAGAGTAAAGAGTATTCGCAACGTGAATCTCATTTATAAACACAGTTGTGACTGAAGATGAGAGTGAAAGAGTGAGCTACCCAGTTGAATTTTTTCACACGATCGAGATGAGTGGACTTCTGCCTCACATTTTACGACTGAAAAAGGGTGCAGACGTGATGTTTATCAGGAACCTGGCCGCCCCATTGGAGCAGTGGTCTAAGCGCTGGCTTGTGATGATTCGTTCGTGAAGAGTCCGGGTTCGAATCCCGGTGAGGCATGGATGCTCTGTTTGTCTTACGGCACTGGCTCTCTCCCTTCCCTTGAACCAGTGACCCTAAATTAGGGACGGGCGACTGCTTATAGCCCATTGAGTTGCTCACGGTGGTCGTTAAATCTCCAATCAAAAAAAAAAAAAAAAAAAATCACGAACCTGTATTATTGTCTTTACTGAAGTGGTTGAATGAATTTGTCAATCAAATAAAGTTTACATTTGTTGTTTTATGTCAGTTTATTCTTTTCAAAAAAAAAAAAAAAAAACTAACCGTCGGTTCCGACGGGTTTCGTCTAGTCAGAGAAGAATTCATAAAGATAAAGCAGATTAAAATTAAATAACGAATATGGCAGGAACAGATGGAATGATTTTCTGCGACTGAGGAAACCGCATAAGGCATAAAACAGTAACACACTGCAGCCCATAAAAACTCCTATCTCAAGTTACACCGCGAGTGGGCGCCAAGGCTCCTGGTGAGATGTCGCCCGTTGTTCCGGTGTTCTTGTTGTGACTTGTGTCCTGCCAACATTTCAAGGGATTTTGGGGCGAAAGATACGTACAGCGCCAACTTCAAAGGGAATCCTCGTATTCACGTATGAATATTCCTAATCCTAACTTTTTGCATTTTGGCAAACACACACACACACACACACACACACACACGCGCGCGCGCGCGCGCGCGCACACACTTGTACACTGAAGAGCAATTGAATTAGAGACAGCTGGCGTTATGCAAATGTGGCGCTGTGGGTGGCCCTGTAAACGGAAACGACATGACGTATGCAGCGATCCGACAATATAAGGAGTGATGCGACGGGAATCAGTAAGACTCTGACGCAGTATGGGTAAGACGAAGGATCTAAGCGCATTTGATCTTGGCAAAATTGTCGGGTCCCGACGAATGGGTCACTCCATCTCGGAAGTCGTGCAGGCACTGGGATTTTCACGAGCCACTGTGTCACGGGTGGACCGTGAGTACATCGAAATCGGTAAACCCATCCCTGCAAGGGCAAACTGCCGTGGACAACAGCGTATGGATGAGCAGGGTCATCGTCGGCTTGTTCGCATTGTAACAGCGGATAGACTGGCCACAGTGCAAGAAATCACTCCGCAAGTCATCGTCCCACGAGGGTACCACTGCTGACTGCACATCACAGGGTGCAAAGATCAGCAGGGGCGCGGGAACATCGCCACTGGACCCTAGACATGTGGGAAAATGTTGGCTCGACTGATGAGTCGAGATTCACGTTGGTACATGCGGATGGTAGGATACGAGTACGGCGCAAACCACATGAAGCGATGGATCCTTCTTGCCAGCAGGGTACTCTTCAAGCTGGTAGGGGTGGCATTCTCGTCTGGGGACTGTTTACGTGGACTGAAATGGGACCCCTGATACGTGTGACATCGTTCCTCACAGGTCAACGTTACCGGGATATCCTGGACGACCATTTGCTCCCGTTTGTGCGTCTTCAACATGCCACTAGGGACCTCATCCTGCAACAAGACAATGCACCGTGCCATCGCTCCCGAATTGTATCCGAATGGTGGGATGAACACTCCACCGACGTGACCTTGCTTCCTTGGCCAGCTAGGTCACCTGACCTCAATCCCATCCAGCACATCTGGGATACCATCGAGAGAGATGTTCGAGACTCAGAACCCCCCCCCTCCGTCAAATCTTCGTGAACTGTGGGAGCTTGTTCAGGGGTAGTGGATCCGTATGGCTTCCCAACGTTTCCGGTGTCTTGTCGAGTCCATGCCGAGACGAATCGCCGCCGTCATCAGGGCGAAAGGTGGTGTTACACGTTACTAGACAGGTATCTCTAATTCAATTGCTCTTCAGTGTATATATATATACTACTGTTTGTGAAAATTGCAACACCGAGAACGAACCATGCGATTCGAATGAAATTTATATCACACATTACTGATATGACTGTACATAAGTGCTTTAATTTTCAGAACAATACAACAATTTTTACCGGCAAAACTCAATATCTTGTGAAGCCTCCGCGAGCTGCAATAAGAGCGTCTAGACGACGTGGCATTGAATCGAAAAGGCGTTGGATGGTATCCTGGGTAATTGATTGCCAGGCAGCATGTATGCGAGTCCACAAATCATTGGTACTGACCGCTGGAGGACTTTGATGGGCAAGTCGCCGAGTAACCATTTCCCAGACATGTTCAATAGGCGACATCTCTGGAGAACGTGCAGGCCAGGGAAAGAGCGATATCTGCTGTGCTGTGAAGAGGGCTTGAACATTCTTGGAAACATGTGGTCGGGCATTGTCCTGCTGGAATATAGCGCCAGGAGTGCTTTGAAGGAAGGGTATGACTTCTGCCTGTACAACTTCTCTAATGTAGCGGTCGCTGTTGAGATTGCCCTCAAATCGTCGCGAATGGTACCCGATGGCACCCCCACACCATTACACTTGGCATTCGGCCCGTATGACGCCCGACAATGCCTGCTGGAAGAAGGCGCTCACCATAATACCGTCTAATGCGTATTAGGCCATCGTGGTAGTCCGAATTGAATCGGGATTCGTCCGAAAACACGACATGTTCCCAATCAGCACGCCACTGTCTGTATAGAAAACCCCATTCCAGCCTGAGGCGGCGATGCTTCAGGGTCAAGGGAATCCACCGTAAAAGGGATGCGTGAAACCAGTCCGCTGTGCAACACACGGCGTTGAACTGTGGAGGCAGACAATGCCACACCTGTCGCAATGCTCCACTGTTGTGCTAACACTTGCGAAGATGCGGTACGTTTCGTCACTGCCATGGGTACGAGGTGTCGCTCATCAAGCGGTGTCGTCACGTTTCTCGGTCCGCTGCCGGATTGTCGATACACCTGGTTCTCCTCGGTCCACTACCTCTACACTCGCATCACTATCGTGTCGTTATGTCCCGTCCGAGCCGCAATGTCGCGGTACGAAAATGCCCCTTCACGCAGACCAATCATTCGTCCCCGTTCAAACTCTGTCGTATAGTGATATTGCACCCTTCGTCGTCGCCGAGGCATTATTGAATCCTGACACCCTTTTACAACTTGTTGTCCGCGATGCACTACTGCTGTGTATCCTAAACAGCCCTCTCTTTATACCCCTCACTCGACTGTTCAGAGGGCGCTGCGGGCCCAGACACGCACAATGACTCTGCATTTCTAATCATTCGCATGTCCTACCCTGCTCTGCCTTATCGGTAAGTTTCACGAGATTATGATCATTCCTTCACGGTGTTGCAATTTTTCACAAACAGTAGATTATACACTGAGTGGCCACTTTATAATGACCACCTAACAGTTTTAAGCAAATGAGCTATGGCTGCACGCTGTTGCCGCCAGAGGGCGAGGCTAATATAAAAAGGGAAAGCTTAGTGCTTGTGACAGTAGTAGAAATGATTTTTGGGGGACGAGATGGGTAAAAAATGCGATTTGACGGACTTTCAACGTGGGATGATTGTAGGAGCACGGAGCCATGGAGCGAGTTTTACCGAAACCGCCGCATTCGCGAAATGTTCCAGAGCAGCTGTTGTTAAAGTGTTTAAAGACTGGACTGTCAGCCAAAAAACTGGGTCCCTACGTGCAACGTGTGGTCGTCATCGACAAGTGACTGCTCGGGCGGAACGGAGAGTGTCCAGACTGGTAACAGACAACAGAAAGGCAACAATGCAGCAAATTACAGACCATCTTATTCAAGGATCCCCTCAAATGAATTCTGCGCGCACATTGCATCGGATGGGATATGGCAGCCGAAGGCCTGTTCGCCCACCTTTGCTGTCTGCAGTTAACAAGAGAAAATGTCTCCAGTTCGCACAGGAGCACAAGGATTGGACAGTCGATAATTGGAAGCAAAATATGTGGTCCGATGAATCACATTTTCAGTTGCACCATGCCGATTGCAGAGTGAGAATTTGGCAGAAACAGCACGAAAGCATGGACCCCAAATGCATTGCTACAACCCTTCAAGCTGGTGGTGGCAACGTTATGGTTTGGGGAATGTTTTCCTGGCATGCTTTGGGCCTTATAATTCGTGTTGATCAACGTCTGACTGGCACATCATATCTAAACTCGTATTGCACAGGATTCATCCGTGTGGTCAGTTGACCGGTGGCTTCTTGTCCTAAACTCCCGACAGCAGATCTTAGAAGTAGAGAAGCAGGAGATTTGCAAGGGGTGCCCGATACAAAAGACACATGGGCGTGAGGTAGATGGTCAGTAGAAATAGCTGACATCATTTGCAAGGGGGTCCTACAACCCGGCAACACCACTAACGTTCTTCCCGATTCGACCCGGATGCTTTTTAAGCAGGGCTATGCTATCCTATCCCTCGGTCATATCAGTTGATATCCTCTGAGTTTTTAAACGACTTTCCAGCAATATAATGAATGTTTAAAATAAAATTATTTCTTTCTTAAATGTTCTATCGGATAACCCTTTCTCTGGATATGAACCTACTTCTCGATTTCCAAGATAACAGGGTATTTCTACATAACGATTTCCAAGATAACAGGACATTTCTACATCTAGATTTCCAAGATAACAGGGTATTTCTACATATCGATTTCCAAGATAAAAGGGCATTTCTACATCTCGATTCCCAAGATAACAGGGCATATCAACATTTTGATTTCCAAGATAACAGCATTTCTGCATCTAGATTTCCAAGATAACAGGACATTTCTACATCTAGATTTCCAAGACAACAGAGAATTTCTTAAAATTGGTAGTAGTATTTTATTCCACTCCTCTTCCACTGCTTTCCATAGTCCAATCATTGTCTGGATATGAACCTACATCTAGATTTCCAAGATAACAGGGCATTTCTTAAAATTGGTAGTGGTATTTCATTCCACTCCTCTTCCACTGCTTTCCATAGTCCAGTCATTGTCTGGATATGAACCTACATCTAGATTTCCAAGATAACAGGGCATTTCTTAAAATTGGTAGTGGTATTTTATTCCACTCCTCTTCCACTGCTTTCCATAGTCCAGTCATTGTCTGGATATGAACCTACATCTAGATTTTCAAGATAACAGAGCATTTCTTAAAATTGGTAGTGGTATTTTATTCCACTCCTCTTCCACTGCTTTCCATAGTCCAGTCATTGTCTGGATATGAACCTACATCTAGATTTCCAAGATAACAGGGCATTTCTTAAAATTGGTAGTGGTATTTTATTCCACTCCTCTTCCACTGCTTTCCATAGTCCAGTCATTGTCTGGATATGAACCTACATCTAGATTTCCAAGACAACAGGGCATTTCTTAAAATTGGTAGTGGTATTTTATTCCACTCCTCTTCCACTGCTTTCCATAGTCCACTCATTGTCTGGATATGAACCTACATCTAGATTTCCAAGACAACAGGGCATTTCTTAAAATTGGTAGTAGTATTTTATTCCACTCCTCTTCCACTGCTTTCCATAGTCCAGTCATTGTCTGGATATGAACCTACATCTAGATTTTCAAGATAACAGAGCATTTCTTAAAATTGGTAGTGGATATTTTATTCCACTCCTCTTCCACTGCTTTCCATAGTCCAGTCATTGTCTGGATATGAACCTACATCTAGATTTCCAAGATAACAGGGCATTTCTTAAAATTGGTAGTGGTATTTTATTCCACTCCTCTTCCACTGCTTTCCATAGTCCAGTCATTGTCTGGATATGAACCTACATCTAGATTTTCAAGATAACAGAGCATTTCTTAAAATTGGTAGTGGTATTTCATTCCACTCCTCTTCCACTGCTTTCCATAGTCCAGTCATTGTCTGGATATGAACCTACATCTAGATTTCCAAGATAACAGGGCATTTCTTAAAATTGGTAGTGGTATTTTATTCCACTCCTCTTCCACTGCTTTCCATAGTCCAGTCATTGTCTGGATATGAACCTACATCTAGATTTCCAAGACAACAGGGCATTTCTTAAAATTGGTTGTGGTATTTTATTCCACTCCTCTTCCACTGCTTTCCATAGTCCAATCATTGTCTGGATATGAACCTACATCTAGATTTCCAAGACAACAGGGCATTTCTTAAAATTGGTAGTGGTATTTTATTCCACTCCTCTTCCACTGCTTTCCATAGTCCAGTCATTGTCTGGATATGAACCTACATCTAGATTTCCAAGACAACAGGGCATTTCTTAAAATTGGTAGTGGTATTTTATTCCACTCCTCTTCCACTGCTTTCCATAGTCCAATCATTGTCTGGATATGAACCTACATCTAGGTTTCCAAGATAACAGAGCATTTCTTAAAATTGGTAGTGGTATTTTATTCCACTCCTCTTCCGCTACTTTCCATAGTCCAATCATTGTCTGGATATGAACCTACATCTAGATTTCCAAGATAAAAGGGCATTTCTTAAAATTGGTAGTGGTATTTTATTCCATTCCCCTTCTACTGCTTTCCATAGTCCATAGTCCAATCATTGTCTGGATATGAACCTACATCTAGATTTCCAAGATAACAGGGCATTTCTTAAAATTAGTAGTGGTATTTTATTCCACTCCTGTTTCACTGCTTTCCATAGTCCAATCATTGTTTCAGGTCTGAGTGCTCTTTTTAGCAGTCCGAAGGCACAATAGTCCATTTGGTGACACATTAGAGGACTTCGAAGGAATATGAGAATTTTTTCATTTTTTTTTCAAGAAATAGAGAGATAAATTTGTATGTATGACTGCTGGCTTTATTCTGATGAAGTTCTTCTCTTTGAAGGTTTTGTGGGTAAAAGAATGGGATTTCCTCTTTAAATAAAGTGTGAAGTATATTCTGTTTTACTTCATTTTCAGTTCCTTTTCCTATGTAAATTTGAGTTTATTCTGTTTTGCACTTTCCAACTTAACGTGGTATTTTCTCTCTCGCATGAATGGAGTTTTGGCAACGCCCCTCAGGTCAGTACGTAAGAGACGTATTCTTGTTGATAAGAACGAGAAAGAGTATATATATTTTGGCGACACAGTTGTTCAGAGTGGAAATGTTAAATCTTTGCTGAGCTTATTGATTGTACTAGAGCTACGAACGTAGGTGAAGTTATATTTTTATTTTCCATCTGCATAACTACGTTGTAAAGTTTGTGAGTTGTGACGTGCATGCACCGCAGGACGCACATGAGATAAAGGCAGATAGCAGTGAAATCACATGTCCGCGTAGCTCAGTTGGAGGTTCGCCCGGCGTGGACAAACCTGTGTTTTCACAGAGTGTTATACTACTGATTGATTACCAGTTGTGGTCTAACGAAGTTGGAATATACCACCATGTGGTATTGAACTTGGATACAAATAAAAGATTTGTAAGTCCCAAACTTTGACGTTATTTCGAGTGAACGCCTATTTCATTATTAGTGAACTTGACATTTCATTTAGCACTGAAGTATTTAGCTAGTTGGAAACTTAGGAATAGATGGATATGTAATTATATGTTTAATTTAGAACATGTAGTCTTTAGCTTGTTAGAAACTTAGAAATACTATGTAATTATACATTTAATTTAGCACATATACTGTTTAGCTAGTTAGAAACTTAGGAATAGATAGGTATGTAATTATACATTTAATTTAGCACATGTGGTGTTTAGCAAGTTAGAAACTTAAGAATAGATAGGTATGTAATGATACATTTAATTTAGCACATGTAGTGTTTTAGCTAGTTGGAAACTTAGGAATAGATGGATATGTAATTATATGTTTAATTTAGAACATGTAGTGTTTAGCTTGTTAGAAACTTAGGAATAATATGTAATTATACATTTAATTTAGCACATGTGGTGTTTAGCAAGTTAGAAACTTGGGAATAATAGATGTGTAATTATACATTTAATTTGGCACATGAACTGTTTAGTTAGTTAGAAACTTAGGAATCGATAGGTATGTAATTATACATTTAATTTAGCACATGCAGTGTTTAGCTAGTTAGAAAATTAGAAATTGATAGATATGTAATTATACATTTAATTTAGCACACGTAGTGTTTAGCTAATCAGAAACTTAGGAATAGTTGTTTGTTATACAATAGGAGTTAAAATACTTTAGTAATACGCGTATGTAGAATTGATTTTAACATTCTTTCCAACTTTTCTTAACTTGAATTTCCCATTGAACGAGAATCCAGCAAAAATCACGATTCCTTTACTAAAACTTTCTTTGGATTCTTGGAACCTAGTTTGTAACTCTTTCTGCTCTTTTGTGATAGTAAATCGACTTTCTTCTGCTGCAGTAGTTTAGGTAGATCCATGCTTCATCAATAATCACAATAAATTTCCATCTGTCTCCGGCTGAGTGATTTTCATAAAGAAGTCTACACCGTGCCCTGCTTTCAGCCACGTACCTAAGAAAAAGATCCATGCTTCATCAATAGTCACAATAAATTTCCATCTGTCTCCGGCTAAGTGATTTTCATTAAGAAGTCTACACCGTGTTCTGCGCTCAGCCACGTGCCTAATAAAAAGATCTATGCTTCATCAATAGTCACAATAAATTTCCATCTGTCTCCGGCTAAGTGATTTTCATAAAGAAGTGTACACCGTGTTCTGCGCTCAGCCACGTGCCTAATAAAAAGATCTATGCTTCATCAATAGTCACAATAAATTTCCATCTGTCTCCGGCTAAGTGATTTTCATAAAGAAGTCTACACCGTGTTCTCGCTCAACCACGTGCCTAAGAAAAAGATCCATGCTTCGTCAATAATCAGAATAAATTTCCATCTGTCTCCTGCTGAGTGATTTTCTCAAAGAAGTCTACACCGTGTTCTGCGCTCAGCCACGTGCCTAAGAAAAAGATCCATGCTTCATCAATAGTCACAATAAATTTCCATCTGACTCCGGCTGAGTGATTTTCATAAAGAAGTCTACACCGTGTTCTGCGCTCAACCACGTGCCTAAGAAAAAGATCCATGCTTCATCAATAATCAGAATAAATTTCCATCTGTCTCCGGCTGAGTGATTTTCTCAAAGAAGTCTACACAGTGTTCTGCGCTCAGCCACGTGCCTAAGAAAAAGGTCCATGCTTCATCAATAGTCATAATAAATTTCCATCTGTCTGCGGCTGAGTGATTTTCATAAAGAAGTCTACACCGTGTTCTGCGCTCAGCCACGTGCCTAATGAAAAGATCTATGCTTCATCAATAGTCACAATAAATTTCCATCTGTCTCTGGCTAAGTGATTTTCATAAAGAAGTCTACACCGTGTTCTGCGCTCAGCCACGTGCCTAAGAAAAAGACCCGTGCTTCATCAATAGTCACAATAAATTTCCATCTGTCTCCGGCTAGGTGATTTTCATAAAGAAGTCTACACCGTGTTCTGCGCTCAGCCACGAGCCTAATAAAAAGATCTATGCTTCATCAACAGTCACAATAAATTTCCATCTGTCTCCGGCTAAATGATTTTCATAAAGAAGTCTACACCGTGTTCTGCGCTCAGCCACGTGCCTAAGAAAAAGACCCGTGCTTCATCAATAGTCACAATAAATTTCCATCTGTCTCCGGCTAAATGATTTTCATAAAGAAGTCTACACCGTGTTCTGCGCTCAGCCACATGCCTAAGAAAAAGATCCATTCTTTATCAATAGTTACGATAAATTTCCATCTGTCTCCAGCTAAGTGATTTTTATAAAGAAGTGTACACCGTGTTCGGCGCTCAGCCACGTGCCTAATAAAAAGATCCATGCTTCATCAATAGTCACAATAAATTTCCATCTGACTCCGGCTGAGTGATTTTCATAAAGAAGTCTACACCGTGTTCTGCGCTCAACCACGTGCCTAAGAAAAAGATCCATGCTTCATCAATAATCAGAATAAATTTCCATCTGTCTCCGGCTGAGTGATTTTCTCAAAGAAGTCTACACAGTGTTCTGCGCTCAGCCACGTGCCTAAGAAAAAGGTCCATGCTTCATCAATAGTCATAATAAATTTCCATCTGTCTGCGGCTGAGTGATTTTCATAAAGAAGTCTACACCGTGCCCTGCTTTCAGCCACGTACCTAAGAAAAAGATCCATGCTTCATCAATAGTCACAATAAATTTCCATCTGTCTCCGGCTAAGTGATTTTCATAAAGAAGTCTACACCGTGTTCTGCGCTCAGCCACGTGCCTAATAAAAAGATCTATGCTTCATCAATAGTCACAATAAATTTCCATCTGTCTCCGGCTAAGTGATTTTCATAAAGAAGTGTACACCGTGTTCTGCGCTCAGCCACGTGCCTAATAAAAAGATCTATGCTTCATCAATAGTCACAATAAATTTCCATCTGTCTCCGGCTAAGTGATTTTCATAAAGAAGTCTACACCGTGTTCTCGCTCAACCACGTGCCTAAGAAAAGATCCATGCTTCGTCAATAATCAGAATAAATTTCCATCTGTCTCCTGCTGAGTGATTTTCTCAAAGAAGTCTACACCGTGTTCTGCGCTCAGCCACGTGCCTAAGAAAAAGATCCATGCTTCATCAATAGTCACAATAAATTTCCATCTGACTCCGGCTGAGTGATTTTCATAAAGAAGTCTACACCGTGTTCTGCGCTCAACCACGTGCCTAAGAAAAAGATCCATGCTTCATCAATAATCAGAATAAATTTCCATCTGTCTCCGGCTGAGTGATTTTCTCAAAGAAGTCTACACAGTGTTCTGCGCTCAGCCACGTGCCTAAGAAAAAGGTCCATGCTTCATCAATAGTCATAATAAATTTCCATCTGTCTCCGGCTAGGTGATTTTCATAAAGAAGTCTACACCGTGTTCTGCGCTCAGCCACGAGCCTAATAAAAAGATCTATGCTTCATCAACAGTCACAATAAATTTCCATCTGTCTCCGGCTAAATGATTTTCATAAAGAAGTCTACACCGTGTTCTGCGCTCAGCCACGTGCCTAAGAAAAAGACCCGTGCTTCATCAATAGTCACAATAAATTTCCATCTGTCTCCGGCTAAGTGATTTTCATAAAGAAGTCTACACCGTGTTCTGCGCTCAGCCACATGCCTAAGAAAAAGATCCATTCTTTATCAATAGTTACGATAAATTTCCATCTGTCTCCAGCTAAGTGATTTTTATAAAGAAGTGTACACCGTGTTCGGCGCTCAGCCACGTGCCTAATAAAAAGATCTATGCTTCATCAACAGTCACAATAAATTTCCATCTGTCTCCGGCTAAGTGATTTTCATAAAGAAGTCTACACCGTGTTCTGCGCTCAGCCACGTGCCTAAGAAAAAGACCAGTGCTTCATCAATAGTCACAATAAATTTCCATCTGTCTCCGGCTAAGTGATATTCATATAGAAGTCTACACCGTGTTCTGCGCTCAGCGACGTGCCCGAGAAAAAGATCCATGCTTCATCAATAGTCACAATAAATTTCCATCTGTCTCCAGCTAAGTGATTTTTATAAAGAAGTGTACACCGTGTTCGGCGCTCAGCCACGTGCCTAATAAAAAGATCTATGCTTCATCAACAGTCACAATAAATTTCCATCTGTCTCCGGCTAAGTGATTTTCATAAAGAAGTCTACACCGTGTTCTGCGCTCAGCCACGTGCCTAAGAAAAAGACCAATGCTTCATCAATAGTCACAATAAATTTCCATCTGTCTCCGGCTAAGTGATATTCATATAGAAGTCTACACCGTGTTCTGCGCTCAGCGACGTGCCCGAGAAAAAGATCCATGCTTCATCAATAGTCACAATAAATTTCCATCTGTCTCCAGCTAAGTGATTTTTATAAAGAAGTGTACACCGTGTTCGGCGCTCAGCCACGTGCCTAATAAAAAGATCTATGCTTCATCAACAGTCACAATAAATTTCCATCTGTCTCCGGCTAAGTGATATTCATATAGAAGTCTACACCGTGTTCTGCGCTCAGCCACGTGCTTAGCCAAAAGGCGGTGAATATTATGTTGTTGGTTTCTTCAAGATTCAAATCTTTGTTTATTACCTTCTTTACAGTTGATACAGAGATTTTTAACGACTTAGCGGTTGCCCTCCGAGTGGGTGGACTTTCTCTTAAGACTAAAGACCTTACCTTTGTTCTAAAAGTACTCACCTTCTTTGGATATTCGTTTGGTGTTCTTTTGTCAGTTAAAAGCAATACTTGATGATTTTCCTGTGTATTAATTATAATATTGCTTATTTTACATTTAAAAATGGTAATTCCATCAGTGATGTATTCAGGCATCTTCTGGGGGTGCTTCGTCCTCCCGGAAATTCATGAATGCCTCCCGTAGGTTTTTGGGCGGTCATCCGCTTATATTTAGTCTAATTGTGTTCGTTTATAGCTGAATCTTTGGATAAAGTAATTTAATTTAGAAAATGAAGCAAAATATTGTAATAATAAAAAACAAAACAACATCCACATGTGGACTTCAGTCAGCAATTTCTTGCATTCTTCAACGAAACATTAAACAATCCCAGCTGAGGGGCAATTTTTTAAGCACTTACATATCGGACTACTTCCGCAGTAAAAACCTAATTACACAGTAGGAATGTTTGTACGCCAATACATCATGATATTTTGTAAGCTGGCATTCAGTTTTATATCAGTTTTCTAGATGCCGACTTAACATGTATACGGTTAATCCTCAGTGTAGCTCACGTGATGTTAGTGCTTCCAATACAATAAAATATTTGCTACCTAATTTTTAACAATAGCAAATTATTAGAAATTATTCCCATAATAAGGTGTTTTCTTTCTGGCGGTGGTATTTTACACTCTGTAGAAAAAAAAAAAAAGAAGAAAATATCGAGACACTTCTGATTGGCATCCAAACGGTTAGTTAGGTTTTTTTGTTTGTTTTTTAATACTATTTGCTAATCTAAATAACCTAAAGAGGCTGATGCCAAATGGCACGGGAATGGCTTACACCATACGTTTTTAGATAACACGGTAATGATTCCTTAATAATCAGAAAAACGCTTGTAATAAGGCGAGTACATGTTTACCGCCCCTAATGTTTGGAGGAATTTTCCCCAGCACTGCCTTACCTTACTAGCATCCTCAATATTTTACATCACCCTATAGTGAAATCCGTGGTGCATTATTGAATTAACACAAAGGTATAACATTTCTACATTTTTAATCCCTGGTATGTGTAGATTCCTTGGAATTTGTATTTGCGATATAAGAGCATAAGAATTTTTTACTCTATTTAATATTTTCGTATATATTAATAGATGCTATTAATAAATATTAAAGATTCGGCTGTTTGAGAATACAGCACACATAAAAATTGGAAAGGGAGTGAGAAAAGATGACATCATATCTCCCAAGCTCTTTAATGTCAAATTGGAAAATTTCTTTCAATCACTGAACTGGGAAAACAAAGGGATAAAAATCAATGGAGATTATCTAACTCACCTTCGTTTTGCTAATGACGTAGTCATTTTTGCAACTTCCCCATCAGAGCTGCAGAGTATTATCCAGGAACTTGCTGACAAGAGTAAAAAGTGGGATTAAAATTGAACTTTCAGAAGACAAAAGTGATGTACAATGCTTTTACAAGGAATGAAGATTTATCGGTTGATAGAGAAAAGCTGGAGATAACAGATACCTACGTTTATCTTGGACAGCAGATATCAAGTGAGGGTCACATTGATGAAGAAATTAATCGGCGTATAAAACTTGCCTGGATAGCTTTTGGAAGAAACAGCATAATTTTCAAGAGCAATATGCCATTATGTCTTAAAAGAAAAGTGTCTGATCAATGTATCCTTCCATTGCTTACGTATGGTGCAGAGACGTGGACCTTAACTAAAAGAGACATGCAAAGGCTGCAGACAACTCAAAGAAGCATGGAGAGGTGCATGCTTGGTGTAATCAGGAGAGATCAGAAGAGGAACTCGTGGATCAGAAAAATGACAAGAGTGGAAGACATCATCATGATCAGAGTAAAATCCTTGAAATGGCAATGGGCTGGACATACTGCCAGAAAGACAGACCATCGATGGACAGCCGAAAATTTAGATTAGATTCCAATTGACAGGTAAAGACCTAGAAGAAGACCACATGGGAGATGGGTGGATGAAATTCGAAAGTATGCGGGAGTAACATGAAGTAGACTGGCACAAGACAGACCGTTGTGGAAGAGGCATGGAGAGACCTTCGTCCTGCAGTGGATTGATAATGGTTGACAATGATGATGATGATGATATATAATATAAATAACTAAATTGTGATTATGTGTATATAATCAGTCAAAAAGCTTTAGCCTCCTCGAAATTTGTAATTCCCCCCCTCCCCGCCCTACCCCGGAAATAACTCTCTGAATGCAACACTGAATTCCATGATTCTCGCAGAGGGTTTTTTTTAAATTCAGAATGCGAATATTTTTCTTCGTAAAGAGCAAAAACAATCTTTTATCCACAGCTTGTTTACGTGCGCCATTTTCTTAGCAGACGATATTCAACTGCAACAAGGCCGCCCCGGTGGCGCCCTCACTCTGGGGTTTGGGTTTTGTAATGTGTGTGTTTTTCGTTTTTGTTTTCTGTGTTCCTTTTTTATCTGTATATATTTTAATCTTGTTCTGATGTTTCCAGTTTTTTTCCTCCTTTCTTTTGTGTTGAGACTTCTTGACCTCGTCTCTTTTAATACAGTCTAATGTGACTGAATCGTATCACATGTACCTTGCTTTTAGACTAATAAAGGTTTATTTTGAAGGCAGTGGTCTAAGGCGCTGGCCTCTGATTATTCGTCCGAACGGGGTCCGGGTTCGAATCCCGGTGAGGCATGAATGTTGTGTTTGTCTTACGGTACTGGTTCTCTCCCTTCCCTGGAACCAGTGACCCTAAATTAGGGACGGGCGACTGCTTATAGCCCATTGAGTTGCTCACGGTGGTCGTTAAACCTCCGATAAAAAAAAAAAAAACTGCAGCAGGTGTTTCTTTCGTGTTCATCTAACATGCTGTTCCCAGTTTCAGTTGTTTGGACTTCTTTTATTTTCTGTAATTTCTTTTCAAAAACGTTCTAAAAATCGGTGAACATCCTCTGTAAATTAAACAGCATTAAGAAAATTTTAAAATTAAGTAAAAAATCTGGGGCAACTCGTTAAGATTTACCCGACGTCTGGAAACAAATAGACAAAGAGCTATTTCAAGTGCCTAACATCAAAAACTATTTCCCTAAATAACTACTTTGTGACGTGAAACGAACTTCTCTTTGTTCCCCGAAAGTCTCAAGTATTGCAAATCAAATGACCCAGATTTCCTTCGTAGCAGACATGAAAATCCGGAAGCAACACTGCGCAAAACCTTTTTTTTTTTTTCTCTCAAAAAGAATATCGGTGATGTGAGTAAATGAAAACAAAGCGCTGACGATAAATAAACACAGAAAAGAACGCGTGACGCATTAAGAGCTACTTTTAGTAGGTATACCCTGAATCTAGAATGAATTGCGCCTTTTCAGCTCAATAGGAAAAACCAGAAAACCTTCTTTTTTTTGTGCGTGTGTGTGTCTGTTTCCACCCATTCGATCGTTTTAAGACGGATCTGAGATAGTTACAACGGTTTTGAGGATATCATTCAGTGCCTGTGCCAAAGTGGGCGTTTTTAACGTAACACGAATGAGTCATCGAGGGTGTTTTCGGAGCTCGTTCCGCCATCGCATCTTCATTTCATTGACCTCTTGCGTAACCTTGGGCAGTATGATATTCTTCCGAACAGGATCACACCTGAGTTATGCGGGCTCCAAGCGCCGTTAGGGATTTGCCGGAAATGGTGCTTGCTATCTTGAACCCTCGCCAACTTCATGGGTTTCCTCAGATACATTTTCATGTTACATTGATCATGCATTGAAAAAATCTCGGTTCTCTTTTCCTAATTATGCGCAAATACAAAATATTTGCTTGAGGCTCATGAATAAAGAAAAGTCTGTACGTCATGCCACCTAGAACGTTTTAGCGGGTCAACTGACATACGATCTTGTAAAATTCATGCCAATATTGACAAAATGCCAGTTCATCTGGCAGCACACATCTCTGCATCTATTAAACGGATAAAAAAACAATTCTGTTCCGTTGAGTAGCTTAAAACACACCCCTCCAAAAAAAAAAAAAAAAAAAAAGCGTGTTAGTAAAATCATGCAATGCATTGATTATGATATACGCTTTCCAACATACCAGAAATCATTACTCAAATTATTACTCAAGTTATGAGGATAATGGCTGTGGAATAAATTTCGCTCCTGTGCCCTCACCTTTGACCCCATTTCGATTATATTAAACAGATTTGGTTCAGTATACCTCCGGAATCACATACTAAAGTTTTGTCGCAATAGAAGCATTTTTAGTCAAGTTATGAGGATAATGGCTGTGGAATAAATCTCGCTCCTGTGCCCTGACCTTTGACCCCATTTCGATGATATTTAACAGAACTGGTTCAGTGTACCTCCGGAACAACATATTAAAGTTTTGTCGCAATAGAAGCATTTTTAGTCAAGTTATGAGGATAATGGCTGTGGAATAAATCTCGCTCCTGTGCCCTAACCTTTGACCCCATTTCGATTATATTAAACAGAATTGGTTCAGTATACCTCCGGAACAATGTGATAAAGTTTTATTGCAATCGAAGCATGTTTACGTAAGTTATGATGCATAAAAGCGATGGAATGGATTCCGCTCCTATGTCCTGACCTTCGACCCCATTTCTTCCATTTTCAATAGGGTCTGTCTCCAGGTTGTCCCCTACCATATACTGAAATTTCATCGAAATCGAACCATTTTTACGCGAGTCATCGTGCGGACAGATAGACAGACGGAAAAAGCTGGAGCATATACTCTTCTTCAATCTACGGTTGGAAAGCGTAAAAAACGAAGCACCTGAAAGGAATCTTCCAATAGAGATGAAAATTCTTATGTGAAATATATGCATATTTATAGGAAAGGAAATTGAATTGAATTGAATTGAATTTGAATTTAATTTTGCCATATTACACCATCCACCACACCATCAAATCGCACTTACAATTTCTGTACCAAAAAAAGATTGACATAATACAAATCGCACCATGTGCAAACACAAAAGAAATACAGTACATATATGAAAGAAAAGCATTAATACAACACATAAATGCAAAAAAGTATGAATAATAATACAACTAATACAAACACATAAACCATCAAACATGCAAATACAAATATTTTACAATAATAATATACATACACTGAAGATCAATTGAATTAGAGATACTTGTCTAGTAACGTGTAGCACCACCTTTCTCCCTAATGACAGAGGCGATTCGTCTCGGCATGGACTCGACAAGACACCGGAAGCGTTGGGAAGCCATACGGATCCACGACCCCTGAACAAGCTCCCACAGTTCACGAAGATTTTATGGAGGAGGGTCACAGCCTCGAACATCTCTCTCGATGGCCTCCCAGATGAGCTCAATCGGATTGAGGTCAAGTGACCTAGCTGGCCAAGGAAGCGAGGTCACGTCGGTGGAGTGTTCATCCAACCATTCGGATACAATTCGGGAGCTGCATTGTCTTGTTGCAGGATGAGGTCCCCAGTGGGATGTTGAAGACGCACGAACGGGAACAAATGGTCGTTCAGGATATCCCGGTAACGTTGACCTGTGAAGGACGATGTCACACGTACCAGGGGTCCCATTTCAGTCTACGTAAACAGTCCCAAGACGAGAATGCCACCCCCACCAGCATGAAGAGTACCCTGCTGGCAAGAAGGATCCATCGCTTCATGTGGTTTGCGCCGTACTCGTATCCTGCCATCCGCATGTACCAACGTGAATCTGGACTCATCAGTCCAGGCAACATTTTTCCACATGTGTAGTGTCCAGTGGCGATGTTCCAGCACCCATGCTAATCTTTGCACCCTGTGATGTGCGGTCAGCAGCGGTACCCTCGTGGGACGATGGCTTCTGTACCCCATAGCGAGGAGATGGTTCTAGGTGTGGCTGCTTACACGTTTTTTGTGCACCAGCGTTAAATTGCCGAGTGATTTCTTGCACTGTGGCCCGTCTATCCGCTGTTACAATGTGAGCTAGCCGACGATGACCCCGCTCATCCACACGCTGTTGTCCACGAGAGTTGGCCCTTGCAGGGATGGTTTTACCGGATTCGATGTACTCACGGTGCACCCGTGACACAGTGGCTCGTGAAAATCCCAGTGCCTGCACGATTTCCGAGATGGAGTGACCCATTCGTCGGGGCCCGACAATTTTCTCACGATCAAATGCGCTGAGATCCTTCGTCTTACCCATACTGCGTCCGACTCTTACTAATTCCCGTCGCATCACTCCTTATATTGTCGGATCGCTGCATACGTCATGTCGTTTCCGTTTACAGGGCCGCCCACAGCGCCACATTTGCATAACGCCAACTGTCTCTAATTCAATTGCTCTTCAGTGTATACCTATATTTCTTTCTCATGTTATTTCCATTGACATAAGTCCACTCATCCAGTGGCGGACTGGGTCTAAAAATATTGGTTGCCAGGAGATAAAGTGGGGCCCACCCACAACTATAAGGCTATCACTGAATCTTATAAGAAATAAATAAAATTAAAAAAAAATACATAAGTGGAGAAAAGGTACAATTAAAATTTTTGCGAAATAAATTTATATTTTTTAATAATAACAGTGTTCATATATTGTACATATTGTTGGCAGTGAAATGTACATTATAGTGAAGTTCCAATATTATTGCATACAGTCATAATATTGGAACTTCTATTATATTTCCTAGTTACTAAAAGTCATTAACATTTTCTGTGTTTTGAATATATCCATTTTGAGTTTTAGTAATCTATGGCGGACGTTAACTGATAGGAAGAATATGTTCTATACACTGAGTGGCCTCTTTATTAGGACCACCTGACAGTTTTAAACAAATGAGCTGTGGCTGCACGCTGTTGCCGGCAGAGGGCGAGGCTAGTATAAAAAGGGAAAGCTTAGTGCTTGCGACAGTAGTAGAAGTGATTTTTGAGTGACGAGATGGGTAAAAAATGCGATTTGACGGACTTTCAACGTGGGATGATTGTAGGAGCTCGGAGCCATGGAGCGAGTATCACCGAAACCGCCGCGTTCGTGAAATGTTCCGGAGCAGCTGTTGTTAAAGTGTTTAAAGACTGCACTGTCAGCCCCAAAAGTGGGTCTCTACGTGCAACGTGTGGTCGTCATCGACTAGTGACTGCTCGGGCGGAACGGATAGTGTCCACAGCAACAGTGCAGCAAATTACAGACCATCTTAATCAAGGATCCCCTCAAATGATCTCTGCACGCACTGTTCGCCGTAAACTGCACCGGATGAGATATGGCAGCCGAAGGCCTGTTCGAACACCTTTGCTGTCTACAGTTAACAAGAGAAAACGTCTCTAGTTTGCACAGGAGCACAAGGATTGGACAGTCGATAATTGGATGTGGTCCGATGAATCACGTTTTCAGTTGCACCATGCCGACGGCCGAGTGAGAATTTGACGGAAACAGAACGAAAGCATGGACTCCAAATGAATTGCTACACACTTCAAGCTGGTGAGGCAACGTTATGGTTTGGGGAATGTTTTCCTGGCATGCTTTGTGCCCTTTAATTTGTGTCTGACTGGCACATCATATCTAAACATTGTTACGGACCAAGTGCATCCTCTCATGTGGATGGTTTATCCGAATGGCGATGGCTTCTTTCAACAAGATAATGCGTCCTGCCATAGTACTCGTATTGTACAGGATTGGTTTCAGGAACAAGCCGGTGAGTTTACTTTGCTTAGGTGGTTCCCACAATCTCCAGATCTCAACCCCATTGAGAATTTGTGAGATGAAGTTGAACGAGACATCAGACAGCTGAATCCACCACCCTGCAATCTCACACTCCTGGAAAATGCTTTTCATCAACATGGTGTCAGATTCCACAAACCATCTATCAACATCTAGTGGAGTCCATGCCACGAAGAATCGACGCAGTATTAAAGGCAAAAGGTGGCCCAACGAAGTACTGAGGGGGTGGTCATAATAAGGTGGCCACTTAGTGTATATTATTAAGAATATGTTCAACTCTTGAGATGTTTTTACTGTTCTCGTCCACTCCTGATGGCTTTTCGTATCCACTACCAAATGATGACCTCCAAGGAGTCACGATCGAGAAGAGTGTTTTGTAGGACCAAACTGGGTTAGAGGAAGCCCATCAATTACACTGCCGGACAATTGCTAAGGACGGATGACAATAGCAACGATAGCAACCATAAAATGGAAGGCAGGAAAATGTGGAAATTAGCATAAGTGCGGGATACAGTAAGACGTGTTGTGCGTATGCAAATTTTGGATTGCCGAACTTGTTCGTGACGTCATAGCGCTGATAAGAGATATAAAGGATTTGACGCGTATTGACCGTTGTTGTTCAAACGCAAAGTTGAAAGGGAAAGAATCAATTGACGAACTTGCAATTTTCAGTATGTCTTCCCTACATCACCTAGATGATTTTACGCGTGGCCGTATTATTGGCAAGATTGAAGAAGGGCGAAAGATAACAGATGTTGCCAGGGAGTTCAACGTCAGCCACAGTGTTGTTTCAAGGCTTTGGAAATCATTTCAAACAAATGGAGAGTGTAGCAAACGTCACGGGGGAGGTCGTGTTCGCAGTACGACACCTGCAGAAGATCGGTACATAGTGCTATCAACAAAAAGACACCGGCGCAGCACAGCTAGCGAGGTAGCAAATCAGTTTATGGCTGCTACTGGCAAGCGGATCTCCCGAAAAACTGTCGCCAGACGTTTGCATGAAGGTGGACTATACGCCCGCCGTCCTGTTGTGTGCATCCCATTGTCCAGACGTCACCGTACCGCCCGTTTGCAATGGTGCCATCAACATCGCAATTGGACTGATAACGACTGGTCTGCTGTCCTCTTCTCAGATGAGAGTAGATACAGTCTATCGTCTGATTGTCGACGACAACTGATCTGGCGTGATAGTGGTACTGCATATTGTCCAGCAAACATACAGGAAAGAGACCGATATCCGACATGTAGTGTCATGGTATGCGCTGGCACCATGATCAGTGGCCGTACGTCCCTCTATGTGCTTCCAACTGGGATTATGACTAGCCAACGATACATTAATGATGTTCTGCTACCTCATGTTCGCATGTTCCGTGGTGCTGTCGGTGATAGATTCATTTTCATGGACGACAACGCAACGTGTCATCGAACAGTCGCTGTCCAGGAGTGTCTTGAGAGCGAGGATATTCAACGCCTCGTATGGCCAGCACGTTCTCCAGATCTGAATCCCATTGAAAATGTGTGGGATGCTTTGGGGAGGAGTCTTGCTGGTCGCCAATGCCCTCCAATAAACAAGGACACCTTCATACGTGCACTGACAGAGGAATGGGATAAATTACCCCAACAGCTGCTTGATAATGTTGTGCAAAGCATGACACGACGTGTGGAATCTTGCATCGCCCTCCATGATGGCCATATCCCGTATTGACAGCTTACGCCGGAACGTCTGCGGACGGTAATTGCGTTTACGTATTCTGCACAAAATGGCCTGTTTGTCCCTTGAACACGTTCCAAAGCCTTCTGGATTTCAGAGCACAATAAATTGTCTTTTGTATGTCCTGGCATTCTGACATTATTTTATTTCACTTGGCATCCAACCACACTTACTTTTTATGCGCTATATAGCCGTTTATGATCCGTCCTTAGCAATTGTCTAGCAGTGTATTAAGAATGATAATGAGGTTATTCCTGTGATTCAACCAGAAGACCTAATTGAAGTGATGCTGAAATTCGTCTCAGTCTTCCACATTCGCTAGAAGATACATCAATGATTCGCTAGAAGATACATCAATGATTCGCTAGAAGATACATCAATGATTTGCTAGAAGATACATCAATGATTTGCTAGAAGATACATCAATGATTTGCTAGAAGATACAGCAATGATCTGCACATATTGTCTAATGTTTAAGGAGGCCCATTTAATCAGGGGCCCACTAGCCATCGGGCAAGCTGACACCCTGACCAGTCCGGCATTGCACTTATCGAACACGCGTATTTGCGTATTATTCTTTTAACTTCGAAGACGAACACTGACAAAAAACAATTCTACTTAAACGTGGAATAAACGCATGTTGCTTTTTATTTCTTTCCAGCAGAGAGCGTAGGAGAAGGTTGAAGTGTGCCAACAGGACCTTTACTGGGGAGTACGCTCTGATTTCTGTCATCGGCATCCATTGTTTCGAGGTCACGAGCGCGTGTCGGAAGCGACATTGAAGATCAGCGGCCATTGTTGTTTTTACCGAGCCATCCACCTTCGAGCAGACGCGAGAGGTTAGATTAAGGAGCGACCTAAATTCCCGCGCTCGATGCCAATAGGAACGTACGGTTGAGTCGAATGAAAGTATTTCTTCCGTTTCGTCGGATGAGTGTGTTGCCTGCGGCGTTAGATCCTGTTAAACATAAATATTTCATTTTATTTTTAAAACGTTTTCCATTCATGAAAAGAAACCGGTAAGTACGCACAAAAATAAAATGCAGAGCGATTACTTCTGCGTTGGGTAAAAACGTTACCTTATCAGAACAGCCATAGCTGCAACTTCTGCCCAATCGTCTGTAGGAGCATATGCCACCACTTTTCAGGGAATTTTCCTAAAATAAAATATATTTTTTTTTTTATTGTGGGTTTAACGACCACCGTGAGCAACTCAGTGGCCTACAAGCAGTCGCCGTCCCTAATTTAGGGTTGGGCCGCGGATGGCCGAGTGGTCAACGTTCGTGACTACCACGAAGAAACCTCAGGTTCGTTCCCAGATCTCCTAGCTTCCTATTTCTAAGAATTGCTTAAGACCTGAGGTAAGAAGACACTCCTTTTCCTAAAATTCTCTACATATGATCAGATCTAGTTTGGGGATCTGGGCCGCGAATGGCCTAGTGGTCAGGTCACGTAACTGCCACGGAAGAAATTCAGGTTCGTTCCCGGATAGGTACGAACGCTCGAACCACTAAATATCTCCCGTGCGTCGGATGGCACGTTAAGCCATCGGACCACGGGTACTGCCCCGTAATAAATAAGTGCGTTTTCCTCCCCCTTTCTACCTCACTTTCCTATCCGGCACTCCAGCCCAAATCTCCTAGCTTCCTATTTCTAAGAGTTGCTTAAGACCTGTGGTAAGACACTCCTTTCCTAAACTTCTCTACATATGATCTAATCTAGTTTGGGGATCTAGGCCACGAATGGCCTAGCGGTCAACGTACGTAACTGCCACGGAAGAATCTCAGGTTCGTTCCCGGGTAGGTACGAACTCTCGAACCACTAAATATCTCCCGTGCGTCGGATGGGCACGTTAAGCCGTCAGACCCCGGGTACTGCCCCCCTCCCGTAATAAATAAGGTCGTCTTCTCCCCCTTTCTACCTCGCTTCCGTGTCACTTTCCTATCGGACACTCTAACCCAAATCTTGTGGCTTCCTATTTCTAAGGGTTGTTTAAGACCTGGGGTCAGACACTGCCTTCCTAAAATCCTCTACACATAAACTGATCTGATCTAATTTAGGGGTCACTGGTTCCAGGGAAGGAAGAGAGCCAGTGCCATAAGACAAACACAACATCCATGCCTCACGGGATTTGAACCCGAACCCATCTCGGACGAATCGTAACAATCCATCGCTTAGACCAATAAAAAACAAAAACAAAAAAACAAACGGAAAGAAAAATATTGCCTCGCCCCAGTGGCGCAGTGGTTTTAGATGGGTCCGGGTTCAAATCCCGGTGAGGCATGTGTAGGATTTGCTAACCCCCAGTCACAAAAAATTAATTATAAATATGTATGAATATGTTCATTTCCACGTTCAATTTCTTTGTCGGCGCCATTTTAGGACACAGATCATATGTAGAGGATTTTAGGAAGGGAGTGTCTGACCCCAGGTATTAAACAACCCTCAGAAATAGGAAGCTAGGAGATTTGGGCTAGAGTGCCCGATAGGAAAGTCACACGGAAGTCAGGTAGAAAGGGGGAGGAGGACGCCCTTATTTATTACCGGGTGGCCAGTACCCGTGGTCCGACGGCTTAACGTGCCCATCGGACGCACTGCGGGTATTTAGTGGTTCGAACATTCGTTCCTGCGCAGGATCAAACCTGAGGTCATCTCCGTGGCAGTCACGAAAGCTGACCACGAGGCAGCCTGCGGCCCTTTAGGGCACAGCGGACGGAACCAGCATTTTTAAAGGCTTTTGGTGTGCGATGCACGCGATAAGCCGCCTTACAATAGGCTTAGCAAATATTTATGTCTAAATATTTGAATACTATTGTACCTGTCTCGTGTGGCACCGGGATTATCTCAAGAGTGTGTTATTGAGGAAAACGCAAGCTTAACGGTATTTGCAGGTGGCTCAGAGTAGGTGCACATTAACTGCGAAATCCGATTAAGTGGGCAGTGGGCCGGATTAGGTGGCCGTCTAGGGGCTATAGCCTTGGGGCCCACCATGACCAAGGGTCCAGGAGAAATGCCTGGGCAAATAATATAGGTTTGGTGCAAATGAAATATCCGGCGGGAACGAGCAGCGGAGACAGGCCCCCACCACAGGGGAATGGAACCACCCACAGGTGTTGCAGGTATTACGTCATAGAGTTACTATAAATAGCTAGCACGTGTGTGAAGAACTAGGTTCGGGGCCGCGGGTGGCCGAGTGGACACCGTTCGTGGCTGCAACGGAAAGGACCTCAGGTTAGATCCTGGGCAGGTACGAACGTTGCTAAATACCCGTCGTGCGTCGGATGGGCACGTTAAGCCGTCGGACCCTGGGTATTGGCCCCCGGTAATAAATAAGGGCGTCTTCCTCCCCCTTTCTACTTCGCTTCCGTGTGACTTTCCTATCGGGCACTCTAGCCCAAATCCCCTAGCTTCCTATTTCTAAGGGTTGTTTAAGACCTGGGGTCAGACACTCCCTTCCTAAAATCCTCTACATATGATCTGATCTGATCTGAAGAACAAGGTTTGGGCCGAGGATGGCCTAGTGGTCAGCGTCCGTGACTGCCTCAGAGAAGACCTCAGGTTCGATACAAGGTAGGTTCGAACCACTAAATATCCGCCGTCCGTCGGATGGGCACGTTAAGCTGTCGGACCCCGGGTACTTGGCCCCGGGCAATAAGTAAGAGCGTCTTCCTCCCCCTTTCTACCTCGCTTCCGTGTCACTTTCCTATCGGGCTGTCTAGCCCAAATCTCCTAGCTTCCTATTTCTAAGGGTTGTTTGAGACCTGAGGTCAGACACTCCCTTCCTAAAATCCTCTACATATGATCTGATCTGATCTACAAGAGCATTGTGGGCACGTTAAGCCCTCGGGCCACAGGTACTGGCCCCCGGTAATAAATAAGGGCGTCTTCTACTTTGCTTCCGTGTCACTTTCCTATTGGGCACTCTAGCCCAAATCTCCTAGCTTCCTATTTCTAAGGGTTGTTTAAGACCTGGGGTCAGACACTCCCTTCCTAAAATCCTCTACATATGATCTGATCTGATCTACAAGAGCATTGTGGGCACGTTAAGCCCTCGGGCCACAGGTACTGGCCCCCGGTAGTAAATAAGGGCGTCTTCTACCTCGCTTCCGTGTCACTTTCCTATCGGGTACTCTAGCCCAAATCTCCTAGCTTCCTATTTCTAAGGGTTGTTTAAGACCTGGGGTCAGACACTCCCTTCCTAAAATCCTCTACATATGATCTGATCTGATCTACAAGAGCATTGTGGGCACGTTAAGCCCTCGGGCCACAGGTACTGGCCCCCGGTAGTAAATAAGGGCGTCTTCTACCTCGCTTCCGTGTCACTTTCCTATCGGGCACTCTAGCCCAAATCTCCTAGCTTCCTATTTCTAAGGGATGTTTAAGACCTGGGGTCAGACACTCCTTCCTAAAATCCTCTACATATGATCTGA
This sequence comes from Macrothele yani, assembly GCA_039090855.1. NCBI lineage: Eukaryota > Metazoa > Arthropoda > Arachnida > Araneae > Macrothelidae > Macrothele > Macrothele yani. The sequence continues at coordinate 7,333,673 of CM076999.1, read as the reverse complement.
TCTGATCTACAAGAGCATTGTGGGCACGTTAAGCCCTCGGGCCACAGGTACTGGCCCCCGGTAGTAAATAAGGGCGTCTTCTACCTCGCTTCCGTGTCACTTTCCTATCGGGCACTCTAGCCCAAATCTCCTAGCTTCCTATTTCTAAGGGTTGTTTAAGACCTGGGATCAGACACTCCCTTCCTAAAATCCTCTACATATGATCTGATCTGATCTACAAGAGCATTGTGGGCACGTTAAGCCCTCGGGCCACAGGTACTGGCCCCCGGTAGTAAATAAGGGCGTCTTCTACCTCGCTTCCGTGTCACTTTCCTATCGGGCACTCTAGCCCAAATCTCCTAGCTTCCTATTTCTAAGGGATGTTTAAGACCTGGGGTCAGACACTCCCTTCCTAAAATCCTCTACATATGATCTGATCTGATCTACAAGAGCATTGTGGGCACGTTAAGCCCTCGGGCCACAGGTACTGGCCCCCCGGTAGTAAATAAGGGCGTCTTCTACCTCGCTTCCGTGTCACTTTCCTATCGGGCACTCTAGCCCAAATCTCCTAGCTTCCTATTTCTAAGGGTTGTTTGAGACCTGAGGTCAGACACTCCCTTCCTAAAATCCTCTACATATGATCTGATCTGATCTACGAGAGCATTGTGGGCACGTTAAGCCCTCGGGCCACAGGTACTGGCCCCCGGTAGTAAATAAGGGCGTCTTCTACCTCGCTTCCGTGTCACTTTCCTATCGGGCACTCTAGCCCAAATCTCCTAGCTTCCTATTTCTAAGGGTTGTTTAAGACCTGGGGTCAGACACTCCCTTCCTAAAATCCTCTACATATGATCTGATCTGATCTACAAGAGCATTGTGGGCACGTTAAGCCGTGGGGCCACAGGTACTGGCCCCGGTAGTAAATAAGGGCATCTTCTACCTCGCTTCCGTGTCACTTTCGTATCGGGCACTCTAGCCCAAATCTCCTAGCTTCCTATTTCTAAGGGTTGTTTAAGACCTGGGGTCAGACACTCCCTTCCTAAAATCCTCTACATATGATCTGATCTGATCTACAAGAGCATTGTGGGCACGTTAAGCCCTCGGGCCACAGGTACTGGCCCCCGATAGTAAATAAGGGCGTCTTCTACCTCGCTTCCGTGTCACTTTCCTATCGGGCACTCTAGCCCAAATCTCCTAGCTTCCTATTTCTAAGGGTTGTTTAAGACCTGGGGTCAGACACTCCCTTCCTAAAATCCTCTACATATGATCTGATCTGATCTACAAGAGCATTGTGGGCACGTTAAGCCTTCGGGCCACAGGTACTGGCCCCCGGTAATAAATAAGGGCGTCTTCTACTTTGCTTCCGTGTCACTTTCCTATTGGGCACTCTAGCCCAAATCTCCTAGCTTCCTATTTCTAAGGGTTGTTTAAGACCTGGGGTCAGACACTCCCTTCCTAAAATCCTCTACATGTGATCTGATCTGATCAACAAGAGCATTGTGGGCACGTTAAGCCCTCGGGCCACAGGTACTGGCCCCCCGGTAGTAAATAAGGGCGTGTTCTATCTCGCTTCCGTGTCACTTTCCTATCGGGCACTCCAGCCCAAATCTCCTAGCTTCCTATTTCTAAGGTTTGTTTAAGACCTGGGGTCAGACACTCCCTTCCTAAAATCCTCTACATATGATCTGATCTGATCTACAAGAGCATTGTGGGCACGTTAAGCACTCGGGCCACAGGTACTGGCCCCCGGTAGTAAATAAGGGCGTCTTCTACCTCGCTTCCGTGTCACTTTCCTATCGGGCACTCTAGCCCAAATCTCCTAGCTTCCTATTTCTAAGGGTTGTTTAAGACCTGGGGTCAGACACTCCCTTCCTAAAATCCTCTACATATGATCTGATCTGATCTACAAGAGCATTGTGGGCACGTTAAGCCGTGGGGCCACAGGTACTGGCCCCCGGTATTAAATATGGGCATCTTCTACCACGCTTCCGTGTCACTTTCCTATCGGGCACTCTAGCCCAAATCTCCTAGCTTCCTATTTCTAAGGGTTGTTTAAGACCTGGGGTCAGACACTCCCTTCCTAAAATCCTCTACATATGATCTGATCTGATCTACAAGAGCATTGTGGGCACGTTAAGCCCTCGGGCCACAGGTACTGGCCCCCGATAGTAAATAAGGGCGTCTTCTACCTCGCTTCCGTGTCACTTTCCTATCGGGCACTCTAGCCCAAATCTCCTAGCTTCCTATTTCTAAGGGTTGTTTAAGACCTGGGGTCAGACACTCCCTTCCTAAAATCCTCTACATATGATCTGATCTGATCTACAAGAGCATTGTGGGCACGTTAAGCCTTCGGGCCACAGGTACTGGCCCCCGGTAATAAATAAGGGCGTCTTCTACTTTGCTTCCGTGTCACTTTCCTATTGGGCACTCTAGCCCAAATCTCCTAGCTTCCTATTTCTAAGGGTTGTTTAAGACCTGGGGTCAGACACTCCCTTCCTAAAATCCTCTACATATGATCTGATCTGATCTACAAGAGCATTGTGGGCACGTTAAGCACTCGGGCCACAGGTACTGGCCCCCCGGTAGTAAATAAGGGCGTCTTCTACCTCGCTTCCGTGTCACTTTCCTATCGGGCACTCTAGCCTAAATCTCCTAGCTTCTTATTTCTAAGGGTTGTTTAAGACCTGTGGTCAGACACTCCCTTCCTAAAATCCTCTACATATGATCTGATCTGATCTACAAGAGCATTGTGGGCACGTTAAGCCCTCGGGCCACAGGTACTGGCCCCCGGTAGTAAATAAGGGCGTCTTCTATCTCGCTTCCGTGTCACTTTCCTATCGGGCACTCTAGCCCAAATCTCCTAGCTTTCTACTTCTAAGGGTTGTTTAAGACTTGTGGTCAGACACCCCCTTCCTAAAATCCTCTACATATGATCTGATCTGATCTGAAGAACAAGGTTTAGGCGTGGTTTTGTTTGGACATAACGTGGCTTGTAAAGGAAACATGCAGACGCCGGATTTGAGAGTCATCTTCCTGTATGAATTTAAACTGGGCCATTCTGCGGAAATTTTAGCTTGAAATGTTAACACAGCATTCGGGGAGAATACCGCCAACGAAGGAACCATTCGACGATGGTTTGTGAAGTTTCGAAGAGAAGATACGGACCTGCAAAACGAAGCACGTGGTCGCCAACCTGTTGCTGTTTCTGACGATGTTATGTTACGTGTAGTTGAAGAGGACCCCCGAAAAACGTATCGTGAGGTAGCGGTAGAGGAAGATGTCCACCACACGACAGTTGTTCGGCGTCTGGCTGCGCTGGGTAAGGTAAAAAAGCTTTACATGTGGCTGCCGCATGAGTTGACAACTGCCAACAAGACTAGGCGTTGGAAAATCTGCACGTTGCTGCTTTCCAGGAAAAACAGGAACCTCTACTGCTTTGAATCGTCACCTGTGACGAGAAGTGGGTCCTTTGTGATAATCGAAAACGATCTGCACAATGGTTAAGCAAATCACAGCCTGCTGCACGGCATCCTAAGCCACTCCTACTCACCAGGAAGAGGATTCTCCTTGTCTGGTGGTCCACAGCCGGGATAATTCATCGGAGTTTCTTGGTAAGAGGCCAAACCATCACTGCAGAACGTTATTGTGCTGAATTAAACCAGATGCACCGTAAATTGCTGCAGAAACAACCTGCTTTGTTGAACAGACATGGTGTTCTTCTGCTCCAGGGCAACGTCCGCCCTCATGTCGCACAACGAACGATGCTGACACTAAGTGCCTTGTGCTACGAAGCACTGCCTCATGCTGTCTATTACCCGGACTTGTCTCCGACAGACTATCATCTGTTTCGTCGCCTGGATCACTTCCTGTCCGGGAAACAGTTCACGATAGACAGCGAGGTTCAACGTGCAGTTGATGACTTCTTCGGGTCCCAGCCACAAGAATTTTTTCGTTCCGGGATCATGGCCTTGCCCGACATATAGCAACTATGTGTCGATACCGAGGGGGATTATTTTGACTAGATAAGTTGTCCGACTTTTCCATTCTCCCCGTCCACGTGTGTTGCTCCTTTGCCGGACATTTCATTCGCATCAACCCAATAGGTAAGTAGAGAGAGAGAGAGAGAGAGAAAGAGAGAGATTTATAAAAGAGTCTTCTTTTTGTTTCGTATGATTTCCACATTAAAAAAGAGTAGCTGGAAGACGAACAGGTTTCAAGGCAGTGACTCATCAAGGGTAAAGGTTTCATGTCGCTGTATACATTGGGGTCGGTGAGACAGTTTCAGCTTTTTCGCGACCATTCACCCACACCTCCCAATTTGCACTTGGAAGTGGTAATAGCCGAAGTCCCCTGTGGCTTCACATCGCATGACAAAAAAGCACTAAGAAAAGTATACAATGTTAAATCATTAAAAAATCCGAGCCAAATCTAGGAATCTTAAGCTTTTAATTCATGTTCTTGTCAGAACAATGAAAAATACAGTGACTTCTTAAGAAAACTCGGCAGATAATTTACTAGTTTCAAGAATGTACTACGTACTAATTATCACAAGCATATTGCTACAGTTTCTAATTTAACTAACTTGATAATGATTCCCCGGCAAAAGTTCTTTAGGGTCCCACTATCTTATCTTAGTCTAAGGGCCTACTCAAATGCCTTGGCCTAGGGGCCCACTATGGCCTCAATCTGGCTCTGGTATTAAGTATGACAAGCATATTGCTACAGTTTCCTATTTTAATGGACCTGATAATGATTCCCCGTCATAAGCTCTTTGGGGGCCCACTAAGTTGTCTTCGCCTGAAGGCCCACTCAAATGTCCTAACCTAGGGCCGCACTAAGGCCTTAATCCGGCTCTGGTATTAAGATAACAAGCAAATTTCTACTGTTTTTTTACCACAAACGTCACACATTCTTTGACGAGCCCAACGGCCAACACATTCATTTTTACATTCGGGCGCCAATGTAAAAATACCAATTTTTTCCGTGGCGGAGATCGACGCCACATCCCTTCACTCCGGAGTAAGTTGCTTTCCCAACTAAGTTGCACCGACGGAATGTTCTGCTGCAGATTTGTTGTCTTGACACGTGATTTACCTCTGAAATACGTCACAGTGCATGAGTGCTAGTACTTTATTTTACTCTTAACTATTATGTGTACATAATTTTTATTGTGAGAAAAATCGCTAACTGTTTTTTTCACACATACCGAATGTACCAAAACTTTTGTCCACCACTGTATTCATTGTCCACTTAGCATCGAAAGAGGATGTTCGAATGCGGTAGAAGTGACAAAGAAGTTAAATTTTATCATGTTATCCAAGTCTTAAGTGGTCATCTTAATCTTCTAAACCCACGGAATTTTAATGCATGCGTTCGTTTTGCACTCGCTTCATGTTAATCCTTCCTACCTAGGACGGAATGTGGGCGAGTAATCGATTGAGTGGGCTTCTCGACCCGCGATTCGGGTCATTGACCCTGAAATATGGATGGACGACGTCTTCTGTATAACCTTAGATACTTAGGGAGAGTTGTTGAACGAGATGACAGAAAAAAAGAGAAGATAATAAAAACAAAGAATATGATAATTTTTTCTCACTAAAGGGCACACTTTCTCTTACACAACATATGTTAGCCATTCAGGACAACTTTTTATTTCCGGGTTTAAAACCCCCTATAAATGCATAACTCTTAGTGCTGTAAGCAGACTCCTGTCCTTAATTTTGAGTGTATGACTCGGAAGGGGGGAGGGGGAAGGTGACCACATATTCCTGGTTCATTTCCACCGTGCCTTTTCGCCTTACGGATTTTCCCGTTATGCCTTATATTGGAGTCATTAGCGGTTGCAAAATAAGGAGACGAAATTTCAGTCCGAGAGGAAGTTCCGCTTCACTTTACCCGCTATGCTATATATTGCGGCCATAAAAAGGGGAAACTTTACCTACTAAAAAAAGAGAAATATACCTTTTAAGGGGGAATGACTATATACACTGAAGAGCAATTGAATTAGAAACAGCTGTCGTTATGCAAATGTGCGTTGTGGGCGGCCCTGTGAACGGAAACGACATGACGTATGCAGCGATCCGACAATATAAGGAGTGATGCGACGGGAATCAGTAAGAGTCGGACTCAGTATGGGTAAGACGAAGGATCTGAGCGCATTTGATCGTGGACAAATTGCCGGGGCCCGACGAATGGGTCCCTCCATCTCGGAAGTCGTGCAGGCACTGGGATTTTCACGAGCCACCGTGTCACGGGTGCACCGTGAGTACATCGAATCCGGTAAAACCATCCCTGCAAGGGCCAACTGCCGTGGACAACAGCGTGTGAATGAGCAGGGTCATCGTCAGCTAGCTCGCATTGTAACAGCGGATAGACGGACCACAGTGCAAGAAATCACTCGGCAATTTAACGCTGGTGCACAAAAACGTGTAAGCAGCCACACCATCCAGAACCATCTCCTCGCTATGGGGTACAGAAGCCATCGTCCCACGAGGGTACCGCTGCTGACCGCACATCACAGGGTGCAAAGATTAGCATGGGCGCGGGAACATAGCCACTGGACCCTAGACATGTGAAAAAATGTTGCCTGGACTGATGAGTCGAGATTCCTGTTGGAACATGCGGATGGCAGGATACGAGTACCGCGCAAACCACATGAAGCGATGGATCCTTCTTGCCAGCAGGGTACTCTTCAAGCTGGTGGGGGTGGCATTCTCTTCTGGGGACTGTTTACGTGGACTGAAATGGGACCCCTGGTACGTGTGACATCTTCCCTCACAGGTCAACGTTACTGGGTTGTCCTGGACGACCATTTGCTCCGGTTTGTGCGTCTTCAACATCTCACTGGGGACCTCATCCTGTAACAAGACAATGCAGCTCCCGAATTGTATCCGAATGGTTGGATGAACACTCCACCGACGTGACCTCGCTTCCTTGGCCAGCTAGGTCACCTGACCTCAATCCCATCGAGCACATCTGTGATGTCATCGAGAGAGATGATCCCCTCCATGAAATCTTCGTGAACTGTGAGAGTTTGTTCAGGTGTCGTGGATCCGTATGGCTTCCCAACGCTTCCGGTGTCTTGTCGAGTCCATGCCGAGACGAATCGCCGCCGTCATCAGGACGAAAGGTGGTGCTACACGTTATTAGAGAGGTATCTCTAATTCAATTGCTCTTCAGTGTGTGCCTTTGGACGATTCTCAGTTTTGTTTGTGATCCGATGGTGCAAGGGGCACCCTTGAGAAAGATCTCGTTTTAATGGTATTTGGTTTTAATTGTAAGAAGTATTTTAACGATTAAATCCTTTTACCCTATGTGTAGACTGAGTCTAGCACAGAGGTTCCCAATCTGTGCGTCACGACGCCCCAGGGCGTCGCCGGTCTTGGTCTGAGTCGTCGCGACTATAAGGGAAAACTTAAACTTATAATTTATAGTGAAACACAACATGCAAATTTAATTTATGTTAACAGGTAACTCTTCAGAATCCACACTGAAAATCACATTCTGTTCTCAAACTATCCTACAGTTTTAGAACAGTCTGGCAAAGGAGACCCAGAATTGAGTAAGAAAGCCGTGACAGTAATTCTCCCTTTTGCCACATCCTACCTTTGCGAGGCAGGATTTTCAGCTCTGGTTTTAATAAAATCCAGATATACACTGAAGAGCAATTGAATTAGAGATACCTGTCTAGTAACGTATAGCGCCACCTTTCGTCCTGATGACGGCGGCGATTTGTCTCGGCATGGACTCGACAAGACACCGGAAGTGTTGGGAAGTCATACGGATCCACGACCCCTGAACAAGCTCCCACAGTTCACCAAGATTTGATGGAGGGGGTCAGAGCCTCGAATGTCTCTCTCGTTGGCATTCCAGATGTGCTCGATGGGATTGAGGTCAGGTGACCTAGCTGGCCAAAGAAGCTAGGTCACGTCAGTGGAGTGTTCATCCAACCATTCGGATACAATTCGGTAGCGAAGGTACGGTGCATTGTCTTGTTGCAAGATGAGGTCCCCAGTGGGATGTTGAAGACGCACAAACGGGAGCAAATGGTCGTCCAGGATATCCCGGTAACGTTGACCTGTGAGGGACGATGTCACACGTACTAGGGGTCCCATTTCAGTCCACGTAAACAGTCCCCAGACGAGAATGCCACCCCCACCAGTTTGGCGAGTACCCTAATGGCAAGAAGGATCCATCGCTTCATGTGGTTTGGGCCGTACTCGTATCCTGCCATCCGCATGTACGAAAGTGAATCTCGACTCATCCGTCCAGGCAACATTTTTCCACATGTCTAGGGTCCGATGGCGACGTTCCCGCGCCCATGCTAATCTTTGAACCTTGTGATGCGCGGTCAGCAGCTGTACTCTCGTGGGACGATGGCTTTTGTACCCTATAGCGAGGAGATGGTTCTGGATGATGTGACTGCTTTCACCTTTTTGTGCACCAGCGTTAAATTGCCGAGTGATTTCTTGCACTGTGGCCCGTCTTACCGCCGTTACAATGCGAGCTAGCCGACGATGACCCCGCTTATCCACACACTGTTGTCCACGGCAGTTGGCCCTTGCAGGGATGGTTTTACCGGATTCGATGTACTCACGGTGCAGCCGTGACACAGTGACTCGTAAAAATCCCAGTGCCTGCATGACTTCCGAAATGGAGTGACCCATTCGGCGGGGACCGACAATTTTCCGACGATCGAATGCGCTTAGATCCTTCGTCTTACCCATACTGGGTTCGACTCTTACTGATTCCCGTCGCATCACTTCTTATATTGTCGGATCGCTGCATACGTCATGTCGTTTCCGTTTACAGGGCCGCCCACAGCGCCATATTTACATAACGCCAACTGTCTCTAATTCAATTGCTCTTCAGTATAGAAGAAAAGTTAACGTTTAGGTGGCGTATCTGTATCGAACATTGTCCCGAGATTCTGTGTATTGTGTGACGGGAATCAATCTCCCCCATCCCATTAAGACGCAAATACCTCTGTTAGGTACTTACAATTCTGTAATTTTATTCTAATTTTGTATTTTTACATTAAAAAGAATGCCAGCTAATAATGTATATTCCTTTAAAAAAATACCACAAACTCGAATTTTGGCAATTTTTTTAAATGTTGGGTAGAGTGGCGTCGTCGCACGGAAAATGTATCATGTGAAGGACTGTGCGGTTTCAAAAACGTTTGGGAATCCCTGGTTTAGCCCATGGATTACCGTATAGAGACCGTGTTTGTGTGCGTTATGGCCTGTGATTCTAATTTTATTACAGCTCTGGAATTACCCAGTTTAGGTATTATTACTCATTTGTCACTTTCTTGGGGGTTAATGGTCTGACTGCTGATTCCAAACAGTATACGGGGCTAATAGTAAATGCAATCATGCTGAAGCCGTTCCAAGGGCTCAGTAGTCAGAGGAGTTGGTATTTTGGGTAATACAGGATGTCCGAATAACGACTGCACACTTAATGTACGAATTGCAGTAATGTAAAGACTAGGACAAGCCACCAACGGTAACCGATAACTTGGGTTACAGTTGGCAAATTTTGAGCGAAGCTATTGCAAAATCTAAGTTCATTAAGGCGTCTATTATAACAAATTCTAAAAGACGAACGCATGAAATTTATGACTTCCAGAACAAAAGTACGAAACATTCTAAAGACGAAATGCCTAAAATTTGTCATGAACTACTTTCCTGCACGCCTTCACGTTGGTTGTGATCAGGTTGCATGTAAGCAAAGCGGAAAGACACAACTCAGATCGGGAACCACGTTAGTATCGCTAAAGACAGATGCACACACACATGCACAAACTACCTTTTATTATCATAGATTAAGCAAGTGTTGAGCTAACAGATCTTTCCATTTCTTCGTTCTTCAATTCAAACGATTTTTTTAAATTAACGTTAGTGAGCCGACTTTCGTAAAACGGTTCAAGTAAAAGGCCATCTAGTTTTAATTGAAATTCCTCAATGACACTGAATTTCGGGAATCGGAAGGCGTCAAAACCTGATCATGAACGATGTCCAATCGCATACCAAAAATCACGGTGACCGAATGTGTCATGTCGTAGCTATGCCCAAACAGCTAATTGCCCCGAGTCTCGTATAAAGAGCGGGGTTTTTTTTTCAAATATTATTAAAATTGGTCAGTTTTTTTATTGGTCATTATTTTTATACGACACGACCAATCACCATCATACCAACCCCATGTCATTCTCCATGTCCTTCCCTTTCTCTGTGGCAACTGTCATTGCGATCGACTTTGGAGGAGATAGGTAACAGACGACCCCTTCTCAAACCCGGAAACCCCCTAAAAATGCAAGTTTTGGGGCGATTATTTCCTGAATGACACGGAATTTCGGGAATCGGAAGGCGTCAAAACCTGACCTCCGACGATGCCCAAACGCATGCTAAAAATCACGGTGATCGTATGTGTCATCTCGTACCTATGCCCGAACAACTAATTGTCTCGAGTCTCGTAAGGAGAGCTCCGCTCAACTAGGGCAAGCCGCAAACGATAACCGATAACCCGGGTACTGTTGGCAAATTTTGAGCGAAGCTTTTGCAGAATCTAAGTTCATTAAGGCGTCTATTACAACAAATTCTAAAAAACGAACGCGTAAAATTTATGACTTCCAGAACAAAAGTACGAAACATTCTAAAAAAGAAATGCCTAAAATGTATCATGAACTACACTGCTGGACAATTGCTAAGGACGGATCATAAACGGCTATATAGCGCATAAAAAGTAAGTGTGGTTGGATGCCAAGTGAAATAAAATAATGTCAGAATGCCAGGACATTACAAGAAAAACAATTTCTTGTGCTCTGAAATCCAGAAGGCTTTGGAACGTGTTCAAGGGACAAACAGGCCATTTTGTGCAGAATACGTAAACGTGAAAAAAATGCAATTACCGTCCGCAGGTGTTCCGGCGTAAGATGTCAATACGGGATATGGCCACCATGGAGGGCGATGCAAGATTCCACACGTCGTGTCATGCTTTGCACAACATTATCAAGCAGCTGTTGGGGTAATTTATCCCATTCCTCTGTCAGTGCACGGATGAGGGTGTCCTTGTTTATTGGAGGGCATTGGCGACCAGCAAGACTCCTCCCCAAAGCATCCCACACATTTTCAATGGGATTCAGATCTGGAGAACGTGCTGGCCATACGAGGCGTTGAATATCCTCGCTCTCAAGACACTCCTGGACAGCGACTGTTCGATGACATGTTGCGTTGTCGTCCATGAAAATGAATCTATCACCGACAGCACCACGGAACATGCGAACATGAGGTAGCAGAACATCATTAATGTATCGTTGGCCAGTCATAGTCCCAGTTGGAAGCACATAGAGGGACGTACGGCCATTGATCACGATGCCAGCCGTTACCACGACACTACATGTCGGATATCGGTCCCTTTCCTGTATGTTTGCTGGACAATATGCAGTACCACTATCACGCCAGATCAGTTGTCGTCGACAATCAGACGATAGACTGTATCTACTCTCATCTGAGAAGAGGACAGCAGACCAGTCGTTATCAGTCCAATTGCGATGCTGATTGCACCATTGCAAACGGCCGGTACCGTGACGTCTGGACAATGGGATGCACACAACAGGACGGCGGGCGTATAGTCCTCCTTCATGCAAACGTCTGGCGACAGTTTTTCGGGAGATCCGCTTGCCAGTAGCAGCCATAAACTGATTTGCTACCTCACTAACTGTGCTGCGCCGGTGTCTTTTTGTTGATAGCACTATGTACCGATCTTCTGCAGGTGTCGTACTGCGAACACGACCTCCCCCGTGACGTTTGCTACCCTCTCCATTTGTTTGGAATGATTTCCAAAGCCTTGAAACAACACTGTGGCTGACGTCGAACTCCCTGGCAACATCTGTTATCTTTCGCCCTTCTTTAATCTTGCCAATAATACGGCCACGCGTAAAATCATCTAGGTGATGTCGGGAAGACATACTGAAAATTGCAAGTTCGTCAATTGATTCTTTCCCTTTCAACTTTGCGTTTGAACAACAACGGTCAATACGCTTCAAATCCTTTATATCTCTTATCTGCGCTATGACGTCACGAACAAGTTCGGCAATCCAAAATTTGCATACGCACAATACGTCTTACTGTATCCCGCACTTATGCTAATTTCCACATTTTCCTGCCTTCCATTTTATGGTTGCTATCGTTGCTATTGTCATCCGTCCTTAGCAATTGTCTGGCAGTGTAATTTAAGTATTCGGTTTCTTACGATAAGACAATATATAATAGCTGCTGCACAAGATGGGGGAGAGGAGAAGAAATATCATGGGCCACAACAACCAAATTTCATGCGATATGCTATCCACAATATCCAATCTCGCTACAGAACTTCAAAATCAGATTCTTCGAGAGAGTATGGAAATTTAACAAATAATCAAACCTCAAGTATTTCCGCGAATCTCTCCTATAACCCGAAATTTTTCATCATATGGGTACGGAAAAAGTGCGAACGGGGATTTCCTGTTAATGTACGAAAGGATTTGTGGAAAGATTTCTGAAAATTCAGTATTTTACGTTAACACATCTTAAAAATTGCATTTGTCGTCAATATAAGAAAGAAATTGCAGAAAGATTTCTGAAAATTCAGTATTTTACGTTAACACATCTTAAAAATTGCATTTGTCGTCAATATAAGAAAGAAATTGCAGAAAGATTTCTGAAAATTCAGTATTTTACCTTAACACATCTTAAAAATTGCATTTGTCGTCAATATAAGAAAGAAACTGCAGAAAGATTTCTGAAAATTCAGAATTTTTCGTCAACACAACTTAACAAGAAAGATGACACCGAATTTTCGGGTGTAGTAAGCACGTCTTTTGAATCCGTTCTGACGGAACTTAAATTTATCAAAGCTATTCAAAGTCAATGGAACCGGTATGGAAAACAATAGTATCTGACGGTAGAAAGAAGTTTTTCAATCGGGTTTCTAATCCCTCAGATATTGCTGAAAACGGAATCGTGAACTTACGCCCTCTGGTTGCAGACTTGTGCGTTAAGAAAAACATGAATTTATGAGAGAAACATTTCGCACCGGAAACGCTCTCCAACACAGAAAAATTTTCCAAATCGGACTCTTAGAAACAGATATATCGACAAAAATCAGATGTGACTTTACGTCTCCAGGTGGAAAAACCATGCATTATTTTAGGAAGAAAGTATTCTCAAAAGGTTCTTCCATATGAGCGGTATCGGTCCAAGAAAAAAAATTAATCGAGTTTTCAGGAGCCCAGATTTTGCTACAAATACATCAGAAGCAGAAATTAACACTTATGCCCCCCGGTGGCCAAACCATTCTTTACCAAATATTAGTAATTATGTGAAAAATATTTTTCATCAGGTAGCTTGTATGCGATACAGGAAGAATTTTTCAAATCGGAGTTTGAGGAGCAGAAAACGCAATTTACCTTTGTGCACTCTAGCGGAAAGTCTATGATTTACTTGAAAATTTTGAATTTATAGGAAAAACATTTCGCATCGGAAAGACTATCCAACAAAGAAGGATTTTTTTCAAATCGGACTCTTAGAAGTATTGACAAAATAAAATATACATCTACGCCCCCTGGCGTAGAAACCATGCATTATTTCAAGAAGAAAATGTTCCAAAAAGGTTTCTCGACATGAGTAGTATTGGTCTACAAACGAAGTTTTTTTTCAATCGAGAATTTAGAAGCTCATATTTTGCTGCAAATACATCAGAAGTGGAAATTAAAATTTACGCCCCCTGGTGGCCGAATCATTTTCTTACAAAAATTATAAATTATGTGCAAACTATTTCCCATCAGGAGCTGTATCCGGTGCAGAAAGAAGTTTTACAATCGGAGATTTAGAAGCAGAGATATAGGGGGAAACGCAATTTACCTCTACGCCCCCTAGCGGAAAGTCTATGAGCAACTTGAAAATTTTGAAATTATATGAAAAGCATGTCACACTGAAAACACTATCCAACAAAGAAGGAATTTTTCAAATCGGACTTCTAGAAGTAGAGATATTGACAAAAATAAGATATACATCTACGCCCCCTGGCAGAGAAACTGCGGGATATTTTAAAAAGAAATATTCCGAAAAGGTTTATCGATGTGAGTGGGATCAGTCCACGAAATAATTTTTTCAATCGATGTTTTAGAAGCTCAGATTTTATGGCAAATATATCAGAAGCAAAAATTAACACTTACACCCCCAGGTGGCCAAAGTATTATTTACCAAAAATTCGAAATTATATGCAAAAGATTTTTCATCAGGTGTATGCGATGAAGAAAACATTTTTTAAATCGGAGTTTTAGAAGAAGAGTTATCGGGAAAAATGTAATTTATTTTAAAGTGCCCTAGCGGAAAATCTATACGTAATTTGAAAAAGTAACTAAATCTAAAATACTCTTCGATATATATGGAATCGAAAGATAAAAGAACTTTTTCAATCCGATGTTTAGAAGGAAATATGTGAAAAAAAACGTATTTTTGAATTCGACATCATCTGCATTTACGCCCTCTAGCGGCGAAATTGTACATCGTAAAAAAAGAAACGAAATCGCATATTTCAAGCTTCCCAATGCAAAAATAATTTTTCAAATCGGACTAATAGTTGAAGAGATATCGTGGGTACAGACGGACGAACGGACGGACAAACCGGTAACATAAGCACGGTCTTTTTCTACAAAAGACGTGCTAAAAATGGCAATCTACAGTCGATATACGAAGGAAATTGCTGAAAGCTCTCTGAAAATTCAAAATTTTCCGTCAACACAACTTAAAAACGCAATTTACCGTCGATATCAGAAAGGAACTGCGGAAAGGTATCTAAAAATTCAGAATTTTCCGTCAACACATCCCCAAAACGGCACTTTACCATCAATATAAGAAGGAATTGCGGAAAAGTTTCTGAACATTCAGAATTTTTTGTTAGCACCTCTTAGAAAAGGTAATTTACCGTCAATATAAGGAATTGCGGAAAGGTTTCTGAAAATTCGAAAATTTTCGTAAACACATCTTAAAAATGGCATTTACTGTCAATATAAGAATGGAATTGCGGAAAGGTTTCTGCAAATTCAGAAATTTCCGTTAACATATCTTAAAACCGGCAATTTACAGTCGATATGAGAAAGGAGTAGCGGAAATGTTTCTGAAAATTTTGAATTTTCCGTTAACACATCATAAAACCGGAAATTTGCCGTCGATATAAGAAAGGAATTGCGCAAAGGTGTTGAGGTAACAGACGGTATCTTTCCATTTCTTGGTTTTTCAATTCAAACGATGTTTTTAAATTAATCTTAGTGAGCCGACTTTCCTGAAACGGTTCAAGTAAAAGCCCATCTAGTTTTAATTAAACTACCTCAATGATACGGAATTTGAAGAATCGGAAGCCGTCAAAACCTGACCATGTACTATGTCCAATCGCATGCAAAAAATCGCGGTGATCGATGTGTCAACTAATTGTCCCGAGTCTCGTATAGAGAGCGGATTTATTTCAATTATTATTAAAATTGGCCGGTTTTTTTATGGTCATTATTTTTATACAACACGACTAGTCACTATGATACCAATCCGATGTCACTCACCATGTCTCTCCCTTTCTCTGTGGCAAGTGTCACCGCGATCGGCTGAAGATCTTTGGAGGGGATAGGTAACAGACGACCCCTTCTCAAAACCCGGAAATCCCCCTAAAAATGCAAGTTTTTGGACGATTATTCCTCAATGACACGGAATTTCGGGAATCGGAAGGCGTCAAAACCTGACCATGAACGATGCCCAATCGCATGCAAAAAATCACGGTGATCGGATGTGTCATCTCGTACCTATGCCCGAACAACTAATTGTCTCGAGTCTCGTAAAGAAAGCTGCGCTCAATAAAGAAATTTTGAATGGAATTACAGTAGAAGTGACCCGCCACCACGAGGCGTCATTCCGAGTAAAGGTCATTCCCGAGCGCTTGGTCAACGGAGGCAGACGTGTCGATTGATCACTCGTCTCGGCACAAGGACAATGGTGTCGACAGTTGAACATAGACATTTTTTGGAGGAACATGTCTTTCGTCATGACTACAAGCACACGGGACGAAGTACAGAAACAGCTCGGTAGGAAATTTCGTGATGCATATATCCCCTACCGCAATGCGGTACGTCAGCTCATAGCGAAGTTTCGAGAAACTGGCTGTGTTCTGGATGCCTCCGCCCAGGTAGGTCATCCGTGGCATCCGAGACCGTACAGGATATCCAGGAAAGGATACAGAGGAGTCCATACAAGTCTGTGAGGCGGCTGTCACAAAAAGCTAATGTGCCAAAGAGTACAGCTCACGATTTTCTGTAAAGGAAGTTGCGTTTCCACCCGTACAAAGTGTCTGTCGTGTATCAGCTGAAAGAAACAGATCACGTGATCCGTGTTCGGTACTGCAGGTGGTTCCAAGAGTTCCTGTCTGAAGAAGATGAGGACATTCTGGACATGACTTTCTTTACAGATGAGGCATGGTTCCACCTGCCCGGGTGCGTCAACAGCCAAAACACTCGTTTGTGGGTACTGAAAATCCCCACGAATTTAAGGAAGTGCCTCTCCACTACCGGAAGGTTGGTGTTTCATGACTCATACGCTCAATGTTGGTCCCATCTTCTTCAGTGAAGACATTAACTCAGAACGGTACCGTACCCAGATTATCCAACCATTTACATGCGAACTCACGGAATTAAGAAAGGATGGTTCCAGCAAAACCGTGCAAATGACATACACCGAGAAAGGTCGTCGCCAACATCACATACCCCGAGAAAGGTCGTCGCCAATATGCAGAAGCGTTTACAGACATGTCTGGACGCCCAGTCCATTTCCAACACCTCCTGTAGGAACCACCTCATACACTTCAAAAGCTACAGGCTGCAATGACGACCCACATCCACCAAATCACACCACATACCCCGAGAAAGGTCTTCACCAACATGCAGAAGCGTGTGCAGACATGTCTGGACGTCCAGTCCATTTCCAACAGCTCCTGTAGAAACCACCTCATACACTTAAAAAGCTACAGGCTGCAATGACGACCCATATCCAGCAAATCACATCACATACCCCGAGAAAGGTCTTCACCAACATGCAGAAGCGTGTGCAGACATGTCTGGACGTCCAGTCCATTTCCAACAGCTCCTGTAGGAACCACCTCATACACTTAAAAAGCTACAGGCTGCAATGACGACCCACATCCAGCAAATCACATCACATACCCCGAGAAAGGTCTTCACCAACATGCTGAAGCGTGTGCAGACATGTCTGGACTTCCAGTCCATTTCCAACAGCTCCTGTAGGAACCACCTCATACACTTCAAGAGCTACAGGCAGCAATGACGACCCGCATCCAACATATCACACCACATACCCTGAGAAAGGTTTTCACCAACATGCTGAAGCGTGTGCAGACATATCTGGACGTCCAGTCCATTTCCAACAGCTCCTGTAGGAACCACCTCATACACTTAAAAAGCTACAGGCTGCAATGACGACCTACATCCAGCAAATCACATCACATACCCCGAGAAAGGTCTTCACCAACATGCAGAAGCGTGTGCAGACATGTCTGGACGTTCAGTCCATTTCCAACACCTCCTGTAGGAACCACCTCATACACTTCAAGAGCTGCAGGCAGCAATGACGACCCGCATCCAACATATGTAACGTACCAGGAGATGTGACGTACCTGCCCGAAGGACGCACACGACATAAAGGCAGATAGGAATCAGAATAAAATGTCCGCGTAGCTCAATTGGTAGAGTGACTTATTCCGGAATGAGGGGATCCTGGTTCGAATCCTGGCGCGGATAGAAATGACGGAGAAATTTACTTCGTTATACATATCACACCACATGCCCTGAGAAAGGTTTTCACCAACATGCTGAAGCGTGTGCAGACATGTCTGGACGTCCAGTCCATTTCCAACAAATCCTGTAGGAACCACCTCATACACTTCAAAAGCTACAGGCTGCATTAACAACCCACATACAACAAATCCCACAACATACCCTGAGAAAGGTCTTCACCAACATGCAGAAGCGTGTGCAGACATGTCTGGACGTCCAGTCCATTTCCAACACCTCCTGTAGGAACCACCTCATACACTTTCAAGAGCTACAGGCAGCAATGACGACCCGCATCCAACAAATCACACCACATATCCTGAGAAAGGTTTTCACCAACATGCAGACGCGTGTGCAGACATGGTTGGACGTCGGTGGGGCCCATTTCCAACACCTCCTGCAGGAACCAGTTCGATATGGCGAGTGTTACTTTCAGCGTTTACGGACACCCTGTGTTTAGAGTTACGTCCGCATGAGACCTGTTTGCTGTGTTAGAGAAATATGCCACCCAGATTTCGTCAAGGACTTGAACCCGAGATGTCTCAGACGAACAGTCAGAAACCAGCACGCCACCGAGACTGTTCTATGTAGGTAATAGGTAATATTCGAATACAGGATGAGACATAAGTAGTGCCCCCTCCCACCTCGGCAACCCCCCTGCCCCCCTGCCCCCCCCCCCCCGCTCTCTCTTCTCGAACTAGTGGCCCGAATTTACGGACGGAAGACTACTCTTAGTATTAGATACATACGGTAGTCTTTAAACACAAATTAAAGAAAGAAAAGGGCTCAGTACAGGTTGCCCATGGGATAACTAAATGAAGTTAAGTAAGAAGACCAGATGTCCCAAGGGCACAACGCTGTTCTGGAACTCAAGTGTCATTTCTGTTCCAAAACATATTGGCCGCGCGGTGGCGAAATGGTCAAAGCGATGGCTTCTGATCATTCGTCCGAGATGGGTCCGGGTTCGAATCCCGGTGAGGCATAGATGTTGTGTTTGTCTTACGGCACTGGCTCTCTCCCTTCTCCGAAACCAGTGGCCCTAAATTAGGGACGGACGACTGCTTATAGCCCATCGAGTTGCTTTAATCGCTGACTTCTGACCATTCGTCCGAGATGGGTCCGGGTTCGAATCCCTATGAGGCATGGATGATGTATTTGTCTTATGGCACTGGCTCTCTCTTTTTTTTTTTTTTTTTTTTTTTTGGTTGGAGGTTTTACGACCACCGTGAGCAACTCAATGGGCTATAAGCAGTCGCCCGTCCCTAATTTCGGGTCACTGGTTCCAGGGAAGGGAGAGAACCAGTGCCGTAAGACAAACACAACATCCATGCCTGACCGGGATTCGAACCCGGACCCCTTGCGGACGAATGATCAGTGGCCAACGCCTTAGACCACTGCGCCACCGGGGCGGCGCACTGGCTCTCTCTCTTTCCTGAAACCAGTGGCTCTAAATTAGGGACGGGAGACTGCTTATAGCCCAACGAGTTGCTGCAAGTGTTGTCTTCTGACCATTCGTCTGAGATGGGTCCGGTTTCGAATCCCGGTGAGGCATGGATGTTGTATTTTTCTTATGGTACAGGCTTTCTCCCTTCCCTGGAACCAGTGACCCTAAATTAGGAGGGGACAACTGCTTATAGCCCATCGAGTTCCTGTAAGCGCTGGCTTCTGACCATTCGTCCGAGATGGATCCTGGTTCGAATCCCGATGAGGCATGGATGGTGTATTTGTCTTATGGCAGTACCTCTCCCTTCCCTGGAACCAGGGGCTCTAAATTAGAGACGGGCGACTGCTTATAGCCCAAGGAGTTGCTGCAAGTGCTGTCTTCTGACCATTCCTCCGAGATGGGTCCGGGTTCGAATCCCGGTGAAGCATAGATGTTGTGTTTGTCTTACGACACTGGCCCTCTCCCTTCTCGGGAACTTGTGGCCCTAAATTAGGGATGATCGAGTGCTTATAGATTCTTGAGTTGCTGACTGTGGCCGTTAAACCTCGAAATGAAAAAGGAAATGAAGTTCAGAAAGCCAGATATACTTCGGAGACAAAGCTGTCTTGAAAGCTGAGTGTCGCGATTTGCTTCCTGTATTTCCATTTTAAAGTACCTAGACATTTTCATAATTGTCCATTTGTCCTCCGGGTTCCTCTCTTCTTTCAGTGAAGGCAAGTCCTGAATTAAACTATTGTGTGGAGTCATATCTAATCTGATCTCGTTTGCAATTCTTCCTATGCTGTCAATTTGTTATTTGTTTCTTGGCGGGTGGCAACTGTTTGCTTAAAAGATCTGGTCAGTTCACAGATAACGTGGAGCGCGTCGTTGTCGCATGTGTAGACAAATAAATATCCGGGTTTAAAGTTATTCCGCTTCGTGCGTCAATGCACGAAAAACTCTTGCATGCCACTCGACATTATAGAGTGTTCAATAATAATACCCCTATTTCACGCAATACGCTCTAATAATCCCTACCATTCTCGTGTCAATAAAGAGCCACACAATGGAAGGAAAATAAAACGGCAACACACTGGGTGAAATTGCTTTATCTTGAATCTCAGAGAAAGTTCAATAGACGACAAAATGAAAAGGAACATTTCCTAACATCACAGCCAGCCATTAGTAGTGGAACGCTTTAGGAATGCATTAATTACACAACAGCTTTTCATCAATAAACTCCTTTCAATAAAATACGTAAAAAAGAGCTGCCAACCGGAACAACTGAAAGAATGATTCTGGGAAACTTCTTGGGGTCTGTGTGTTTCCAAAAGCATTCTCCTGTAATAATGTTTTTAAAAGTACTGTTCCTTGTGAATCGTGTTCTACTAAAAGAAATTTATTTGTTGGGAATTTTATTGCATAAGCTGCAGCGGTTTTTTTTTTTTTTTTTTTGTTATATTACGAAAACTGATTAAAAAAATTAGGTTATGGGGCTAATCATTTGTCAATCACACGAGTGGAGAATTCTGGGCCATTACGTGAGGCCTTTTGAATGAATCCAAATTTTGTACACACAAGTAATTAGACACCTGTGATAGCAAAGGAAAACGAAGTTTATTCACCTTCAATAGTTGGTGGAGCCTCCACGAGCGGTGATTACAGCTGCGACCCTCAGGGAAATACTCTCATCCAGGCGTTGTACGACGGCTAGCGGTATTTTCTTCCACTCGGCTTGGAGAAGACAGGTCAGTTCCTTCACCGATTTCGGACGGTGGGAGCACCCTTTAAGTCGACGCTCCAACTCGTCCCAGAAGTACTCGATAGGGTTAAAGTCCGGGCTCTGCGCAGGCCAGTCCATTCGATTAACCCCAATGTCACCATACCAAGCCATGGTGGACCTCGCGACATGACAGGTGGCATTGTCATCCTGAAGGTAACATGGGTCCACTCCGTAAAACTGCCACAACGTAAGAAGCGCATGGTCATCCAAAAGTGTGCAGTAGGTCTCGGCGTTGAGTCTACCAGGAATTGCGAGTCCCGTTCCATACAAGGAGAAACACCCCCATAGCATGATTGCACCGGCGCCGAACTTCACAGTTGGCACAATACATTCCGGCAGGAGGCGTTCTCCAGGCCATCCTAACGGTATAGGGTGAACCTTGATTCGTCACTCCATAGAACCTGTTTCCACTGTTAAACGGTCCACTGTCGACGTTCTTTGCACCACGTTAGCCGAGCAGCGCTATTGGACTTGGTGATTAAAGGCTTGTGGGCGGCAGCACGTCCATGATAACCGAGCAGATGGGCTTCCTTACGGATGGTATTCATCGAAAGAACACTCCCGGATGCCTGTTGAAATTCCTCGCGGATGTGGCCCACCGATTTGGTGCGGTTCTTCCGAATTTCTCTGGCCAACACCCGTCAGTCTCTAACTCCCAGTTTTGTGGGTCTGCCGGGTCGGGGCACATTACGACAGTCACCTCTCATCTTCCACTTGCCAATCACGTAGGCCACTGTCGATTTTGGGTACTTCAACTCGCTGGATATGTCACGTATGGATCGGCCATTTCTGTGATACCCGACGATTACACCGTTCTCGAAATCAGAGAGCTCCGAACTGCGTAGCATCTTGCATTCGACTGGTTGCGTTGTTGTTTCCCACACGATATTTAACGGCGGTGGCCGTGACGTGTAGCAGGAGCGCAGATATCGTCGATTGCAGGGGTGCCCAATTACTTGTTGGTAGATAGTGTAGAACCAATTATTTCATTTTTATTAATACGTTTTTGTTCGCTTTTTTATTATTTTTATTTTAATCATAAAATGACCGTATTTTAAAATACCAAAGAGTAAAGGAAGATTCAACGAAATAATGCTTCCTGACTGACGGCCACAATTAAAACATTATCAAGTCATAAGGGCTGTTTTGACACATGCTACCCTCATTATTTCGTTCTATGGTTCTTAAAGAACTACAGATGGAATTGATTGAGCTCCCAGAAGATGATATTTTAAAGTTCTTATTTGACGCTAAGAAAGATCCAGTTGAAATATGGAAAATGCGATGAAATTCCCACGCCTTCGGCAACATGCTCGAAAAATGCTTTCTTTCCTGTCTTGCGTCCAGCGAGAACCTTTTCTATCTTGCGTTCAGCGAGAACCTTTCCTGTCTTGCGTCCAGCGAGAACCTTTCCTGTCTTGCGTCCAGCGAGAACCTTTCCTGTCTTGCGTCCAGCTAGAACCTTTCCTGTCTTGCGTCCAGCGAGAACCTGTCCTGTCTTGCGTCCAGCGAGAACCTTTCCTGTCTTGCGTCCAGCGAGAACCTTTCCTGTCTTGCGTCCAGAGAGAACCTTTCCTGTCTTGCGTCCAGCGAGAACCTTTCCTGTCTTGCGTCCAGCTAGAACCTTTCCTGTCTTGCGTCCAGCGAGAACCTTTCCTGTCTTGCGTCCAGAGAGAACCTTTCCTGTCTTGCGTCCAGCGAGAACCTTTCCTGTCTTGCGTCCAGCGAGAACCTTTCCTGTCTTGCGTCCAGAGAGAACCTTTCCTGTCTTACGTCCAGCGAGAACCTTTCCTGTCTTGCGTCCAGCGAGAACCTTTCCTGTCTTGCGTCCAGCGAGAACCTTTCCTGTCTTGCGTCCAGCGAGAACCTTTCCTGTCTTGCGTCCAGCGAAAACCTACAGTCATTTGCGAAGGTTTAAGACCACCTACGAATTTATTGAAAATGCTGATTGTTTACCTTGGCAGTTGAAATTCTTATTCACGTGGTTATTACTGCAGGAAAATGCATAATCTGCAAAGCTCACTATGAACACTAATTAGTAGAGCTACATAATTAATCACTTAAAACTACATCTATTTAAAGCTAAATCTCCAGAGCCCATGAATGCTTCACTGCCTTTACATTTTATATTATCGCACATTTTTTTTTTCGCTCAAACGAAGTGACGATACACCCTATGATTCGCTATCGTCTGTTCGTTTTGTTTTTTACGCTTTCCAAATGTAGGTTGAAGAAGCGTATATTCTCCAGCATTGTCCGTTTGTCCGCACGATAACTTGCGTGAAAATAGTTCGATTTCGATGAAATTTTACTATGTCGTAGGGGACCACCTGGTGACGAGCCCTATTGAAAATGGGCGAGATGGGGTCAAAGGTCAGGACATAGGAGTGGTATCCATTCCAGGACATAGGAGCGGGATCCATTCCATTGCCCTTATGCGTCATAACTTGAGTAAAAATTATTCGATTTCGATGAAATTTTAGTATGTGGTGAGGGATAACCTGGGGACAAACCCTATTGAAAAAGGGAGAAACTGGGTCAAAGGTCAGGACATAGGAGCGGCATCCATTCCATTACCCTTATGCGTCGTAACTTATGTAAAAATGCTTCGATTGCGACAAAACTTTACTATGTTGTTCCGGAGGTATACCAAACCCGTTCTGTTGAATATAATCGAAGTGGGGTCAAAAGTCAGGGCATAGGAGCGAGATTTATTCCACAGCCATTATCCTCGTATCTTGATTAAAAATGTTTCTATTACTACAAAAATTTAGTATGTTGTTCCGGAGGTATACTGAACCAATTCTGTTTAATATCATCGAAATGGGGTCAAAGGTCAGGGCAAAGGAACGATATTTATTCCACAGCCATTATTTTTTTTTTTTTTTTTTTTTTTTTGATTGGAGGTTTAACGACCACCGTGAGCAACTCAATGGGCTATAAGCAGTCGCCCGTCCCTAATTTAGGGTCACTGGTTCCAGGGAAGGGAGAGAGCCAGTGCCGTAAGACAAACACAACATCAATGCCTCACCGGGATTCAAACCCGGACCCCTTCAAACGAATGATCAGAGGCCATCGCTTAGACCACTGCGCCACCGGGGTGGCCACACAGCCATTATCCGCATAATTTGAGTAATATTTTGAATGATGATTTCTGGTATGTTGGAAAACGTATCATAAGCAATGCATTGCATGATTTTACTAACTTGTTTTATGAAGCGCTTTCCATACATATTACATAACACTAAGCAGTTCCCTGAGATGCAGGGGTTAGCTCCACAAAGAAATACAAACTACCAGATAAATTTTTAACTGCTTATTTACTTACTGTTGCCGTATCAAACATTTCCATTTACAGCAATCTTGACACACAACTCAGGCTTCACTAACATCCCTCACACGACGTGCAGACACTCCCTAATCTGATCATCCATCCCATGACTTCCTTGACCTTCTTCTGCCTTTCTTCCATGCCACTTGGGCTAAAAAAAAAATTCTTAGTAAGGATCTCATCACTCATTCTTTCAACATGGCCAAACCACCAAAGTATATTAGTCTCCACCCTGCTAACAACATTTTGCTTTACATTACATAACTGCAACACATCTTTATTCCTCACATGATCAGATCGTGTAAGTAACGCATTTCTGTAACACACAAACGAGTCCTATGTTTGTTTTGTAGTACCCAGGTTTAACTGCCATACATCAGAGTAGGAACAATTACTCTTTCATACACAGCCATGCGGCACTCACTTGAGAACCGATCATTCCTGTGAAAACCTCCCAGAGCAGCCATGACTTTCAATGAAGAATTCACTCGCCTACTAATTTCACCATCCAATTTGTTCTCTCTGTCAAACATGTTTCCTAAATACACAAACTCATTCACCTGGTCATAACTGCGCATTTAGACTTATACATGTATTACATTCAGTATACTAACCGCGAGGATTTATTGCGTCGTTAAAATTTACAGAGTGCTTGCGTTGTGTATTTAGTGAACAAGTTAGTTAAATCATGCAATGCATTGATTATGATACGCTTTCCAAGATAACAGAAATCGTTACTCAAATCATGAGGATAATGGCTGTGGAATAAATCTCGCTCCTGTGCCCTGACCTTTGACTCCGTTTCGATGATATTAAACAGAATTGGTTCAGTATACCTCCGAAAGAACATACTAAAGTTTTGTTGCAATAGAAGCATTTTAGTGAAATTATGAGGATAATGGCTGTGGAATGAATCTCGCTCCTGTGCCCTGACAAGTTTTGTCGCAATCGAAGCATTTTTACTTAATTTAGGATGCATAAGAAGGATGAAATGGATCCCGCTCCTATGTCCTGACCTATGAACCCATTTCGTCTATTTGCAATTGGGTTCGTTCCCAGTTGTCCCCTACCACATAATAAAATTTAATCGAAATCGAACCATAATAAAATTTAATCGAAATCGAACCATAATAAAATTTCATCGAAATCGAACCATAATAAAATTTCATCGAAATCGAACCATTTTTAAACCAGACAAACGCACAAAGCTGGAGCATATACGCTTCTTCAACCTAGGTTGGAAAGCGTAAAAATTTCATCGAAATCGAACCATTTTTAAACCAGACAGACGGACAAAGCTGGAGCATATACGCTTCGTCAACCTAGGTTGGAAAGCGTAAAAATTTCATCCAAATCGAACCATAATAAAATTTCATCGAAATCGAACCATAATAAAAATTTCATCGAAATCGAACCATAATAAAATTTCATCGAAATCGAACCATTTTTAAACCAGACAGACGGACAAAGCTGGAGCATATACGCTTCTTCAACCTAGGTTGGAAAGCGTAAAAATTTCATCGAAATCGAACCATAATAAAATTTCATCGAAATCGAACCATAATAAACTTTCATCGAAATCGAACCATTTTTAAACCAGACAGACGGACAAAGCTGGATGGAGCATATACGCTTCTTCAACCTAGGTTGGAAAGCGTAAAAATTTCATCGAAATCGAACCATAATAAAATTTCATCGAAATCGAACCATTTTTAAACCAGACAGACGGACAAAGCTGGAGCATATACGCTTCTTCAACCTAGGTTGGAAAGCGTAAAAATTTCATCGAAATCGAACCATAATAAACTTTCATCGAAATCGAACCATTTTTAAACCAGACAGACGGACAAAGCTGGATGGAGCATATACGCTTCTTCAACCTAGGTTGGAAAGCGTAAAAATTTCATCGAAATCGAACCATAATAAAATTTCATCGAAATCGAACCATAATAAACTTTCATCGAAATCGAACCATTTTTAAACCAGACAGACGGACAAAGCTGGATGGAGCATATACGCTTCGTCAACCTAGGTTGGAAAGCGTAAAAATTTCATCGAAATCGAACCATAATAAAATTTCATCGAAATCGAACCATAATAAACTTTCATCGAAATCGAACCATTTTTAAACCAGACAGACGGACAAAGCTGGATGGAGCATATACGCTTTTTCAACCTAGGTTGGAAAGCGTAAAAATTTCATCGAAATCGAACCATAATAAAATTTCATCGAAATCGAACCATAATAAAATTTCATCGAAATCGAACCATTTTTAAACCAGACAGACGGACAAAGCTGGATGGAGCATATACGCTTCTTCAACCTAGGTTGGAAAGCGTAAAAATTTCATCGAAATCGAACCATAATAAAATTTCATCGAAATCGAACCATAATAAACTTTCATCGAAATCGAACCATTTTTAAACCAGACAGACGGACAAAGCTGGATGGAGCATATACGCTTCTTCAACCTAGGTTGGAAAGCGTAAAAATTTCATCGAAATCGAACCATAATAAAATTTCATCGAAATCGAACCATAATAAAATTTCATCGAAATCGAACCATTTTTAAACCAGACAGACGGACAAAGCTGGATGGAGCATATACGCTTCTTCAACCTAATGTTGGAAAGCGTAAAAAACCAGATTCTGAATAAGCACATGTGTCTAGAATAACTCGATATTTATCTTTGGTCAAGACAAAAGAAGTACTTTTAAGACTGTGTGATGTTTTTTCTGCTTCAGTGAGAGGGTGCTCTTAGGTGTGCACCTGCCTCTTCAAGATCAGATGAAAATCACGTGACCCGGATCTTGTGTGCTTGGCTAACTGCGTGCGTTCTCACCGCGTGTCTCAATAGATGACCGACGCTGGCGTGTCATATGGTGAATCGTGAAAGAAAGAGAATGGACCTTTTCAGGGGGAAGTGTTTGTTTGATCTCAGGAACGATAACTTATCGAGCATAGTCGTATCAGAAAATAACCTATGTTAGTATTCTACAGTGTATCGTGATATTTAGCCAAGCAACAATGGCTTCCTAGTTGCGAGGTAACGGTGGTTAATTTCCTCGCGCAATTATGTCACGCTTATGTGAATTTTCCTAAAATTGTATAACTAACGAAAACTTAATTTTCAATTGGCTAGTTTTCTGCCATCCGTGATTTGGTGTACTACACGGAACTTGGGTGAAAGCACATGATCTTCGAAATTATAACATTTTGTTCTTTTTAGATCTTTATAGCAGTGTTCCGCAACCTTTTTCCACTCGCGGCACACCATAAATTATCCATGACTCAACACGGCACACCAAAATGTTAATCTCCTCAAAAACGTATGATATGACACTATTAATAGAAATACGTAATCTAATCAACCTATTATTATTATTACAATATATTATTATTAAATAGAAATCGACTCGTACATTTATTAACAGATTATGAACTTTAATTCACGGTAGAAAATACAAGAAAATACACTTTTCTATTACTATTAAAGTAAATAATTCTACTCAGAGTGTGCCAGAGTGTGACGTCATAAAATTTTTATAGGATCCACACACAACGCGTGACGCAATGAGGCAGATGGTGCGACCGCGCGCCGACATCTCAATCGCGAGAGTGTGACGTCATAAGATTTCTAAGCATGGGAAACGTTAATAAGACGACGCCCTGATACTAAACAGGTGGTAACCCGGGGTGGTTATTTAACCCACTAAACGAATTTTTCCAAAGTCGAGATCAAGCAAAATCGATTTCTAGTACAAGAAAACGGTAGGTTAACCACTTTCATCAAAATCCTTAGAGCCGTTTTCAAAATAAAATTTACATAGATACAAGAATTGCTGCTTTAATAGCATGGTAATATATTGTATATAATCGTCACAAGTCTTTGAGATCAAGAAGAATAACATATATTTTGCTGTACCTACATTTCTTTATTTTGTGTGATTTTACTCTCAGTTTTTATGGGACGGCCGTTGTACCTGCATTTTACTTAATTGTGTTTTCTTTCTATTCCTGAAGGTGTCGCCGAAGAGAGATCAGCGCTACCATGGAACAGCACGAGGGAAGGAAATGACAAAAAACGTTTCATTAGAGAAATAAGGAAAGGGATGCGAGATGGACGTCAAGGAAGGCTCTACTTCCACGCTGCAGAAGAAGAACATGATCCAAGGAACATGCTGCTCTTAAATAACCCACCGAGGGAACCTCTACATGACCTCTACAGGAAGGGTTTCTCAAATCTCCACGTGCCAGACTTCCATCGGCGGCCGCTGGAACCCAGAGTACCAAGACGAGGAAATCAATCCATTGATGACATCATCAGTGGTATTATACAGCTTCTAGGAGGTGATGTGCATGTGACGCGTGCGGAGGGACCTCCACGGCCTGTCCCTCCTCCACCTCTTCCTCTCCCTTCCTCTGGACCGAGCCGTATTAATAATAGGGGGCCAGGACAGTTTAACAAGTATTCTTCCGGAAGACCTGATGAAGCTACAACGTTAGCAGAAATTGTAAATACTTCGCCCGTAACAGAAATCGATGCCACATCAGGTTCAACCTCTAATCGCTGGTTATTTCCGGATGACACTGAAGTTAGTCTCATCCTGGGTCTCATAAATAAGACGGACGATATTAAAGAAGCAGTAACAGAAAGTATCTCTCAAACAACCACTTCTGACGCAGCTAAATTGCAACCGTCTTTTCTGAGTAGCAGTTCTGCCAACAGCATTCACGATTTGGGAGAGTTCATCCCTACTGTTGAATTAAGCATTAAATCAACCACACTATCCCATACCACTGTATCAGATATCAAAAGCGTTCTCCAAAGCACATTTTCCGCCACATCCAATACCTCTACACTATTGGAAGCCAATTCAGAAACTCCATCTCCAGTTTTCAGCCACGAAACAACAGAAGAAACGGATACAGTTTACAAGTATCGCCCAATAATTTCCTCTGCGTTTACTGACTTTCACGCGACACAGAAACACAGAACAACAAATGACCATTTAATACCTTCCGGACCAGTTACAGAGTGGGTTCCAGTAGCAACCCTTCCGACTAGGTATAACACCATCACACACGCCACTGCAAAAGAACCCGCAATTATAACAGAGCCGACGCAGTTCGAAGTCACAGTCACTCAGCAACTCAGTAACGCGGAAAACGCCAAAGCTACAACAGAAAAATCGTCACAGAGTGAAAGAGAACTTGTATCCGATATTACAGGCAGCATCAGTATTACCGGAACGCATAAACTTAACTCCCAGGACATCTCCGTGGCTGTCATTTCAACTCAAGTAGGTATAATCTACGGAAGGCCCACTAAGCAGCCTGACCATTCTGCCTCGCCGACAGGAAGACCTCATGTCTTTGCAGTGGATATCAGTGAGATTCGGCCATCGCAAAGGCCTAACATTTACCAAAGGCCACCACCACAAAGACCAGTCCGCCCTGAGGAAAGTTACACATATGCTAACAATGGACTGAGGCCTGCTCAAGCAGCTCCAAGGCCGGGAGCTAACGTTCAGCGTCGGCCGACACTCTTCCGACCTCCTACGCCTGCACAGGTACCAGAAATAAGGTAAGTTGGCCCAATGTTTTTCAGTCTTTCATAAAAAAAGAAAGTATTTATGATATATTGGGTTTATGCATAAGCCCATGCCGTTTTTCACCGCACTACAGGAATGTATTACATCAGAAGAGGAAACGGAATCAATCAACTCTGAATTCCACCATCCTTCCCCTATTGTTTACGATGGTGTCCCAACGTCTCGATAGGTCTGCAATGCCATTCTTGAAGAAACGTGCTGCGAAGAAATTATCAAGGAAATTCTGGAGATCAACATCATTGTTGAACGTTCTGCCACGGAGTGCATTCAACAGAGATCGGAACAGGTGATACTCTGATGGGGTGAGATCTGGGGAATAGGCTGGATGTGCAAGGATCCCGCATTTCATGTCCGGAATGGTCATTTTGGTCATGTTTGCACTGTGAGGGCGTGCGTTATCATGTTGGAGAAGGACACCGTTTAGCCGATGTGGCCGTTACTGCTGAATTGCTCCCTTCACACGGCGGAGTTGCTCACAATAGAGTGCAGCGTTGATGGTCCGATTTCTTGGCGGCATTTTCCAGTGAATAATATTTCCCATGTCCCACCAGACACACAACATGATCTTCGCAGGATGAAATTCATGTTTTGAACGTAGTGTGGGCGTCTTGTTTAGGCTTAACCATTCCCTCCGATGCCTGAAATTCGCGTACATTCTGATTACCTTTGGCGACAGATTGGGGACGTTGGGAGACACCGATTTAAATATTCCCAATCCGCCGCAAAAGGTCATCAGCATGTCCGGCGCATAACTGGAAGACCTGGGTTCGATTCCCGTTGGCGGCCAATGAGAATTTTTCCGTGACTCACTTATAAACGGGGAAAGAGCGATGGCTTCTGTTTGATGTTCCTAGTCCACGTCAAATGTCTGTATTAATTATTCATTCGCCGTCTAGTTATTTGTTCAGTTGCTGCTTACCACCTTTGGTGAATTCCCATCATTGTGCGGGGCTCCAAGAAGCAACCTGCCAAGTGGCTGCGCAGTAAGGTATGTGAGTATGGAGGAATTCAAGGCCGCTGTGGTGCAGTGGAAGCATGTCCGGGCGTAGCTGTAAGACCCTGGGTTCGATTCCCGGTGGCGGCCAATGAGAATTTTTCCGTGACTCACTTGAAAACGTGGAAAGAGCGATGGCTACTGTAATAAGTAACTTCTGATGACCTTTGGTGGTAGATTACCTATATGTAAATCGGTGTCTCCCAACATTTCTAAGATATCTAAAGGTATCTTATGCGAAAGCCATTTCTAAATGTGTCTTATACGAGAGCCATTTCTAAAGGTGTCTCATATTAAAAGCCATTTCCAAAGGTGTCTTATACAAAAGTAATTTCTAAACGTGTCTTATAAGAAAGGAAAACCATTTCTAAAGCTGTCTCATACGAAAGCCATTTCTAAAGGTATCTTATGCGAAAGCCATTTCTAAAGGTGTCTTATAAGAAAGCCATTTCTAAATGTGTCTTATACGAGAGCCATTTCTAAAGGTGTCTCATATTAAAAGCCATTTCCAAAGGTGTCTTATACAAAAGTCATTTCTAAAGGTGTCTTATAAGAAAGGAAAACCATTTCTAAAGCTGTCTCATACGAAAGCCATTTCTAAAGCTGTCTCATACGAAAGCCATTTCTATATGTGTCTTATACGAAAGCCATTTCTAAAGGTGTCTCATATAAAAGCCATTTGTACAGGTGGATTCTATGAAAGCTATTTCCAGAGATGTCTTATAAGGAAGTCATTCCTAAAGGTGTCTTATACGAAACCCATTTCTAAAGGTGTGTTAAAAGAAAGCCATTTCTAAAGATGTGTTAAAAGAAAGCCATTTCTCATTTCTAAAGGTGTCTTATAAGAAAGGAAAACCATTTCTAAAGCTGTCTCATACGAAAGCCATTTCTATATGTGTCTTATACGAAAGCCATTTCTAAAGGTGTCTCATATAAAAGCCATTTGTACAGGTGATTCTATGAAAGCTATTTCCAGAGATGTCTT
The DNA here is from genome assembly GCA_039090855.1 of Macrothele yani. Classification (NCBI taxonomy): domain Eukaryota; kingdom Metazoa; phylum Arthropoda; class Arachnida; order Araneae; family Macrothelidae; genus Macrothele; species Macrothele yani. The sequence continues at coordinate 7,301,695 of CM076999.1, read as the reverse complement.
ATAAGGAAGTCATTCCTAAAGGTGTCTTATACGAAACCCATTTCTAAAGGTGTGTTAAAAGAAAGCCATTTCTAAAGATGTGTTAAAAGAAAGCCATTTCTAAAGGTGTGTTAAAAGAAAGCCATTTCTAAAGATGTGTTAAAAGAAAGCCATTTCTAAAGTTGTCTCATGCCAAAAGCCATTTCCAAAGATGTCTTATAAGAAAGCCATTTCCAAAGATGTCTTATAAGAAAGCCATTTCTAAAGCTGTCTCATACGAAAGTCATTTCTAAATGTGTCTTATACGAAAACCATTTCTAAAGAAGTCTCATACCAAAAGCCATTTGATGGCCCTTGCGCCATTAAAATATATTAACCAACCAACCAACCAACCAAAAGCCATTTCCAAAAGTGTCTTACAGGAAAGCCATTTCTAAAGATGTCTTATATAAAATCCATTTCTACAGGTGGCAGATATGAAAGCCATTCCTAAAGGTGTTTTATACGAAGCCCGTTTCGAAAGGTGTCTCATACCAAAGCCATTTCTTAAGTTGTCTCATACAAAAACCATTTTTAAAACTATCTTATACGAAAGCCATTCCTAAAGGTGTCTTATACGAAACCCATTTGTAAAAGTGTCTCATACCAAAGCCATTTGTAAAGTTGTCTCATACGAAAATCATTTTTAAAAGTGTCTTATACGATAGCCATTTCTAAAAGTGCCTTATGCGAAAGCCATTTGTAAAGTTGTCTTGCACAAAAGCCATTTCTAAAGGTGTCTTATACGAAAGCCATTCGTAACAGATATCCTTCTAAAGAAAACATTCGGCAATTGACATGACGCCATGATATCCGGTTGCCTGAGCATCCCCTGTAACGATATATGCATCCATTCCTCATGAAATCGAGGCTGTATTGGACGCAATTGGCTGCCCAACACGTTATGAGGTAGGTGTTGCTAACAATTTTCTACTTCAGTGTATTTTATTAGTATGAGGTATTAACACGATTTTGTTTTCAGACTTTGTGTATCAACGTGAAGAAAAAAGCAAGAACTTTTAGTCTGAAACAAATTGCTATTGATGCAAAATGCGTCACTTCTTTTCTTTTCTTCATTGATAGGATCGACACCTGCGTAGTTGGAGACGACTCGACATGCGATACCCAGTTGGAAGAACACTGCAGAACGGAGAGGGGAGTCAGTTCCTGTATCTGCAGGCCAGGTTTTGGGAGAGTCACTGAAAGGGGCATGTGTTCACGTAAGTACCTTTTAAATATGATCCATTCTTCTGAATACAGTCGAACGCGCATGTAATGAACTGTAACGTAGCAACAATAAATTTGAATACTCTATCGTAAGGCGCTGTTCTGATCGCGAAGACTGTACCTTAGGGCAAACACTAAAACAACACAGATTCAACAACATCCTAAAATAAATACACAGTTGACGTGGACCAGGAACATCAAATAGAAGTCATCGCTCTTTCCACGTTTATAAGTGAGTCACGGAAAAATGTATCATCAAAATTTCTCATAATTTTGTTGTTTGTAAGTGTGGAGAATTTCGAGGCCGCTGTGGTGCGGTGGAAGCATATCCGGCGGGTAACGGGAAGACCCTGGGTTCAATTCCCGGTGGCGGCCGATGAGAAATTTTTCCGTAACTCACTTATAAACGTGGAAAGAGCGATGACTTCTATTTGAACATTAAAAAATAGTTCCACAACTAGGATACTTTCGTCACAACACACAAATAACACTGTATCACAAAAATTGTTTATGCTGACTTTTTAATGTTTCTTATACAGTTCAGAAGCGCTGATTTCCACAGTAGTCCTAGTTTTTTTTTTTTTTTTTTTTTTTTTGTATCAGTAAAACTCTTTTAGTTATCATAAATTTTGTATTTTTATTAATATTCTGTCATTCGCCTTTGTAACAAGGTAAACATGGTCACGACAAGAAGTTCTAAGCTCTTCCTTGATTCTCTATTATACTTGTGGTTATTATAATTGGTCCTAAGCAAGTCAAGCACAAAGTCACCACAGGGACTATGTCTTCCATTGCCTAACAAGCTTACTTCAAAATGCCTATGGGAAACAAAGACAAGGTATAGGCCCCTTATTTTTGCTGTAGTAGTTGCAGGTCAACTTTGAAAGGTTGGCTTCGTGGTGCAAGGAAAACACCACGAAGCCACCATTCCGTCTCGGAAATGCTCTGACCCAGTCGTCTGGCCATTACAATTTGGCCTTTGTCAAACTCTTTCCCATTTGAAGAACAAGAATATTACTGATTAACAGAGTAACAGAGCTCAGTATCAGGTGTTATTTATACCTCTCCGTCTCGGAAATGCTCTGACCCAGTCGTCTGGCCATTACAATTTGGCCTTTGTCAAACTCTTTCCCATTTGAAGAACAAGAATATTACTGATTAACAGAGTAACAGAGCTCAGTATCAGGTGTTATTTATACCTCTCCGTCTCGGAAATGCTCTGACCCAGTCGTCTGGCCATTACAATTTGGCCTTTGTCAAACTCTTTCCCATTTGAAGAACAAGAATATTACTGATTAACAGAGTTACAGAGCTCAGTATCAGGTGTTATTTATACCTCTCCGTCTCGGAAATGCTCTGACCCAGTCGTCTGGCCATTACAATTTGACCTTTTTCAAACTCTTTCCCATCTGAAGAACAAGCATAACACTGATCAACAGAGCTATTTATACCTCTCCGTCTCGGAAATGCTCTGACCCAGTCGTCTGGCCATTACAATTTGGCCTTTGTGAAACTCTCTGCATTTCCCATGTGAAGAACAAGAATAACACTGATTAACAGAGCTCAGTATCAGGTGTTATTTATACATCTCCGTCTCGGAAATGCTCTGACCCAGTCGTCTGGTCATTACAATTTGACCTTTGTCAAACTCTTTCCCATCTGAAGAACAAGAATAACACCGATCAACAGAGCTATTTATAACTCTCCGTCTCGGAAATGCCCTGACCCAGTCGTCTGGCCATTACAATTTGGCCTTTGTCAAACTCTTTCCCATCTGAAGAACAAGAATAACACTGATTAACAAAGCTCAACATCAGGTGTTTTTATACCTTGCCGTCTCGAAAATGCTCTGACCCAGTTGTCTGGCCTATACAATTTGGCCTTTGTGAAACTCTCTGCATTTCCCATGTGAAGAACAAGAGTAACACTGATTAACAAAGCTCAACATCAGGTGTTTTTATACCTTGCCGTCTCGAAAATGCTCTCACCCAGTTGTCTGGCCTATACAATTTGGCCTTTGTGAAACTCTCTGCATTTCCCATGTGAAGAACAAGAGTAACACTGATTAACAAAGCTCAACATCAGGTGTTTTTATACCTTGCCGTCTCGAAAATGCTCTCACCCAGTTGTCTGGCCTATACAATTTGGCCTTTGTGAAACTCTGTGCATTTCCCATGTGAAGAACAAGAGTAACACTGATTTACAAAGCTCAACATCAGGTGTTTTTATACCTTGCCGTCTCGAAAATGCTCTGACCTAGTTGTCTGGCCTATACAATTTGGCCGTTGTCAAACACGCTGCCTTTGCGATCTCAAGAACAACACTGATTACGAGAGTTCTTTTTTTTTTTTTTTTTTTTTTTTGGTTGGAGGTTTAACGACCACCGTGAGCAACTCAATGGGCTATAAGCAGTCGCCCGTCCCTAATTTAGGGTCACTGGTTCCAGGGAAGGGGAGAGCCAGTGCCGTAAGACAAACACAACATCCATGCCTGACCGGGATTCGAACCCGGACCCCTTACGGACGAATGATCAGAGGCCAGTGCCTTAGACCACTGCGCCACCGGGGCGGCTACGAGAGTTCAGTATCAGGTGTTAGTTATATCGTTTAATGACCTTCAAACGCGCCGCCGTTAACCTGCAGTTACTCCTATTTGCGTAAAGACAAGATGGTCATAATGTTTTGGCTCTTCGGTGTATATTCAACCAAATGACGCATGCAGATGTAAGCATTCATCAATCAGAAACTTCAAAATTCTACTAATTTGCAACAAGTAAAAAAACAGTGCTGTTTGTTTTTTATATCGCAGATGCCGTGTTTCCGTTAAATTTAAGCATTGGCTGAGTCTGAATTGCTTCAATACATCGTAAAAGCCTTGATATTGTAGTTTTTACAAATGAGTATTAGTGCTTTTTTGTTAACTTAAATAATATGATTTTTTTTCGCCAAATGTGCACTAGCTGCTTAGAATCTGAATATAAATAGCAAATTACCCTACCAAATTCGCATTCCGTTGACTTAAAGCAAGATATCCTTGTTTAAAGAGAGCGTACACACTTTAGAGTTGCGCATGCGCAGTTGTATTTCCTCATCCGTTAGCCATGCCCAGACGCCATTTTGTGAGGTTGTGCTTATGTTGAAGGTTTGTGCTGTGAGTTAATTTTGTTTAAGTGAATAGAACCGCCCGCCGGCTGCGAAGTTCGGTCTGTGATAAAGTTTCTGAATGCGAGAAATATCAGACCGAGTGAGATTCCTCGGCAAATGTGCGAAATTTGCGGACAAAATGCAATGAGGGCAGGAATGGTGCGGAAGTGGGTTCGAATGTTTAAAGAAAGACGACAGAGCGTTCATGACGAATTGTGCAGTCGTAGGCCTTCTCGGATTTGGTGGAGAGAATGAATGAAAACTTTAGGGAGAACAGACGCTTCACAATTTCACTGATCTTTCAGCACATTTCCTTGAAGTTTCGAAATCATTACGGAAAAGCTTCAGTACCGCAAAGTGTGTGCACTATGGGTGCCAAGGATGTTGACGGAAGAGCACAAAAACGAAGCGCATGGGATCTGCTTTGGAATTTTTGGAGTGTTACGTGAAAGAAGGCGACGATTTTCTAAGCCCTATGGCCAATAGCGTACCTGAAAAACTCTGCCCTCCCCTCCCCGCAAGAAATATCTTCGAGGCATTTTGTAAAAATTGATTAGATTTCAATTATTGAAAATTTTAAATTCCATGTTATTAATTATCATTATTATTTATTTGGAAAAATTTTAATTTCGTATTATTATTTCAATTATTGAAAATTTTAAATTCCATGTTATTAATTATCATTATTATTTATTTGGAAAAATTTTAATTTCGTATTATTATTTCAATTATTTAAAATTTTAAATTCCATGTTATTAATTATCATTATTATTTATTTGGAAAAATTTTAATTTCGTATTATTATTTCAATTATTGAAAATTTTAAATTCCATGTTATTAATTATCATTATTATTTATTTGGAAAAATTTTAATTTCGTATTATTATTTCAATTATTGAAAATTTTAAATTCCATGTTATTAATTATCATTATTATTTATTTGGAAAAATTTTAATTTCGTATTATTATTTCAATTATTGAAAATTTTAAATTCCATGTTATTAATTATCATTATTATTTATTTGGAAAAATTTTAATTTCGTATTATTATTTCAATTATTGAAAATTTTAAATTCCATGTTATTAATTATCATTATTATTTATTTGGAAAAATTTTAATTTCGTATTATTATTTCAATTATTGAACATTTTAAATTCCATGTTATTAATTATCATTATTATTTATTTGGAAAAATTTTAATTTCGTATTATTATTTCAATTATTGAAAATTTTAAATTCCATGTTATTAATTATCATTATTATTTATTTGGAAAAATTTTAATTTCGTATTATTATTTCAATTATTTAAAATTTTAATTTTAATATTATTAATAGGTTTTATGAGCGTTTAAATAATGCAAATTCTTTGGAACCTACAGGTAATTTTCGTAAAACCAAAATTGTTGACATAGTTTTACAAGAATACAAAATATTACAAAACACTATATATAAATTTTATTCTTTAGAGAACTGGCCATCTCTTTGAAATTATCTGGCAAATTTTATTCTCTTAGAGAACTAGCCATCTCTTTGAAATTCATCACGATCACACATACCCACACACACACACACCACTGTCGTATGATCGCGTCTGATGATCTTTTACCAATTTATAAGAAAACACAGAACATAAATCAGTAAACAAGTGACGATTAAGAATTGTGGCATAAAAAAAAAAAGTAAAACTACTTAAATTATTTACTCTTGAATATAAAAAGCACACTTAACATAATGCCACAATGTTTTGCACATAGTAAAAAATTTTCTCTTGACTCTGTTATAAAATTAAAAAAACCCACAAGTTTGTTTCTTCGTCCTCGCGAAGAACATGCTTTAGTTCATTACATTCTGAAGGATGTGTAGTATGTGCAAACAATTGTAGTACATAACACCTTATCCTCATTGGCGCAAAAATTTCATTCCTTGAACTGATATTCCTTTCACACTGTTTTGCTAATATACATGTATATGGCTGGGGAAAGGGGCCTCTAGTTCTCTAGAAAAAAAAATGGATGAATTCTCGTCATTCAGTTTTTTCAAACTAAAACGGCGGAAATGTTTCTAAATATTTATCTTATTTATTGATAAAAAATGCCAAAAATTGGTTTTCTTTTTAACATTTCCTTCAAATCAGCCATCAGGAATTTCTTGCTATTCTTTTTAGCCACTTTCATATGAAAAATTTTGTAAAATGTTTTTACTGAAGCAAGAGGCCCTCGAAGCCGCGAGCACCCCCCCCCTTGCGAGGGTTGAGGACATAGGCGTAGCCACAGGAAAGCTCGGGGGTCAGGTCCCCTCCAGATTTTCAGAGTCTGGGATCGCCCCCCCCTAAAAAAAACGTTTCGGGAATGTAATGATATAATGCACACTTTTTTATGATGTGAACCGACTAAATTTAAAAATATAAGATTGTGATTTTTCGTAGAATGCAAAGTCGTGTACAATGTGTACTTAATAAAACAGCGATACCGATTTCTAATAAGCAAAGTCAGCTCTACAACTTCGTAATTCACATTGCTGACCTATGTATCATAGTTTTACAGTTGTGTACGCTAAGTTCCACGATTCGCCAACAGAGGCGCCTATGTCGTGCCCGTTTGATCGCGCCGCAGCAACTACTTTACTCGTGCCTGGGAGTGGGGGGGGTGTCCGATCACTGTGTATGTATGATCGGACCCCCCCAGATTTTGAAACATGGTTACGCCACTGGTTGAGGGGGCTATTAGTACGCCCCTGCCTGTAGTGACGGGTGGTGAAAATTGGGTCTCTCACATTACACCTGAATCGAAACAACACTCCCTGCAATGGAAACACACTGGCTCGCCTACGGCCAAGAAATTCAAACAGGCGCTGTAAATGAGGAAGATCATTTGCACTGTCTTTTGGGAGAGTACACATGGCCTTCCTCGTGGAGGTACGCGGAGGTAAACGATGATTTGTTAAACCGTATAGTGACGGCAAATGAGAGTTGGGTCTCTCACATAACACCTGAATCGAAACAGCATTCCCTGCAATGGAAACACACTGGCTCGCCTACGGCCAAAGAATTCAAACAGATGCTGTGAATAAGGAAGATCATTTGCACTGTCTTTTGGGAGAGTACACATGGCCTTCCTCGTGGAGGTACGCGGAGGTAGGCGATGATTTTTTAAACCTTATAGTGACCGGAGATGAGAATTAGATCTCTCACATTACACCTGAATCGAAACAGCAGTCCCAGCAATGGAAACACACTGGCTCGCCCACGGCCAAAAAATTCAAACGGACGGTATCAATAAGAAAGATCACGTGCATTGTCTTTTGGGACAGGGAAGGAATTTCATTGGTGGAATTCCTGCCTAAATGCACAACAGTAAACCAGGCCGTTTACTGCGAGACACTGAGAAAATTGCTTCGTGCAATTCAAAATAAAAGAAGCGTCATGTTGAGCAAGGGAGTTTCTCTTCTCCATGACAACACAAGGGCTCATGCAGCAAACGTAACGCAAAACCTGGTCACCAATTTTGGATGGGAGCAGCTGGTCCACATTCCGACAGCACAGACTTGGCGCCCAGTGACTGTTGGCGTAAGTATGTGCTGTATGGAGGGTCCAATGATTATTGTGCATGTCTGTGCACAGACTCGGCGCCCAATGTCTATTAGCGCAAGTCTGTGCTGTAGGAAGGGTCCAATGACTATTGCGAAAGTCTGTGCTGTAGGGAGAGTCAAATGACTATTCCGCATGTCTGTGCACAGACTTGGCGCTCAATGTCTATTGGCGCAAGTCTGTGCTGTAGGAAGGGTCCAATGACTATTGGCGCAAATCTGTGCTGTAGGGAGAGTCAAATGACGATTGCGCAAGTCTGTGCTGTAGGAAGAGTCCAATAACTATTAGCGCGAGTCTGTGCTGTAGGAAGGGTCAAATGACTATTTCGCATGTCTGTGCACAGACTTGGCGCCTAATGTCTATTGGCGTAAGCCTGTGCTGTAGGAATGGTCCAATGGCTATTGCGCAAGTCTGTGCTGTAGGAAGGGTCCAATGACTATTGCACAAGTTTGTGCTGTAGGAAGAGTCCAATTACTATTAGCGCAAGTCTGTGCTGTAGGGAGAGTCAAATGACTATTCCGCGTGTCTGTGCACAGACTTGGCGCCCAATGTCTATTTGCGCAAGTCTGTGGTGTAGGAAGGGTCCAATGACTATTGGCGCAAGTCTGTGCTGTAGGGAGAGTCAAATGATTATTCCGCATGTCTGTGCACAGAATTGGCGCCCAATGTCTATTGGCGCAAGTCTGTGCTGTAGGAAGGGTCCAATGACTATTGCGCAAGTCTGTGCTGTGCGAAGAGTCTAATGACTGTTGCGCAAGTCTGTGCTGTACGAAGAGTCTAATGACTATTAGCGCGAGTCTGTGCTGCAGGGAGGGTCAAATGACTATTTCGCATGTCTGTGCACAGACTTGGCGCCTAATGTCTGTTGGCGTATGTCTGTGCTGTAGGAAGGATCCAATTACTATTGCGCAAGTCTGTACTGTAGGAAGGGTCTAACGACTATTGGCGCAAGTCTGTGCTGTAGGGAGAGTCAAAGGACTATTCCGCATGTCTGTGCACAGGCTAGGCGCCCAATGTCTACTGGCGCAAGTCTGTGCTGTAGGAAGGGTTCAATTACTATTGCGCATGTCTGTGCTGTAGGAAGGGTTCAATTACTATTGCGCATGTCTGTGCTGTAGGAAGGGTTCAATTACTATTGCGCATGTCTGTACACAGACTTGGCGCCCAATGACTATTCTTCACCTGAAACGATTTCTCGCCTGCTAGCGGTTCGATGACGTCAATGACCTAAAGACGACGACTGAGCGGTGGCTCAAAACCCAGGGGGCAGACTTCTATGAGGAGGGTGTCCAGAAACTTCTACCACGATATGACAAATGCCTTAACATCCACGTGGAATATGTTGGAAAGTAGATTAAGGTATGTAGAACCCAAGCAGCAGACTTCTATGAGAAGGGTATACAGAAACTTGTGCCACAATATGACAAATGCCTTAGCATCCACGGGGAATAGGTTGAAAAATCGATTAAGGTATGTAGAACGCAGTGAGCAGACTTCTATGAGGAGGATATCCAGAAACTTCTGTCACGATATGACAAATGCCTACATATTCACGGGGAATATGTGCAATGAATTCTGAATACCGCAATATAGATTACGGTATGTAGAATTCGTCTAACATTGAAAAGTAGTTATCAATGTTTTGTTTTGCTTTATTTAGCTTTATCTTCAAACGATACTTACTTTCTGAATGGCCCTAGCATTTTTCTTAATTTTTAGTGGTTCTTATGTTGCTTTGCAGCTGTTGTGTCAATGTTACTTACAATAAAAGTGGCCAAAATTGGAGAGCGGAGTATCGATCCTTCACAGTTGATTCCTGGATCTCAGGAGTACCAGAGATTACACTTTGAAGCTAACCACGCGGTAAGTGTCACTTGCATATCGATATCAATTAAGTTTGTTGTAATGTACAAATACCCTATCAGCCTCAAATTGTCTTTATGTTTAGTTTCTTTAATTATTTGCGTACATTATAATGTACAGGGTGTGCACAAATTCTGTTTACAACTTTAAACATCATGATAAATAACACTGCAATCAGACATCTCTGAATTGACTGTTCTTTTACATGTAATATCAATCACTCTAAACCCGCATCTCCCGACAACAGTTCGAGCATGCTAACCATCACCCAGGACGAAGAAGTCCCGTTAACTGAGTATTAAGAGCATCGGAATATTTTATCATGACGTATTTTCGACTTATTATGAGAAGAATATTTCTTCCACACTATACAACTTTAAACACTTATTACAAGTGAATAGATAAACCTGTGTAATTGCTTACACAATCAAGAGTAAATGTGAAAGCTTTTTATGCCTTATTTAAAACACTTCTAAAAACATAAAAACATAAATTATTTGCTGTTTTCCTCCGTACCAAGGACCCAATTCATTTCTCTAATTTTCGTAGGTATAGAAATTGGCATAATTCTAAACTAAGACAGGCTAAAAAAACTATTATTTTAATTATTTCGGTACTGCTACTGACGGTAGGAAGATCTTGCGTTCAATTAATGAACTGTTGGCAACCTCGAGGGATGCCCAATCACCAACTATAATTGAATATAATGGAATTAGGACGTCTAATTTAGAGGAGGTTGTTGATATTTTTAGTAAATATCTTTTGGAGTTGCCGGACATTCTGTTGTCTGAAATTTCTCATTATACTAACCATTTCTCTGATTACCTACCTCCGTTGTCTGATTCCTCATTCTTTTTAAAACAGCGGATGACGACCTTTTGAAGGTAACGAATGAATTGGACCCTTCCAAAAGTGCGGGGCCCGATAACGTACATCCTAGGGTTATAAAATTTATTTCAGGGGAGCTACTTATTCCGTTTACTCATATTTTTAATCGTATTTTGTATACAGGGCGTATCCCGTTGCCATTGAAATTAAGTCGTGTTGCTGTTATACATAAAAAGGATTCAGTAACAGATGTCGCAAATTATCGACCAGTATCTGTAATTCATGTGTTTGCTAAAATTATGGAGAGATTAATACTGATACAGTTGTTATCTTATATTCATAAAAAATATTTTAAATAAAAGCCAACATGGGTTTCGTAAGAGGTTTTCGACTGAAACTGCTATTTTGGATGTACACCTGTGATAGCAAAGGAAAACGAAGTTTATTCGCCTTCAATAGTTGGTGGAGCCTCCACGAGCGGCGATTACAGCTGCGACCCTCCGGGGCATACTCTCAACCAGGCGTTGTACGACGGCTAGCGGTATTTTATTCCACTCGGCTTGGAGAAGACAGGTCACTTCCTTCACCGATTTCGGACGGTGGGGGCAACCCTTACGTCGACGCTCCAACTCGTCCCAGAGGTGCTCGATAGGGTTAAAGTCCGGGCTCTGCGCAGGCCTGTCCATTCGATTAACCCCATTGTCACCATACCAAGCCATGGTGGACCTCGCAACATGACAGGTGGCATTGTCATCCTGAAAGTAACATGGGTCCACCCCGTAAAACTGCCACAACGTAGGAAGCGAATGGTCATCCAAAATGGTGCAGTAGGTCTCGGTGTTGAGTCTGCCAGGAATTGAGACCAAGGGTCCCGTGCCATACCAGGAGAAACACTCCCATAGCATAATTCCACCGCCGCCGAACTTCACAGTTGGCACAATACATTCCGGCAGGAGGCGTTCTCCAGGCAGACGCCAAACCCAGACCCTTCCATCCGAACGGTAGAGGGTGAACCTTGATTCGTCGCTCCAGAGAACCTGTTTCCACTGTTCAAAGGTCCACTGTCGACGTTCTTTGCACCACGTTAGCCGAACAGCGCTATTGGACTTGGTGATCAAGGCTTGTGGGCGGCAGCACGTCCATGATAACCAAGCAGATGGGCTTCCTTACGGATGGTATTCATCGAAAGAACACTCCCGTATGCCTGTTGAAACTCCTCGCGGATGTGGCCTATCGATTTGGTGCGGTTCTTCCGAATTTCTGTGGCCAGCACCCGTCGGTCTCTAACTTCCAGTTTTGTGGGTCTGCCGGGTCGGGGCACATTCCGACAGTCACCTCTCATCTTCCACTTGCCAATCATGTAGGCCACTGTCGATTTTGGGTACTTCAACTCGCTGGATATGTCACGTATGGATCGGCCATTTCTGTGATACTCGACGATTACACCTTTCTCGAAATCAGAGAGCTCCGAACTGCGTGGCATCTTGCATGTGACTGGTTGCGTTGTTGTTTCCCACACGATATTTAACGGCGGCGGCCGTGACGTGTATCAGGACCGCAGATATCGTCGATTGCAGGTGTGTCCTATTACTTGTTGGTAGATAGTGTATTAACCTATTTACATTTTAGTCTTGATAATGGCTCTAGTGTGGTGGGGGTCTTTTGTGATATTTCCCGCGCTCTTGATACCATTTGTCACGACACATTGTTATCTAAGTTAGAAAATATTGGCATCAGGGGATTTGTTAAGACTTCATTCCGAAATTATTTAACAGGCCGGAAGCAATTTGTACAAATACAGGGTGTTCGATCTTCTGCTGCTCATCTGGTTCGCCATGGTGTTCCTCAGGGATCGGTTTTGGGCCCATTATTATTTTTAATTTATGTTAATGATTTATTTACTATTTCTTCAAGTGCTACTCCTATTTTATATGCCGATGCCACAAGCCTATTTTTTTCTGGGGACACTCTATCTGAGTTGATCCCACGTGTGAATCTGGAACTTTAGGATTACTTTCGTTGGTTTTGCTGTAATTCCTTAACAATAAATGTTTCCAAAACTTCTAGTGTACTTTTTTCGCGATGTAGGCGATGAGTGGATATTGCAAATGGGATATTATTTAATGGAGTGCCCCTTGACTTTCAGGCTGTTGTAAAGTTCTTGGGTGTATATTTACAAGATAATTTGATATGAGATGCACATGTTAGTGAAATTGCAGTTGGGCTCAGATCCCGCATTGGTGTCATTTATAGGATTTCAAGTTTGTTGCGTGCCAGGGTTAAGTTGCTATTGTATTTTTCATTTATTTATCCATTTCTATCTTATTGTCTCTTGGCTTGGGGTCGCACAACTATTGGGAATGTTAACAGAATTTATGTTTTGCAAAAAAAAAATTTACGTTTGGTGAATCCGTCTTTACAGGTACATTTTCTTTTTTCCAGTTATCAGATAATGTCATTTGATAAATTATACAGTTTTCGATTATTACTGTTTATGCATGAACGTATATATGAAATGCGTTGGCGCTTCAGATCAAGACGATGATACACTATTCGGTGTTTAAAAGAAAGTTTAAGACTTTCATAATTAATGGTTGATTAATGATTGGTTATATGTTATGTATTATTACTAGGGGTGTTCAAATGAAAAGGTACGAAACGTCATAAGAACGTAACCGTTAACATGTTTGCCTATGCCGCTATGGGAGAACGTAGCGACACATCTAGGGATGCGATTGGAGTCGCCGGCGTGGATCGGAGGATGCGCGGGCGCCCGCATGCGCAGGAGTGAGCAGAGGCTCTTATAAAGAGCGCCGTCCAATTGACTACTTGTTGAATTCCTCCAGCACAGACGAACCATTAACTCCGATGTGTACTGTGAGACACTCCGAAGCCTACGCAGGTCCATCAAGAACAAAAGACCGGGGCTGCTCACGGAGGGTGTGGTTCTGCTCCATGATAACGCGCGTCCACACGTCTCCAGGGTCACACACGCGGAACTGGCCAAGTTCCAGTGGGAGCAACTTGACCATCCGCCCTACAGCCCGGACATGTCGCCCTGCGATTTCCATGTGTTTGGTCCCCTGAAAAAACATCTGAAAGGGAAGCGCTTCCACTCGGACGACGAACTCAAGGACGCTATGCAGGACTGGGTCTCGTCACGGCCACAGGAATTCTGAGAACAAGGAATCCTTCGGCTCGTTAATCAATGGGATCGTTGTGCTACGGCCTATGGTGTATACTTTGAAAAAAGTCTTCATTTATACCCACAGTGTCGTTTCGTACCTTTTCATTTGAACACCCCTAGTACTTTAACTTACTGCATCACGGTTAAATTGTTCCTTGGCGTGGGCTTGACGATTTAGATTTTGGGGGGTGGGGGTGGGGGGGACTAGGGGTTCGTCAGGCTATTTGTTAGCCTTTTTCCCTGGTTCTTTCGCCACAATGCATCGCACTGATTTGTTTTTAAGAACCTGTTGCAGTGCTTCAAATTACTTAAACTAAAACCAAAAACAAAACTATTCGTATTATCATACGTGTTTTGTATTACTATTACTTCATTTGTACTTTGCATTATATGTATATTATTATTGTATAATATTTGTATTTGCATGTTTGATGGTTTATGTGTTTGTATTAGTTGTATTATTATTCGTAATTTTTGCATTTATTTGTTGTATTAATTCTTTTCTTACATATATGTACTGTATTTCTTTTGTGTTTGCATATGGTGCGATTTGTATTTGGTCAATATTTTTTGGTACAGAAATGTCTGCGATTTGATTGTATGTCTGCGATTTGATTGTATGGCGGATGGTGTAATGTGGTAAAAATTAAATTCAAATTCAAATTCAAACATGGGCGCCATTTATTGCACGAATCAGATTAAGACGGTAATCGATTTCTCGCTATGTTCGCTATAACATAACTTCATCAATGATGGCAGCAGCGTCATCGATTCTTTGGCCGCCCGGGTAGTGCAGTGGTCCATTCGTCCGAGATGGGTCCGGGTTCGAATCCCGTTAGGCATGGATTATGAGTTTGTCTTGCGGCCCTTTGTCTTTCCCTTCCCTGGAGTTAGTGGTCCTATATTAGGGGCGGGCTACTGCTTATAGCCCATCGAATTGCTCACGGTGATCTTTAAACTTTTAATAGAAAAAAACAAGTTAGTAAAACCATACAATACACTGATTATGATACGCTTTCCGACATACCAGAAATCATTACTCAAGTTATGAAGATAATGGCTGTAGAACAAATCTCGCTCCAGTGTCCTGACCTTTGACCCCATTTCGATGATATTCAACAGAACCGGTAAAGTATGTTTCCGGAACAACATGATAAAGTTTTGTCTGAATCGAAGCATTTTTACGTAAGTTATAACGCATAAGGGCGATGGAATGGATCCCGATCCTATGTCCTGACCTTTGAACCCACTTAACCCATTTTCAACAGGGTTCGTCCCCAGGTGGTCTTCTAAAACATACTAAAATTTCATTGAAATCAAACTATATTTATGCAACTTATGACGCATAAGGGCAATAGAATGGATCTCGTTCCTATGTCGTGATCTTTGATTCCATTTCATCCATTTTCAACAGGGTTCGTCCCCGGATGGTCCCCTACCACATACTAAAATTTCATCGAAATCGAACGACATTTACGCAAGTTATGAGGCCTAAGGGCAATGGAATGGATCCCGCTCCCATGTCGTGAGCTTTTCCCCATTTCGTCCAGTTTCAATAGGGTTCGTCCCCAGGTGGTCCCTACCACATACTAAAATTTCATTGAAATCGAACCATTTTTACGTGAGTTATCGTGCCGACAGAGGGACGGAAAAAGCGGGAGCATATACGCTTCTTCAACCTACGGTTGGAAGCTTAAAAAAAATCGATTCTTTGTTTCAGGTCGTCGATCTTCCGTACCTGGGTTTAATATATCTTTCACATAGTCCTTTAGGGAGAGGTCCATGGGAGTGATATCTGGGTAACGAGGTGGGGGCCATCTGTTCAAGCCCACCGGTCTGGAAATGTGTGGTTTAGGAACTCACGAGCACGCAGTCCCCAGTGAGGAAGTGCACCATCTTGCTGGAAGATGATGGTCTGTTAAAGGTCTTCCAGCTGTACATCTTCGAGGTACACATCGAGGTAAATATCTGCAGAAATTGTTTTTCCTGCGAAGAAAAATTGCCCAATGATTCGATTGCATATGATTCCACACCACACATTCGCCTTTGGACTATCCTGTTGTACCTCTCAACTCACATGGGAGGGTTTTTTGATCCCCAATTCCTTTGGACTATCCTGTTGAACCTCTCAACTCACATGGGAGGGTTTTTTGATCCCCAATTCCTTTGGACTATCCTGTTGAACCTCTCAACTCACATGGGAGGGTTTTTTGATCCTCAAATTCTTTGGACTATCCTGTTGTACCTCTCAACTCACATGGGAGGGTTTTTTGATCCTAAATCTTTTGGACTATCCTGTTGAACCTCTCAACTCACATGGGAGGGTTTTTTGATACCCAAATCCTCACACTCTGTTTGCTGAACTTCCGTGAGACATGAAACTTTGTCTCATCTGTAAAGAAAACACGGGCGAGGAAGTCTGTATCTTCCGAAAATCGTTCCAGCATGTTAATTGCAAACTGTTTTCGCCATCCCGGTGGCGCGGTGGTCTTATCGCTGGCTTATGACCATTAGTCCGTGAAAGGACCCATGTTCGAATCTCGGTTAGGCATGGATGTTGTGTTTGACTTACGGCACTGGCTCTCTCCCTTCCCTCGAACCAGTGAGCCTAAATTAGGGACGGGCGACTGCTTATAGCCCATTGAGCTGCTCACTGTGGTCGTTAAACCTTCAATCAAAACAAAACAAAAAACTATATTCGTCTTAGTTTATCATTTGGTTCAATTGTCCGCAAGAGTTGCAAAGTGTATGCGTAGAGTCGCAAATGCGCCGCCCCGGTGGCGCAGTGGTCTAAGCGATGGCCTCTGATCATTCGTCCGTAAGGGGTCCGGGTTCGAATCCCGGTGAGGCATGGATATTGTGTTTGTCTTACGGCACTGGTTCTCTCCCTTCCCTGGAACCAGTGACCCTAAATTAGGGACAGGCGACTGCTTATAGCCCATTGAGTTGCTCACGGTGGTCGTTAAACCATCAATCAAAAAAAAAAAACTAGTCGCAAATGCTTGTTTGGAACTTTGTGCACTGTTCATCGCGGTAGTTGTAATTGTCTGGTAACGGTACGGATAGACTTTGACTTTGAGAAAATGATTCACGCACACGATCAGTGTTTTAATCGGACGTTCCTTTGGTTGTCGTTCTCTTTATCCAACACCGGCCCCGTGTCCATAGATTTCTTGTACCACTTGCGAATCGACAAACGTGACGGTTGATCTTTTTCATACTTAGTCCTGTGATTTCTATGAATCTGCGCATCCGGTTTTGTTCCAATGAACAAGCTACTCGTTGCCCCTTTTCTAGAGGTGTAGCCAGGCGTTTTATTTAACGAAGATAGTGGGTTACCTCAAATTAGACAAATGTAATGTCAGCAATAACTTTGATAATCACTTAGTACATTGCAACCAATATGATCAAATTATCCCACCAACTGTATTAATAATAAATGTTTATACTTGTAAACGAACATTGTGGATAATCTGCACTCCAGCAATAACAGGTCATTGAGAAGAGTGAGAAAGCAAAACGATGGATGCTTTTAAATTGTAGACTAAACGATAAAGAGTGGGTTTACATAAACAATTTAGTATGCAATTTCTGCGCACAATTAAGTACCACTGCAATGTACACAAAATGGTAAATTCGGAGAACATTTGCACCGCTGGATTTCACCATTCCGTAACAAAATCTTTGTGCCGAAGATGGTCTTGACATCTACGAGGCATACTTACAAAGGCGTTATTGACGAGGGTCTGGGACAGCTTGGCCAACGTTACAGGCAACAGGTAACGGAAGTCTGCCAGTGTACTGAGGTACGGAACGTGACTATCAAGATGTTGCTGTACAGCGTCCCGAATGTTCTCAATAGGATTAAGGTCAGGAGACCTCGGAGGCAGCAGCTGTGACCATTCATTCCCATGATTTTTCTAGCTCCTGAAGCACGCTCCAGGCAGGGCGGCAGGTTGCACTGCAATCGAGGAAACAGAATGCATGTCCAATAGTAGCGTGAAACAGTGTCACAACGGGCACAATGATCTCGTTTCGGGACACTGAGGAATTCATGTTGCCTTGACAAACCTATATAAAAGGATGTAGGTTACGGTCTTTATAATATACTTCTGCCCAGACCAGAACTAAGTGCAGCTGTTAAGGGTGGACAGACTGCACATAGTGTGGTTGCATTCGTGTTCCGGATCTCCTCCACACGTGTCCTCGTCGAGTATCAGGATAAGGAGCGAAACGGGATTCGTCTGTGAAAAGTACATGGTAGCACTCTGTGTTCCATGATATGTATGTACTCTTGGACCCGGGTACTCCTTTGAACAAGGTGAGCTGATTCCAATGCTATAGTACTCGTATACATCTCAGCGGCCTCCTTGCTCTGAGTCCGCTCTCGTGAAGAGAGGTTCCTACTGTTTGCGTACACACTGTGACACCAAAAGCAGCTTTAAGTGATCCCCAGAGTTGGCTATTGATGATACAAGGTCTTCTTCGAGAACTTACTGTCAGGTAGCGATAGTGCCTCCTGGTGGTTGCCCTCCGGCGACCGCGCCAGCGATTTTGCTTCCTGGCGGTTTTCCTCGGGCGACCACTTCACCGATCTTGTCTCCTAGTGGTTTTCCTCGGGCGACCGCTACTGGGCCGTTCTTCAACATTTCCACGCCGTAGAAAAAATTGTGTATAGCCGGTTTAATTCACTTTGCGAAACTCTTAAAGCAGATCGATTTTCTGTACATCTGCCTGTAACATGCGAACAGTCATTTTTCTGTTGTTGGTGTTTAAACGTCGTCTGGATACAGGTATCATAACAAAAGTTCCGGACGCTGTCCATTTTTGAAAAAGTGAAGTAACTGAGAATATTTACCTTATTGCCGTTCAACGTACTCCCTCCGCTGCTAAAGACAGCTTGCCAGAGATGAGGTAGGTACTGGATGTCCTGTAGTACCCCATCTTTTTCAGCTGTCGTGTTACACGCGTCACGATTCTAAGCAGATGCCACGGAGCCATATTTTTTAATTTTGGGAACAGTTTCCAGCGATTCGTAGCATATGCCACGGAGCCAATTTTTTTAACTTTGGGAACAGTTTCCAGCGATTCGTAGCATATGCCACGGAGCCAATTTTTTTAACTTTGGGAACAGTTTCCAGCGATTCGTAGCATATGCCACGGAGCCAATTTTTTTAACTTTGGGAACAGTTTCCAGCGATTCGTAGCATATGCCACGGAGCCAATTTTTTTAACTTTGGGAACAGTTTCCAGCGAATCGTAGCATATGCTACGGAGCCAATTTTTTAACTTTGGGAACAGTTTCCAGCGATTCAATTTGGAACAGTTTAGCATGTCACGGAGCCAATTTTTTTAACTTTGAGAAAACATTAAAGTCGTCGGGTGGACTGAGATCAGGTCTGTATGGTGGGTGGGATAAAGTTTTTTCTGCCATATTTCGACAAAAGTTCCCGTACCGACGCTGCACCATGCCACGATGCGTTGTCATGCAGGAAGATCGCTCCCGCTTCTAACAAATTCGGGCGATTTTGACGAATTTTCGGTCTCAACTTTGTCCTCAGAAAGTCAGTGTAATATTGTGCATTGACATTTTGCCCTACCGGCATTCGATGAGAGGCCACAACACCTTGGGCATCGTACGCAACAATCATCATTTGGATTGTTGCCGACGACATTTTCAGCTGCGTGGGGAACTTGGATGGCTCCATTCCGCTGATTGTGACGTCAGTTCCGGCTCAAAATCACGGGTCCAAGTCTCATCATTTGTGTAGTGTGAGGATGAGACTTGGACACAAGGAAGTGTGCTTTCTCCAATATTATTTAATGTTTATACTAATGATCAGCCCTATCCACGGGGCACTAGGTCATTTTTATTTGCTGACGATCTTGCATTGGCGGCACAGTATGACAATTTTGGAGAGATTGAGAGTACAGTTACAAGGGCCGTAAACTGCTTTCAAAGATATTATGTTAGAAATCATTTCTCCCTTAATCCAGCCAAGACACAGGTTACAGCAGTGGTCTAAAACTCGCGGCGCGCCAACTGTTTTGCAGCCTGCATGAATGATTACAAAATAAAAATAAATCACCCTTTTTTCAAGTGTATTATAACATATTAAATATAAATATCAGGAAAACAGAGCATCGCTCGGTTAAAGAGGGGATGAGGGCACAAAAATATTAATATTTTGATATATTATTTTCAATTATTGTAATGCTACATCTAAACCATCAAGATTATTAATGAGAGCCGAATTAGAGACAAATTAATTTAGAATAAACACCAAAACAAAGATGAATTACATTTTTTTATTTGTGTTAGAATAAGAATTTTTCTAAATTGTTTTTATTATTTCCGAACATGAAACACCAACAATAATTATTAACATGGGGTTCTTCATCGAATTACATTTTGTAGATATTTGGCTGAGGTGTTTAAGTCCTCCATGTTGTCGGGCTAACTTCCACAGCTTTCTTCATAGTCAAGTTTACCATCCACGTGACACTCTATTAATAGTAATTAATAAAAACGAACTAATCATATTTTAGCACAGCGGATACGCTCGTCATTAAATTATTATTCAAAAATGTAACAAAAAAATGCTGTATTAGCACTTTTCCTTTTGAAGGAAAAACACACAAAATCAGCGTTCCGCTGCTTATACCGTACTACTCATCAACTCCAGGCAGTTGGCACAACTCACCTTTTTGTTCTAGAAGAAAATAGAAGTAATGCGTAATACGTAATACGCACACAACGCGTGACGTCGTAATGAGACAGATGGTCGCGAAAGTGTGACGTCATAAAACTTTTTTTTTCTGATCGAAGGTTTAACGATCACCGTTAGCAACTCAACAGGCCACAAGCCTGTTGAGTTGCTAACGCTCTCTCCCTTCCCTGGAACCCGTCCCTAAATTAGCGCCACTGGTTCCAGGGAAGGGAGAGCCAGGGCCGTAAGACAAACAGTACACCCATGCCTCACCGGGATTCGGGATTCGAACCCGGACCCCTTTCGGACGAATGATAAGTAGGTTTAGCAGTGCTTCTGATGGCTTATGATCATTCGTCCGAAAGGGGTCCGGGTTCGAATCTAGGTGAGGCATGGATGTTGTGTTTGTCTTATGGGACTGGCTCTCTCCCTTCCCTGGAACCAGTGGCACTAAATAAGGGACGGGCGACTGCTTATAGCCCATTGAGTTGCTCACGGTGGTCGTTAAACCTCCAATAATAAAAAATTAATTTAAATCGGGAACATCATTTTGACTTACCCTGTACTTCAGGGCTCTGGTCGTTAAAAGGTTAAACTTGTAATCAGGCTGATTTCTTAGAGTAGATTCTCTGAATGTGGAAGTTTCCGCAAAATGTATAACATTTCCTTTTCTTTCCTTGCCAAAGATGTCCACTGTGTTCTCATATAGTCCACTGTCCGAAGGATTCAGGGGTGCTTCAGTCAACGGTCTTTACTTTCTGGCTAATCGCATGGTTATCAACAGTACCATTCATCTGGCAGAGTCGGAAGTGCGTGGATCTTTGCGTCATCATGTCGAACATGCCGTCGCCGCTGCTATTAGTCGTCACGCTAATCAAGTTGGTGACAGTCAGCTGTTCGTAAGAGGACCTCTGAGTGCCTTGGTGGAAGTTGAAGGTACGTAACTTTGTAGATCTCACTCAAAAGCGTTCATTCACTTAGTATTTGTACTTGCATCTTCGGTACACAGTAAAAGAAATTCTGAAATTCACGAGACGCTTCCTGTGATACCTTTCGTGAATTTACGTAGCATATTTCTGACACAACCTTTTCCGTGAAATGACCGAAAGAAAGTCGAATTTTGCGGATTTTTCGTACACCAGGAAAACTGAAACCTTTCCGCAATTTCTTTCTTTTATTGACGGTAAATTGCTGTTTTTGGGGTGTGTTAACGGAAAATTCTGAATTTAAGGGGCCAAATATTAACAGATAAACACAAATAGCGCCGTGCATTGTTGGCACCATATTGTAAAGCGAACGCACTCGGCTAGTTATCGAGAGATCTGGGCTTCGATCTCAGAGGTGTCGAAATGCAATTTTGCGGTTGCTGTGTGTAAATTAAAGAAACATGTGGAAAGAGCGATGACTTTGGCTTTGTCTATTTATATTATCATCATCATCATCATTGTCAACCATTATCAATCAATCCACTGCTGGACGAAGGTCTCCCCAAGTTTCTTCCACAACGGTCTGTCTTGTGCCAGTCTCCTCCATGTTACTCCAGCATACTTTCGAATTTCAACCACCCATCTCACATGTGGTCTCCTTCTGGGTCTTTTCCTGTCCCTTGGGATCGTCTGAAATTTCAGCTGTCCATCGATGGTCTGTCCTTCTGGAAATATGTCCAGCCCATTGCCATTTCAGGGATTTTACTCTGATCATGATGTCTTCCACTCTTGTCATTTTTCTGATCCATGAGTTCCTCTTCTTATTTCTCCTGGTTACACCAAGCATGCACCTCTCCATGCTACTTTGAGTTGTCTGCAGTCTTTGTATGTCTCTTTTAGTTAAGGTCCACGTATCTGCACCATACGTAAGCACTGGAAGGATGCATTGATCAAACACTTTTCTTTTAAGACATAATGGCATATTGCTCTTGAAAATTATACTGTTTCTTCAAAAAGCTCTCCAGGCAAGTTTTATGTGCCAATTAATTTCTTCATCAATGTGACATTCACTTGATATCTGCTGTCCAACATAAACGTACGTGTCTGTTATCTCCAGCTTTCCCCCATCAATCGATAAATCTTTATTTCTTGTAAAAGCATTGTACATCACTTTTGTCTCCTGAAAGTTAATTTTTAATCCCACTTCTTTACTCTTGTCAGCAAGTTTCTGGGTCATACTCTGCAGCTCTGATGGGGTAGTTGCAAAAATGACTATGTCATCAGCAAAACGAAGGTGGGTTAGATAATCTCCATTAATCTTTATCCCTTTGTTTTCCCAGTTCAGTGATTGAAAGACATTTTCCAATGTGGCATTAAAAGAGCTTGGGAGATATAGTGTCACCTTGTCTCACTCCCTTTGCAATTTTTATGGGTGCTGTTTTCTCAAATAGCCGAATCTTTGCACTTGCATTTTTACAGATGTTATTAATAATATTAATGTATGCATCTTCAATACCGCAGGATTTCAAAGCCATTGTAACTGCTGATGGTTTCACCGAATCAAAGGCTTTTTCATAATCGATAAAAGCCATGCACAATGGAAGTTCATATTCCCTCGCTCTTTCAATTAGTTCTCTCAGTACGTGGATATGATCTATTGTGCTGTAGCCACCCCTGAATCCAGCTTGTTCTCTCGGTTGAACCATGTCCAGTGTCACCTTTAAGCGGTGTGAAAGAACTTTAGTGGAGATTTTATAAACCACTGATAGGAGGCTGATAGGTCTATAGTTCCTGAGATCCTCAATGTCACCTTTTTTATGTAGCAGGATCATTGTTCCAATCTTCAGGAATCTTCCCTTCATTAAGGCATCGAGTGAAAACTTGGGCGAGTAGTTTCAATTTCTCCACTAGCTTCTTGTATGATGTCTACGGTAATTCCATCTTCTACTGGAGCTTTCCCCCGTTTCATGTTCTTGATTGCATGTGCAACTTCTGCTGGGAGGATATTGACGGTAAATTTTCGTTTTCAAGATGTGTTAATAGAAAATTCTAAATTGTAAGGAACCTTTCCGCAATTTCTTTCTTATATCGACGGTATATTTCCGTTTTAAGATGTGTTACCGAAAAATTGTGAATTTTAAGGAACTTTTCCGCAATTCCTTTCTTATACTGACGGTAAATTGCCGTTCTTAAATTGTGTTACCAATAAATTGTGAATTTTAAGGAACTTTTCCGCAATTCTTTTCTTATATTGTCGGTAAATTGCCGTTTTTAAGACGTGTTACCGATAATTTTTGAATTTTAAGGAACTTTTCCGCAATTCCTTTCTTATATTGACGGTAAATAGCCGTTTCTAAGATGTGTTAACGGAAATTTCGAATTTTCAGAAACCTTTCAGCAACTCCTTTCTCATATTAACTGAAAAAACTCTATCCTCATTTCTTCCGTATCCGTATGACGGAAAATTCCGGTAATAGGAGAGATTCTCGGGAAAACTTGAGGTTTAATTAACTATTAAATTTCAATCGTATGTCGAAGAATCTGATTTTCAAGTTCCGTAGTGAGATCGGATAGTGTGGATAGCATATCGTATGAAATTTGGTTATTGTGGCACAGGATATTTCTTCTCCTCTCTCCCATTTTGTGCACCAGCTATTTTTTTATATATATTGTGTTATTGTGAGAAACCGGATACATAACTTATTGTACAGATGATTATACGATGTCTATGTATCAGCCTTTGGACCACTTGAGACAAAACCTATTATAGCTTTCTCGAGTAAATGTTGTATAAGTTGTTTTTTTTTTGTTTTTTTTTTTTTGTGAAATAATGCTATAAAAAGTACCTTTCCTCTTTTTAAAGATAACTGAAAGTCATTGTCAGTTTGAAAAAGTAAAGTTGCAAAGCATTTTGTTGTTTCGAAAAATCACGATGAAAAATGCTTAATTTAATCTGTAAACAGTCCTTCTACAAAAAAAAAATATTACAAACCTATTCAGAAAAATAATAAGCTCCAACACAAAATAAAATCACTCGCATTAATGACAAAAAGCAAAATTTTATCGTCGCGCAATTTGTTTTACGATGTAACGGAGTCTGTGGCTCGGTGGTTAAAGGCCTGCGCTACCTGATGAACCAACCCAAACGACCAGCGTTCGATTTTGACTGCAGCGGCAGGATTATCTAGGGTAAGAGCTGAAAAATGTAGTCTCGTCTATTTTCCGGAATTGCCATTTATTTGGTGTACAAATAAGTTTTAAAGCGCTTTTCTGTGAGACGTCGCTAATTTACATATCCGTCATTCCCCACGTTGTTGTCATGTGACCGTAACTGGTCCAGAGTATAAAATGTGACACAGAAGTTTGCCGAACAGTCAAACGCACTTGCACATCGGTAGGTGAAAGATTTCAAGCGATGCTGCATTTATTCGACACTACATTCGTTAACGAATTTCATCAAGGAAACAGTGCTGCAAAAGCATATGCATTGATCTGTTTTGTTGTGGGGGAGAATATTGTATCGAAAAAACATGTGTGAGCTGTGGTTTAGACGGTTTAAAACAGGTAATTTTGACGTTTGCGGTCGAGAACGTAGCGGAAGGTTGCACATGAGGAACTGCAAGCATTGCTGGATGAAGATTTGCCTCAAATGCAAAAATAACTAGCTAAACAACTGTGGTAACTCAACAAACTATTTCCAATCGTTTACGCACAATGGAAAAGATTCAGAAGAAAGGAAAATGGGTGCCACATGACCTGAGCCAGAGGAACAAGGATGAGCGTGTCATCAAGTGTTTGAATTCGTTGAAAAAATAACACAGAAAGACTTTCCTGTGGAAAATAGTTACGTGTGATGAAAAGTGGACTTGGTGCGACAATCCCAAACGCAAAAAGCATTGGGTAGACCCCGGTGAAGCAACGACTTCGACACCGAAACGCAATATTCACTGCAAGAAAGTTCTGCTGTGCATCTGGTGGGATATGAAGGGTGTGCTCTATTATGAACTATTGGAACAGTGTCAAACTGTTACTTCTGATCACCACAAGCAACAATTGCTGAGGTTGAACCAGGAAATCTGTCGGAAACGTCCATTCACAGGTAAAGGATTGCCTCCCGTGAAATTACTGCATGACAACGCTAGGCCGCATGTCGCAAAATCGGTCAAGGAAACGTCATTGACGCTTAACTGGGAAATTTTAGACCACCCGGCGTATAGTTCCTACATAGCCCCTTCAGACTATCATTTGTTACGATCGATGCAACATGGTTTGTCTGGTTTACGGTTCCGGACATGTGACGAAGAGCAAAAATGGGTTGACGACTTCATCGCGTCACACGACGAAGTATTCTTCATGGTTGGAATTCGTCAGCTGCCCGACCGATGGCGGAATGTGATAGATAATGACGGCGCATATTTTGATTCGTAAAGGTATTGTCATTGTCTCTCAAATTACATGTTGCGTTGTTTTAAAACGCTTTCAAACTTATTTGTACACCATAAATACGGAAAAACCTGAAATGGATTTTTTTCTGAAATAAACGGAATTTCTGACTACGGAAAATCTGTAAAAAAACGGAAGTTAAAACGAACGGGCACTTTTAAAAACGGAAATTTCATTAAAAGATGGCCGCTTACCGGCAACTTTGCTGCACGTTATTTTCAGAAATTTTCCTTGAATTCACATTATTTATTTGTTACAGTGTAGACGAAGATCTGAATGTTGTACTGAGTAAGCAAATATATTTCTACAATTTTATAGAAACGAACTATCGAGCATTATCCATATACGTATAAGAAACTCCATGCCATATCGTGCTTAAAGAACTATAGTTGAACCGCTGTTCAATATAGAAAATGCCACACCAGGAAGTAAGTACGTGGAGCGGAAATGCATATTGGTGGATATATGTCGACAGTTGGATTATGTAAGTGATTGCAATTGGGAGCCAATCACGTGATACGTGATAGAGATAAAAAGGGAAAACGGCTCGCCGTAGCTTATCTTGGTCGTTCTGAACTGGGGTTGTGAACCAATGTGTCAGAGTGATCTCGATGGCGAAAGTGTTAGAAACTATTATTAGAAGTATGACTGTCAGAGTTCTTCGAACCAGACGCCTCAGAGAACATTTAACAGAATTGCAGGTGGCGCTGCTCGAAACGTTTTTAGTTATTTACTCTAGCGAGCGTTGCCTGAGAAGAAGATCCCCTTCTGCTGCTCACGTCGGTTAGTAATCTAAGTGGTTGATCTTTGACTGAACAACAACAATGTCGGTGATATGTAGAGGGTGTGCGTGTTGGAATAGTGAGTTATTACCTTTTTGCGGAGATGTACAATAAATATTAGTGTGTTGTCATTGAATCGTTTATATGTGTGGAATCCCCTTTTTCGCTCTGTGATTACTAAGGATAGATCTTCCTGCACCTGGTAAGTGGCTAACTGCGTTACTTAAAGGAATTATAGATTTTAATTGTTTAGAAATATCTAACAATCTTGATTATGAGACTGAAATCTCACTGCTGTCAGGAAGATTAAAAGCAAAGTTCGTCAAATTCATCAAGCATTTGAGTCGAGTGAATTGAAGGCGTATTTGTTACTGCGTAGTTCCTCATTCGAAAATCGAAAGCGGAACAAAATGGCGTCATTCACAGGAAGCGGCATGTACAGTATAACAAAGTTAGATAATTTTAATTATCAAATTTGGAAAGTAAGAATGGAAATGGTTCTTATTAAAGATAATTTATGGAAGGTTGTTTCAGAGCCAATTCCAGAAGAAAAGAGTGATGCATGGTTGAGAAATGACGAACTGGCTAAAGCTGCAATAACACTTTGCGTGTCTGATGATCAAATTATTCACGTACGCGATAAGAGAACAAGTTCTGAAATGCGGAATGCTTTGAAAATGGTTTACGAAAGAGAAAGTTTGAGTAGTAAATTGTATTTGCTTAGAAAACTGTGTAGTTTACGTTTTCAAGAAAATTGGATCAACTATGCAAGAGCATGTAAATAGAATGCTGGAAATAGTTCACAAGCTTAAAGCACAGGGAGAGGAATTCAAAGACACATTTGGGGGCTATCTTGCTAAATAGTTTACCAAGTACCTATGAAAATTTAGTTACTGCATTAGAAGCAAGACAGGAAGAAGATTTAACACTTGAGTTTATCAAATGTAAAGTGATAGATGAATCTAATAGAAGGAAAGAAAACTCACAGGCACACACCGATCACACAACTGTTTTGAAAACAAGTTATAAAAAGAAGAATTACAGCTCCAAACAAGAAAGATTTTGCACTTTTTGTAAAAGAAAGAATCATGTCAAAGATGACTGTTGGCATTACAAAAGAAATCAAAATAAAGGTAACACTGGTAAGTTTCACAAAATAAACCCACATACAGAATCTCACAGTAATATTGCCGTGAAGACAAGAAAAACAAAATTAGATTGTGAACAAAATGACATAAAAAGAGAAAATGAAAATTTCTCATTAGTAACGAAGTCAAAGCCCAACAAAATATCCAAAGGTTGGTCAATTGATTCCGGTGCAACGTGTCACATGACAAATGATGTAACACTGTTTAAAGAACTTTCAAAAGGTGAATCAGAGCTGATCACTACTGCCGACGGTTCTCAGATAAAGTCAGAAGGTAAGGGAAATATAACCTTAAACTGCAAAATCGAAAAAGGAAAAGTTCGAAAAGTGGAAGTAAAGGATGTGTTATATGTTCCAGATTTAGACACTAATTTGTTATCTGTTAGAAAAGCCACAGAAAAAGGATTTGAAGTTTTATTCAAGAATAAAAAATGCACAATTACGTATGGGGATACTATTGTAGCTATAGGATTAATAGATGCCTCAGATAATTTGTACAAACTACAAATATTAGATGAAAAGGCAAATTTGGCCACTACATGTGAAAATAAGAATTGTTTGAATTTATGGCACAGAAGGCTAGGTGGTCATAGGGATATTGAAATGATAAAACAAATAGAGAAAAAGGAGTTAGCAAGAGGAATAACTCTTTCCAATTGTAAAAAGGAAGAAAATTGTGAGTTTTGCATAAAAGGCAAACTTACACAGAAGCCGAATTATGGATTCTCCAAACAAAGTAGTTTTAAGGCCAAAGCTGTATTAGAATTAGTACACACAGATATTTGTGGTCCCCATGGTTGAGGCCAGTCCTAGTGGTTACAAGTATTTTATCACATTTATAGATGACTATAGCAGATACTGTTACATCTATTTACTTAAAAGTAAAGATGAAGCATTAGTAAAATTTAAGCAATATGTAGCTTCAGTGAAAACCAAATTTGGAAAAATGCCAAAATCAATAAAAACAGATAATGGAGGAGAGTATTGTGGAAGAGATTTTGAAAATTATTTAGTGTAACAAGGAATAGAACATAAAACAACTGTTCCATACTGTCCTCAGATGAATGGAATTGCTGAAAGAAAAAACAGATTTTTGATAGAAATGACAAAAACTATGATGTTAGATGCTAATATGGAAGGTAAATACTGGGCAGAAGCTGTAATAACAGCAGCTTACATACAAAATAGAGTTCCAACACAAGCAACAGGAAAAACTCCTTTTGAATTATGGAGCGAATTTAAACCATATCTTGGTCATATTAAAGTATTTGGATCAAAAGCTTATGTATATGTACCAAAGCAACAAAGAAGAAAATTTGGCAATAGAGCACAAGAGGGAATCTTATTAGGATATGATCAAAGATCTAATGGATACAGAGTATTAAATAAAGAAACAAACAAAATAATCATTACCAGATCAATAAAATTTGATGAACGTCAGCAAGCTATAATAAAAAGTAAACCTGCTGAAAGGAAAGAAGATGAACAAGAAATTTTCGTTCAAAATGAAGTAATGTCATCAGAAACTGTGGAAGAAAATAATGATAGAGAAGAACCTGAAAATGTTCAAAGAAAGTCTTCAAGAATAAACAAAGGAAAACCACCAGAAATTAGCATATGTTGCAAAAGTTCAGTATAAAAAGGATCCTCAAAATTTAAAAGAAATCCAGGACATGAACGAAGTAGAAAAAGGAAACTGGTTGAATTCCATAAAGGAAGAACTAGATGCATTGAAGGAAAATGAAACATGGACTTTGGTAGATCTTCCAGAAGGAAAGAAAGCCATTAAAAATAAATGGATTTTCAAAACAAACCAAAATACAATGCAAGTGGAAAAGTCAAAAGCTATAAAGCAAGACTTGTTGCAAAGGGGTATACACAACAACTGGGATTAGACTTTGAAGAAACTTTTTTCACCCGTAGTAAAACATACCACTTTAAGAACTCTTTTAACAGTTGCAGCAAATAGAAAATGGAATGTTCATCATCTTGATATAAAATCTGCTTTCCTGTATGGAAAATTAGAAGAAGATGTATTTATGGAACAACCAGAAGGTTTCAGAGAATCAGGAAAAGAAGAAAAAGTTTGTAAATTGCATAAGAGCATATATGGTCTCAAACAATGTGCCAGAAATTTGAATAAAACAATAACAGAATATTTGTTCAACAAGGGCTTCAAACAAAGTACAACAGATCCTTGCTTACTATCACTAAAGGATGGAAAACAAACAACTTATTTAGCTATTTATGTAGATGATATATTAATTGCATCGAATAACACAGAAAATATAAAGAAAACTGCAAATTTGTTGAAAAATCAATTTGAAGTCAAACATTTAGGCCACATAACATATTATCTTGCAATTCAAATAGAAAGAGAAGAAGATGGAAGTTTTCTTCTGAGTCAAAGTAATAAAATAAAGGAAATTATACAAAGTTATGCTACAGATCAAAATAAGGAAAGTAAAACACCAATTAGTACAGACTACAGAAAGAACATTCAAGAAGAAGAACTTCTAAAAGATAATGGACTTTATAGAGAAATAGTGGGAGCTGTCATGTATTTATCTACAGTAACAAGACCAGACATTTCAACTGCCATAGGCATCTTCAGCAGAAAAGTAGAAAAACCAAGTAAACAGGATTGGTTAGCCATTATGAAGTTAATTTATTATTTGAAATCAACGGTAAACCTTAAATTAAGACTATCTTCACAAGACCCACTAATTTTAAAAGGCTATGCAGACGCTGACTGGGCAGGAGACCGGACTGACTGGAAATCAACATCTGGATTTGTTTTCATGCTTGGAAAGAGTGCCATATGTTAGACCAGCCGTAAGCAGTCAACAACAGCCTTTTCGACAACCGAAGCAGAGTTCATCGCCACTGCAGAAGCAAGCAAAGAACTATTGTGGTTGCGAGAGTTACTCAAGGATTTTGATTGTGAACAAACTGGAACCACTACAATATTTCAGGATAACAAATCAACTATACGCTGTTTTTGGGGTGTGTTTTGATTTTCTATAAGATGTACATCTTATAGAAAATCAAAAGATCAATTCCAGATCTAAACACATTATGGTGCGGTATCAGTTTGTGAAAGAATTGAGTGGAACTATTCTTCAGTTAAACTACTGTAATACTTCTCGAATGGTTGCGGACATTTTCACCAAGCCGTTGGCTGGACCCCAGTTTGAAAAACTTAGACTGACACTAGGCATGATAAAATGAACTCCTCCAGCCAAGTGGGAGACTGTTAGAAATTATTATTAGAAGTATGACTGTCAGAGTTCTTCGAACCAGACGCCTCAGAGAACATTTAACAGAATTGCAGGTGGCGCTGCTCGAAACGTTTTTAGTTATTTACTCTAGCGAGCGTTGCCTGAGAAGAAGATCCCCTTCTGCTGCTCACGTCGGTTAGTAATCTAAGTGGTTGATCTTTGACTGAACAACAACAATGTCGGTGATATGTAGAGGGTGTGCGTGTTGGAATAGTGAGTTATTACCTTTTTGCGGAGATGTACAATAAATATTAGTGTGTTGTCATTGAATCGTTTATATGTGTGGAATCCCCTTTTTCGCTCTGTGATTACTAAGGATAGATCTTCCTGCACCTGGTAAGTGGCTAACTGCGTTACTTAAAGGAATTATAGATTTTAATTGTTTAGAAATATCTAACAATCTTGATTATGAGACTGAAATCTCACTGCTGTCAGGAAGATTAAAAGCAAAGTTCGTCAAATTCATCAAGCATTTGAGTCGAGTGGATTGAAGATGTATTTGTTACTGCGTAGTTCCTCATTCGAAAATCGAAAGCGGAACAAAATGGCGTCATTCACAGGAAGCGGCATGTACAGTATAACAAAGTTAGATAATTTTAATTATCAAATTTGGAAAGTAAGAATGGAATGGTTCTTATTAAGGATAATTTATGAAAGGTTGTTTCAGAGCCAATTCCAGAAGAAAAGAGTGATGCATGGTTGAGAAATGACGAACTGGCTAAAGCTACAATAACACTTTGCGTGTCTGATGATCAAATTATTCACGTACGCGATAAGAGAACAAGTTCTGAAATGCGGAATGCTTTGAAAATAGTTTACGAAAGAGAAAGTTTGAGTAGTAAATTGTATTTGCTCAGAAAACTGTGTAGTTTACGTTTTCAAGAAAATGGATCAACTATGCAAGAGCATGTAAATAGAATGCTGGAAATAGTTCACAAGCTTAAAGCATAGGGAGAGGAATTCAAAGACACATTTGGGGGCTATCTTGCTAAATAGTTTACCAAGTACCTATGAAAATTTAGTTACTGCATTAGAAGCAAGACAGGAAGAAGATTTAACACTTGAGTTTATCAAATGTAAAGTGATAGATGAATCTAATAGAAGGAAAGAAAACTCACAGGCACACACCGATCACACAACTGTTTTGAAAACAAGTTATAAAAAGAAGAATTACAGCTCCAAACAAGAAAGATTTTGCACTTTTTGTAAAAGAAAGAATCATGTCAAAGATGACTGTTGGCATTACAAAAGAAATCAAAATAAAGGTAACACTGGTAAGTTTCACAAAATAAACCCACATACAGAGTCTCGCAGTAATATTGCCGTGAAGACAAGAAAAACAAACTTAGATTGTGAACAAAATGACATAAAAAGAGAAAATGAAAATTTCTCATTAGTAACGAAGTCAAAACCCAACAAAATATCCAAAGGTTGGTCAATTGATTCCGGTGCAACGTGTCACATGACAAATGATGTAACACTGTTTAAAGAACTTTCAAAAGGTGAATCAGAGCTGATCACTACTGCCGACGGTTCTCAGATAAAGTCAGAAGGTAAGGGAAATATAACCTTAAACTGCAAAATCGAAAAAGGAAAAGTTCGAAAAGTGGAAGTAAAGGATGTGTTATATGTTCCAGATTTAGACACTAATTTGTTATCTGTTAGAAAAGCCACAGAAAAAGGATTTGAAGTTTTATTCAAGAATAAAAATGCACAATTACGTATGGGGATACTATTGTAGCTATAGGATTAATAGATGCCTCAGATAATTTGTACAAACTACAAATATTAGATGAAAAGGCAAATTTGGCCACTACATGTGAAAATAAGAATTGTTTGAATTTATGGCACAGAAGGCTAGGTGGTCATAGGGATATTGAAATGATAAAACAAATAGAGAAAAAGGAGTTAGCAAGAGGAATAACTCTTTCCAATTGTAAAAAGGAAGAAAATTGTGAGTTTTGCATAAAAGGCAAACTTACACAGAAGCCGAATTATGGATTCTCCAAACAAAGTAGTTTTAAGGCCAAAGCTGTATTAGAATTAGTACACACAGATATTTGTGGTCCCATGGTTGAGGCCAGTCCTAGTGGTTACAAGTATTTTATCACATTTATAGATGACTATAGCAGATACTGTTACATCTATTTACTTAAAAGTAAAGATGAAGCATTAGTAAAATTTAAGCAATATGTAGCTTCAGTGAAAACCAAA
Organism: Macrothele yani; assembly: GCA_039090855.1. Lineage (NCBI taxonomy): Eukaryota > Metazoa > Arthropoda > Arachnida > Araneae > Macrothelidae > Macrothele > Macrothele yani. The sequence continues at coordinate 7,268,339 of CM076999.1, read as the reverse complement.
TTTGGAAAAATGCCAAAATCAATAAAAACAGATAATGGAGGAGAGTATTGTGGAAGAGATTTTGAAAATTATTTAGTGGAACAAGGAATAGAACATAAAACAACTGTTCCATACTGTCCTCAGATGAATGGAATTGCTGAAAGAAAAAACAGATTTTTGATAGAAATGACAAAAACTATGATGTTAGATGCTAATATGGAAGGTAAATACTGGGCAGAAGCTGTAATAACAGCAGCTTACATACAAAATAGAGTTCCAACACAAGCAACAGGAAAAACTCCTTTTGAATTATGGAGCGGATTTAAACCATATCTTGGTCATATTAAAGTATTTGGATCAAAAGCTTATGTATATGTACCAAAGCAACAAAGAAGAAAATTTGGCAATAGAGCACAAGAGGGAATCTTATTAGGATATGATCAAAGATCTAATGGATACAGAGTATTAAATAAAGAAACAAACAAAATAATCATTACCAGATCAATAAAATTTGATGAACGTCAGCAAGCTATAATAAAAAGTAAACCTGCTGAAAGGAAAAGAAGATGAACAAGAAATTTTCGTTCAAAATGAAGTAATGTCATCAGAAACTGTGGAAGAAAATAATGATAGAGAAGAACCTGAAAATGTTCAAAGAAAGTCTTCAAGAATAAACAAAGGAAAACCACCAGAAATTAGCATATGTTGCAAAAGTTCAGTATAAAAAGGATCCTCAAAATTTAAAAGAAATCCAGGACATGAACGAAGTAGAAAAAGGAAACTGGTTGAATTCCATAAAGGAAGAACTAGATGCATTGAAGGAAAATGAAACATGGACTTTGGTAGATCTTCCAGAAGGAAAGAAAGCCATTAAAAATAAATGGATTTTCAAAACAAACAAAATACAATGCAAGTGGAAAAGTCAAAACTTGTTGCAAAGGGGTATACACAACAACTGGGATTAGACTTTGAAGAAACTTTTTCACCCGTAGTAAAACATACCACTTTAAGAACTCTTTTAACAGTTGCAGCAAATAGAAAATGGAATGTTCATCATCTTGATATAAAATCTGCTTTCCTGTATGGAAAATTAGAAGAAGATGTATTTATGGAACAACCAGAAGGTTTCAGAGAATCAGGAAAAGAAGAAAAAGTTTGTAAATTGCATAATAGCATATATGGTCTCAAACAATGTGCCAGAAATTTGAATAAAACAATAACAGAATATTTGTTCAACAAGGGCTTCAAACAAAGTACAACAGATCCTTGCTTACTATCACTAAAGGATGGAAAACAAACAACTTATTTAGCTATTTATGTAGATGATATATTAATTGCATCGAATAACACAGAAAATATAAAGAAAACTGCAAATTTGTTGAAAAATCAATTTGAAGTCAAACATTTAGGCCACATAACATATTATCTTGCAATTCAAATAGAAAGAGAAGAAGATGGAAGTTTTCTTCTGAGTCAAAGTAATAAAAATAAAGGAAATTATACAAAGTTATGCTACAGATCAAAATAAGGAAAGTAAAACACCAATTAGTACAGACTACAGAAAGAACATTCAAGAAGAAGAACTTCTAAAAGATAATGGACTTTATAGAGAAATAGTGGGAGCTGTCATGTATTTATCTACAGTAACAAGACCAGACATTTCAACTGCCATAGGCATCTTCAGCAGAAAAGTAGAAAAACCAAGTAAACAGGATTGGTTAGCCATTATGAAGTTAATTTATTATTTGAAATCAACGGTAAACCTTAAATTAAGACTATCTTCACAAGACCCACTAATTTTAAAAGGCTATGCAGACGCTGACTGGGCAGGAGACCGGACTGACTGGAAATCAACATCTGGATTTGTTTTCATGCTTGGAAAGAGTGCCATATGTTAGACCAGCCGTAAGCAGTCAACAACAGCCTTTTCGACAACCGAAGCAGAGTTCATCGCCACTGCAGAAGCAAGCAAAGAACTATTGTGGTTGCGAGAGTTACTCAAGGATTTTTGATTGTGAACAAACTGGAACCACTACAATATTTCAGGATAACAAATCAACTATACGCTGTTTTTGGGGTGTGTTTTGATTTTCTATAAGATGTACATCTTATAGAAAATCAAAAGATCAATTCCAGATCTAAACACATTATGGTGCGGTATCAGTTTGTGAAAGAATTGAGTGGAACTATTCTTCAGTTAAACTACTGTAATACTTCTCGAATGGTTGCGGACATTTTCACCAAGCCGTTGGCTGGACCCCAGTTTGAAAAACTTAGACTGACACTAGGCATGATAAAATGAACTCCTCCAGCCAAGTGGGAGACTGTTAGAAATTATTATTAGAAGTATGACTGTCAGAGTTCTTCGAACCAGACGCCTCAGAGAACATTTAACAGAATTGCAGGTGGCGCTGCTCGAAACGTTTTTAGTTATTTACTCTAGCGAGCGTTGCCTGAGAAGAAGATCCCCTTCTGCTGCTCACGTCGGTTAGTAATCTAAGTGGTTGATCTTTGACTGAACAACAACAATGTCGGTGATATGTAGAGGGTGTGCGTGTTGGAATAGTGAGTTATTACCTTTTTGTGGAGATGTACAATAAATATTAGTGTGTTGTCATTGAATAGTTTATATGTGTGTGGAATCCCCTTTTTCGCTTTGTGATTACTAAGGATAGATCTTCCTGCAGCTGGTAAGTGGCTTACTGCGTTACTTAAAGGAATTATAGATTTTAATTGTTTAGAAATATCTAACAGAAAGCACATGTAGGGTGTGAGCATGCCTGGGTGACGTCATCAGGAATTTTTCCATAACGCTATCACCTTACCAGAAACTTCATCATGGGTCTAATTGCGACTGGATGGTCCCTGCTTCGCGTTGCGATGGAAACGCATCGAAGTGCCAAAACTGGCAGCCGAATGTGGCGACAATGGTTGAAGAAAGGTAACCTGCGTCGTAGTTGGACTGGTGCACGTAAGCGAACGCTTGGATCGCTTCATTCGACAGCAAGTCGTAGCAGCCCATATTTCACAGAGGATGACAATCGGCGATGTGTGCAGGCAGCTGTGGATATCCCCGTATGCACACGGACTGTAAATAGGAGATTGTCTGAGGCAGGTTTGTGCTCTCGTCAGCCATTGCGACGACTACCACTCATCGTAGCACATCGTCACCCAAGGTTGCAGTGGTACCATACCAGACATGCGGGGCGGGACTAATTGAGCCATGTCCTATTCAGCGACGAGTCTCGCTTCGGTCTCAGCGCCGATTGAGAGTCTGGATACGAAGTGGTCACAGGGCTTATCTTGTTGCATCCATGAGAGTCACGTGGCTGCTCAGGCTTGTGTTACGATTTGGGGAGCTATTAATTTCAGCAGCCGCTCACCTCTCGTAAGCAGAGTGGATACAGTGCCGTCATGGCGATACAGGAATAAGGTGCTGCAACCCGTTTTGTTTTGCTGTACCTGCATAGTACACAGTAGTTCCAAAAATAATGGAATATGGGATATATATCTAGTATCGTTTAGGACCTCCTCTAGCCCGGCGAAGTGCAGCAACTCGACGTGGCATCGATTCCACAAGTGGCCGGAAGACTTCTGGAGAGATGTTGAGCGATGCCGTCTGAATAGATCAGACTAATACACTAAAGTGCCAAAAGCCATGGGATACGTACCTAGTATCGTGTAGGACCTCCTCTAGCCCGGCGAAGTGTAGCAACTCGACGTGGCATCGATTCCACAAGTGGACGGAGGACTTCTGGAGAGATGTTGAGCGATGCTGTCTGAATAGATCAGACTAATACACTAAAGTGCCAAAAGCCATGGGATAGGTACCTAGTATCGTGTAGGACCTCCTCTAGCCCGGCGAAGTGTAGCAACTCGACGTGGCATCGATTCCACAAGTGGTCGGAAGACTTCTGGAGAGATGTTGAGCGATGCCGTCTGAATAGATCAGACTAATGCACTAAAGTGCCAAAAGCCATGGGATACGTACCTAGTATCGTGTAGGACCTCCTCTAGCCCGACGACGTGTAGCAACTCGACGTGGCATCGATTCCACAAGTGGCCAGATGACTTCTGGAGAGATGTTGAGCCACGCCGTCTGAATAGATCAGACTAATACACTGAAGTGACAAAAGTCATGGGATACGTACCTAGTATCGTGTAGGACCTCCTCTAGCCCGGCGAAGTGTAGCAACTCGACGTGGCATCGATTCCACAAGTGGCCAGATGACTTCTGGAGAGATGTTGAGCCATGCCGTCTGAATAGATCAGACTAATACACTGAAGTGACAAAAGTCATGGGATACGTACCTAGTATCGTGTAGGACCTCCTCTAGCCCGGCGAAGTGTAGCAACTCGACGTGGCATCGATTCCACAAGTGGCCAGATGACTTCTGGAGAGATGTTGAGCCATGCCGTCTGAATAGATCAGACTAATACTCGGAAGTGCCAAAAGTCATGGGATACGTACCTAGTATCATGTAGGACCTCCTCTAGCCCGGCGAAGTGCAGCAACTCGACGTGGCATCGATTCCACAAGTGGCCAGAAGACTTCTGGAGAGATGTTGAGCCATGCCGTCTGAATAGATCAGACTAATACACTGAAGGGACAAAAGTCATGGGATACGTACCTAATATCGTGTAGGACCTCCTCTAGCCCGGCGAAGTGCAGCAACTCGACGTGGCATCGATTGCACAAGTGGCCAAAAGACTTCTGCAGAGATGTTGAGCCATGCCGTCTGAATAGATCAGACTAATACTCGGAAGTGCCAAAAGTCATGGGATACGTACCTAGTATCGTGTAGGACCTCCTCTAGCTCGGCGAAGTGCAGCAACTCGACGTGGCATCGATTCCACAAGTGGGCGGAGGACTTCTGGAGAGATGTTGAGCCATGCCGTCGGAATAGATCAGACTAATACACTGAAGTGACAAAAGTCATGGGATACGTACCTAATATCGTGTAGGACCTCCTCTAGCCCGGCGAAGTGCAGCAACTCGACGTGGCATCGATTCCACAAGTAGCCGGATGTTGAGTCATGAGATGTTGAGTCATGCCGTCTGAAGAGCCGCCTACAGTCTCTTTGTATTTATAGGTGCAGGATCTTTGGTGCGAATGGATCTTTCCACCACGTCCCATAAGTGCTCTATTATGTTCATGTCGGGCGCACGTGGTGACCACATCATCTGTCGGAACTGTCCAAAATGCTCCTCCAACCAATTTTGGACAATCTGGGGCCGATGACATGGTGCATTGTCCGCCTGGAAAATCCCATAATGGTTGCTGTACATGAAGTTCATGAAGGGCTGCAAATTATCACCCAGCAGAGCAACACAGCGATTATCTGTTAATGACGTGTTTACGAGGAGCAAAGGACCCAAACTGTGCCAACTAAAGACACCCCACCCCGCTCATGTATGGAAACATCACCAGCTTGCACACTAGCTTTTTGACAGCTTGGGTCCATGGCCTCATTGGGGTCTACTCATACCCGAACACCAATATCAGCTTGCAACAACTGGTAGCGTGATTCATCGGACCACGCCACATGTTGCCAGTCATCCAGGGTTCAATTACCGTGTTCCCGAGTCCAGGTGAGGCACCGTGTCTGATGTTGTGTGTCGTGGTGTTAACAAAGGCATTCTGGTGGGTCTTATTGCTCCCATACCCCATGGAAGCTAAATTACGCTGCACTGACCTCATGGATATGTTTCTGGTACCTCTGGCATTGAATGTGGATGTTATTTGGGTCAGTGCCGCTTGTCTGTTAACATGGACAATCCTGGTCAGACATCCTTGGTCGCGGTCATTAGCACCCGTGGACGCTGTCCATGGGAGCGGGGGGGGGGGATGCCTTCCATGAGGTATTCTCGGTATACACATGACACTCTGGATTGAAGAATGTTGAACGTTCGCACAACTTCGGAAATTGAATGCCCCATCCATCTGTCTCCCGCTCGTTCAAAGTTCCATAATTCACGTCGGCTTGCCATAATCCTACTGGTGTTTGTTCAACCCGACTCGCCAGATTACATCTCGCAAATGATAAAAATCGTAGCGTGCGTCGAAGCCTTTATGCCACGGCAGCAGCAGTTAAAAATTAACATACTGCTGTCCCATGATTTTTGTCACTTTAGTGTACATTGTGTCTTCTACACAATTACCAAAATTTCTGATGGGTGTTTTTAACCAAATATTTTATATATCCTTCCTCAGACCTCAACGAGTGTGCCAACAGTGACCTAAACGATTGTTCAGAGCATGCCAACTGCGAGAATCTCTTCGGAACATTCCAGTGCTTTTGCAAACTGGGGTACACCGACAAATCGCCTGCCGGCATCAAAAGTGCTGGACGTGTCTGTTCAGGTAAGATCCGTTTGTCAATTTTTATTTGTTTTTGTTCTTTCTGTTTAAAAACAGAGCCTATTTTTTAGCATACAAGATGTGATCAAAGAGCATCCCTACTAAATTTATCAAAAACAAAAGTACGAGACTTACAGATTTGAAACTTAATCGCCTTCGAAGTAGTCCCATTCAGAAGCCACACACTTAGTCCACCGCTGTTTCCACTACTCCAAGTATTTCAAAGTCATCTTCTAAAGAGCGAATAGACTTACAGATTTGAAGCTTAATCGCCTTCAAAGTAGTCCCTTTCAGAAGCCACACACTTAGTGCAGCGCTGTTTCCACTGCTCGAAGCATTTTTGAAGTCATCTTCTGAAAGGGCGAATAGACTTACAGATTTGAAGCTTAATCGCCTTCAAAGTAGTCCCTTTCAGAAGCCACATACTTAGTGCAGCGCTGTTTCCACTGCTCGAAGCATTTTTGAAGTCATCTTCTGAAAGGGCGAATAGACTTACAGATTTGAAGCTTAATCGCCTTCAAAGTAGTCCCTTTCAGAAGCCACATACTTAGTGCAGCGCTGTTTCCACTGCTCGAAGCATTTTTGAAGTCATCTTCTGAAAGGGCGAATAGACTTACAGATTTGAAGCTTAATCGCCTTCAAAGTAGTCCCTTTCAGAAGCCACATACTTAGTGCAGCGCTGTTTCCACTGCTCGAAGCATTTTTGAAGTCATCTTCTGAAAGGGCGAATAGACTTACAGATTTGAAGCTTAATCGCTTTCAAAGTAGTCCCTTTCAGAAGCCACATACTTAGTGCAGCGCTGTTTCCACTGCTCGAAGCATTTTTGAAGTCATCTTCTGAAAGGGCGAATAGACTTACAGATTTGAAGCTTAATCGCCTTCAAAGTAGTCCCTTTCAGAAGCCACACACTTAGTCCAGCGCTGTTTCCACTGCTCGAAGCATTTTTGAAGTCATCTTCTGAAAGGGCGAATAGACTTACAGATTTGAAGCTTAATCGCCTTCAAAGTAGTCCCTTTCAGAAGCCACACACTTAGTCCAGCGCTGTTTCCACTGCTCGAAGCATTTTTGAAGTCATCTTCTGAAAGGGCGAATAGACTTACAGATTTGAAGCTTAATCGCCTTCAAAGTAGTCCCTTTCAGAAGCCACATACTTAGTCCAGCGCTGTTTCCACTGCTCGAAGCATATTTGAAGTCATCTTCTGAAATGTTTCGAGCAGAAACTCCTCTGAAAGTCCTCAGATTTTCGCTAGTCGAAGCATCCGTGCTTCGTCATGGAGCTTTGGCCCAATTCCCATCCGGACGGATGTAGGTCGGAGGTCACCAGTATCACAGAGGCAATGATAGGAACAAAATGTACTTAGAGGCTATGATAGGAAACAAATTGTATTTTCAATTCGATAGCATCTGCATTTGCCTCTCTCGTAGAGAAATTTTGCATTGGAAAGGACCGGGAAGCAAAGATAATATCACATTTCAGGCTTTCTGGTGCAAAAACAATTTTTCAAATCGTATAAACACTTTCTGTAACTTTAAGAATTTGTTTTTGCAAGTTTCGCCAAGTTTTTGACAAAATCACATGCAAATCTATATAAAGCAGAATGTTTGTTAGTCCGCTATGCAGACATACAGTTTTCAATTTAGAAACACCAAATTTGGTACACTATCTCACGGTGCTCTAACTTACACCGTAGACGGTTTTCGGAAGGAGGCGGAGACGGGGTCAAGGGGCCCCCATACTAAAATTTTCGTAAAAAGTTCCATTTTTTACTTTTTTTATTTTGAATTGGTATAGTATCTCACGGTGCTCTAACTTACACCGTAGACGGTTTTTGGAAGGAGGCGGAGACGGGGTCAAGGGGCCCCCATACTAAAATTTTCGTAAAAAGTTCCATTTTTTACTTTTTTTATTTTGAATTGGTATAGTATCTCACGGTGCTCTAACTTACACCGTAGATGGGTTTTGGAAGGAGTCGGAGACGGGGTCAAGGGGCCCCCATACTAAAATTTTAAAAAGTTCCATTTTTTACTTTTTTTATTTTGAATTGGTATAGTATCTCACGGTGCTCTAACTTACACCGTAGACGGTTTTTGGAAGGAGGCGGAGACGGGGTCAAGGGGCCCCCATACTAAAATTTTCGTAAAAAGTTCCATTTTTTACTTTTTTATTTTGAATTGGTATAGTATCTCACGGTGCTCTAACTTACACCGTAGATGGTTTTTGGAAGGAGGCGGAGACGGGGTCAAGGGGCCCCCATACTAAAATTTTCGTAAAAAGTTCCATTTTTTACTTTTTTATTTTGAATTGGTATAGTATCTCACGGTGCTCTAACTTACACCGTAGATGGTTTTTGGAAGGAGGCGGAGACGGGGTCAAGGGGCCTCCATACTAAAATTTTCGTAAAAAGTTCCATTTTTTACTTTTTTTATTTTGAATTGGTATAGTATCTCACGGTGCTCTAACTTACACCGTAGACGGTTTTTGGAAGGAGGCGGAGACGGGGTCAAGGGGCCCCCATACTAAAATTTTCGTAAAAAGTTCCATTTTTACTTTTTTATTTTGAATTGGTATAGTATCTCACGGTGCTCTAACTTACACCGTAAATGGTTTTGGAAGGAGGCGGAGACGGGGTCAAGGGGCCCCCATACTAAAATTTTCGTAAAAAGTTCCATTTTTTACTTTTTTTATTTTGAATTGGTATAGTATCTCACGGTGCTCTAACTTACACCGTAGACGGTTTTTGGAAAGAGACGGAGACGGGGTCAAGGGGCCCCCATACTAAAATTTTCGTAAAAAGTTCCATTTTTTACTTTTTTTATTTTGAATTGGTATAGTATCTCACGGTGCTCTAACTTACACCGTAGACGGTTTTTGAAAGGAGGCGGAGACGGGGTCAAGGGGCCCCCATACTAAAATTTTCGTAAAAAGTTCCATTTTTTACTTTTTTTATTTTGAATTGGTATAGTATCTCACGGTGCTCTAACTTACACCGTAGACGGTTTTTGGAAGGAGGCGGAGACGGGGTCAAGGGGCCCCCATACTAAAATTTTCGCAAAAAGTTCCATTTTTTACTTTTTTATTTTGAATTGGTATAGTATCTCACGGTGCTCTAACTTACACCGTAGATGGTTTTTGGAAGGAGGCGGAGACGGGGTCAAGGGGCCCCCATACTAAAATTTTCGTAAAAAGTTCCATTTTTTACTTTTTTTATTTTGAATTGGTATAGTATCTCACGGTGCTCTAACTTACACCGTAGACGGTTTTTGGAAAGAGGCGGAGACGGGGTCAAGGGGCCCCCATACTAAAATTTTCGTAAAAAGTTCCATTTTTTACTTTTTTTATTTTGAATTGGTATAGTATCTCACGGTGCTCTAACTTACACCGTAGACGGTTTTCGGAAGGAGGCGGAGACGGGGTCAAGGGGCCCCCATACTAAAATTTTCGTAAAAAGTTCCATTTTTTACTTTTTTTATTTTGAATTGGTATAGTATCTCACGGTGCTCTAACTTACACCGTAGACGGTTTTTGGAAGGAGGCGGAGACGGGGTCAAGGGGCCCCCATACTAAAATTTTCGTAAAAAGTTCCATTTTTTACTTTTTTATTTTGTATTGGTATAGTATCTCACGGTGCTCTAAACTTACACCGTAGATGGTTTTTGGAAGGAGGCGCAGACGGGGTCAAGGGGCCCCCATACTAAAATTTTTGTAAAAAGTTTCATTTTTTACTTTTTGTCATTTTGAATTCGAATTTGATACTTTTTTTTTGTGTGTGATTCCACGAATAGTAGCATTTACCCGGGAAATACCGGGTACCCCTGCTATATGTATATAAAAAAAAAGGTGAAACGGAAAAACTAAAAGTACTGTGTGCCTACAAACTCTACAGGGAATAAAATTCAAATTCAATGAAGAAATGAAATACAGTATTATAGTTACGGTTCATGCGGTAAAAAATTAATCGTCTTCATTTGATTTGTACAAAATTTTGATAGTGAATTATCACCAAATTTTCCTGCGAGCATCGCCGGGAAATTCAGCTAGTTCTATATCAATTTGCTTTCAAGCTCCCTAACGAAAAAACTGGGTATTACGTAAACAAGTTAGTAAAATCACGCAATGCATTGATTATGATACGTTTTCCAACATACCAGAAATCATTACTCAAATTATGAGGATAATAGCTGTGGAATAAATCTTGCTCCTGTGCCCTGAGTTGACCTAATTCCGATGATATTCAACAGAACCGGTTCAGTAAATCTCCGGAAAAAGATACTAAAGTTTTGTCGCAATAGAAGCATTTTGAGTCAAGTTATGAGGATAATGACTGTGGAATAAATCTCGCTCCTGTGCCCTGACCTTTCGATGGTATTCAACATAACCGGTTCAGAAAACCTCCAGAACAACATAGTAAAGTTTTGTCGCAATAGAAGCATTTTTATTCAACTTATGACGATAATGGCTGAGGAATAAATCTCGCTCCTGTGCCCTGACCTTAGACCCCATTTCGATTATATTCAACAGAACCGGTTCAGTATATCTCCAAAACAACATACTAAAGTTTTGTCACAATCGAAGCATTTTTACGCGAGTTATCGTGCCGACAGACGGAGGGACAGACGGACAAAGCTGGAGGTTGGACAGCCTAAAAACGAAACTCTTCCCCGAATAAAGTTTGTTATAAATGGTACAAAAAGGAAGGAAAGTATTTTTTAAGTCGGATACTTAGAGGCAATGATAGGGAACAAAATGTATTTTGAATTTGATAGCATCTGCATTTACGCCCTCTAGTAGCAAAATTTTGCATCAAAAAGGACTTGAAAGCAAAGATACTGTTGTATTTCGGGCTTTCTGATGCAAAAAAAAAAATTTCAAGTCGTATTATAAGTTGCTGAGATATGGTGTAGCAGACAGACGATCGAAGTAATTTTATAAGTACCTTCGCATTTTTTTACAACTGGCGTGCTAAAAAATGCTGTTTGTGGACCAAAGCGAATTCAAGCACCTAGTAGAATCTATGACAGTTCTTATACTTGCTGTCATTCATAACAAAAGTGGCCCTATACGATACTAGGGTTCAATTTTTTGCTTTCTTTGTGTGTTTAATGTCTGGCTTAATACATAGTTGCTGTTTTTTACTTTCCAGCTTGTTCGCCAGATTACTGCCATGGAAGAGGAACTTGCATTGTGATAAGTGGTCTCCAGGAATGCAGGTTTGTATAATGTTTACTCCTAGAGTTATTTATAGTTTTATTCCTATTGTTTGCGCGTGTCGGGTGAGCAGGATGTCAAAGTTTCACAATAAACGGCAGTCAAGCTAAATACAGAAATCCTCGAACTTATGAATACTGGTTGAATTAACTCCTTTGAAAATTTTCGTTCTTTTTTTTTTTTATTATTTTATGGACAAAACAGAGATGCCTACCTAAAAACGTGTGCCCTCTTCCAGCATGAATAACAGCCTGTAAATGCCGAGGCATCGACTCCACCAGATGCCGGAGGGTTTCCAAAGGTCATTATACACTGAGTGGCCACTTTGTTATGACCACCTGACAGTTTTAAGCACATGACCTATGGCTGCACGCTGTTGTCGCCAGAGGGTGAGGCTAGTATAAAAAGGGAAAGCTTAGTGCTTGTGACAGTAGTAGAAGTGATTTTTGGGTGACGAGATGGGTAAAAACTGCCCGGTGGAGCGGCGCAGTTTTTGCCCATATCGTGCGGCCGATGGCCTATTCCAGTATGAATAGGCCATCGGCCGCACGATGCGCGAAGGCCGTGAAAGCGTGTAGGTGATCAGCCACCTCATGCCGGTTGCACGTAGTGGTTAAGGACCTCACCAGACACACAAAGGGACCTAATGTGTCCCATGAGAAGGCTCCCCAAACCATCACAGAGCCACTACTGCCTTGAACAGAGCCAACCTGGCACGACGGGGCTATGGCCTCATGCTGCCGACACACTAAGGGAGCTGAGAAGGTTTCCCAAATCATCACCGAGCCACCACTGCCTTAAACAGAGACATCCTGGAACGACGGGGCTATGGCCTCATGCTGTCGACACACTAAGGGAGCTGAGATGGTTCCCCAAATCATCACCGAGCCACCACTGCCTTGAACAGAGACATCCTGGAACGACGGGGCTATGGCCTCATGCTGTCGACACACTAAGGGAGCTGAGAAGGTTCCCCAAATCATCACAGAGCCACCAGTGCCTTGAACAGAGACATCCTGGAACGACGGGGCTATGGCCTCATGCTGTCGACACACTAAGGGAACTGAGAAGGCTTCCCAAACCATCACAGAGCCACCATCGCCTTGAGCAGAGTTTACTTGTCACGACAGGGCATGGCCTCATACTGTCGACACACTAAGGGACCTAATGTGTTTCATAAGAAGGCTTTCCAAACCATCACAGAGACACCACCTCGTTGAACAGAGACCACCTGGCAATACAGGGCCATGGCATCATGCTGTCGAAACACTATGGGACGTAATGTGTTCCATGAGAAGGCTTCCCAAACCATCGCAGAGCCACCACTGCCTTGAACAGAGCTGACCTGGCTCTGTCGAGCCAGGCCTCATGTTGTCGACGCCACACCCGCAACTTCCCGTCAGCGAGGTACAGCTGAAAACGGGATTCATCTGATCAGAGCACACGGCGGCACTCTTCAGAAAACTAGTTTTGAAGTTCCTGGCACCAGGCGAGGCGAAATTTCGGATCACGAGCAGTCAACAGTGTATCACGAGTAGGGCGTCGGCTTCCGTAGCCCAGAATATACAGTGTGTCCTATATCGTTCGCTCGCTGACTCTGCTTGGTCCTCCAACATTTAACCACCGTTGCCAAGCGGTCAGTCTGTACGAGCAACCTGGGTAGACTACGTCGACTCCGGTCATCAATGGAGTGTGGTCGGCCATCGGTCATCCTCTGGGTGCTGGTACGTCCGTCGATGGTATACTCGCGGTACATCCTCGATGAGGTTACCCTCGGGAATGACAGGGTTTTTACCACTTGAGCAATAGAATGACCCATCTGCCTTGCGCCGATAATGCGTCCACGATCAAAGTCGCTCAGATCATAGCACTTACCCATGTTCCTTGATTGCGATACTCTGTTGAAAAGCTCTGCTGTCCGACTATTTTTCGACCGCGCTTGGTTTTGGTTTGTTTCTTCTGTGCGGTGAATGCCCATGTCAACTGCCCATCACACTTATTTCTAATATTTTGTCTACTCAGTATATATAACAGTCTAATGTTACTTGGATCTTTTCCACTCTGCATGGGGGATGCCCATGTCAACTTTCCATCACCCCTATCTCTAATGTTTTGTCTACTGAGTGTATATAACAGTCTAATGTTACTTGAGTCTGGTCCACTCTGCATGGGGGATGACCATGTCAACTGCCCATCACCCCTATCTCTAATGTTTTGTCTACTGAGTGTATATAACAGTCTAATGTTACTTGAGTCTGGTCCACTCTGCATGGGGGATGACCATGTCAACTGCCCATCACCCCTATCTCTAATGTTTTGTCTACTGAGTGTATATAACAGTCTAATGTTACTTGGGTCTGTTCCACTCTGCTTGGAGGATGCCCATGACAACTGCCCATCACCCCTATCTCTAATGTTTTGTCTACTGAGTGTATATAACAGTCTAATGTTACTTGGGTCTGTTCCACTCTGCTCGGGGGATGCCCATGACAACTGCCCATCACCCCTATCTCTAATGTTTTGTCTACTGAGTGTATATAACAGTCTAATGTTACTTGGGTCTGTTCCACTCTGCATGGGGGACGCCCATGTGAACTGCCCATCACCCCTATCTCTAATGTTTTGTCTACTGAGTGTATATAACAGTCTAATGTTACTTGGGTCTGTTCCACTCTGCATGGGGGACGCCCATGTCAACTGCCCATCACCCCTATCTCTAATGTTTTGTCTACTGAGTGTATATAACAGTCTAATGTTACTTGAGTCTGGTCCACTCTGCATGGGGGATGCCCATGTCAACTGCCCATCACCCCTATCTCTAATGTTTTGTCTACTGAGTGTATATAACAGTCTAATGTTACTTGAGTCTGGTCCACTCTGCATGGGGGATGCCCATGTCAACTGCCCATCACCCCTATCTCTAATGTTTTGTCTACTGAGTGTATATAACAGTCTAATGTTACTTAGGTCTGGTCCACTCTGCATGGGGGATGACCATGTCAACTGCCCATCACCCCTATCTTTAATGTTTTGTGTACTGAGTGTATGTAACAGCTAATGTTACTTGGGATTTTTGCAATCTGTGCAGGGATGCCCATGTCAACTGCCCATCACCCCTATCTCTAATGTTTTGTCTACTGAGTGTATATAAGAGTCTAATGTTACTTGGGTCTGTTCCACTCTGCATGGGGGATGCCCATGTCAACTGCCCATCAGCCCTATCTCTAATGTTTTGTGTACTGAGTGTATATAACAGTCTAATGTTACTTGGGTCTGTTCCACTCTGCATGGGGGATGCCCATGTAAACTGCACATCACCCATATCTCTAATGGTTTGTCTACTGAGTGTATATAACAGTCTAATGTTACTTGGGTCTGTTCCACTCTGCATGGGGGATGCCCATGTAAACTGCCCATCACCCCTATCTCTAATGTTTTGTCTACTGAGTGTATATAACAGTCTAATGTTACTTGAGTCTGGTCCACTCTGCATGGGGGATGCCCATGTCAACTGCCCATCACCCCTATCTCTAATGTTTTGTCTACTGAGTGTATATAACAGTCTAATGTTACTTGAGTCTGGTCCACTCTGCATGGGGGATGCCCATGTCAACTGCCCATCACCCCTATCTCTAATGTTTTGTCTACTGAGTGTATATAACAGTCTAATGTTACTTAGGTCTGGTCCACTCTGCATGGGGGATGACCATGTCAACTGCCCATCACCCCTATCTTTAATGTTTTGTGTACTGAGTGTATGTAACAGCTAATGTTACTTGGGATTTTTGCAATCTGTGCAGGGATGCCCATGTCAACTGCCCATCACCCCTATCTCTAATGTTTTGTCTACTGAGTGTATATAAGAGTCTAATGTTACTTGGGTCTGTTCCACTCTGCATGGGGGATGCCATGTCAACTGCCCATCAGCCCTATCTCTAATGTTTTGTGTACTGAGTGTATATAACAGTCTAATGTTACTTGGGTCTGTTCCACTCTGCATGGGGGATGCCCATGTAAACTGCACATCACCCATATCTCTAATGGTTTGTCTACTGAGTGTATATAACAGTCTAATGTTACTTGGGTCTGTTCCACTCTGCATGGGGGATGCCCATGATGTAAACTGCCCATCACCCCTATCTCTAATGTTTTGTCTACTGAGTGTATATAACAGTCTAATGTTACTTGGGTCTGTTCCACTCTGCATGGGGTATGCCCATGTAAACTGCCCATCACCCCTATCTCTAATGTTTTGTCTACTGAGTGTATATAACAGTCTAATGTTACTTGGGTCTGTTCCACTCTGCATGGGGGATGCCCATGTAAACTGCCCATCACCCCTATCTCTAATGTTTTGTCTACTGAGTGTATATAACAGTCTAATGTTACTTGGGTCTGTTCCACTCTGCATGGGGGATGCCCATGTAAACTGCACATCACCCATATCTCTAATGGTTTGTCTACTGAGTGTATATAACAGTCTAATGTTACTTGGGTCTGTTCCACTCTGCATGGGGGATGCCCATGTCAACTGCCCATCACCCCTATATTTAATGTTTTGTGTACTGAGTGTATATAAGAGTCTAATGTTACTTGAGTCTGTTGCACTCTGCATGGGGGATGCCCATGTCAACTGCCCATCAGCCCTATCTCTAATGTTTTGTGTACTGAGCGTATATAAGAGTCTAATGTTACTTGGGTCTGTTCCACTCTGCGTGGGGGATGCCCATGTAAACTGCACATCACCCATATCTCTAATGGTTTGTCTACTGAGTGTATATAACAGTCTAATGTTACTTGGGTCTGTTCCACTCTGCATGGGGGATGCCCATGTCAACTGCCCATCACCCCTATATTTAATGTTTTGTGTACTGAGTGTATATAAGAGTCTAATGTTACTTGAGTCTGTTGCACTCTGCATGGGGGATGCCCATGTCAACTGCCCATCACCCCTATCTCTAATGTTTTGTCTACTGAGTGTATATAACAGTCTAATGTTACTTGGGTCTGTTCCACTCTGCATGGGGGATGCCCATGTAAACTGCACATCACCCATATCTCTAATGGTTTGTCTACTGAGTACTGAGTGTATATAACAGTCTAATGTTACTTGGGTCTGTTCCACTCTGCATGGGGGATGCACATGTAAACTGCCCATCACCCCTATCTCTAATGTTTTGTCTACTGAGTGTATATAACAGTCTAATGTTACTTGAGTCTCGTCCACTCTGCATGGGGGATGCCCATGTCAACTGCCCATCACCCCTATCTCTAATGTTTTGTCTACTGAGTGTATGTAACAGTCTAATGTTACTTGAGTCTGGTTCACTCTGCATGGGGGATGCCCATGTCAACTGCCCATCACCCCTATCTCTAATGTTTTGTCTACTGAGTGTATATAACAGAGTAATGTTACTTGAGTCTGGTCCACTCTGCATGGGGGATGACCATGTCAACTGCCCATCACCCCTATCTCTAATGTTTTGTCTACTGAGTGTATATAACAGTCTAATGTTACTTAGGTCTGTTGCACTCTGCATGGGGATGCCCATGTCAACTGCCCTTCACCCCTATCTTTAATGTTTTGTGTACTGAGTGTATGTAACAGCTAATGTTACTTGGGATTTTTGCAATCTGTGCAGGGATGCCCATGTCAACTGCCCATCACCCCTATCTCTAATGTTTTGTCTACTGAGTGTATATAAGAGTCTAATGTTACTTGGGTCTGTCCCACTGCATGGGGGATGCCCATGTCAACTGCCCAGCTCCCCTATCTCTAATGTTTTGTCTACTGAGTGAATTTACTTTTATGACTCACATATGTTCTTTCATTGGTTTTATGACAATAACATTTATTAGTCCACCTGCCTAAGACCTGCTCAATGTCAGGAATTAGTAAACCTTTTCTTTTCTTCTTTTTTTTTTTTTTTTTTTTTTGGTTTTTATTTGGGATTTAATGACAACCCTGTGGCAGCCCCGGTGGCGCAGTGGTCTAAGCGATGGCTTCAGATCATTTTTCCGAAAGGGGTCCGGGTTCGAATCCCGGTGAGGCATGGATATTTTGTTTGTTTTACGGCACTGGCTCTCCCTTTTTCCCTGGAACCAGTGACCCAAAATTAGGGAAGGGGAATGCTTATAGCCCATTGAGTTGCTCACGGTGGTCGTTAAACCTCCAATAATAATATATAAAAAACGAAAGCAGTCACCTGTCCCTAATTTAGGACCACTAGTTCCAGGAAAGGGTGACAGCTAGTTCCGTAAGGTAAACACAACATGGATGCCAACCCGGACCTATGTCGGACCAATGATCAGAAGCCAGCACTTAGACCACTGCGCCACCGGGGCTAAAGGACATATCATATCCCTTCAGATCTGGTGTGATTCCTCTGTCAACTTTTTCCGTACCCAATAAAACTTCAAATTCTTTACAGTCTGTCTGCTTGCCCAGACCTAAGAGTGAATTGAAAAAAATCTGCTAATAAGTAACCAAGTATATTAAAAGTTGTATTGGAGATACTCATCTGGCTAAGTCATGAAGCACGTATAGACTAAAAAATTTCTGAAATTCACGAGTCACTTTCCGTGATTTCTTTCGTGAATAAAAGAAGCCTATTTCTGATACAACCTTTTCCGTGAAAGGACGCAAGGAAACTTGAATTTCACGGATTTTTCTTATCCCAGGAAAATTCTGAATTTTCAGAAAGCTTTCCGCAATTCCTTTCTTATATCGACGGTAAACTGCCGGTTTTAAGTTGTGTTGACGGAAAATTCTGAATTATCAGAAACCTTTCCGCAATTCCTTTCTTATATTGACGGTAAATGCCATTTTTAAGATGTGTTAACGGAAATTTCTAAATTTACAGAAACCTTTCCGCAATTCCTTTCTTATATTGACGGTGAATTGCCGTTTTTAAGTTGTGCTGTCGGAAAATTCTGAATTTTCAGAAAGTTTTCCGCAATTCCTTTCTTACATTGGCGATAAATTGCTGTTTTTAAGCTTTGTTGACAGAAAATTCTGCATTTTCAGAAACCTTTGCGCAATTCCTTTCTTATATCGACGGCAAATTTCCGGTTTTATGATGTGTTAACGGAAAATTCTAAATTTTCAGAAACCTTTCCGCTATATTCCTTTCTCATATCGACTGTAAATTGCCAGTTTTAAGATATGTTAACGGAAATTTCTGAATTTGCAGAAACCTTTCCGCAATTCCTTTCTTATATTGACAGTAAATGCCATTTTTAAGATGTGTTTACGAAAAATTTCGAATTTTTAGAAACCTTTCCGCAATTCCTTATATTGACGGTAAATTGCCTTTTCTAAGAGGTGTTAACAGAAAATTCTGAATGTTCAGAAACCTTTCCGCAATTCCTTCTTATATTGATGGTAACGTGCCGTTTTTGGGATGTGTTAACGGAAAATTCTGAATTTTTAGAGACCTTTCCGCAGTTCTTTTCTGATATCGACGGTAAATTGCGTTTTTAAGTTGTGTTGATGGAAAATTTTGAATTTTCAGAGAGCTTTCAGCAATTTCCTTCGTATATTGACTGTAGATTGCCATTTTTAGCACGTCTTTTGTAGAAAAAGACCGTGCTTATGTTACCGGTTTGTCCGTCCGTTCGTCCGTCTGTGCCCACGATATCTCTTCAACTATTAGTCCGATTTGAAAAATTCTTTTTGCATTGGGAAGCTTGAAATATGCGAATGATGATCCTTCATTTCGTTTTTTTTTTTTAACGATGTACAATTTCGCCGCTAGAGGGCGTAAATGCAGATGATGTCGAATTCAAAAATACGTTTTATTCCACATATTTCCTTCTAAACATCGGATTGAAAAAGTTCTTTTATCTTTCGATTCCATATATGTCGAAGAGTATTTTAGATTTAGTTACTTTTTCAAATTACGTATAGATTTTCCGCTAGGGCACGTTAAAATAAATTACATTTTTCCCGATAACTCTTCTTCTAAAACTCCGATTTAAAAATGTTTTCTTCAGCGCATACACCTGATGAAAAATCTTTTTGCATATAATTTCGAATTTTTGGTTAATAATACTTTGGCCACCTGGGGGTGTAAGTGTTAATTTTTGCTTCTGATGTATTTGCCATAAAATCTGAGCTTCTAAAACATCGATTGAAAAAATTATTTCGTGGACTGATCCCACTCACATCGATAAACCTTTTCGGATATTTCTTCTTAAAATATCCCTCAGTTTCTCCACCAGGGGGCGTAGATGTATATCTTATTTTTGTCAATATCTCTACTTCTAGAAGTCCGATTTGAAAAATTCCTTCTTTGTTGGATAGTGTTTTCAGTGTGACATGCTTTTCATATAATTTCAAAATTTTCAAGTTGCTCATAGACTTTCCGCTAGGGGGCGTAGAGGTAAATTGCGTTTCCCCCTATATCTCTGCTTCTAAATCTCCGATTGGAAAACTTCTTTCTGCACCGGATACAGCTCCTGGTGGGAAATAGTTTGCACATAATTTATAATTTTTGTAAGCAAATGGTTCGGCCACCAGGGGCGCAAATTTTAATTTCCGCTTCTGATGTATTTGCAGCAAAATATGAGCTTCTAAATTCTCGATTGAAAAAAAACGTCGTTTGTAGACCAATACTACTCATGTCGAGAAACCTTTTTGGAACATTTTCTTCTTGAAATAATGCATGGTTTCTACGCCAGGGGGCGTAGATGTATATTTTATTTTGTCAATACTTCTAAGAGTCCGATTTGAAAAAATTCCTTCTTTGTTGGATAGTCTTTCCCATGCGAAATGTTTTTCCTATAAATTCAAAATTTTCAAGTAAATCATAGACTTTCCGCTAGGGGCACAAAGGTAAATTGCGTTTTCTGCTCCTTAAACTCCGATTTGAAAAATTCTTCCTGTATCGCATACAAGACCTGATGGAAAATATTTTTCACATAATTTCTAATGTTTGGTAAAGAATGGTTTGGCCACCGGGGGACATAAGTGTTAATTTCTGTTCTGATGTATTTGTAGCAAAATCTGGGCTCCTGAAAACTCGATTCATTTTTTTTTTCTTGGACCGATACCGCTCATATGGAAGAACCTTTGAGAATACCTTCTTCCTAAAATAATGTTACAGTGGACACCCCCCCCCCCCCCCATCCTAAAACCTGAAGAAAACTTTAAAATCTGTCCGCCATGTCGCGTATTGTATGAGGCAGCTAGGAATCACAGTTCGGCAGGCTCACATGTTTCTTTTACAGTTCAGTTTTTTTTATTTATTTCTCATTTACGTTGTTTTTTTCTTTCGGCTGTTCTCTAAATTAATTAACAAAATTGCGGGATAATTGGGAAGTCACTCCATTGCTTTTGAAGGCAAGAAACGCAATATTTTTGCCATTTTGAATTGCTAGACCTCACACATAGCCCTGAAGTGAAACATAAAAATTCCTATCTCAAGTGTCTTAGAGGGGCTGCAAAACGAACGAGGGAAATGTGCTTTCGAATGCGGATGGAAGCAGCAATGTTCGAAGTGGTTTTTCACTTTTTCTTTCTTTTCTTCTTTCCGCTTGTAGCTTAACGCTGTGGTCCGTATGTTTACTTCAGTGGGTGGGCCAAGAGACCCTCAGCAGACACATAACTCTGTCAGCGAGAAAGATACTTTGACTGACGTATGCGAGGGACAATGGGCAATTAAGAGTTTAGAATCGCTGAAAAGAATAGGGGTGGATTCGAGCGTTGTTTTCGGTCAGCAGTTGCCGATATACGCTTAAGGTAAAAGCACGTCTGATTTCGCTCGGCCGAGAAAATTAATCTCAGGGCTGGCGGTCGCAACTCGAAAAAAAAATGGAAACGAAACCTGCGAGTGGCATATTTGAACTGCGTACTCAGGCAGGGTAGTTTTTTTTTTTTTATGCGAACGGAAAGGAACTGACTGAATTGGGAATGAACGGTCAAAAAGGACGGAAGGTAGCGACGGACGGAATCAACTATAGCAGCAGCGGAATTGAATGTGTCCCACTCTCCCAGCAGTCGACGTTCACAATTATTTCTTCACGACAACAAAAATCATTTCCCAGGAACACAGAAAATCAATCTTGGAAACCGCAACTGCAGATGTGAGAGGGCCTATTTTGCTTAACGGCCACCTTCAAGTCGTCACGAGAATAGATCAGTGTGCACTCTAATCATTGCAACAAAGTGCGGCGTGATATTACCATTTTTAATTGTGTGCTTCATTTACATCAAGCGTCAAAGTGAAGTGTTGAATCATCGGTGCTGCCACATGGTGCAAGTGTCTGTGTGTGTGTGTTTTTTTTTTTTTGTCGTGTGATATTATGTGATGCACAACGGATTTGCACAGCAAAGTCACGTAACTGTAAGTAGATGAATATTTCCTTTTTCTTTCTTCGCACATCTGCGAACTTGTGCCATCCCGACACCCAAAGCTGCAGGGACATAGATGCAGTAATGCTGAGTGACTGAACTTCAGAGGAAATACCTGCACATACAGATTTATTTCTTACAGGGCCCATTTCCTGATTATTTTTTTTACATGAATAAGGGAGAGGGTGTGGCCACAAATTCCGCTGGGCGGGACAGTTTCTTTTAACTTTGGTTCAGGGCCAAAGCGAGCGGGGAAGGGATCTGCATGTGCATGCTTATTAGATTTAGTTAATTAACTTTGGCAGTATTTCGCACCTATAATCTTATACCGCAAATTAACGTGCTTGTGTATTTTGTGTCGCGAGTATTTTTAATGTGATCGTTTGCATATAATTTTTTTTTCATTCTCTAAGCAATTGTATATGAATATCACCTGCAGCTCTATTTAGTGTGTAAACGAGTAGTATCTCTTGTTCAGATAGTCCGGTGGAGACTCAGTCGGCTGCGTTATCCGACAGTAAAGTGTGACACCGTATGCTGCCCTCATAAGAGGGGCAATTGTCTATGCGCCTAGAGAGCGCCGTATCTGTTTAAATCTCGCAGAACGTTATTAAATGTTGTGTTGTGTATTTGAGAATCATGTGTTATTTGCGAAAGTGAGTGTTGTACTGGCTGGTTGGGGATTGAATGTACCGGAGTAAGATCCGGACCACTACACTCAGTCACGAATTGGTGATTGCGGGTGAACCTCATCACAACTCTGATCCCAAAGTATCATTTTTTTTAGATTATTTTATTTTTTATTTGTTGTTGTTATTTTGTTCACAAGGTGGATTCACCCAAGCCTGTTATGCTTCGGGTCATTCTTCAACTTTTCATTTTTTATGTTCTGGTGTGAATCTTTGAGTGCAGCAGTGCACCTGAGATTCTCACCTGGTGCCGCGGCCAACTAAATTGTACTTCAGGTCTCAAGCACCGTTACCGGCAGACTCGGCAGGAACACTGCTAGTGCCGTGTAACATTAATGGTGCCGAGACCAGGATCGATACCTATATTTTGCAGCTAGCGGAACAACACTCATGTTCGTAAAATAAGTGCGAATTGACTGCCATTACTATTTTTATTTAGTTTTGTTCGGTGCGAATTTTGTATAATTTAGCATTAAGTAAAGCCTTAAGCTGTTTTCTAAGAACTGCCATAATTTTAGTGGGTAAGAAAAACAAAATGGCTAACACGAAGAAATCGTCATCTGCGAGTCACGTGGATTCAGATGATTCTGGTGGTCACTCTGACGGAGAACATGTGAGCACTGGGGCTGCAATTGTTCCGGAAGAGAGTACACCTGTTACAAGTACAGCGGGTACATCACAGCTGAGACAAACAGCTTTAGCCGCACCTATGGTTTACGGTGAGCAAATAGCGGGATGCATAAACATGTTGAGGCTATTTACAGGCACTGATCCGCTGTATCGTGCTAAACACTTTTTTCAGGATGTCGAAAGTGTAGCGATGGTGGGTAGATGGTGTGAGCAAACTAAACTCGCGATTGCAAAATCTAAATTTCGGGAGAGAGCTGCTGAACTTCTATCTGATAGCGATGAGCTGAGGGCTGAAACCGAATATGTAAATTTTAAACGGCTTGTCATTGATCGCTTCCAAGCCGAAGAGCCATTGGTAACGCGAATGAAGCAGTTTATGAATTGCGTGCAATTGCCAGGACAAGACGTTCGGCAGTACGCAACACGTCTTAAGAGCGCAGCTACGAAATATCATGGTCATAAGTCGGATATGTCCGAAGAGACAAGGAAGCACAGGGATCAAGAAGCGATGTGCCAATTTATTTCAGGGTTATCTGAATCGATTAGGCGTTGGGTACTAACAAAATGCCCGGAAACTTTGGATGCTGCAGTTCTCATCGCAATTCAAGAGGAGGAGAATTTAGCACTCATGGGTAGAAAAACTTCGGTGAATACGGTGGAAGGAGGCAGAGGGGACGAGGAGTCGGTAATGCTGGCCCGCACTTTGCAACAGATGTTGTCGCGTTTGGAAGCCACGGAGAATACGGTAGGGCAGTTAGTCGGGAATTCTCAGGAAGAGAAGACAGGAAATCGGAAGGGAATGAGAGAAATAGAGAGACATTTCAGCGATCTAACCCCCAGCTCTTCGGGGCGGAACGAGCTAGATGGAAGGAAACAAGGCCAGATGATCGCCGGGGTTTCGGTAATCGAAATGATTCACTCGAGGAGAATTGTGGATCGCAACAAACACGGCGCAGCAAAAGTAGAATTGTGTGCTTTGGGTGTGGATTAGAAGGCCACGTGATCCGGTTGTGCCCTAATTTGGATGGGTCAAATAGGACGGAGACAATACCCAAACAGGTATATAGCAGAGGAAGTGGAAGAGATTCTCATTACGAGGTATCAGGAAAATTTGGTACACAGAAACCAGATTCCAAGAATAAGTCTTTAAACTAAATCATCATCATCATCATCATTGTCAACCATTATCAATCCACTGCTGGACGAAGGTCTCCCCAAGTTTCCTCCACAACGGTCTGTCTTGTGCCAGTCTCCTCCATGTCACTCCCGCATATTTACGAATTTCATCCACCCATCTCCCATGTGGTCTTTTTCTGGGTCTTTTCCTGTCCCTTGGAATCCAATCTAAAATTTCGGCTGTCCATCTATGGTCTGTCCTTCTGGCAGTATGTCCAGCCCATTGCCATTTCAGGGATTTAACTCTGATCATGATGTCTTCCACTCTCGTCATTTTCGGATCCACGAGTTCCTCTTCTTATCTCTCCTGGTTATACCAAGCATGCACCTCTCCATGCTTCTTTGAGTTGTCTGCAGCTTTTGTATGTCTCTTTTAGTTAAGGTCCACGTCTCTGCACCATACGTAAGCACTGGAAGGATGCATTGATCAAACACTTTTCTTTTAAGACATAATGGCATATTGCTCTTGAAAATTATGCTGTTTCTTCCAAAAGCTCTCCAGGCAAGTTTTGTACGCCGATTAATTTCTTCATCAATGTGACCCTCACTTGATATCTGCTGTCCAAGATAAACATACGTATCTGTTATCTCCAGTTTTTCTCCATCAATCGATAAATCTTCATTTCTTGTAAAAGCATTGAACATCACTTTTGTCTTCTGAAAGTTCATTTTTAATCCCACTTCTTTACTCTTGTCAGCAAGTTCCTGGATCATACTCTGCAGCTCTGATGGGGTAGTTGCAAAAATGACTACGTCATCAGCAAAACGAAGGTGGGTTAGATAATCTCCATTAATCTTTATCCCTTTGTTTTCCCAGTTCAGTGATTGAAAGACATTTTCCAATGTGGCATTAAAGAGCTTCGGAGATATGGTGTCACCTTGTCTCACTCCCTTTCCAATTTTTATGTGTGTTGTATTTTCAAACAGCCGAATCTTTGCACTTGCATTTTCATAGATGTTATTAATAATATTAATGTATGCATCTTCAATACCGCAGGATTTCAGAGCCGTGGTAACTGCTGATGGTTTCACCGAATCAAAGGCTTTTTCATAATCGATAAAAGCCATGCACAATGGAAGTTCATATTCCCTCGCTCTTTCAATCAGTTCTCTCAGTACGTGGATATGATCTATTGTGCTGTAGCCACTCCTGAATCCAGCTTGTTCTCTCGGTTGAGCCATGTCCAGTGTTACCTTCAAGCGGTGTGAAAGAACTTTAGTGAAGATTTTATAAACCACTGATAGGAGGCTGATAGGTCTGTAGTTCCTAAGATCCTCAATGTCACCTTTTTTATGTAGCAGGATCATTGTAGCATTGTTCCAATCCTCAGGAATCTTCCCTTCATTAAGGCATCGAGTGAAAATTTGGGCGAGTACTGTTTCAATTTCTCCACTTGCTTCTTGTATGATGTCTATAGTAATTCCATCTTCTCCTGGAGCTTTCCCTCGCTTCATGTTCTTGATTGCATGAGCAACTTCTGCTGGGAGGACTGGAAGAACTCTGGTACCTTTCATGATGTCTGGAGTACATGTATCATCCCTTTCATATAATTTGGAGTAGAAATCTTTCACTCTTGTCAAAATTTCGCCTCTATTTCTTGTTATAGAACCATCTTCTTTTCTCAGAGCCATAATCTGTTTTCTTCCCTTACTGAGATGTCCCTTTGCTATCTTAAGGCTTTGGTTGTTTTCAATTGCTTTCCTCACTAGCTCACAGTTGAATTTCCTTACGTCTTCAGTGATACTTTTTCGTGTTGTCTTGCATAGCTCTATATATTCCACTTTGGAAGTCACATCTACTTTAGTTGTCCTCATCTCTCTTCTTTTTTGCATCAACATTTTGGTTTTTCCTGATAATTTGTTCACATGCAACTTGTTCTTAGACCCAGCTAATTTTGTTGCTGTTTCCATTAGAGCTTTGGTTACTTTTCTGTTAACTTCCGAAATATCCACTTCTTCCGATGTTAGGCCTTCTAAAGCAGAGAATCTGTTCTTCAGTTCCAACTTGAAAGTATTATGGTGTTTTTTAAGGTTGGTTATGTCAATACATTTTGTTTGTCTTATGAGCTTGCCACGTTCCAGTTTAGTGTTGAGGTGCATCTTACATCTCACCAATCTATGGTCACTACCTGTGTTGAACTTGTTCAGCACACTGCAGTCTTCGATGACGAATTTTTTGTTACACATAATAAAATCAATTTCACTTGTCGTCCCAATTGGATGTCTCCATGTCCATTTCCTGTGTGGCTTTTTCTTGAAAAAGGAGTTCAAGATGAAAAATCCTTCTGCCTCTGCAAACTCAACGAGAGTATTTCCACGCTGGTTTCTGTTGCCGTGACCGAATTTACCTACTGAAGTTTCATTCTGTTGCCGTTGCCCTATTTTTGCATTGAAATCTCCCATAATTATCTTCAAGTGCTGCTTACCTTTATTATTTAGATGACGAATTTCCTCATAAAATTCTTCAATTTCTTCTTCAGGATGACTTGTGGTGGGTGCATAAGTTTGAATAATCTGAGCCTGGTATCTTCTCGATAGTTGGATAACGAGTCGTGCAGCTCTGTCAGAGGAACTTTCAACTTCTACCACTTTATCCTTCAGTTTCTTGTTTATTATAAATCCAACACCACTAGTTCTGCCAGTATCTGTCCCACGATAATAGAAGAGATGTCCACTTTTCAGTTCAATGAGATCTTCTCCTTTTCTCCTTACCTCACTTAGCCCGACGATGTCCCACTTGATCCTTTGTAGTTCCTCTTCCAATTCAAGAAAAAAAACTAAATAAGGGTCGATTTTTAAACTAAATAAGGGTCGATTTGTAAGAGGTATCTCGGCCCAGTCAGAGTTTAAATCCTCTCAGGTGCGT
The DNA here is from genome assembly GCA_039090855.1 of Macrothele yani. Taxonomy (NCBI): domain Eukaryota; kingdom Metazoa; phylum Arthropoda; class Arachnida; order Araneae; family Macrothelidae; genus Macrothele; species Macrothele yani. Next base: position 7,241,076 of record CM076999.1, on the reverse strand, counting down.
TATGTTTCTATTCAAAGTGGGGACAATTTGCCGATTATTAACGCAGATCTCGAAGGCGACAAAATTAAGTTATTAGTCGACACGGGATCATCGGTAACTCTTTTGGCGAAAGATGCTTATTTAAGATTGAAAGGTCGCAGGAAATTGACTCCCATCAATTCAGATTTAAGGATAAAAAGCATCACAGGGGAAACCATTCCAACCTTAGGATGTTACAACGTAAACCTGCGAATCAAAGGAAGAAATATCTTTGTCAAAGCCCATGTGTCAAAATACCCGCTGAGTGAAAATTACTCAGCATTGTTAGGAATTGATGCGATGCGAACACATCACTTAACCTTCTCTGCCCATTCGAATCAGCTGTTGTTTCCCGACCCCCACCCACGCGGTGCTCTCCGCAGAAAGAGAGGGACGCGGACGATATGCTTGAGGAGGGGGTGACTGTTGCCTCCCTGGCGCAGAAAACTTTTGTCCCTCCCAACGCAGAAATGTTCCTTCAAGTGAAGTTGGGAACACCGCTTCGTATGAGAGTACAGACTGTCTTGTTTGAACCGCATCCACGTGCACGCAAAGATGGATTACTTTTGGCACGGTCTGTTAATAATGTCGCATCAAGTGGTTTATATGATGTAAAAGTAGCAAACACTAGTAGTTCCCCTATTTGGTTAAACAAACATACTAAGCTATTTCAAGTAGAACCTGTGGAAATCACTCAGAATTCACGGGAAATAGGTGTAACGCAGCGCGGTACTTTGCCTGTGTCTGCCGGTGATTTTAAATTGGAGCATTTGAATTATTTTGAACGTGAGAAGGTTTTGGAATTACTGATGACATATTCCGATGTTTTTGCACGGGATCCCATAGATTTGCAGGGCACTGACCTCGCTGAACATGAAATTCATCTAACAGATGACAAACCCTTTAAGCTTCGCCCATACAATGTTCCGCATGCTCTTAGACCTGAATTAAAAGATCAAGTGAATGAATTACTGGATGCTGGAATTATTTCTAAGTCGGATAGTCCATATAGCTCCCCAATTGTCCTCATTCGAAAACGGGACAATTCATATCGTTTCTGTTGTGACTTTAGAAAATTGAATCAGATAACCAGAAAAGACAGTTACCCAGTCCCCAGAATACAACAGACCCTATCTCTTTTGCATGGATGCCGAATTTTCTCGAAAATAGACCTTTTGGCAGGGTATCATCAAATCAAAATCAGGGAACAAGACAAGCACAAAACTGCTTTTTCCTGCGAATTTGGTCATTTCGAGTGGAACCGTCTCCCGTTTGGATTGTGCAACAGTCCTGCAACTTTTGAAAGAGCTCTAGACTCATTGTTTTTGGACAAGCGTGATGATGGCATTCTAGTGTACGTGGACGATATTTTGTGTGCATCTAAGACCTTAAATGAACACTTGGAGAAATTGGAGTTAATTTTCCAACGTTTAAGAAGGCACAAGCTTAAAATTAAGCCAAGTAAATGTGAGTTTGCGACCAAGGAGGTTACATATCTTGGGCACCTTCTGGATGGTCAAGGAGTAAGGCCAAACCCTGAAAACGTGGAGGCCGTACGGGATTTTCCAGCCCCACGCACTGTTAAGCACGTCCGAGCCTTTTTGGGAATGGCGGGCTACTACAGGCGCCATATCAAAAATTTTGCATCCATTGCCCAACCTTTGACAAATCTCACCAGGAGAAATGTAAAATTTATCTGGGATGAGCAGTGTGAGGAGTCCTTCCAGCAATTGAGGAGGGCGCTCATAAGTGAGCCGCTGTTGGCTTACCCAGATTTCTCGAAAAGATTCTTCGTGACGACAGATGCATCCAAATTGGCTATTGCGGGTATACTCGAGCAGGAGGACGAAGAGGGCGTCAGACATCCTATTGCATTCTTCAGCAGAAAACTTAATCCCGCAGAACAAAATTACAGCGCAACTGAGCAAGAGGCTTTGGCAATAGTTGCATCCATCACGCATTGGCGGGAATATTTAGTGGGTAGGCAGTTTACAGTTATAACTGATCACAGACCCTTAAAGTGGCTGATGACGCTAAAGACTCCCAACTCTAGGCTTGTTAGGTGGAATCTCAGTCTATCCGAGTATGATTTTGATGTAATGTATCGCCCAGGGAAGAAGAATACAAACGCGGATGTGTTGTCGAGGCATATTGCAGCAGTGGTAGCAAGTGATGCGGCTCCAGGCCCTACATTTGATGCTGAGGCCATAAAGGCTGCACAACGGGCAGACCCGAATTTGGTCGAAGTAATCGATTGCATCGAGGGGCGTGACTACTCTGCTGTTGATAAAATCACAGATACCTACTTCATGCGTGACGACCTGCTATATCATTTTTCCTTGCCAGCCAAAAACAGTCCACGCAGACTTGTTACTGAACAGTTGGTGGTGCCTGACTCTCTAAAGTCTGAGGTAATGAGAGCTGAGCATGATGGTATAAGCGCAGGGCACTTAGGGTTTGAGAAGACATTGGGGCGAATTAGACTCAAATATTTTTGGCTCAATATGTTTGCTGATGTAAAAAATTACACTGCTAGTTGTGAGGAGTGTTTAAAACGCCGGGGCTACAAGAGAAACCAAAGGCGGGTTTAATTACCCCGGAAATAGTGCCAGTTCCGTGGTCCAAAATTTCCATGGACATCGCAGGACCTCTTCCCACGACAGAGAACGGGAACAAGTACCTATTGGTAGTCACCGACTCTTTTACCAAGTATATTGAGCTAATCCCCTTAAAATCTCAAACAGCCAAAGAAGTAGCTGAAAAATTCTCGACGCACGTTATAGCGAGACATGGTGTACCTCATACTTTGTTGACTGACAGAGGAACGAACTTTTTGTCAGAATTAATGTCCGAACTCTACAGAAGATTAGGCATTAAGAAACTGAATACGAGCCCGAGGCATCCGGAGACTGACGGACAAGCGGAACGAAGTATCCGTACAGTGCTGCACTCCTTAGCGCTTTACTGTTCTCCGACTGGGAAAGATTGGGATAAGTTTACAGATTTTGTAGCTATGGCGTACAGAGCGGCCACTCACAGCGCTACTAGGGAAACTCCCAATTTCCTCATGTTTGGAAGGGACTTTAATATGCCTGGGCATTTGCTGAGTGAGGAAATCCCTTGGAGCTACTCTGAGCACCCGAATGATGCAGAGAGCTTGGTTATGCGAATGCAGGAAGCATTCAGAATTGTTCGCGATAACCTTGAAGAGGCAGCCCAGAACTCAAGGGACTATCGGGCACGGACGGCAGTAGATAAGCAAATCAAGGTGGGTGATCTTGTTTATCAACACGACCCTTCGGCGTCCAAGGCAAGATCGCGCAAGCTGATGAAACCGTCCATAGGACCCTTTAGAGTGGTGGAAAAGACTTCACCAGTTAACTTCAAAATTGTGCCGGTGAACGATATGAGGCGTCCTCGCCTAACCCATGTTGATAGGATCTTTAAAGCCCCACAGAGAAGGGTATTCGACACGTGGCATTTCCAGGAAACAGTTCGGGATGCGGGAGATGAACCTGAGTCACAGCACCTCGCACGAACCACATGGGAGTCCGAAGATGCAGAATTGTATGAAGATGATGAATGGGAGAGCCCAATGTGGATGCTACAGTCGGGCGACCCAACGCCCTCCGCAGCAATTCCGCCTCCCTCAGAAACAGAACCCTTTGCAGCGCGAACCCGCATGATTGTAGATCCCTTACGAGTGCAGGGAAGCCAGGTCAAAAGTCCTCCAATCATTTCGCGGGCGTCGCTGAGACCAAGGGATGATTACGGGCGGGTGTTAAGGGCTAGTAACACCATGCCACACACTGACAGACGGGGAGCAGTCGACATTATAGTGGATCCCCAGGAAGACTGTGACACCACGATTATCTACGATGTTGAGAAGGAACTCGAAGACAGTGGAACGCAAGAATTTGGCATCGAGCGCAGATAAAAGCGGACGTAGGAGCATCGAACGTGAGAGATCTGTGGAACTCGTGGATTCTCGAAGCTATGCCTCATATTTAAATTTTCTTTCCGCCTATCTCGACGGGTAGCAATGAACGTGTGATGAAATCCTTAAACTTTCCTTCCGCTCTCAGGGCACTTAAGTCCGGAATTAGGTGCCTTGCGACGGTGGGAAAGGGTTGAGTGTTTACAGTTAAAAAAAAAAAAAAAAAATGGAATGATTGGATGAATAAACTTCATCCAGTCATCCCTTTTTCTTTCATGGGGGGATGGAATGTTACAGTGGACACCCCCCCATCCTAAAACCTGAAGAAAACTTTAAAATCTGTCCGCCATGTCGCGTATTGTATGAGGCAGCTAGGAATCACAGTTCGGCAGGCTCACATGTTCTTTTACAGTTCAGTTTTTTTTATTTATTTCTCATTTACGTTGTTTTTTTCTTTCGGCTGTTCTCTAAATTAATTAACAAAATTGCGGGATAATTGGGAAGTCACTCCATTGCTTTTGAAGGCAAGAAACGCAATATTTTTGCCATTTTGAATTGCTAGACCTCACACATAGCCCTGAAGTGAAACATAAAAATTCCTATCTCAAGTGTCTTAGAGGGGCTGCAAAACGAACGAGGGAAATGTGCTTTCGAATGCGGATGGAAGCAGCAATGTTCGAAGTGGTTTTTCACTTTTCTTTCTTTTCTTCTTTCCGCTTGTAGCTTAACGCTGTGGTCCGTATGTTTACTTCAGTGGGTGGGCCAAGAGACCCTCAGCAGACACATAACTCTGTCAGCGAGAAAGATACTTTGACTGACGTATGCGAGGGACAATGGGCAATTAAGAGTTTAGAATCGCTGAAAAGAATAGGGGTGGATTCGAGCGTTGTTTTCGGTCAGCAGTTGCCGATATACGCTTAAGGTAAAAGCACGTCTGATTTCGCTCGGCCGAGAAAATTAATCTCAGGGCTGGCGGTCGCAACTCGAAAAAAATGGAAACGAAACCTGCGAGTGGCATATTTGAACTGCGTACTCAGGCAGGGTAGTTTTTTTGCGAACGGAAAGGAACTGACTGAATTGGGAATGAACGGTCAAAAAGGACGGAAGGTAGCGACGGACGGAATCAACTATAGCAGCAGCGGAATTGAATGTGTCCCACTCTCCCAGCAGTCGACGTTCACAATTATTTCTTCACGACAACAAAAATCATTTCCCAGGAACACAGAAAATCAATCTTGGAAACCGCAACTGCAGATGTGAGAGGGCCTATTTTGCTTAACGGCCACCTTCAAGTCGTCACGAGAATAGATCAGTGTGCACTCTAATCATTGCAACAAAGTGCGGCGTGATATTACCATTTTTAATTGTGTGCTTCATTTACATCAAGCGTCAAAGTGAAGTGTTGAATCATCGGTGCTGCCACATGGTGCAAGTGTCTGTGTGTGTGTTTTTTTTTTTTTTTTTGTCGTGTGATATTATGTGATGCACAACGGATTTGCACAGCAAAGTCACGTAACTGTAAGTAGATGAATATTTCCTTTTTCTTTCTTCGCACATCTGCGAACTTGTGCCATCCCGACACCCAAAGCTGCAGGGACATAGATGCAGTAATGCTGAGTGACTGAACTTCAGAGGAAATACCTGCACATACAGATTTATTTCTTACAGGGCCCATTTCCTGATTATTTTTTTTACATGAATAAGGGAGAGGGTGTGGCCACAAATTCCGCTGGGCGGGACAGTTTCTTTTAACTTTGGTTCAGGGCCAAAGCGAGCGGGGAAGGGATCTGCATGTGCATGCTTATTAGATTTAGTTAATTAACTTTGGCAGTATTTCGCACCTATAATCTTATACCGCAAATTAACGTGCTTGTGTATTTTGTGTCGCGAGTATTTTTAATGTGATCGTTTGCATATAATTTTTTTCATTCTCTAAGCAATTGTATATGAATATCACCTGCAGCTCTATTTAGTGTGTAAACGAGTAGTATCTCTTGTTCAGATAGTCCGGTGGAGACTCAGTCGGCTGCGTTATCCGACAGTAAAGTGTGACACCGTATGCTGCCCTCATAAGAGGGGCAATTGTCTATGCGCCTAGAGAGCGCCGTATCTGTTTAAATCTCGCAGAACGTTATTAAATGTTGTGTTGTGTATTTGAGAATCATGTGTTATTTGCGAAAGTGAGTGTTGTACTGGCTGGTTGGGGATTGAATGTACCGGAGTAAGATCCGGACCACTACACTCAGTCACGAATTGGTGATTGCGGGTGAACCTCATCACAACTCTGATCCCAAAGTATCATTTTTTTTAGATTATTTTATTTTTTATTTGTTGTTGTTATTTTGTTCACAAGGTGGATTCACCCAAGCCTGTTATGCTTCGGGTCATTCTTCAACTTTTCATTTTTTATGTTCTGGTGTGAATCTTTGAGTGCAGCAGTGCACCTGAGATTCTCACCTGGTGCCGCGGCCAACTAAATTGTACTTCAGGTCTCAAGCACCGTTACCGGCAGACTCGGCAGGAACACTGCTAGTGCCGTGTAACAATAATGCATGGTTTTTCCACCAGGGGACGTAAAGTCACATCTGATTTTTGTCGATATATCTGTTTCAAAGAGTCCGATTTGGAAAATTTTCTGTGTTGGAGAGCGTTTCAGGTGCGAAATGTTTCTCTCATAAATTCATGTTTTTCTTAACGCACAAGTCTGCAACCAGAGGGCGTAAGTTCACGATTCCGTTTACAGCAATATCTGAGGGATTAGAAACCCGATTGAAAAACTTCTTTCAACCGTCAGATACTATTGTTTTCCATACCGGTTCCATTGACTTTGAATAGCTTTGATAAATTTAATTTCCGTCAGAACGGATTCAAAAGACGTGCTTACTACACCCGAAAATTCGGTGTCATCTTTCTTGTTAAGTTGTGTTGACGAAAAATTCTGAATTTTCAGAAATCTTTCTGCAATTTCTTTCTTATATTGACGACAAATGCAATTTTTAAGATGTGTTAACGTAAAATACTGAATTTTCAGAAATCTTTCCACAAATCCTTCCGTACATTAACGGGAAATTCCCGTTCGCATTTTTTCCGTACCCATATGATGAAAAATTTCGGGTTATAGGAGAGATTCGCAAAAATACTTGAGGTTTGATTATTTGTTAAATTTCCATACTCTGTCGAAGAATCTGATTTTGAAGTTCCGTAGCGAGATTGGATATTGTGGATAGCATATCGCATGAAATTTGGTTATTGTGGCCCAGGATATTTCTTCTCCTCTCCCCCCATCTATTATATATTGTCTTATCGTAAGAAACCGAATACTTAAATTATTATACAGATGGTTGGTACGATATCTATGTATGAGAATGTGGAGTCCTTAAAACGAAAGCTATTAATGTTAATATTATAGCTATCAAGAGCAAATTTTATGTTTAGAAGTTTTGTGAAATAATTCTGTAAAACAATACATTTCACCTTTTCTGAAAGATAATTGAACGTTATTGTCAGTTAAAAGAGATCTCAAGTTCCAAAGCATTCTGTTGCTTCGAAAAATTGCGTTGAAAAAAAACTTAATTTGTGATACGTTCTCCTACAGAAAAAATAAAATTATTGCAAACGTATTTAAAAAATAATAAGCTGCAGCAGAAAATAAAATGACTGACTCGGATTAATAGGGGAAAATCATAATCACGCAATTAGTTTTACCCTGAATGTGAATGTCGTTCCGAAGGCATTCGGGCTCAGTGGTTAAGAGGCACGGTTTCAAACCCAAACGACCTCTCTTCGATCCCCACAACCCAAAAAGGATTATCTGGGATAAGAACTAAAAAATTCAGTGTCTTCAATTTTTCGAAATATCTGTCTAAATATGGAAAAACTTGAAACGGACTTTTCTGAAATAAATGAAATCACTGACTACGGAAAATCTGTGAAAATACGGAAGTTAAAATAAACGAGAATTTTTGAAAACGGAAATTCTGTTGCAAGACGAACACTTACCGGCAACGTTCCTGCTCGTTATTTTCAGAAATTTTCCGTAAATTCGCACCACTTATTTTTTACAACGTAACTTTCCCATTTCTTGACTGTATTGAATCGCAAAGCCCAGAGCTTTAAAAACTCAGTATATCAAATCGTCAAAATCATTTTGTGAGAAGATCTTCATGTTCTGAAAATTCAGTTTTCTGCGTCAGAGACTATTTTTAAGGCTGTCTTTGAAGAAGTGTTAGAGTTCATCTTCTGCGATAGATGGCGCAAAAATCACTCCTTGGGCGTGGCTTTTACCTTATGAATGACAGTTCCAGAAATTGGCGTCAGCGAATCACTAGAGACCTCACCATATTTAGATTGGGAGCGGTCTCTCGTTGAATCCCCAATGAGAAGACAAAATACGCGCTGTAACCAATGATGTTATTTGGTGTGGAGCTTAGTAAGTGGGCGGGGTTTTCTATAGCTCAAATTCAGGGTTTCTCTGCTAATACGCACACTTTCCCTTCGAAAAATGAATGTACAGTACGATTTAAGATTATCTGTACAAGACAAGATTCCAATGTCACTTTTGTCCCTATTAATTGATTTCTATCTGGCTCAGATAATCAGAAAAATCAGGCAGAATAGGAGATTTCGTTGCTTCCAAACAAAAATACTGCTAGGCTAACTTATCGCGCCATCTAGTGCCAAATCGGAATTCTTTCGAGTCAGAAAAATTGAATTCTTAAAAAAATCTAACAAATTTTTCGGAATAATATAATAACTGTCGCATATGGATCATTTTTATTTGTGCTCGAAATTTCAAACACTACAACGTAATAGTCTTCGAGAAAATGTGTACAAAAGTATTTACATTCCAGATATAGGGTAGAAGATTAACTCTAACACTCATTCAAAGACAACCTTAGAGTCCGGGTTCGAATCCTGGTCGGGCATGGATGTTGTGTTTGTCTTACGGCACTGGCTCTCTCCCTTCCCTGGAACCAGTGGCCCTAAATTAGGGACGGACGACTGCTTATAGCCCACTGAGTTGCTCACGGTGGTCGTTAAACCTCCAATCAAAAAGAAAAACAAAAAAAAGACAACCTTAACGTAAAAAAAGTTATACACCTAACTACAGGTGGATGTTTTCAAAAAATTAAATCTATCTATTCAATTTCGGGTTTTCTGAATTATTTATTCACATATTTGTGGAATAATTTTCTGTTGCATTCTTCCTTTACTTATTTGCTTTAAATTTTTCTTAGGTGCCGGGGGAATTATGCCGGGGTAAGATGCCAAGTGGACAACGAAGGTAAGTTTAAGGCATTTCTGTATTTAGAAACTGTAAACTCTAAGACAAGAAGAGATCTTCATGATTCTCGGATATAACGACGCACACATGTGTTCAAAACTGTTGTAAATTATGATGGTACGTAATTAATAATTTTCCAAAACTAACGAATTCCCAAACAGCATGTGGATAAACTGGACCACATCACTAACCATCAGGCGCGAAGCCCAACTTTTCTTTGAGCTCCCTATCCCCCCCCCCCCCTATTTAGGCTCTTAAAACCGTCGAAGATTTTAGGAAACTTGTGTAAAAGTTGCTGATTTTTTCGAACTCACAGGAATTTTGCTACATAAAATGAATTTTTTTTAATTTAGTGTTTGTACTTCTGGTAAATGCAGGAAATCCTCTAGCAAATTTCTAAGAGAATAGTAGAAACAAACCCTTTTTATTGTTATACTTTAACAGATGAGAGAGAGAGTAAGAGAGAAAAAGAGAGAGAGAAAGAAAAAGAGGGAGAGAGAAAAGAGAAAAAGAGAGCTGGCGAAAATGAGAGAAAAGAGTGAGAGAGAGAGATAGGGGCAGAGAGAGAAAGAGAAAGAAATAAAGAAAGAAAGAGGGACAAAAAGATAGATAAGGAGCGAGAGAGAAAGAAAGAGAGAAATGAAATAGGGACAAAAAGAGACAGAAAGAGGGAGAGAGAAAAAGAGAAAGAAAGAAACAGAAAGAGAGAGAGAAAGAGAGCTGGAGACAATGAGAGAAAAAGATAGACAAAGAGATAGATAAGGAGCGAGAGAAGGAGGGAGAGAGAAATAGGGACAACAAGAGACAGAAAGAGGGAGAGAGAAAAAGAGAAAGAGAAAGAAAGAAACAGAGAGAGAGAAAAAGAGAGCTGGAGACAATGAGAGAAAAAGTTAGAGAAAGAGAGGGCGAAAAAGGAAGAAAAAGAGAGAGAGAAAACAGCGAGAGCGGGAGAGAGAGAGAGAGTGATTCTTTGTCAAATTATAAACTAAAATTCATAAACAGCCTTATGACAGCAAAAACAAAAAAACAAAAGAAAGAAAGAAAACCGCAGTGAGTCAGCTAAAATTGCGGAGAAATAGTAACTTGCCTTAGAGATTCATATACATGGCTCCCATACATACTACATACGTTGAATAAATACTACGTACAGTTGACATTATCAGCTTTGGGTAAAATCCGCGTGAACGGAATTTTTTGCCAAAATTTCTGCTTAGCACTTCAAAATTTATGCTCTCCCCGTTATGCTTATCCCCCCACCCCAGTTCTGAGCGGTTGGGTTCGCCACTGCTAACCATGAGCCACAGGAACAAAATTTGTCCAACCAAAAAAGAAGAAACAAAACTACTTCGATATCGAGCACACCGTATTAATCGGGATGTAAGGCGAGACTTTTTTCTTCAGAAGTCGGGGCCTGGACTTGTACGTTACATCGTCTTGTCTATTGAAATTTCCCAATAAGAAAAAAAAAAAAAAAAAAAAAAACACTGTTCCATAAATTCGGTTGTGATCCAAGCACCCTGAAAAGCAACATTACATTCTCAAGAAATCATTCCTAAAGCGTGCAAAATGTAATATTCTGTTCACTAAGAGCTTGTTTAAAACCTGCTGAAACGGATATTTGCGTTTGACAGAAACATAAAATCGCCGTGACCGATTTGCAGTGGCAGCTGTGTCGTATGTTAATCGCACCCTCGCCCCGGGCCTCGCGATTCATCCAAGACCCCGTGGGTGACATTCGGCTCTGGTTTTGCAAAGCCGCCAGAACTACAATGAACGCATCTCATTTATATCGCGATGATTAAACCTCTCAAACCCGTCGCTGTTGCAGTCGGTTGTCTGCTGACAGTTGTGTCCACAGCCGATGGCGCATGCGCTTTAAGAACAGCAATTCCTGCATAGCAAAGGCGGGCCGTTCCGTTGGCTCAGTGTTCTAATTGCTGGCTTATGGCCATTCATCTGTGATGGGGTTCGGGTTCGAATCCCGGTGAGGCATGGATGTTATGTTTGCCTTACGGCACTGGCTCACTCCCTTCCCTGGAGCCAATGGCCCTAAATTAGGGACGGATGACTGCTTGTAGCCCACTGAGTTGCTCACGGTGGTCGTTAAATCTCGAACGAAAAAAATGGCATAAGAGGAATTCAGAAAGGAAGGCTGATTTAGATATATAGATACATATGCTACAAACTCTATAATTGGAGCATGTCTGACAATAACCACAATATGCCACTCTCACCCCGCTCATTATTTCGTAGTACCAATGTATGTCATTTACGCTAGTGCAGCGGTTCCCAAACTTTTCGCATTCGCGGACCGGCAAAACGTTGGGGAAACTTTCGCAGACCGACAGAACATTAGGGAAACTTTCGCGGACCGGCAGAACATTAGGAAAACTTTCGGAGACCGGCAGAACATTAGGGAAACTTTCGCGGACCGGCACGATATTGGGAAAATTTTCACGAACCGGCAGAACGTTGGGAAACTTTCGCGGACCGGAAAGACGTTGGGGAAATTTTCGTGGACCGGCAAAACGTTGGGAAAATTTTCGCGGGCCAGCAGAACGTTGGGGAAACTTTCGCCGGGCAGAACGTTTGGGAAATTTTTGCGGACCGGTAAAATGTTGGGGAAACTTTCGCGGACTGGCAAAACGTTAGGGAAACTTTCTCGGACTGGAAAAACAGTGAAACTTTCTAGGATCGGCAAAACGTTGGGGAAACTTTCGCAGGCCAGTAGAATGTTGGCGAAATTTTCGCGGACCGGCAGAACGTTAGGAAAACTTTCGCGGACAGGCAAAACAATGGGGAAACTTCACGGACCGGTAAAACATTGAGGAAGCTTTCGCAGGCCAGTAGAACGTTAAGGAATCTTTCACGGGCCGGTAGAACGTTGGGGAAACTTTCGCGGACCGGGAAAATGTTCGGGAAACTTTCGGGGACTGGAAAAACGGTGAAACTTTCGGGGACTGGAAAAACGGTGAAACTTTCTCGGCCTGGCAGAACGTTATGGAAACTTTCAAGGACAGGCAAAACGTTGGAGAAACTTTCGCGGATCCGCAAAGAGTTGGTGAGATTTCGCAGCACTTCTGAAGAGTCTTTCAAGAAATTATTTTTCCTGTTTTCTGGGGGTGCCGATTCATCGTGATGGGTTCGTGTAAAGCACAGCAAAGGAGAATCTTTTGAATTTGAACACATACTATAATATAAATTGCATGCGAAAGGAAGATTTATGAAAGGAAACTGAAACAGGATAATAGTTTCAGCCACTAGGGCTCTTCTCAGCCATCAAATTGCGTAATGGAATATGGAACTCTACTCAATATATAATAGGTAGGGAAATTTCGCGGACCGGCAAAACGTTGGGGAAACTTTCGCGGACCGGGAAAATGTTGGGGAAACTTTCGGGGACTGGAAAAACGGTGAAACTTTCTCGGCCTGGCAGAACGTTATGGAAACTTTCAAGGACAGGCAAAACGTTGGGGAAACTTTCGCGGACCGGGAAAATGTTGGGGAAACTTTCGGGGACTGGAAAAACGGTGAAACTTTCTCGGCCTGGCAGAACGTTATGGAAACTTTCAAGGACAGGCAAAACGTTGGAGAAACTTTCACGGATCCGCAAAGAGTTGGTGAGATTTCGCAGCACTTCTGAAAAGTCTTTCAAGAAATGATTTTTTCCTGTTTTCTGGGGGTGCCGATTCATCGTGATGGGTTCGTGTAAAGCACAGCAAAGGAGAATCTTTTGAATTTGAACACATACTATAATATAAATTGCATGCGAAAGGAAGATTTATGAAAGGAAACTGAAACAGGATAATAGTTTCAGCCACTAGGGCTCTTCTCAGCCATCAAATTGCGTAATGGAATATGGAACTCTACTCAATATATAATAGGTAGGGAAATTTCGCGGACCGGCAAAACGTTGGTGAAACTTTCGAGGACTGGCGATGCCAAAACAAAACCTTTAGGTTATTTTCGAGCATTTCATCTCGTAATATTCTTTATTATAATGATCACTGGTACAATCCGTAATTTACATACCAGATTATTCCATGTCCCCTATTTACAGCTAATATCGTTTAATCTGTTAATATTTTCTACTGATTATTAAGTGCAATCCATAATCAATATACCACAATATCCTCCTTACTTTTAATATAATTTTTTCTGGGGTCAATGCGACGTCTGTTGCTGCTGCCTCGCGATAATATTCTCGATCCGTAGTTCCAGCATCGTTCCTCTAGTATAGGAACATAATTGACATTAAAACGCAGTGCAGCATTAATGTCCATTATGTTCCTGTGCTTTGTTTTGATTGCAGAAACGGCTAAAAAGGTTTTCTCGCAATAAATACGTGGTCGAAAAAGTTACCGATAATTTTAGATCTTTGTCGCTGAGACTTGGATATTCTTTCTTCATAATACCTGTGACGTATATTCTAAATTTACTTTCCTTTTTAGTTTATTTCCCTATGTAAATCCTGAGTTTATTCTCAGTTATACTTCACTCTTAACGTGATATCTTTTCTCTCAAACGAATACTGTTGTCAACATAATTGAGGTTGAATGAACGTGACGTATGCCTGATATAAGATAAGAACGAGAGATAAAACCCACGACTAAACTGTTGCTTGGCGAGCGTTGTTAAAGAGAGCATTGCTTGTAGAAGTGTTGCAACTTGAGCGTTGTGTTAAGAGCTGTGTGGTGTGTGGAGAGTTTAATGCAATATGCTATGCTATGTTACGATGTGTTGGCTACATCCTGGATAAAGCATCTTTTCCGTAAGTTTGACTTCTGTTGTTTACATGTTTCGTCTCGCAGTTAAGGTTTAATTTAGGAACTATTTCATCTCATGGTTATGTTTTTAAAATAACGTAGAAGTAAGACAAGACTTCTACGTCATATACCCTAAAACTGATCAGAGGTTTAGATGTGAATATCGAAACCAGATTGGCATCTGAAGAAAGTTCCACAAAGCTTTCCTTTTCCTGCTGAGTTATCCTGCAGGAGTTCAGATTTTCTGTGAAGAGATTAGCAATCCAAGTTTCCTTTAATCCAGACTGGCATCAGAAGGAAGTTCCACAAAGCTTTCCTTTTTCTGGTGAGTTAGCCTGCAGGAGTTCAGATCTTCTGTGAAGAGATTAGCAATCCAAGTTTCCGTTAATCCAGACTGGCATCAGAAGGAAGTTCAACAAAGCTTTCCTTTTCCTGGTGAGTTAGCCTGCAGGAGTTCAGATCTTCTATGAAGAGATTAGCGATCCAAGTTTCCTTTAATCCAGACTGGCATCAGAAGGAAGTTCAACAAAGCTTTCCTTTTCCTGGTGAGTTAGCATGCAGGAGTTCAGATCTTCTATGAAGAGATTAGCGATCCAAGCTTCCTTTAACCCAGATTGGCATCAGAAGGAAGTTCAACAAAGCTTTCCTTTTCCTGGTGAGTTAGCCTGCATGAGTTCAGATCTTCAGTGAAGAGAATAGCGATCCAAGCTTCCTTTAATCCAGACTGGCATCAGAAGGAAGTTCCACAAAGCTTTCCTTTTCCTGATGAGTTAGCCTGCAGGAGTTCAGATCTTCTGTGAAGAGATTAGCGATCCAAGTTTCTGTTAATCCAGACTGGCATCAGAAAGAAGTTCAACAAAGATTTCCTTTTCCTGGTGAGTTAGCCTGCAGGAGTTCAGATCTTCTGTGAAGAGATTAGCGATCCAAGTTTCCGTTAATCCAGACTGGCATCAGAAAGAAGTTCAACAAAGATTTCCTTTTCCTGGTGAGTTAGCCTGCAGGAGTTCAGATCTTCTGTGAAGAGATTAGCTATCCAAGTTTCCGTTAATCCAGACTGGTATCAGAAGGAAGTTCAACAAAGATTTCCTTTTCCTGGTGAATTAGCCTGCAGGAGTTTAGATCTTCTGTGAAGAGATTCGCGATCCAAGCTCCCTTTAATATTCCGCGACAGGAGTTCAGAAAAATTTAGATTTAGATTTCCTTTTACTTTGACTCCATTTCGATTCAACAGAAAAAAAAATTATCGCTTGTCTCGCGGACCGGCAGTTGGGAACCCTGCGCTAATGCATCTGAAATGCTGTTCTGTAATAGTATTCTAAGTTTTTGCTATTAAACTCTGTAATTAACGTGCATGCCTGACCCTAACCACAATTTTTTACTTGCAGTTGTAGGTGTGTCTGTCGGAGTGTCGATAATAGCAGCCATCGTCATTGCAATCACAGCAGCCTGTCTCTATTTATGGAAGTAAGTTCCAGCTAAGGCCTTATTAATTCCTTACAAATTATTATGTTTGAACGAAGCTGTCGAAAGGTTCCAGGGTGGACGGGAGGATTTCTGTCGTGTATTTTCACAAATAAAAGTACTAAGGTTTTTTCTTTCGTATTTATTTTATTGGAGTATAATCTCATATTACCAACAGAAAAAAAAATCTTCATCTTTGTCACGAACTTCAGATTTTTATTTACGTCAGCTGTTGTGGTTGTACAAATTGGCGCACTATGTGCGCAAATCGATGAGGAAATTTTAAAATGGCTGCCGTAAAATTAATTTTTAAAAATTGAGTAGTTTCTTAAACTTTAAAGCTTTGTTGATTGAAAGCATTTTACAAAGCTGCTGTGCAAAGAGATTTCTGCCCTGTGAAATAAAACGGCCGTTCCATAAAAACTGAGAGTAAAATCTCATAAAATGAAGAAGTATAGGTACAGCAAAATATATGTTATTCCTTCTCAAAGTATCTTTCTTTGAATGATATGCAAGGTCCTGTCGTTTAGTCCACTTTTCAAAGCATGTGGCGAAGGCATATTGTGGAAGCTGCTTTATCGACCCCTGTACAGCTTGAATAACGTCAGCATCTATGCTGAATGTTGCACCACGGAACTTCTCTTTCATTGTTGGAAACAACCAGAAATCGTACGGGGCGAGGTCAGGACTGTGGCATGATTTCAATAATGCATTTCGTAAGAAACTGTTGAACACAAGCAGCCACATGTGGACGGGCGTTATCATGGTATAGGGTCCACTTGCCCACCAGTTCCGGTCTCTTAATCGATATGTGTCGTCGCAGACGCTTCAAGACTGAACTGTAACACTCAGCATTGACAGTAATTTGTGGAGGAACGGCATGTTGATAGACTACACCTTTATGATCAAACAAAATTATCATCATCACCTTCCCAGTTGAATTGATTAGACGAATTACTTCGGAGAAAGCGAGCCTGTGTGTTTCCAGACACTCGTTGCGCGCTTCGTGAGGGGGTTGAAATAGTTGACCCATGTTTCATCGGCAGTTATTACTGTGTTTAGAAAGTTTGGATCCTTTGCAATCATTTGTTTCCACTCTTGAAACACCTGAACTCTGGCTAAAAATTGTTCTCTCGTCAGGCGGTGAGGTACCCATCTGGAACACACACGATGCAGCAGTAATTTGTCGCGTAGAATGCGGAATGCCGACATTTTTGAAATATTAGTTGACGCCGCTATGTCTTCATACTTCATTTTACGATCTTCTACCAGAATTGCCCAAACAGTGTAAGCAATACGCTCCGTAACAATGCTTTCAGGTCGACCAGGCCTAGGAGCGAGTTCTGCCGACAAATGCCCTTTTCTGAAATCATGGTGCCATCTAAAGATCGTTGACACACCCAAACATTTATCTTCGTAAGTTTTTCGTTAAATCAACTGTTTGTTGAGCTGTTTTACCCAAACGATAGCAAAATTTTATCGCACAACGCATTTCACTTCTTATCTCTGAATCACTCACATCCATAGCTGTATGGCAAAATGCAGACATACCTTAAACAACTGCGCAATAAAAAAAACAGAATCGTCTGCCACGGCTAATGACCGTTGCCATAGATACTTCCTTAATCCAGTTAGTCGCCTGCGTGGTTATTTTTCCCCCTTCACACTGTTGCCAACTAAAAAAAGAATTACTCTAAGCTTTCATGGAATGGTCTTTGTAATAAGGTCTTAGTATTCACCAAAGAGCCAAAACATTATGACCACCTGCTTAATATGATTAAATGATAAGGTAAAAAAGCTGTGTTATGCACGATAAAAACGAAGTCTGAAGATGACATGTACTTCATAAACTTACATTTAATGAAATATAGCAGTTACAATGTCTCTGAAATCCTGCGGTATTGAAGATGCATACATTAATATTATTAATAACATCTATGAAAATGCAAGTGCAAAGATTCGGCTGTTTGAAAATACAACACACATAAAAATTGGAAAGGGGGTGAGACAAGGTGACACCATATCTCCGAAGCTCTTTAACGCCACATTGGAAAATGTCTTTCAATCACTGAACTGGGAAAAGAAAGGGATAAAGATTAATGGAGATTATCTAACTCACCTTCGTTTTGCTGATGACATAGTCATTTTTGCAACTTCCCCATCAGAGCTGCAGAGTATGATCCAAGAACTTCCTGAAAAGAGTAAAGAAGTGAGATTAAAAATGAACTTTCAGAAGACAAAAGTGATGTTCAATGCTTTTACACGAAATGAAGATTTATCGATTGATGGAGAAAAGCTGGAGATAACAGACACGTACGTTTATCTTGGACAGCAGATATCAAGTGAGAGTCACATTGATGAAGAAATTAATCGGCGTACAAAACTTGCCTGGAGAGCTTTTGGAAAAAACAGTATACTTTTCAAGAGCAATATGCCATTATGTCTTAAAAGAAAAGTGCTTGATCAATGCATCCTTCCAGTGCTTACGTATGGTGCAGAGACGTGGACCTTAACTAAAAGAGACATACAAAGGCTGCAGACAACTCAAAGTGGCATGGAGAGGTGCATGCTTGGGGTAACCAGGAGAGATAAAAAGAGGAACTCGTGGATCCGAAAAATGACAAGAGTGGAAGTCATCATGATCAGAGTAAAATCTCTGAATTGGCAATGGGCTGGACATATTGCCAGAAGGACAGACCATCGATGGACAGCTGAGATTTTAGACTAGATTCCGAGAGACAGGAAAAGACCCAGAAGAAAACCACATGGGAGATGGGCGGATGAAATTCGAAAGTATGCGGGAGTGACATGGAGGAGACTGGCACAAGACAGACCGTTGTGGAGGAAACTTGGGGAGCCTTCGTCCAGCAGTGGATTGATAATGGTTGACAATGAGGATGATACAAGGTTAAAAGACACTCATAAGATCTTCCAGACTCCCCTGGAGTCCTTCGTCAGATGAAAATGACCGCATAAAAAGTTGTCATGGCATATAAATAAGGTAGTTGTTGCCACTTAATTCAATTCACAGAAGCAAATAAAAAGTCAAGCAATTTACATACTGCAGGCTTGCACCAAACACAGGTAGGAGGTGACACACACTGTGCCAGACTTCAGGGTGGAATGTAATTCTCTTTACCTTTTACAGGTGCAATGGCTTTCCAGGTCTGGGAAACTTAAATAGGTGAATCCTCGTTGCAACACATATTAAAGAATCTGTGGATGTAGAGACTCTCTGTAAAGCGGATTTGAGTCTTACTGGCTGGAGTTGTCGAAATCCTGGCTTCTTCCCAGAGTGTGTAGTAAGTTCCCGAACTGACGAGGCGAGATAAAGCAGTAGATGAAGCATGCATTTTAATGTTAGATTTATGTTCCAAAAAACGCAATTTCACATTCCTAATCGTGGAACCAACATACATCGGGTTTCTGGGTCCACGGGCTTCAGAGGAATCTTGTACACACCAAATCGTTCCAGGTGGTTCACCGGATCTCTGTCTTCGCGAACCAAGCTAAAGATAGTGTTGGTTCTATGGCCGAAATCCGGGTTATTCTTATGACACATGTTTTTTAAGATGTTTGTGACTCCGGGGACAAAGTCCATAGAACCCACAAATTGGTGTTTTTTGGTTGGTCACCCCTTAGAGTGGTAGATGCCAATCTTCTAGATTTTGCGATGATCCTGTTGACAGTATGATTGGGATAGCCAAACGTTGCAGCAAGGTCAGAAATCCACTGTAAATGTGCCGAGTGTGTGTCCCCTCCTTATACCTGTGTTTGGTGCAGGTCTCCGGTATGTAAATAGCTTGACTTTTTATTTGCTTCTGTGAATTGAATTAAGTGCCAACAACTACCTTATTTACAGGGTGTCCCGGAACTTCGTGTACAAACTTGGACGGGAGGTAGAGAACAGCGTTAGGAACCAGAATTAAATAGGAAAGCATGGGCGGAAACGTCACCCTCACGTGAGAAAGAGACACAAAGACACAGGAAGTGTAAAACGCTTTATTACACAACAAAAGAGTACAATATAGGACTTACAAGCATCACAGGAAGTGTTCGAAATTGCCCCCATTGGCCTGGATGCACGCATGACACCTACGCGACATGGATTGGCGAACATTGTCGAAAATACCTGGCGTTTTGCGGATCGTAGCAGCAGCGATGGAGATTCGTGCCACCAGGTCCATTTCAGAATTTACTGGCGTGTCGCACACAATGCTCTTCATCGCACCCCAGAGATAATAATCAAGAGGAGATAAATCAGATGATCTGGGGGAGCATTCGACGGGACCGCCACGCCCAATCCACTTAGTTCCAAATGTCCGGTCCAAATGGTCACGTACACACCTTGCGTAATGAGATGTCGCCCCATCATGTTGCAACCACATTCCGCGTCGAACATGTGCGGGGACATCGTGCAACATTTCCGAAAGAACCTCCTGAAGAAAGACGAGATACTTGCGAGCGTCCAGTCGAGGTGGTAAGATGTATGGCCCGACTAAACTGTCTACCACGATACCCGCCCACACATTAACAGTGAAGCGTTGTTGTGCGGCTCATGGGAGGCCCACATGTGCGCGTTGTGCGTATTGAACACCCCGTCACGTGAAAAGGTTGCTTCATCACTGCTTTCTGTATTGTGGCCTTACTGTGTCTTTGTGTCTCTTTCTCACGTGAGGGTGACGTTTCCGCCCATGCTTTCCTATTTAATTCTGGTTCCTACCGCTGTTCTCTACCTCCCCTCCAAGTTTGTACACGAAGTTCCGGGACACCCTGTATATGCCATGACAACTTTTTATGCGGTCATTTTCATCTGACGAAGGACTCCATGGGAGTCTGAAAGATCTTATGAGTGTCTTTTAACCTTGTATATAGTTCATTAAATGTAATTTTACGAAGTACATCTATCATCTTCAGACTTCGTTTTAATCGTGCATAACACAGCGTTTTTACCTGCACGCACCGTCATAATCATCAACGCTTAATATGATGTTGCTAGTCGACGTTCCACCAAAACATCTCTCACTCGGCAAGGTATCGACGCTGCAAGATTTCTAATGGTGTTTTGTGGTACCCATTGTAGTGCCAACACATTACCTGCAGTTCCTTTAAATTTTGAAAATTATGTGGTCCAGAGATATCAAAACAGATTACAAATATGGGAACGAAAGGTATTAAGAAAGACCTTTGGCCCAAATAATGAGAACGGACTTCGGAAAGTGAGGAACAACAAAAATATAATGGAGAAATTCAGTGAAATGAATATTATTACTGAAATAAAGGTGAAAAGACTGAGATTGCTGGGACATGTTCAGCGCGAATGAAAGATGACAGAGCAGCAAAAAAGATCTTCATGTATGGATCGGGTGGATCTAGGCCCAGAGGACGACCGAGAAGAAGATGGTTTGATGTAGTGGAGGATGATTCAAAGAAAATGGGAATAAAGAAGTGGAAGAACAAGGCACAGAATCGTGAAGAATGGACGACTGTTCTGAGGCAGGCTCAGGTCCTAAATGGACTGTAATGCCAAGGACTAGTAGTGGTAATAATAGTACACTGTAAAAAAAAATCTGAATTTCACGAGCCACTTCCCGTCACTTCTTTCATGAATTAACGAAGCATATTATTTCTGATACAACCTTTTCCATGAAATGACAAAAAGAAACCTGAATTTCACAGATTTTTTGCACCACGGGAAAATTCTGAATTTTCAGAAGCCTTTCCGCAGTTTCTTTTGTATATTGACGGTAAATTACCGTTTTAGAGATGTGTTAACGGAAAATTCTGAATATTCAGAAGCCTTTCCGCAGTTTCTTTCGTATATTGACGGTAAATTACCGTTTTAGAGATGTGTTAACGGGAAATTCTGAATTTTCAGAAGCCTTTCCGCGCAGTTTCTTTCGTATATTGATGGTAAATTACCGCTTTAGAGATGTGTCAACGGAAATTCTGGATTTTCAGAAACCTTTGCGCAATTCCTTTCGTATAACAACGGAAAAACTTCGCTCTCAATTTTTTCCGTATCCGCATAACGAGAAATTACCCGTAATAGGAGCGATTGGTGAGAATACTTGAGGTCCGATTAACTTTTAAATTTCAATCGTTTGTCGAATTTTGAAGTTCCGTAGCGAGATCGGATATTGTGGATAGTACAATAAGTGAATCGAAAATTTTGCAAGCTGCCCCGGTGGCGCAGTGGTCTAAGCGATGGCCTCTGATCATTCGTCCGAAAGGGGTCCGGATGTTGTGCTTGTCTTACGCACTGGTTCTCTCCTTTCCCTGGAACAAGTGACCCTAAATTATGGACGGGCGACTGCTTATAGCACATTGAGTTGCTCATGGTGGTCGTTAAATCCCCAACCAAAAAAAAAAAAAAAAAGTTTTGCAATATTTGCATAAACGCATGTGCTGCGGCGGGTATGTCACGTGTTTAAACTAGTTCAAGTCGCACACTGCAGTCAGTCGAAAGGGATATAAAGTGGTAGTCGTTGCTGTGAACAGCATTGCATGTCGTCGTTCAGTCTGAGGTTGGGATGCCTAAAGGATGAACAGGCACAACCGGCTGATTAGGGAACTTTTGCTTTACGACTTTGAACTCGGCCATAACGCTGCTCAAGAAACATGAAATATTTTTCATGCGTGATGGGAAGGTTCCGTGTACCACAGCACCTTAGCCAGATGGTTCAAGAAATTTCGCTCAGGTGACAGAAACTTCGACGATCAGCCAAGGTCAGGTAGGGCGCGAACCGTGGATTCGGAGCCCGTGCGCCTGGCCATAGAGGCAAATCCGACAACCAGCACTTCGAGATTATCAAACGAGCTGGGTATATATCACAGACCACCGTGGTTCGTCACCTTCAGGACCTCGTCAAGGTCAACAGGAGCTGCCGCATTGTTCCTCACGAACTGACGCCAGCTGAAGCAAACCGCCGAATGGAAGTGTACAAGAAACTCCTAGAAAACCCACGCGATGTACGTTTCATCAAGAGAATTGTTACGCGCGATGAAAAGTGGGTTTATTGCCGTAATTCTAACACAACGGTAGTGGTTGAGCCACGGGACAGCTTCCGGCACCTGTTTCCAGACGTGGGCTCTTCCAGCACAAGGTAATGCTCTGCGTCTGATGGAATTTCGAAGGGATAATTCATTACGAATTTGTTCCAGACGGTCCGACCATCAACGCCAACCTCAACTCTGAACAGCTGGAGCTGATGTATTCCCTTCTGGTGGAAAAGTACCCGGCACTGATGAACAGAAAGCGCGCTCTCCTACAGCAGGACAACGCTCGGCCTCATACCACGCGAACGACCCAGGAAAAACTCCAGGAACTTGAGGGCATCGAATTGATGCCACACCCACCATATAGTCCGGATCTTGCCCCGTCGGATGATTACTTGTTCTGGTCCATGGCCCATTTCCTTCGCAGGCGGCGCTTCAACAACCAGGAGGAGGTGATAGCTGAGGTGAAAGAGTTCTTCACCTCGAAGGACAAGAACTGGTACCGCCGCGGAATCGAAGAACTGGCAGACAGGTGGCTAAAGACGGTGCAACATGATGGCCCATACTTGGAATGCCAGTCAGCTTTCGTCGTAAAGGTACGTATGACGACATAAAGTGATCCAAATGTTGCAAAACTTTCGACTCAACCTCTGTAAATCATATGAATTTTGTTTATTTTGGCACAGGATATTTCTTCTGTCCGCTATTTCGTGCACCAGCTATTTATTACATATTGCGTTATTGCAAGAAACCGGGTACTTCACTTATTATACAAATGATTATACGATGTCTATGTGTTATTCTTTGGATAACTTAAGACAAAAGCTATTATAGCTATCTAGAGTAAATTTTATATTTAGGAATATTTTTTGTGAGATAATACAGAGTGATTCATAAAGAAGTATACAGTTTTAACGCCATATAAAACAAGAACAATTTAAGATATTTTTTTTTACCTGTAACAGAATTGTAGGGGAATGTTTCAAGTTTTTTTAAAGACAGTCACAGATGTTCTATGTGTGCACCCTTAGTCACACGACACACATCGAGCCGGTAATCCATTTCCACCCAAACGCGAGGTAAGATATCGAATCAAGTGCAGTGATAGTGGCTGTGATACGCTGTTTCAGCTCCGCTAGATCAACAGGAAGAGGAGGGGCGAATACCTGATCCTTTACGTACCCCCACAGGGAAAATTCACTAGGTGTTAAGTCAGGACTTCTGGGTAGCCATTGGGTCAGTGGCATGGGTCACAGCTGCCATTGGGTCGCAGCTGCTATTGGTTCACATCCATTGGGTCAGTGGCATGTTTACTTTGTATAGAATCATTTTTAGCTTCTTTCTCAAAATTCTCCAAACAGTGGGCTGTGAAATCTGCACTTCACGACTCACCCTCCGCGTTGATTTTGCCGGGCTTCGTTGAATGGCGGTGCAAACACTATCGACGACTTCTTCTGATACACGCGGTCGTCCAGGACTTTTAAGTTTGCACAAACAGCCCGTAATTTAAAATTTTTTATGCCAATCGTAGATAGATTTTCTGCTTGGAGGTTCTTTTCCGAATCGTGATCGAAAATGCCGTTGCACAACAGTTACGGATTCCGTTTTGCTCAATTCAAGAACACAAAACGCTTTCTCTACTGCAGACGCTGCCATTTTTACTGACTAGTCACGTGACACGCGCGCTATTGCCTACGTCACTTCCCTCAGTAGCGGGACACCAACTTTATGAGTACATCTACCTAACGGTTTGCTGTTGTAGTCCGTGTCTTCAACTGTTACTGTTTTACAGCATCTGGAAACTGTATACTTCTTTATGAATCACCCTGTATTATAAAAAAGTACATTTCACCTTTTTTGAAGATAACTGAAAGTCATTGTCAGTTTAAAAAAATCAAGTTGCAAAGCATTTGGTTGCTTCGAAGAATCACGATGAAAAATGCTTAATTTGGGAAAAGTCCTCCTATAGAAAACAAAAATATTACAAATCTATTCAGAAAAATAATAAGCTCCAACAGAAAATAAAATGACTAAATCACTCGCATTAATAATAATAAAAAAATTCTTCGTCGCGCAATTTGTTTTACGATGAACGTGAGTCGGATTTCCAAGCGTTTGTGGCTCAGTGGCTAAAGGCGGCGTGCGTTACGTACGTGTTGAACCGATCCAAACGACGAAGGATCGATCCTGACTACAGCGGAAGGATTATCTGGGGAAAGGGATGAAAAATGCAGAATAGTGGAATTTCAGTTTAAATACGGAAAAACCTGAAATAAACGGAGTTTCTGACTATCATTTCTTGCTTTGGGCCGACCGCTTTTTGGTTTCTCACACACACCGCCTGTTTACCTAAATTTCTGGATTAGCTTCACCACTGCATTATGGTCGTCTTTCTGGATGTCTGCGGTTGAAGTCAGCTGCACCCTCCCTTGAACTCCGTCCACCATAATGCAGAATTATGTCAATACCCTCCTTTTTGGTCAATTCCATCACATTTCACTGCAAGACAAAGTCAAAATGGTCATGCGTAATAGGCAAAAAAACCACCAAACATCAATTAAAAACGTGCAATGACTTGAAAACTAATAAAGATATGTAAAAAAATAATGGTACCACTGTTTTTCTGAGAAAAGTTTACATAAATTTAAGTGGTGACAGGACCATTTGAAAAATTTAAGTTGAATCCAATACGGCGGATTTCAAGATGGCGGCGGATTGGTGGGGTAACATGTGTCAGAGGTGCAATACTTGGTCAAAATGCATTGGGTTGATGCATAAGTTCATGCCGTTTTATTCCTCATGTCAGTAGTGACGGTGCAGATGGCTAGTTCTATATCAAATTGTAGCCAGTAATATCGTGTATCTAAATCATATTGTGTTGTGTGATTGTGGCTAATGTTTATTTTTGGTTTTCGGGTCCAGAAGTATGGAGTGTCAAGTAGAGAGGAATTAACATTTCGGACATCTGCTCCTCTACGGGTTTAACAAGGGCTACTCGGCCAATTTGTGGTGTGTATGGGGAGGATGCTATTGCTCCGAGGACAGCCCGCAAATGGTTTGAGCGGTTCCGAGGTGACAATTTTGACCTCAACCACTCCCCACACTCAGGTCGTCCATCTCACTTTGATGAGGATCGTTCGAAATATCTCATCCACTTGGATCCATGCCAAACCACACGCGAATTCGCCACTAAGATGGACTGTGATCAGGCCACAGCGGTGAGACACCGGGAACGTATGGGAAAGGTCCAGAAATTGGGGCCTTGGGTTCCTCACACTCTCACCGAGGACAACAAGAATCAGCGTGTTGCCATATGTGGTTCTTGGCCACTGAGATGAACTGTGATCAGGCCACAGTGGTGCGACACCTGAAACACATGGGAAATGTCCAGAAATCGGGGTCTTGGGTGTCTCACACTCTCACTGAGGACAACAAGAATCAGCGTGTTGCCATATGTGGTTCTTGGCCACTGAGATGGACTGTGATCAGGCCACAGTGTTGCGACACCTGGAACGTATGGGAAAGGTCCAGAAATTGGGGTCTTGGGTGTCTCACACTCTCACTGAGGACAACAAGAATCAGCGTGTTGCCATATGTGGTTCTTGGCCACTGAGATGGACTGTGATCAGGCCACAGTGTTGCGACACCTGGAACGTATGGGAAAGGTCCAGAAATTGGGATCTTGGGTGCCTCACACTCTCACCGAGGACAACAAGAATCAGCGTGTTGCCATATGTGGTTCTTGGTCACTGAGATGGACTGTGATCAGGCCACAGTGGTGCGACACCTGGAACGTATGGGAAAGGTCCAGAAATTGGGATCTTGGGTGCCTCACACTCTCACCGAGGACAACAAGAATCAGCTTGTTGCCATATGTGGTTCTTGGCCACTGAGATGGACTGTGATCAGGCCACAGTGGTGCGACACCTGGAACGTATGGGAAAGGTCCAGAAATTGGGGTCTTGGGTGCCTCACACTCTCACCGAGGACAACAGGAATCAGCGTGTTGACATATGTGGTTCTTGGCCACTGAGATGGACTGTGATCAGGCCACAGTGGTGCGACACCTGGAACGTATGGGAAAGGTCCAGAAATTGGGGTCTTGGGTTCCTCACACTCTCACCGAGGACAACAAGAATCAGCGTGTTGACATATGTGGTTCTTGGCCACTGAGATGGACTGTGATCAGGCCACAGTGGTGCGACACCTGGAACGTATGGGAAAGGTCCAGAAATTGGGGTCTTGGGTGCCTCACACTCTCACCGAGGACAACAAGAATCAGCGTGTTGACATATGTGGTTCTTGGCCACTGAGATGGACTGTGATCAGGCCACAGTGGTGCGACACCTGGAACGTATGGGAAAGGTCCAGAAATTGGGGTCTTGGGTGCCTCACACTCTCACCGAGGACAACAAGAATCAATGTGTTGCCATATGTAGTTTCTTGCTCACCCGTTATCCCGAATATTCTCAGCAACACAAACCCTTTCTGTGACGTATTGTTACTGGAGATGAAAAGTGGTGCCCGTACGTAAATTTCAGGCATCGGAGGGAATGTTTAAGGCCTAACAAGACCCCCTACACCAATTCCAAAACATGACTTTCATTCTGCGAAGATCATGTTGGATGTCTGGTGGGACATGGAAGGCATTATTCACTTGGAAATGCTGTCGAGGAATCGGACCATCAACGCTGCACTCCATTGTGAGCCACTCAACCGTGTGGAGGGAGCAATGCAGCAGAAACGGCCATATTGACGCCATGGTGTCCTTCTCCATGATAACGCACGCCCTCACAGTGCAAAGATGACCAAAATGGCCATTCAGGACACGAAATGGGAGATCCTTCCACATCCGTCCTATTCCCCAGATGTCACCCCTTCAGACTATCACCTGTTCCGATCTCTGTCGAATGCGCTCCGTGGAAGAACGTTCAACAATGATGTTGATCTCCATAATTTCCTTGATGATTTCTTCGCAGTAAAACCAGCACGTTTTTTTCAAGAGTGACACTGCAGACCTATCTATAGACGTTAGGATAAAATCGTAAACAATAGTGTACATAGGTGATTGATTCCGTTTTACCTTCTGATGTAATAATACATTCCTGTAAAAACTGGCATGAACTTGTTCATTTACCCAATGTATTGCACACGGTTACTTTCATGTGCTGTTAAATGTCTACAAAATATTTAAGCGGTTCCAAATTTATGAAAGTGCGAATAATTCCTGCTAACGAAGAAACTGCTTTTATTCTTATGAGTAAAAAACCCTCTTTGTACTCCTAAAAATTAAAATTAAAAGTATTTTCATTTTTCTTTTACAGTAAGAGGTGGAAGCAAGCACAGCAGAAAACAGAAGCAGCAAAAAATGTGGGATATCGTCTACAGACTATTGCTGATCATGTTCGCTATAGGGCAGCACTTAATACGCTGGGAAGCACTTATGTGGTGAGAGCTTTTGTTCTTGTACATTTATCATTTTCATTTTACCTGAACTTCTGATGAAAAATTTGCCCGCTATTAAACCTGTGGCTGTTTTACTTTTCTGATTTCTCATAAATTATACTAACAATGAAATAAATACGGGTGGTTATGTAAATACAAAAGAGAGTCAAATGAAAACTTTAAATATTTTCTTTCTCACAATTTATTGAACAAAACTGGTGCACGCCTGTATCATTTCTCAATGTAATCTCCATTTCGTGCAGTACAAATCCTCCAGCACTTACAAAGCAAAAAAAATCTTTCGGTCGCGTGTGCACCTCTTCATCGGACCTGGAAGCCTTTCCTCCCATCGGATCTTTGAGTGGTCCAAAAATGTGGTAAGCACTTGGGGCAAGGTCTGGTGAATACGGCGTAGGTGGAAGACACTGGAAGTGCACGTGTTGTATGGTTGCAACCATTGCACTGGCAGTATGGGGTCGAGCGTTGTCATGTTGCGGCAACACACCAGTACTCAGAAATCTACGTTGTTTGGATTTGATGGCAGGTCGAAGATGATTTCTGATGAAAATCTTCCAAATACGTGGAGCCAATATAAATAGACAAAGTCATCGCTCTTTCCACGTTTTTCTTTAATTGACACACAGAAAACGAAAAATTGTATTTCGACACCGCTGAGATCGAACTCCAGATATCTCGATAACTAGCCGAGTGCGTTGGCTTTACGCTACTGTGCCAACAATTCCTTGTTTGGACGGTTTTGCTCACTTGTCCCATATTCTTACATCTTGGGGATCTTATGGTATGATTTGAGTCGATGTGGAGCACTTCTGCACGACGTTACATTCGAAAAACCGTCTCGTCTTTAATTGTTGCACGCCAGTGTAGTTATGCTACACAGAGGACTGGGGGGTTAGACTTGTTTACAAAGAGGAGTCTCTACTCCGGGACCAACGGATTGACGAGACTTCCAAACCCCGGCAAATCATTAGTGATTTAGCTGGACATGAACCAGAACTTTAAGGTCCAGAGCCCAGAAGATACTCCCCTTCCAAAAGGGACTTTTATGAAGTAGAAAATGGGGTAATTAAGATCTCCGCAATCAGAATGAATATTCGGTCTTAATTTAATTATTAAATTATTGTCTTAATTAAATATTATAAATAATAATGAATAAAGACTGTATTATTCAGTCTTTATTATTATTTTTCAGTCAACTTTCTAAAAAAATATTATATATGTTATTTTTATATATATATATATATATATATATATATATATATATATATATATATATATATATATTATTATTAATGACTGAGTTACTAATGACTCAGTCATTATTATTATTATAATAGTACTATGACTAATGACTCAGTCATTAGTCATAATACTCAGTCTCAGTCATTATACTAATACTCAGTCATTATAATACCAATAATACTCATAATGACTAAGTACATAAGTACCAATAATATTTTTTATATCTATGATTTGACTATACAGTATATATATATATTCTTTTTTATAAATTTGTGATAATGCTGTATTATTCAGTCTTTATTAATTATTATTTTTCAATCGACTTTCTAAAAAAATAATATCATAGACTAGAAAAATAATAATATATATTTTATTTTTTTATATATATTATTATTAATGGCTCAGTCATTAGTCATAATACTCAGTCTCAGTCATTATAATACCAATAATACTCAGTACAGAAGTACCAATAATATTTTTTTTATATATTTATGATTTGACTATATCATCATCATCATTGTCAACCATTATCAATCCACTGCTGGACGAAGGTCTCCCCAAGTTTCTTCCACAACGGTCTGTCTTGTGCCAGTCTCCTCCATGTCACCCCTGCATACTTTCGAATTTCATCCACCCATCTCCCATGTGGTCTTCTTCTGGGTCTTTTCCTGTCCCTTGGAATCCAATCTAAAATTTCTGCTGTCCATCGATGGTCTGTCCTTCTGGCAGTATGTCCAGCACATTGCCATTTCAGGGATTTTACTCTGATCATGATGTCTTCCATTCTTGTCATTTTTCGGATCCACGAGTTCCTCTTCTTATCTCTCCTGGTTACACCAAGCATGCACCTCTCCATACTGCTTTGAGTTGTCTGCAGCCTTTGTATGTCTCTTTTAGTTAAGGTCCACGTCTCTGCACCATACGTAAGCACTGGAAGGATGCATTGATCAAACACTTTTCTTTTAAGACATAATGGCATATTGCTCTTGAAAATTATGCTGTTTCTTCCAAAAGTTCTCCAGGCAAGTTTTGTACGCCGATTAAGTTCTTCATAAATGTGACCCTCACTTGATATCTGCTGTCCAAGATAAACGTACGCATCTGTTATCTCCAGCTTTTCTCCATCAATCGATAAATCTTCATTTCTTGTAAAAGCATTGAACATCACTTTTGTGTTCTGAAAGTCCATTTTTAATCCCACTTCTTTGCTCTTGCCAGCAAGTTCCTGGATCATACTCTGCAGCTGTGATGGGGTAGTTGAAAAAATGACTACGTCATCTGCAAAACGAAGGTGAGTTAGATAATCTCCATTAATCTTTATCCCTTTGTTTTCCCAGTTCAGTGATTGAAAGACATTTTCCAATGTGGCATTAAAGAGCTTTGGAGATATGGTGTCACCTTGTCTCACTCCCTTTCCAATTTTTATGTGTGTTGTATTTTCAAACAGCAGAATATTTGCACTTGCATTTTTATAGATGTTATTAATAATATTAATGTATGCATCTTGAATACCGCAGGATTTCTGAGCCATTGTAACTGCTGATGGTTTCACCGAATCAAAGGCCTTTTCATAATCGATAAAAGCCATGCACAATGGAAGTTCATATTCCCTCGCTCTTTCAATTAGTTCTCTCAGTACGTGGATATGATCTATTGTGCTGTAGCCACTCCTGAATCCAGCTTATTTTCTCGGTTGAGCCATGTTCAGTGTTGCCTTCAAACGGTGTGAAAGAACTTTAGTGAAGATTTTATAAACCACTGATAGGAAGCTGATAGGTCTGTAGTTCCCGAGATCCTCAATGTCCCCTTTTTTATGTAGCAGGATCATTGTAGCGTTGTTCCAATCCTCAGGAATCTTCCCTTCATTAAGGCATCGAGTGAAAATTTGGGCGAGTACTGTTTCGATTTCTCCACTTGCTTCTTGTATGATGTCTACAGTAATTCCATCTTCTCCTGGAGCTTTTCCCAACTTCATGTTCTTGACTGCATGTGCAACTTCTGCTGGGAGGACTGGAAGAACTCTGGTACTGGTACCTTTCATGATGCCTGGAGTACATGTATCATCCCTTTCATATAATTTGGAGTAGAAATCTTTCACTCATGTCAAAATTTTGCCTCTATTTCTTGTTACAGAACCATCTTCTTTCCTCAGTGCCATAATCTGTTTTCTTCCCTTACTGAGATGTCCCTTTGCTATCTTTAGGTTTTGGTTGTTTTCAATTGCTTTCCTCACTAGTTCACAGTTGATTTTCCTTACGTCTTCAGTGATACTTTTTCGTACTGTCTTGCATAGCTCTATATATTCCACTTTGGAAGTCACATCTTCTTTAGTTGTTCTTGATGAAGAAATTGATCGGCGTATAAAACTTGCCTGGAGAGCTTTTAGAAGAAACAGTATAATTTTCAAGAACAATATGCCATTATGTCTTAAAAGAAAAGTGTTTGATCAATGCATCCTTCCAGTTCTTACGTATGGTGCAGAGACGTGGACCTTAACTAAGAGAGACATACAAAGGCTGCAGACAACTCAAAGCAGCATGGAGAGGTGCATGCTTAGTGTAACCAGGAGAGATAAGAAGAGGAGGAACTCGTGGATCAGAAAAATGACAAGAGTGGATAGCATCGTGATCAGAGTAAAATCCCTGAAATGGCAATGGGCTGGACATATTGCCAGAAGGACCGACCATAGATGGACAGCCGAAATTTTAGACTGGATTCCAAGGGACAGGAAAATACCCAGAAAGAAGACCACGTGGGAGATGGGTGGATGAAATTCGAAAGTATGCGGGAGTGACATGGAGGAGACTGGCACAAAACAGACCGTTGTGGAAGAAACTTGGGGAGACCTTCGTCCAGCAGTGGATTGATAATGGTTGACCATGATGATGTTGATGATGATAACCTAGAGAGTACATACAAAGGTAAGATATACAAAAGATGGTCGCAAAGTTTTTCTTTTCTTAGTGTAGGCTACACAAACCGCATTAACACCTATAAATCATGGTATTCATATTACATAGTTGAGCCACATTATTGTGACCACCTCCTACTTTTGACGTCAGCAGCGCGTAGCCAATGAAAGAAGGAACGTGTCGTGAGCTGGCTTCGAGGGTATATAAGGTGTGCTGTGGGCATTTTGAAAACATATCATTCGTTGCTGGCATGGATAAAAGGAGCAATTTACCAAAATGGGATTATTATCGGCTTTCGGGACAAGGCTGGCAGTAATTCTGAAACAGCGCATTTTGTGAACTGCTCGCGTGCTGCTGTGGTTAAAGTGTATCGTGATTGGAGAAATGGCACCATTGCGAATAAGAGATGTGGAAACTGCGGAGCACCACGTGCCATTGATGTCAGAGGTGTACGTCGGCTGCGAAGGTGCGTGAGGGCCGATCGACACGCTACAGTGAAGCAAATCACTAGCCGAATGAACCAGGGGGCTACCGGAAGTGTGTCTAAAACCACAGTTCAGCGAAACCTGCTGCGTACGGGGTTTCGATGCAGACTGATGGTCACTACACCTAAGCTATCGAAGGTGCATCGGCAGAATTGGCTTACATTCGCACGGCAGTATCGGAATTGGACCAACCTCTGATTGGTAAAGGATTGCGTTCTCCGATGAGTCACGTTTTCTGCTTCATCGGACGGATGGACTTTGGCGTATAAGGGGAGAAACATCGGAGAACAAACACTCTTCACCCATTGCTGGAAGAACATAAGTTGGTGGGGTCAGCGTTATGGTCTGAGGAATGCTTTTGTGGCATTCCCTGGGTCCACTCATACTTGCAGAAGGCACTATGGACCGAATTCGTTATGAATCCATCCTTGCAGACCACGTACACTCATACATAATGGTTGTCTTCCCTGGGGCGGATGGGACCTTCCAGCACAACAATGTGACGTGTCACACAGCTAGAAATGTCCGAGAGTGGTTGGAAGAGCATGATGAAGACTTCAAAGTACTTTTCTGGCCCCCTAATTTCCCAGACTTAAACCCAATTAAGCATCTGTGGGACCACCTCGATCGTGTTGTTCGCTGTATGGATCCTCCACCACGCACCCGCCAGCAGCTGTCAGATGCACTGCAGTCATCATGGTTCCTCTGAACACCCTCCAGCACCTTATCGAGTCATCCAAGTCCATCTAGCTGCTGTCCTCGCTGCATACGGCGGTTACTCTGAATATTAGCTGGTGGTCACACTAATGCGACTCGATTGTGTATTTTGTACAACCTCTGTATACCTACAGGCTATAGTGACGAATTGATATTAATGGTTGGGGGGGGCGCAGCTGCTCGATGCTGTTTTAAGAAGAATTAAACGCAAATTACAATCGTCATTACACTAATTACAAATCATTTCCACATGTCCTAAGTCAATTTTTCTTTTTCTCCAGGCTGCCGATTCTACATTGCAGTTAGCTCCACCCCCGATGACGACTTCCGCTAGCCATCTTTATGCGCTTCCGGCACTGGAAAGCTCCGCCCATCAGCAGCACCGCAACCATTTGTACGACGATGACGTCAATCCTTATGGACGAATCAACAGGACGCTGCATAAACTAAACGTTAGTATTCATCCAACTTAAGTTACATCTGTTTATTAAATTCAGAATATGGTGACATCGTACTGATATTATTGTACCAAGATAAAACATACCGTACATACTCGTGTATAGGTCGACCCCCCCCCCGATTTTTATCTGAATATTTGCAGTTTTTGTATATCCCGTGAATAAATCGACCCCCCGATTTTTATGTGAATATCTGCAGTTTTTGTATACCTACCTATCTTGTGTACAAATTAAAAAAAAGAAAAAAAAATTTCCAAGGATGCGCCCGCACGAGTAAATGTGAACCTACTATTTATTGTTGTAGCTGCTCTCGCAATGTTGCTTGCGGCAGTTTCCCGCAAAATGTGGGTGGAATTGAGGCACAATTCTAGGATGATAGGGCTCACCACAGTGGTTAGAGAGTTTTCAGTGGAAGGTTACACACTTTCACAGTATATGAACCCACTTTTGCACATTGCCCCCCCCTCGTTTCTCCCACTTTTTGCGTGCGAGTTTTCTGCAGTTACTTCATTCATGGAGAGTAAAGCATTTGCTCCCGCAGCAGACCAATCGTGATGCATTTGCCAAACGTCGTAAGGCACATCGTTATTTAAAAAAAAAAAAAAATTTCCTTAACCATATTTGGAAAGCGTAAATAGGTTTTGATGTCAACCTGACAGTTTTTTTATCCCATAAAATATATGCATGGCGTAAAAAATAAATGTGTAACTTTTCAATGAATTTCTTCAAAATTGAAAATGAATCTTTATTTTGATATATTGTGGACACTGTAAAATTTGCACGCAACTATTTAAAAAATTGAAGAAAATCTGTTCTATAAAATTTTCTCCCACTACCATGTGCAGTGTAGCAGCTGTCGGTCAACTGCTGAGCTGGACGAGTGTGTGATCGACAGAGAGGTTGTTTATCTACTCCCGAGTTTCAACCCCCACCCCTCTCCACTGTGTTTGTGACAAGCAATCGGCTTTAGTGACAAAACCAAACATCGCCCCCTTCAGCAACGATGCAATCATTTTTGCTCGCTCTTATAGCCTTCAGAAAAGGTCACTGTTTGTTTGATTTTTAGAGCCGTTCATTAGGTTATTAAACTA
Source organism: Macrothele yani (assembly GCA_039090855.1). Classification (NCBI taxonomy): domain Eukaryota; kingdom Metazoa; phylum Arthropoda; class Arachnida; order Araneae; family Macrothelidae; genus Macrothele; species Macrothele yani. The sequence goes on along the minus strand of CM076999.1, from coordinate 7,206,243 downwards.
ATTTTTCAGTTCATTAGGTTCATTAGGTTATTAAACTAATGAACTTTTTGACTATCAGTGGCAATGTTATTCTGAGCGATCGGCCAAGTATAAACACTTTCGTTTTCGGGATGCATTGATCAAGTTACCGCTGTTCTGTAGATTGTCACGCTTCTCTTCTCCGCCGTCGCTAAGCAGGGGCAGCGGGCTCCTTTTGCAATAGTCTCTCCTTTTCCCTCTTCATCCCCCCAGTCGAGAATTGAGCGCGGTCGTAGGTCACGGCCCGATGTAACTTAAACTACTGGCTGACGCGTTCACCTCTTTTCTCTGGGTGATTTACCAGCGGGGCAGTCAAGGCCATATCGACAGATCTAAAACGGACTTTGAGACATCCTTGTGAAATGAGTTTTTCTATTAGTGCATAAAAAAACTCACACATATAAAATCAAGAAAATTCTTAGCAATAATTTTCTTCTGTATCAGTAACACCCGGAAAATGACTAAATATACAACTGCAAATGAACTGATGGCACAAAGGGCTAAGTATGCACATTTCCATAAGGCATCAAAATATTGGTTTTCAACCTATCAGAAATATTTTCCGTGTATAGTTCGACTCCTAATTTCGACCTAAATATTTAATTAAAAAAAGTCGACCTGTACACGAGTAGATACGGTAAATCAAAATGTATTGGTCGGCATCTGCTTTCCTTGACATAGCCCATCACAAGTTAGGCACGAAACACAAAATCATGTAAAACAAATGTAGCACCAGAAAGACAAAAACGTTTATATGCTCATGTGTTAAAATACCTAGTCTTACCATAAGTACTGTTGCAACAATGGTGACAGATAATTTTTCTGTCGCCGTGTGACGTCAGCCTGTGATCATCTTCAATGCTACTTAGTCCCTCCCGAAAGCGCGATTTCCAGCGAGAAATTGTGCTTCGATCAAGAGTTCCTTTGCCACAAACTTCTTGCAAGAGTTTCTGGTTAAACGTACAAGCGCTGGTCTAACGCCGTGACTCGATCTGAGGAGCTGCACGCTTCCATTTCCAAACCCTCTTACGTCCACACAGCAAATGATAGCGCGTCGTTCTGACACCTCTACGTTGCTTAGAGTCTCAGCTTGACATAAAGCAATCGTTTTCCAGATTGCATAATCCGTTCCGTTTTAGATTAAGGTGTTCATAACTTTTGTTGTGAACCTCTTATGCTATAGGTATTGTGGAACTTTTACGGCCCATTCATTTGGAATTAGTTCCAGGTGACCGAGGCATTAATACGCAGCTGTACTGTGGGGAGTTGGAGCGGGTGTATGCCGCTTAAAGACCCATTCATTTGGAATTGGTTCCAGGTCGCCGAGGCATTAATACGCAGCTGTACTGTGGGGAGTTGGGGCAGGTGTATGCCGCTTTAAGGCCCATTCATTTGGAATTGGTTTTACGACCCATTCATTTGGAACTAGTTCCAACTGGCAGAGGCATTAATACGCAGCTGTACTGTGGGGAGTTGGAGCGGGTATATGCCGCTTTAAGACCCATTCATTTGGAATTGGTTCTAGGTGGCCGAGGCATTAATACGCAGCTGTACTGTGGGGAGTTGGGGCAGATGTATGCCGCTTTAAGGCCCATTCATTTGGAATTGGTTTTACGACCCATTCATTTGGAACTAGTTCCAACTGGCAGAGGCATTAATACGCAGCTGTACTGTGGGGAGTTGGAGCGGGTATATGCCGCTTTAAGACCCATTCATTTGGAATTGGTTCTAGGTGGCAGAGGCATTAATATGCAGCTGTACTGTGGGGAGTTGGAGCGGGTGTATGCCACTTTAAGACCCATTCATTTGCAATTGATTTTACGACCCATTCATTTGGAATTGGTTTTACGACCCATTCATTTGGAACTGGTTCCAACTGGCAGAGGCATTAATACGCAACTGTACTGTGGGGAGTTGGAGCGGGTGTATGCCGCTTTAAGACCCATTCATTTGGAATTGGTTTCAGGTCGTTGAGGCATTAATACACAGCTGTACTGTGGGGAGTTGAAGCGGGTGAATGCCGCTTTAAGGCCCATTCATTTGGAATTGGTTTTACGACCCATTCATTTGGAATGGGTCGTAAAACCAGTGACGTAACGTCAGTTACTGAAGACCTGTGCTGCATGCAGCTGTACTGTGGGGAGTTGGAGCGGGTGTATGCCGCTTTAAGACACATTCATTTGGAGTTGGTCCCAGGTGGCCGAGGCATTAATACGCAGCTGTACTGTGGGGAGTTGGAGCGGGTGTATGCCGTTTTAAGACCCATTCATTTGGAATTGGTTCCAGGTAACCAGGCATTAATACGCAGCTGCACTGTGGGGAGTTGGAGCGGGTGTGTGCCGCTTTAAATCTGATCATCTGGTTCCTTCGGGTGAGGAGTGTTCAGTGACGTGACGTCATTTACTGAAGACCTATGCTGGAGCACAAGTTGATAGCGGCCGTCTCTTACTCTCTGCAAGGTCAACAAGGCTCCCATAGCTTTAGCAATGCCGTGATTGGTTAATACGCAATGTGCACTTCCGCTCGACGAAACATAATTTCGTTTAATTTTTTTAGAAAATACTAAACAGTATTTCTGTAACTTTTTGCAAATTTTTAGTTATGTGCATGTATATTTCGGTCTCATTTTTTCCTGACTGTACATGCTGCACAAGTGCCTCTGAAACTTCTTCAAAGTCAACGATTTCCCCATAGAAAAGTACAGAAGCAGCTCAAGTTGGGCATACTGGGCATACACAGATGATACGAAGTGGAGCCCACTGAAAACGCAGGGCGTGCGGCTGATGCCATGTCCTCTCCCTTCTAACATCCTATTTTAACTCAGAAATCATTTGAAGAAAAAACTTGTTGGCATTTTTAAAATTGGTAAAAAAAACCTAAAAGTAAATTTTTCATGTTTTTGTTACTTTTATAAGACAATTGAGTTAGAAATTAAGTATCTGTGTATTGTATATAATAATGTCGCGCCTATAAATGCTAAATAAATGAAATAAATAATTATATTTTTATCTAGAGAAAAACAAATTCTGTAACTAAATATAATTTGCTTCATTTTGGAATTCCAGACATCTTATTGTTCCAGATAATCTGTCTTAATGAAATTAAAATTACACGTAAATACTTTGAAAAATGCATGGGTAATTCGATTAAAAATTTCCGGAACCCCCAATAATTTTTCAAGTCGGCGCCTATGATCCAGAGCAAGCAAAACGTTGAAGGCGACATTCCACCAACACTTGTATCTTTCATCCCTGGCGTGATGCCATCTTTTCTCTTCTAACCTCCTTGGTCCCTGACTGCCCGAAGATAGGGTGGGTCAACTGACTGTACAACATATTCCCGCCTTTATCACTATGACCTCGAATAGGTTCTTATCTCCGAATGTAGAGCTAGACTTTTCTACCTTTTCTACTTAGTGGGAATCCAGACAAACCGACGAATTTTCTTTTATAAAGGAGGCAGTTTTAAATGCTCTTAAACAACGGTACTTGAGGTATTGTTTGTCGCATCAAATTTGATGAGTACGAACAAACACTAATTCTTTTTGGAGGCGTAATAAACAATCTGATGGGTATATTTCTATACACACTTGCTATATATAGTAAACGGGGGATGAATAATAAAAAAACTTGAAGAATTGATAACGAAAAACAAAATTTATGCACATATGCGCACGTGTATTTTTTCTCACGATATACGCGCAAAAATATTAGGGGCTCAAGGAACCCACAACATAAACATTGGGGGTTCAAAAAGTGTCTCGAACCCACGAAGTCGGCGATAATGCTCTGGATGCCTTGTCTTCAATTTCTTTTCAAAATTTTCCATATTTGCTTACGAAAATAGTACTGTATTTGAACAATTTATTTTTTAAAAGATGTTTTTGTTTATCTAAATCAAATTTTAACGTTGTGCCCCGCAGACACAATACCTCACCCCTCCTTAACTTCCTTCCTTCTAGCCAGCGACTTGGCTTTGCACTCCTCTCATACAAAGAAGTCGTCAGTCAGTTTCTGCACTTTCACTGGCAATCTTAAGGACGCTTTAGACTCCACTTTTCATGTTGGAATCCCCTTTTTTGTAAAGAAAGCAAACAGAGCAATTAGTAGTGAACCCCTCGGTGAATTCCTATCCACCCTCCTCATTAGTCTCCGTGGCCATACAAACATGAAAGAGAGGTTGAAACTAAAGAATTGGAAGAGTGGAGAACAGCTGAATTTTCATGGCCCTGCGGTGCTATTTTGCTATCCTTTTTGGGAGACGTAAAAACGCACTTCCTAGGGGGAAATGTGTAGGGTTACATGAAATAAAACACAAGACTTATGATATTTTTGATATTTTGGCAAAGTGCAGACTATATTTTAAAATTAAATGTATTGAAAACTAATACATTTTGAATTAGGTGGGCGGCAGGGTGGGCAAGACAAATTTCAAGGTGGGCTTTGGCGACGTCCCTGCTTTTACGACCAACATTTCTCTAACTCTGTCCTTTGCTCTTCTAACTCAACGACGAACAGTGCTTATCCAAAGTTCCAAAACCATAAACTGCGACTAATGTATAGCGTGAATTTCTTTGGGAAATACATTTTCACGAGTTAAAAACAATAACTGATCGTTGTTAAACATCTGTCGACACAGTTGGAAAAGAATCATCCGTTTTAAACACAATCAAATACGAATAAATAAGATGCACGGAATTCTATTACGCAGCAAATGAAGCTGATGGCACATAAAATCGTTTCCCGTCAGACTGGTTGCTAGGCAACAAACCATGCGCGGGACACCTGCACGGAGGCATTACTTACTAAACTTGCCTCGTATTAAAGGCAGGTGTTCGTAATAATTTGCTCTTTCCCGGGTACTGGCCCCCTGGTAATAAAAAGGGGGGGTCCTCCTCTCCCCTTTCTACTTCGCTTCCGTGTCACTTTCCTATCGGGCACTCTAGCCCAAATCTCCTAGCTTCCTATTTCTAAGGGTTGTTTAAGACCTGGGGTCAGACACTCTCTTCCTAAAATCCTCTACATATGATCGTGATCGTAATTTGCTCTTTTAGTTTACGTCGCTATAAAAATTGTGTTTGTTTACTCATGTAAACGATTACCAAACTTGTTTTAACTTACTAACACTAAAGATGGCAAAAAAAAAAAAAAAAAAAAAAAAAAATGTTTTGCTCCTTACACTTGAACATGTTTCTTTTCTTTCAGAATCAAGAATCTAGTATGCTTTACGAATCCCTAAGCTCAGAATGTGGATCCTCGGATGAATTGGGTTTTCCATCCGTGCCAAGCAATTCATTTGTATATCATGGATCTTTTCCACACAGGCCAGTTTACAGGTGATGGATCTGTGAAAAGGACATTACTGTTTCACAAGTTATCTTGGACAGCAATTTACTGAACTCTCTATGAGAGTGTGTGTTGTTTTCAACTACAGTATTTATATATTACGTTTTCAAAGCATTCCTGTATTTCGCGTGAGACCAAAATGTTAAGACTTCAAAAGCTGCAATAGAGACCTGCAAGGGTCGGGTCGGGTCGGATCGGGCCAGCATTTTAGCAATCTCTTCTAAAAATGGGGCTTTAACGTCTGTTTTATTGTTTGTTTGTTTGTTTGTTTTGTTTTTCCCATAATTGCAGGGTTATTCAAAATGATTCATCTTATTTCAAAAGAGTATAATTCCATACCCAGCAACCATGTAGGACCTTGGCATACACCAAACGAAAGAGGAAATCTCCGAGTTTTAGTTGGTCACCGCGAAAGGTCACCGCCACCTCATTGGAATCTTTGCCATTTCCTTAACGAAGTGCTGCTTCCTTGCCACTGGATTGGGCGCAATGGACTCCATGACATGGTGTAGTACAGCTGGCCACCGGATCTCATGCCGTGCGTGACTTCTTTTGGGAGTACTTTTTTTTTATTGGGGGTTTAACGACCACCATGAGCAACTCAGGGGATGTAACTGGTTCCAGGGAAAGGAGACAGCCAGTTCCGTATGACAAACACAGCATCCATGCCTCACCGGGATTCGAACCCGGACACATCTAAGACGAATGGTCATAAGCCAACGCTTAGTCTACTCCACCACCGGGGCGGCGGACGTTTCTTGGCAGGCGTAGTCCCTCACGTTTTCCTTTATTAATAACGACTTGAACAGTTGACCGTGGGTGTTGCAATTGTTCTGCAATCGCACGCACGGACAGGTTGCTGGTATGGCACCCTATAATAACACCTCATTAGAAGTCACTAAGCTCAATACTCCAGTTTATGTGTCGCGAGCAGACGATATACGACGCCTGAGGAGCTTACTCGCAGTTTAAAAGGAAATCTGGCACACGTGACCTATTGGAATGTTCCATTTTTGTTGCGGAAGGGGGTGTCCGGACACTTTTTTCGACATAGGGTACATGCACAGTCGCTGAAATATAAAACAACAAAGGGTATAAAAAAAATTAGAAGTCAGGCTTTCTAATAAAATGTGTTTGGGCTCGGGTCGGACAACGACTCAGTTTTTGAGCTGGACTGAACCGAAGTCTTATTACCAGGTCGGGTCTAAAATTTCCGGCGTGCAGGCCTCTGTGCTGCAATACCCACAGACACACAACAATAATTGTGTGTACTTTTTCATCCACTTAGTGTGAAAGATGTGAATAATGCATTAGTAATTCACAGAGTAAATTAAACGAGTATGGGCGCAATAGTGCCATGATGGACCAGAATAACTGAATTTCTCGCTTCAGATGTCTAGTACGAAACTATAAAATTATAAACACGTGATCTCCTACAGAAGATATAAATTGTTGACAAAATAAATAACATGCAAGTGTTTCTGTTTACGATGTACATGCATTTTTGAGTTACTTTCCCTTAGATATTTGCCATGCTACTCACAGACGCGTACTTGCCGCCCCGGTGGCGCAGTGGTCTAAGCGATGGCCTCTGATCATTCGTCCGAAAGGGGTCCGGGTTCGAATCCCGGTGAGGCATGGATGTTGTGTTTGTCTTACGGCACTGGTTCTCTCCCTTCCCTGGAACCAGTAACCCTAAATTAGGGACGGGCGACTGCTTATAGCCCATTGAGTTGCTCACGGTGGTCGTTAAACCTCCAATCAAAAAAAAAAAAAAACAGACGCGTATTTATGTACAAGTATAATACGTCGCATTTCTACAGCAACAGAATTTTTTGATAGTTTCCGAAAAACACACAGAGATGCATTAAAATATGACTTACAGCAAAAACAAAATTTTGAGACAAAACTCGTGTGTTTCTTTTATTTCTGCTTTCCGATTATCTTTATTTGTATAACATTATACTTAGAAAAATTTTAAGAGTAACAATCAGAAATAAATAGCGAAATATCTGAAGACCTAAACATCATTTCTTTGAGATGCACTACTGGAAGTTCTAGGTTTTGATATAGGACTACTTCTAACTCCATGGATAGTATGGGGAGACTTACGGCCGACTGCCTGTGACAAAAATAGGTCCCAATTGAAATCATTATAGCGTTAAAAATACGTGCCGCACACTAATCGTCTTAGCATATTGGTAAACAGCATGGAGTCCAATTCGCGTACTGCTTAATACACTGGCGTGCAAAAATTAAGGACGACACGGTTTTTCGAATGTAACGTCGTGCAGAAGTGCTCCACATCGACTCAAATCATACCATAAGATCCCCAAGATGTAGGAATATGGGACAAGTGAGCAAAACCGTCCAAACAAGGAATCCAAAGGACACAAAGGCACTCTATTGAAAAGGTAGCTTCGAGCACAACTGGACAGAAGACAGAAACGTCCATGTGACAGGTGGCTACCAAGAAAAATCCAGTCTTTAGTAGGGGATATGATCACCCCTGACTGCGTTGCAGGATTTACGACGTCTGTCCATGCTGAGGACGAGGTTGTCAAGGAGCTGTTGAGGCATCGCGGCCCATTCCTCTTGTAGTGCCAATCGCAGCTGCGGAATCGTTGCTGGCGGCTGGTGACGTGCTGCCAAGCGTCTCCCGAGAAGGTCCCACACGTGTTCGATTGGATTTAGGTCCGGGGATCTTGCGGGCCAATCCATGCGTTTAATATCTTCACTCTACAACAGCTCTGAGACAGCCACTGTACGATGAGGTATAGCGTTGTCGTCCATGAAGAGGAACTCAGGACCCACAGCACCTCTAAACAGACGCACGTGAGGCAGGAGAACCTCGGTACAATAGCGGACACTAGTGACTGAACCTCCTTGGAAGATGTGGAGGTCAGTACGGCTACCAAGCATGATACCGCCCCAAACGAGAACTCCGCCACCTCCAAACCGCTCTCTTTCAATGATGTTGGAGGTGTGATTGTGTGTTCCCTGCTCTCTCAGATGTGTATACGTCCGGAATCGCTCGTCAGACTAAATCGGCTCTCATCCGTAAAGAGAACTCGACCCCATTGCTGATGTGTCCAGTTCTTGTGTTCCTGGCGCCACAGAAACCGTCGTCTCTGATGAGCAGGCGTTAATGGCACACACCGTACTGGTCGTCGTGCAAATAGACCACCTTTGTGCAGCCTCCTGGCCATGGTAAAAAGCGATAACGGACGTCCAGTTGTCTGTTGCATGTGCCTTGCAATTTCTCCCGTTGTCTGCCGTCTGTCTCTTCTCACCTGTAGAACAATATATCGATCGTCCGCCGCCGTGGTTGCTCGTGGACGACCACTGTTAAACTCTCGGACAGCTGTTCCTGTCGTTTGAAATGCTCTCCAAGCTCGTGAAACGATGCTGTGAGCGATCCCGAACTCCTCGGCCACACTAGTCACACTTCGACCTTCTTCCAACTTCCCAATGACGCGGCCTCGGGTAAAGTCATCCAGATGTCGTCTACTGGATTGCCTGTTGTCCATATCACACGGTGGCAACTCGACGTCTTTCAAACCGATGTACACCGTGCAATAGCTTTCACCGAATTGCTGAGCGTACACCGCTCGTGTGCTTTATACCCTTCCGAACCCCCCCCCCCCACGTCATGCTGCATATATGCGGATGCCCTACCGTACCGGACCCTAGTCTATCTCCTGAGTGGTCTTTTGGTCCGTTCTGCCTGCTCGTTCCGCTGTTATGCTAATTTCTCCTCTTCGTCCTTAATTTTTGCACGCCAGTGCACATCGTACGTGCGACGCTCCCCGTGTGTGGGGGAGATAATGCAATATTTCTGGGTGTGCGGCCGCGTTTGACTCAGTCTATCTTGGCAACCGTTAGCGAAACACGACTGTGCGTGTTATCGTTTTTAAGTTCTCGACGAGATCTGTTCAAATATATAAAGAACATATCGCAGTGGTTTAAACTAAATTTTTAAAAACTATTTTCGTGAGAGGCAAGAGCAAGTGATGAGGAATGTAAGAAGCTCAAGAAGACAGAGCAAAACGTTGGGTGATTCGTGTATCGATCTGCTTTGTGTTCGCAGCATTATTTGTAAAAAATATGTAAGCTACTTTTCATATCATAGACTGTGTTGGCTACAACAAATTAAATAAACGCTTTGAAACCATACTCGACTAGCTCATTTCAATTCTCTGATCTGCAAGTTGTAGTCTTACGTTCCAAACTGACGGCTCAATCAGAGCTGAGCCTACCTGGTTTTTTCTGGAGTTGATTGAGTCAATCTAGCGATTCCAAACTGACGGCTCAATCATAGCTGAGCCTACCTGGTTTTATTTTTTCTGGAGTTGATTGAGTCTATCTAACCATTCCAAACTGACGGCTCAATCAGAGCTGAGCCTACCTGGGTTTTTTTCTGGCGTTGATTGAGTCTGTCTAGCCATTCCAAACTGACGGCTCAATCAGAGCTGAGCCTACCTGGGTTTTTTTTCTGGAGTTGATTGAGTCTATCTAGCCATTCCAAACTGAAGGCTCAATCAGAGCTGAGCCTACCTGGTTTTATTTTTTCTGGAGTTAATTGAGTCTATCTAACCATTCCAAACTGACGGCTCAATCAGAGCTGAGCCTACCTGTTTTTTTTTTTTCTGGAGTTGATTGAGTCTATCTAGCGATTCCAAACTGACGGCTCAATCATAGCTGAGCCTACCTGGTTTTATTTTTTCAGGAGTTGATTGAGTCTATCTAACCATTCCAAACTGACGGCTCAATCATAGCTGAGCCTACCTGGTTTTATTTTTTCTGGAGTTGATTGAGTCTATCTAACCATTCCAAACTGATGGCTCAATCAGAGCTGAGCCTACCTGGTTTTTTTTTTTTCTGGAGTTGATTGAGTCTATCTAGCCATTCCAAACTGATGGCTCAATCAGAGCTGAGCCTACCTGTTTTTTTTCTGGAGTTGATTGAGTCTGTCTAGCCATTCCAAACTGATGGCTCAATCAGAGCTGAGCCTACCTGGGTTTTTTTCTGGAGTTGATTGAGTCTATCTAGCCATTCCAAACTGACGGCTCAATCAGAGCTGAGCCTACCTGGTTTTATTTTTTCTGGAGTTGATTGAGTCTATCTAACCATTCCAAACTGACGGCTCAATCAGAGCTGAGCCTACCTGGGGTTTTTTTTCTGGAGTTGATTGAGTCTGTCTAGCCATTCCAAACTGACGGCTCAATCAGAGCTGAGCCTACCTGGGTTTTTTTTCTGGAGTTGATTGAGTCTATCTAGCCATTACAAACTGACGGCTCAATCAGAGCTGAGCCTACCTGGGTTTTTTTTTTCTGGAGTTGAGTCTATCTAGCCATTCCAAACTGACGGCTCAATCATAGCTGAGCCTACCTGGTTTTATTTTTTCTGGAGTTGATTGAGTCTATCTAACCATTCCAAACTGACGGCTCAATCAGAGCTGAGCCTACCTGGGTTTTTTTCTGGAGTTGATTGAGTCTGTCTAGCCATTCCAAACTGACGGCTCAATCAGAGCTGAGCCTACCTGGGTTTTTTTTCTGGAGTTGAGTCTATCTAGCCATTCCAAACTGACGGCTCAATCAGAGCTGAGCCTACCTGGTTTTATTTTTTCTGGAGTTGATTGAGTCTATCTAACCATTCCAAACTGACGGCTCAATCAGAGCTGAGCCTACCTGGTGGTTTTTTTTCCAGGGATATTCATTTACTGGGAAGTAGAGAACAAATGATTAGCATCTCGATAGCATGCACACCAGATGCGTCGATGTAGCTAATAATCTGTGTGTCTTCCTCTGGCTTGTATCACCAGCTGTACTTGCCGAGGCGTCAAATCAAATAATGTGTGAATGGTGTCCTGTGGAATAGCCATCCAGGCTGTTTTGACCCGCGTTCAAAGTTCATCAAGAGTTGCTGGCAGTACGTCGTACCTGCACCTGTCGCTTGAGAGATTTTCTAGGGCTGATTAATCCGGCGATGTAACCGGCCACGGCAGAAGTTCAGCATCGTATTCCCTAAAGCAGGGACATGTTGTCGCTGCAATATGGTGTGCGGTATTTGTTTTGCCAATACAGTGAAACCTCTCAAAGGCGAGCAGCCCTGGTTCTAAAAAAACTGGTCGTTCAAAGGGGGTGGTCGCAAAATAGGGAAAGGTTTTAATGGCATATCCATTGAACAGTTTTAAGATTAAACCTTTGTAAACTGCTGCATAACTTTTATAAATTACGTACTCTGAATTGCTACATTTGAAACATGATGCATTCCAGTTTATTTACAGTACAGTATACACTGAAGTGCCAGAGAAACTGGTACATCAGTCTAATACTTCGTAGGTCACCCACGGGAGTGCAGGACTGCAGAAATACGACAGGCCATGGACTCCACTAGCTTCTGGAAATATGCTGTAGGCAATGCCCACCATACTTCCTGCAGAGCGTTCCACAATTCGGGTGTATTCCGAGGTCTCGGATTCCTGTGTTCGATAGCGCGTTGCATGGCATCCCAAAGGTGTTCTATCACGTTCAGATCTGGGGACATGGGTGGGAATGGAAACACCCCAAACTCAGATGAATGCTCCTCTAACCATAATGTGGCGTCCCGACACTTGTGTGGAGGTGCATTGTCCTGTTGGAACAAGCCCAACCCATCAGCATGAATGCGGGACTTGAACGAGTCTACCTCGTCAGAAAGGATGCGCACCGGTCACAGACGTTTGTGGACGTACCAGGGGTCCCAGTGAAGTCCAGCTAAACACACCCCATGCCATTACGGATCCCCCACCAGCCGGTACAGTTCCCTGTTGACAGGCGGGATCCATGGCTTTATGGGGTTTGCGCCACACACGAATCCTTCCATCTTCCCGATACAGTTGGAAACGTGACTCGTCAGACCAGGCTGCTTGTTTCCAGTCATCAAGTGTCCAGTGGCGGTGTTGCCGAGCCCAAGCGAGACGCATAGCTCTGTGTCGTGCACCTATCAAGGGGACTCGAGTTGGGCGTCGGCTCCCAAAGCCCATATCGTGCAGGGTACGTTGCACAGTCCGGACGCTGATGCTTGTCGAGGCTCCAGCATTGAATTCCGATGATACCTGCGAGAGTGTTGCACGCCTATCACATGAAACGATTCTTGACAGCCGATGATGGCCACGTTCACCAATGTCTTTTTACAGCCACACTGGTATTGTAGGTTTTGCCGGAATTCTTGTAGTCACGGTACACCCTTGCAATGGTCGTCCGTGAAAATCCGAACTTCGTTTCTACCTCCAAAATACTATGGCCCATCTCACGAGCGCCAACTATGACACCGCGTTGAAAATCGCTTGAATCGTTATTACTTGTTATTCTCATACCGAAAACAGCTCTGACAGCTGGCAAGGATGTCTATCGCTTTATATACGCACTGGCGGACGCAACTGAGTACGCGCATAGGTGACGTTGATCAGTAGATTACGAAAATGTATCAGTAGACAGGAGTCAAAATCAGTAGATCTACTGATAAATCAGTAGAATTGCAACACTGGTATAGATGGTCTTAAAACAGAAAAATCAGTAGATAAAGAAAATCTATCAGTAGACAGGGGTCAAAATCAGTAGATTTACTGATAAATCAGGAGAATGGCAACACTGATGCAGACATTCTTAGACAGCATGTTCCCGAGTGTGTAGGTGGTCTTAAAACAGAGAAAAATCAGTAGACTGTGAAAATCTATCAGTAGACAGGAGTCAAAATCAATAGAATTGCAACACTGATGCAGACATTCTTAGACAGCATGTCCCCGAGTGTGTAGCTGGTCTTAAAACAGGGAAAAATCAGTAGACTACAAAAATCTATCAGTAGACAGGAGTCAAAATCAGTAGACTTGCAACACTGATGCAGACATTCTTAGACAGCATGTCCCCGAGTGTATAGGTGGTCTTAAAACAGAAAAATCAGTAGATTATGAAAATCTCTATCAGTAAACGGGAGTCGAAATCAGTAGAATGGCAACACTGACCTATACACTCAGGGACATGCTGTCTAAGAATGTCTGCAATCCGGTACTTTGTGGAGTGATTTTTTTTTCTCACATTGAACATAGCAAGACCATTTCATCCACGTTTCAGCAATGTCATTAAATAATTCATAGTTCTAGATGATAAATAAAGATAACACAAGGTGTAATCGAAAAATGAGGTGAATGTTTTTATCGAAGACAGAAATACAATAGTAGAGTTACACAAATTAGTCCCCTTCAAAATAATCCTCCTCGGCAAACATTCTTATTCTAGCGATTCTGCCATTGTTGGAAACTTTATCCATAAAATTCCTGTTTTGGAATGCTGTTTAAGACCCTTGTTACGCTACCTCTGATGTCTTCCACAGAGTCAAAACGCTAACCTTTCATTACTGCCTTATGTTTCGGGAACAGCCAAAAGTCACTCGGTGCCAAGTCCGGTGAATAACGGGATAAGGGAGCCCTAAAATGGATTTTGCAGCCAAAAATTGGATGAACGGCAGAGCAGAGCGTGATGCATGGTCGTGGTGAGCATTCATCCACTAGTTTTCTTTTTTGGCCTCTTGGGATGGACTGCAGTTCTCAGACATTTCAGAATTTCAAAGTAACGTTCAGCATTAACAGTGGAGCCATGTGGTAGGAATTTTCAATGCACCAATCATCTTGCAACGGACTGCAGTCTTCAGGCGTTTCAGGATTATGAAGTAACGTTCAATATTAACAACAGTGGAGCCACGTGGTAGGAATTTCCAATGAACCAATCGTCTTACGATGGACTGTAGTCAGGTGTTTCAGGATTTCGCAGTAACGTGTAGCATTAACAGCGAAGTCACGTAGTAGGAATTCCCAATGCACCAATCCTTCGATATCGAAAAATGACACAAGCAGGACACGATCAAGACTGACAAGCTTTCTTGGGTCTTGGGGAGGAAGACGTTTTCCACTGAGAGCTTTGGACCTTTGTTTCAGGGTCATAACCATAGACCCAGGTTTCATCACCCACCACAATTGTCCATAAAAAGTTTGCTTCTGTTGTTGTATGTTGGAACCACTCAAACGAAATTGTGAGACAATTGCTTTTCTGATCGTCGTTCAGAAGATGAGGAATGAACTTGGCACTGACACATTTCATGTTCAATTTGTCAGTGAGGATGGCTTGAACAGAACCAAACAAAAAAAACAACCTCTCCTGCAATTTCTCTAATGGTGAAACATCGATTGTTCTTGATCATAGCGGGAATTTCTATGTTGTCGCTGGTTGCAGCCATTGATGGTCTTGCACGACACGATTCATCTTCGATTAGAAAAGCGTCATCTTTATGTACATACATATCACTAAGCTGCTCTCACATATTCAGAGGTTAGCTCTTCACAGAAAGAACTTACTGTTGCTGTATCAATGTCTCCATATACAGCGATCTCAGAACACAGCTCGAGCTTCATTAACATCCATCACATGCAGCACAGAAGACCTTTTGTACTTCATACTCATTATCTTTTTCTCATGCAGACATTCCTGAATCTGGTCCTCCCATGGCCTTCCTCTACCTTTCTTTCCTGCCACTTGGGCTGAAAAAATTCTCTTAGTAAGTACCTCACCACTCATTTTTTTAACATGGCCAAACCACCTAAGAATATTAAAGTCCACCTTACTGACATTTTGCCTCACTTTACACAACTGCAACACATCTTCATTAATCAACCTCCCCGTAAGTAACGCATTTCTCCGGCACACAAACGACTCCTATGTCTCTTCTGTAGTACCCAGGAACGGCTCCTATGTCTCTTCTGTAGTACCCAGGAACGACTCCTATGTCTCTTCTGTAGTACCCAGGAACGACTTCTATGTCTCTTCTGTAGTACCCAGGAACGACTCCTATGTCTCTTCTGTAGTACCCAGGAACGACTCCTATGTCTCTTCTGTAGTACCCAGGAACGACTCCTACGTCTCTTCTGTAGTACCCAGGAACGACTCCTACGTCTCTTCTGTAGTACCCAGGAACGACTCCCATGTCTCTTCTGTAGTACCCAGGAACGACTCCTATGTCTCTTCTGTAGTACCCAGGAACGACTCCTATGTCTCTTCTGTAGTACCCAGGAACAACTTCTATGTCTCTTCTGTAGTACCCAGGAACAACTCCTATGTCTCTTCTGCAGTACCCAGGAACAACTCCTATGTCTCTTCTGTAGCACCCAGGAACAACTCCTATGTCCCCTCTGTAGTACCCAGAAACAACTTCTATGTCTCTTCTGTAGTACCCAGGAACGACTCCTATGTCTCTTCTGTAGTACCCAGGAACGACTCCTATGTCTCTTCTGTAGCACCCAGGAACAACTATGTCCCCTCTGTAGTACCCAGGGATGACTCCTGTCTCTTCTGTAGTAACCAGGTTTCACTGCCATAAATCAGCGTAGGAATAATTACATTTTCATACACAGCATCTTTATTTGTTTTTTGCATTGGAGGTTTAATGACCACCATGAGCAACTCAATGGGCTATAAGCAGTCACCCCGTCCCTAATTTAGGGCCACTGGTTCCAGGAAAGGGAGAGAGCCAGTGCCGTAAGACAAACACAACATCCATGCCTCACCGGGATTCGAACCCGGACCTCTTTCGGACGAACGATCAGAGGCCATCGCTTAGACCACTGCGCCACCGGGGCGGCACACAGCATCTTTAAACCTGGAAAACCACTTAAACATTGTCTCTTGGGTCACGGCACTTTGACGATAAACAGTTGTCAGTTTTTCATGGGTTTCTCTCACTGAATATCCAAGGAGGAAACAGAATTTCATATTTGCTAGAACTTTCGACATTCTGATAGCACTAAACAAACATGAAAAGCGGGTCTACATTCTTTGCGGTCTGGAGGACTACTGGCATTTACTGCAAAACCAGTTTCTGCGCAGGCGACACGTGAGGGTTAAGAGTTAATGACTGATTACGTCAGACACCTCTCCTTTGCTTCCGCAGCAAAGGAAGCTCCATTCACCTTACTTTTCGATCACTCCTCATATTTAGTTTTATTAGAAGGAATTTCAAATGGCAGGAAATCAAAAATTGCCAAATATTTATATGATTTCTGACACAGTTATAAAGGAGAAAAAAAGTGAGGGGACAAAATTTGATGTTTCGTCCCTGCACACAAAGGACATCTATCCCCTCTGCCCCAGATGTTTTGATCCCAATGTAAGGACATGGCACTTCTTTCAGGGTGAAAAATAGCTCAAAAAAAATTGTGAACATTGAATACTGTGTGTTTCCTATTTGCTTAGTTGTTTCAAATAAATACGTCGAGAGAGAATTTTTTATTAAGTTAGTCATTAATGAATTAAGCATGATTTTTAGTTTCTTTTTCAAACAAAACATACATATTTATTTTAAGTTTTAGACACCAAATATAAGCTTGGATACGAGTATGCGTGCACTGTTGATTATTTTTGTACAGTTTTCTGAGCAAATTGTGAATTAAAGGAATGTAATTTGAATTTGTTTTTTCATTCTTGCTGAGATAAATATCATGTAGATGATAAGATAAAGCATGATGAACTTGAGAAATTCTTCAAATATGTACAGCTCTCAAATAAGACGCATTTGCTGTATAAATAAATGAATAAAAAATGTTATTTTTAAAAAGTTTTGTTTTCATTCTTTGAATAAAGCTCATGCTGAAAACTGACATCCTAGTTTTTAAATTTAGCACCTAATCCAACATTTAATATGGGCTTTTTTAATTCTAGCAAATATTTTATTTAAAAACGCAAATTTTTGGAGAATACTCTTCTTCTTCAGGGAGTCTTTTGTTGTCATTCTTTCTCTGTCACTATCGCGGTTGCAGTTAACCTTGATGGTTACGGTTATTTTTCACCAAATCTCTACAGTCATTGATGCTGGAATTCTGATTTTTCTCAATTTCTATTCCTTTTTTTAATTTTCTCTTTTGAAAGTTGCTTTGGAAAATGATGATTTTAAGGGAATTCCAGTCCATGGTGTGACCAGTTTCTGTAACGTGCCTATCTAAACCTGTCTTGTTGTAGCAATTTTTTATGGCTTAATTTTTTTTTTAAAGAGAGACATGTTCGAAACTTTGCCCTATAGGGCAAAGTTTCTAGGTGGATACACCTTAAACAATCCCCATTAAGCTTTATCCCCTTGTCTTCCCAGTTCAGTGTCTGAAAAACAATCTGCCTTGTGGCACTGAAGACCTTACAAGATATGATGTCATCTTGCCTCACCACCTTTTCAATTTTTATAAGTACTGTGCCCTCAAACAGTTGAACCTTTCTTTGCACTTGCATTTATATAGGTGTTATAAAGTTGCAGTATGCATCTTCAATAGCACAGGATTTCAAAGAGACATGTAAGTAGATTATTATTCTTTGTCACTTTCTGTGATTGAAGAAGTGGTGATTTCGGGTACTGTTTCTGGTCTATGATGGTCACTGGTACTACAACGAGGCATCAGGATGCGTTGACTAGCACCAAATCTGAAGTTAGTCCCGATTTCTAAGCTACAGCTGCTCTGAAATTGGTTGTCTTGGACGGTGCATCTGGTGATGGCATAAAACATTCTTTCTTGAGAATTCGTTCATCATTCACACAAAAGTTTCATTCATGAATGCTCATTCAAATGAATGGTTAATTCACTTTGCACTGATTCCCAGCCAGTTGTATGACTACAGTGATGGCGTAAGTAATTCATTCTTGGGAGTTCACTAATCATTCATGCACACGGCATACACGAAAGGTCATTTCACTTTGCATTCACTCCTGGCCAGCTGTTTAACTATAGTGAAGGCCTAAGTCATTCGTTCTTGGAGTTCATTCCTCATTCACACAAGTCATTCACGAATGATCATTCAAATGAATGGTAAATCATGCTGCATCCACTCCTCTTACTATAGCGCAGAAATAAGTCATTCTTGGGAGTTCATCATTCATGCAAGTCATTTACAAATGATCATTCATATGAATGGTTATTCACTTTGTATCCACTCCTAAGCAGTTGTCTCACTATAGTGATGGTATAAGTCATTCACTCTTGAGAGTTCATCATTCAGACAAGTCATTCGCGAATGATCATTTAAACGAATGGTCATTTACCTTGCATCCACTCCCAGCTAGTTGCCTTGCTCTAGTGCTGAAATAAGTCATTCTTGGGAGTTCATCATTCATGCAAGTCATTTACGAATGCTCATTCAAACGAATGGTTGTTCACTTTGTATCCACTCCCGGGCAGTTGCCGCACTATAGTGATGGTATAAGTCATTCATTCTTGGGAGTTTATTCATGAATGCTCAATCAAATGAATAGTCATTCACTTTGCATCCACTCACAGCTGGTTGTCTAATCAGTGATGGCATAAATCATTCACTTTTGAGTTCATTCATCATTCATGCAAAAGTGTCATTCATGAATTCTCATTCAAATGAATGGTTATTCACTTTGCATTTGCTTCTGGCTGGTTGTCTGACTATAATGAAGGTGTAAATCATTCATTCTTCGGAGTTCATACACGCAAAAGGGCCATTCACTCCTGGCCAGTTGTCTCACTATAGTGATGGCCCAAGTCATTAATTCTTCATTCACAGTTCATTCATCATTCACACAAGTCATTCACGAATGATCACTAAAATGAATGGTCACTCACTTTTCATCCACTCCCAGCCGGTTGTCTTACTATAGTGATGGAATAAGTCATTCATTCTTGGGAGTTCTTTCATGATTCTTGGAAGTCATTTATGAATGATCATTCAAATGAACAGTCATTCACTTTGCATCTGCTCCCAACCAACTGTCTCACTATAATGATGGTGCAAGTTATTCCTTTTTGGGAGTTTGCTCATTCACACAAAAGAGCCATTCACGAATGATCATTCAAGCAAATGGTAGACCTGCTGACCTTCAAGAATTGAAATCCGTAAAAAAATTTCAGTGAATGTTTCATCAATATATATTTGATTGACTGGCATATGTCAATGCATTGATTAAATGTATAAAACACTAAAAAGCGTTAACACTTAAAAGTCAATTTATTACGTAAATTATTTATCAATTTCATATATTATAGTGTGTCATGATTAGAATTTAAATTAGTTCAATATAACTGATTTAGTGTCATTCATAAATGCATATGCCCTACATATTTTCATAACATAACTCCATTTCCAAATCACATGTAACTTTTAAATTTACAAAATTTGTGCCAGCAGTGCAGTACCAATTTCTTCTATCTTTAGAGGGGGACTGCATGCAGCATGGCAGTTGGCAAGTGTGAGAGAGCTGAGACTAAGAAAGCCAGATTTACACTGGGGAATTGGCAAATATCTCATTTAACACACCAACATTTTCTCAGACATCTCATATTTTAACCAGTGAAAATTCATCTGTAACAAATCCAGCCAACTGGAAGTAATTATGCAGAACACACTATTAAAAAACATAAAAAGTACATGGAAAATAACATGTTGCATTTTATTACGAAATATACATTAAAAGGCTCTATGGAATAAGTATGTTCAAGCTGGTCACATTTTTGATGCTTTGGTTAGCATGATGCAGAACAGAAACCTTCAACATTATGCAGAATCACAGTAACACAGATCTCGTAAGCAGAAATGCTACCGTTCTAGCTGAGCTTTTGTAATTGCTTCTGCTACCGACTCCCGTAATAGTGAGATCACTTCCCTAGGGTTACTGCTACTTGTCACAGCACTTCCAGAAACAATGAGATTTGCACCAGCCTGAAAAATAGAAACATGTAATTACTTCACTCAGTCCTCATGACTGAAGAAAGCTCTAGCACAGGTAATCTTAACCCCTGGATACATAAAGTCTAAATAGCACAGTGATTGACCAGGAGAATGAGTTAGTGTATTTAAAGAAGCATGTTTGACAGAGAGAACAAATTAGATGGTGAAATTAGTAGGTGAGTATATTCTTCATTGGAAGTCATAGCTGTATTAGGAGGGTTTCACAGAAATGATGGGTTCTCAAGAGAGTCCCAAATGGCTGTATATGAAAGCGTAATTGTTCCTACTCTGATGTATGGCAGTGAAACCTGGGTACTGCAGAAGAGACATAGGAGTCATTTCATATATGGCAATGAAACCTGGGTACTGCAGAAGAGACATAGGAGTCGTTTGATGTATGGCAATGAAATCTGGGTACTGCAGAAGAGACATAGGAGTTGTTTGATGTATGGCAATGAAACCTGGGTACTGCAGAAGAGACATAGGAGTCATTTGATGTATGGCAATGAAACCTGGGTACTGCAGAAGAGACACAGGAGTCGTTTGATGTATAGCAATGAAATCTGGGTACTGCGAAGAGACATAGGAGTCGTTTGATGTATGGCAATGAAACCTAGGTACTGCGAAAAGACATAGGAGTCGTTTGATATATGGCAATGAAACCTGGGTACTGCAGAAGAGACATAGGAGTCGTTTGATGTATGACAATGAAATCTGGGTACTGCAGAAGAGACATAGGAGTCATTTGATGTATGGCAATGAAATCTGGGTACTGCAGAAGAGACATAGGAGTTATTTGATGTATGGCAATGAAATATGGGTACTGCAGAAGAGACATAGGAGTTATTTGATGTATGGCAATGAAATATGGGTACTGCAGAAGAGACATAGGAGTTGTTTGATGTATGGCAATGAAATCTGGGTACTGCAGAAGAGACATAAGAGTTGTTTGATGTATGGCAATGAAACCTGGGTACTGCAGAAGAGACATAGGAGTTGTTTGATGTATGGCAATGAAACCTGGGTACTGCAGAAGAGACACAGGAGTCGTTTCATGTATAGCAATGAAACCTGGGTACTGCAGAAGAGACATAGGAGTAGTTTGTGTGCTGGAGAGATGCATTACTTATGGGGAGTTTGTGGCAAGACACTCTCTGATCGTGTGAGGAATGAAGGTGTGCTGCAGTTGTGCAATGTGAGGCAAAATGTTGAAAGTTGGAGACTAATATTCTTAGGTGGCAAATAAAGGTAAGACGATCATGCTAGTTACGTTAAGATTAGAACTTTTACAAAAAGCAGTTCCTAAATTGGGAGCTTTCGACCTTGTCTTGGGTCTTCATGCCAATGGAGGACTACGATTGTTTCCAGATTCTACATTTCAATTTCTGTTATTTTTTTTGCCAGATCGTCGAGATGTAGAGCGAAGATTCAGAATTACAAGTCTTTGGGTTTAAAAGAATTTCCAGGCTTCATGGTAATGGAGGGCAAATCGATTGTCAAAAGAAGCAATACATTTTGCTTCGTTCCAGCGGGCAATTGAAGAGGTGTCTTCCATCGTCAAAACAGACAGGGCTGTATTTGGGTTGGCTTTCAAAACATCTTTCTTGTGTTCCAAAATTCTGTGGTTAATGCTTCTGTATGTGCTTCCAATGTATAAGTTATCACCTGTTGAAGTAGATAGGAATGCAGTAAACTCCTGGGAGATCCAGATTTTTAACTTTGTCCCTATCACTTTGCACAAGTTTCAAAATGCTTAGGGTGGATTTAATGGCAAAATGGTAACCAAAACTTCTGAAAAGAATTTGTAACTTATAAGCATAGGGAGGATGGTAAGGAACAGAACCGGAGAATTTCAGGTTTTTTTTTTTTTTGTTTTGTTTTTTTGAGGATGGGGGCATTTAATTTTCAACTTGTTTTAATATTTCTTTATGAGAGTGTTGACTGTGAGAGCAGGGAAACCATGAGAGAGGGCTCTTGTAAAAATTCTGGAGAATTCTTCTTGAAGAGATAGGTGGCAGGGGTGATTGTGAGGTGACACAAGAAACCCTGAAAGTCCTAGCTCAGTGCCAATATACATATTAATGTATATTACGCACATATAAACTAGCTACACAACAAATAGGCCCTGGTGCTTGTGCAGTTAAACTTCGCATCTTTTCTTGTACCCAATTTTCTTTCACTGTGCAGAATCCTTCAGGCATTGCATCTTTAAAATCAAATTTTGCACTTCATATTATATGTTAATTGAGCAGTCTATGTAGACCAGTTTTACTTGAACTTGAAGCCTACAGTGGATTCCATTCAATTTCTAAAAGTAGTTAGAAAAAATAATCAAATTATTTGAACTTTCAAAATAATGAAAAGAAGCCTTCCTTTCAGCAGACTGTTATCTTGAGAGCTTGTTTGATAACAAAAGAAACGCACAAGGTGTCACAAATCGTCTACATTCACCATTCGCACGGACATGCAGTGTTTTTAATCAAACACTGTAATTCCCAAAGAAAATAGAACCTGAAGTTCAGTTACCATTTTGTAGCATTTTTAGAAATGAAACGGATTTACGGGTTTGGAATGTGACAAAAACCCGGAATTCCGGGCTACACCCAGATTACAAACAGGTCTGAGGTGGTTGTTGCAAATGATATGAGCCCTGTGGATGTAAGACTTCAATGCTGCGAGCTTGTAGAGATGCAAAGTGGATGATCCGAAGGGAATGATATTGGTGGCAGCAGAAGGTTTCCAATAGACGGAATGACTGATGGAGAGATCAGGGTTTCTGCAGATGGAGACGTTAAGGAAGTAAACAACATAATTGATTTCCTGGAAGTCTCCATCTGCAGAAATATGATCTCTCCATCACTCGTCCTGTCTATCGGAAACTTTCTGCCGCTACCAACATCATTCCCTTCGAATCATTCACTTTGCAAAAATATTTCTTCTTTGTGAGTATTTTGAAAGTGTTTGAAAGCAAAGGTGATTCTGAGGCAGAATCAAGAAGAAGAAATATTTTTTCACCTATCATAGGATAACTATGAGAATAGGTGTTGCTAATAGGATAAGTGAAAACCCTAATCTCATTTCAAATTACGACCATGGAATTTCTTGCTTCCAAACATGAAAGATCCATCATTATTTACCCTGTGTGCCCACGTGACACCATCTTTGAAACTGGACACTAATCTGTTAGGGGTACAACCAATCAGCATCTCCCCTCTCACGAATTTTTACAGCAAACACGGGCTTTGTCTGGCTTTGCTCCCGCCAGCTGAGTCTGTGTGGCAAATTGAAAAAGGCAGGCAATAGCCTCATTATTTCTTGGGTGAAAGAATCGTGGGGCACAATTATACTAGAAAAAGTTATAAAGTATTTTTAAAAATGCTGCATAAGTAATACAATGGATGTTACGGGAGTTATTTGGAAATTCCCATAGTGAATTGTACTTTGAAGGTTTTTACAACAGATAATCGCAGAAATCTGCATAATTTCTTTCAATAAATATGTTTTCCAAATTCTTAAAACTTAAGGTCAACTTTTATGTGAGTAAAAGCTTTTTGCAAATTTTTAACTGTTGAAGTAGGGTGGGTCAGCTTATATGGGAGTACATGCAGTATATATGCCTTTGATGTATGTGTGAAGAATTAATTTCTTCCACGGATTTGCTTTCCATTTGTTTCTACAGGGTGTTTCACTCCCTACTTTACACGGCATTTTTGTAATAATTGGAAGAAGAATGAAGATATCGTAACAAAATTTGAACTGGATTTACCATAGGCTGTGAGAAAGAAGATGGCATCATCACATGTGTTGGAAATGGTCACCATTTGCGTCCAGGCAGAACTGAACACGACACTTGATATTTTGGAAGGTTCGGGTCAGCATGTCCCTAGGAATTGCCTAAATTTCTTGAATGATATATTGAGTATCTTCAATTATTTGAAAAATTCTTAGCAGTTCGTTTTTGCCACGTTATATTCTGGACGTCGGAAAGTTGAAAATTTTTTTCTTGATTTGAGACATAAGAGATTAGAATTGCAGAATTGGTAATTATTGAAAAAACTGAAAGTACTAATTGCAACAGTAATCAACCCAATGAATTACATGTGCAATGGAGAAAATTTATTACCGACGAGAAAAAAAGAAAAAAATAGAATATAACGTATTTCCCAATAATGATAATAGAGGACACCACCAAATATATACGAACGAAAAAATAAGTAACGTCACCAACGAATCAACGGCGAGAGGGGAGGAGTGACCGAGTGAAGAAAACTCCAAAGCATTGCAGGTGACAGCCATTTGCAATATTTACCGACTCTGAAGATGGGCGGGTATGCCCAAAACACGTGCAAGTTCCACCCTAGTGGGAGTGTCCTTTGCGACACAGCACGAGGAGCAAGGAGGACGGCCTGAAGTATTTGAAAGGTTGAAAGACAGCGGTCCCAAGGTTTTAAGATTTTTAACTTTTTATCTGCTTCTTTAGGTTTTCTAACCTGAAATTTTCTTTGTTTCTTAAGGCTTGAATGCTCACCTAAGTAATTTTTGTTTGATAATTAGGATTAACAAAAAATTTCGTCAGTTTCATTGATTTTTAGCCAAGACTTCGTTTTATAAATCATAATAACCTTTTAGGCATGAACCAAGATATTTTAACGTCAAAAATTTAAAACAATAAAATGAAGAGGACCACCAAGAAAAAAACATTGTGAGTAGAGCCTTTTTTAATTTTTTTATAGTAAAATCATGTCTCAAATACAAGAAAAAATGTTCAACTTTCCGACGTCCAGAATATAACGTGGCAAAAGCGAACTGCTACGAATTTTTCAAATAATTGAAGATACTCAATATATTTATAAGCACACGCTGTTAATTTAAATTTGTTTCCCATCATGGGAAATAAATAATATGGTTTCTTGAATGATGTTGGATTTCAATGCGGCGATCGATCGTGGATTATTATTGCCATAAACTCTACCTTTCAGATAGCCCCAGAGAAAGTAATCGAGCGGCATCAAATTTGGTGACCGCATAGGCCAAAAAAGCCTTTTTGAAATGACTATTTCGGCCATGCTGGCAAGGGAAGTATTGCATGTTGCTCCATCCTGCTGGATGGAGCAACATTCTTCTTCCGGCATTTGTCTTTGACCTCCTCTATGAACGACATACAAACTTTTCATTGTTTCCAATTTCCGTGACATGGCCAAATATGCACCTCCAAACAAATTCGTTTCGACACGACTTCAACGATTTTGTCTGCCCATACGTGCACACAATATACACTCACTCCTCTAGAGTATACCGGTTCATTTCAATGTTTTCTGTTTTCCGACAACACACACACACAACCGTACTGTCCCACAAACGGCAAAACAATGACCGTACTGTGTCAGTAGACTCTGTAAACTGAGAGACACCCGCTCGTCTGGCAGAGGATGAGGAGTTGCGATACACTAGCGCTGCCACTTCTCTCTGACCACGGCCATGACACTGGCGCAACTACACATCACTTACGTTTGCTTTCTCACAGCCTAAGGTAAGACCAGTTCAAATTCCATTACGATATCTTCATTCCCCGTACAGCTATTGCAGAAATGCCTGGTAAAGTAGCGAGTAAAACACTCTGTACGTTTCAAAAACCAGCACTACTGCTGATCACTTTGTCATGAAAACACAACTTCACAGTCATGGAAATGGCACTGTTTCTAGCAAAGACAAGGTAAATATTGATTTAAAGCAAAAATGAATGTGCCATTGGCTGGTATTGTAAGAAGATACTCAATGGGAACTTATCACTTTCATTATAAAATTCATTTTTTTTTTAATGAAACTGCTCTTCTGCACAATTAGCTGTTACCTGAGCACTTATTACAATATTTAAACGAATTTTTTTTTCAAGAACTGAATGCTCGAAACGAAACTTCTTACACACACATGTGAGAAGTGTTTTCCTGGAAGAGTTCTTCAGACTATGACAACAAGCAGTGGCGGTGGAACCGCCCGGGGTGGGTCAATAATTTCAGCCAAGATTTTTATTTTTATTATTTTTTTATTTGGCATATGTGTGATTGTTGTGATGTGCCATAAAAAGTTCCTCTAGGTAAGTGGCTGGGAGGTCACAATTCCCAACAAAGCTCCTTAGGCATTGTTTTTCTTCTGTTTCTTCCGGGAAGCTGGAAGATAGAGGGGGCACCGAGATTCGAAATTTCGGGCGCAGTCAACGAAAGTCACTTTCCGCCGCCCCTGACAACAAGTGGGTCTGTATACTTTTTGGACAATAGTACATTTTCATATGATAAAACAAAACTTGATGCAATATTGAAGGACAATGTCATAAAAGAATTTTGCAGAAGCCAAAACCACAAATTAAATTAGCCATGTTATCTTTCTTGTTATGAATATAATACAATTTCAAAAGACAAATGGGTCATCAAACAGAGGTCATCGCTCTTTCCACGTTTATAAATAAGTGAGTCATGGAAAAATTCTCATTGGCCGTCACCGGGAATCGAACCCAGGGTCTTCCAGTTACGCGCCAGATATGCGTCCACTGCACTACAGCGGCCTTGAATTCCACCAGACTCACATACACTAACTGCCAAGCCACCTGGCGCGTAACTGGAAGACCCTGGGTTCGATTCCCGGTGGCGGCCAATGAGAATTTTTCCGTGGCTCACTTATAAACGTGGAAAGAGCGATGACCTCTGTTTGATGTTCCTAGTCCACGTCAAATGTCTATTAATTGTTCATTCGCCTTCTAATTATTTGTTCAGTTGCTGCTTACCGTTTTTGGTGAATCCCCAGCATTGTGCGGGGCTCTTAGAAGCAATCTGCCAAATTGGCTTGGCAGTTAGTGTATGCAAGTCTGGAGGAATTCGAGGCTGCTGTGATGCAATGGAAGCATATCCGCCAGTAACTGGAAGACCCTGGGTTCGATCCCGGTGGCGGCCAATGAGAATTTTTTCCGAGACTTACTTATAAACGTGGAAAGAGCGATGACCTCTGTTTGATGTTCTTAGTTCACGTCAAATGTCTGTATTAATAGATAAATGGGTCATTTCCATGTCAAATCAACACAGCACTCAATCTTGAAATCTCCCATTTTAATGAAAATTGGTGAGAAAGTAGTCCTTATGTAGTAAAGAAAAGTAATTTTGGGGGGAATTTTCCTTTGGATTGTTTTGAAAATAAAGGTCAAAATTTTGAATTCCTGTGCATTTTTTGAAAATTCGTAACCACTTAACTTTTAATATCTTGAGATAAAAATATGTTATTCAGTTGATTCTGATGTCAATAGAAAGCTTATTGAATACAAGCTTTAACATAAAAAAATTTCATCATAAAATTTCTTTCAATTTAAAAAAAATTAAATTTTAAAATTTATTTATTTTTAGAAGTGACATTTTAATTTTTTTCAAAAAATTATATGTTGAATTTCTTGATATCCTTGACATATAAAATTTTGGGAGTGGCAATCTAACAGCTTCTAGAGTTACATAGAAATTTTGTTTTCAATAAGTCAAGTTTCAGAATGTATCGCATCTATTCCTACCTGTATTTGTTTTTTAATTACAATGCATAGATTAAAGTTTATTGTGTAACATTTGGGTGGGGGATCAATGTTTACCAATATAAGATGCCTTTTTTTAATGCTTAATTTCCTGATAATGGTTAAATAAGATTCCTTATTATTGCTTTATTTACGATAAATAAAAAACTCTGCTTTAGCCAATGTGACAGTGGTCTTTCCTTCTAAAAGCCAATCAGATTTGTTATCAGATTTGTCCTTAGTGTAATGTTACAGTTCAGATTTAAAAATCAGGGACTTAGAGCTGTTCAGGAGTATATTTAAAGGGCATCCCCCACCTGCAAGGGTTTTTTTTTTTTTGTTCTTAAAATGGGACTTGTAAGTTGCATTTTTTCTAAAATAAACATCTGAAATTTAATAAAAATGCATCAACTTATGTTGAAAAAAAATGCTTTCATTTTTTTCTTGTATTTTCCATTCACTTTTATTTTGTTCTGGTGGATTTCAAAAACTTCTATTTTTTGCATTGCTTCAATTTGCAGGAAGCATACATATTATTTTGCAAGGCAAAATATCCCACTCTGAAAATTGGTCCACGTTTTGTGAATGAATGGCAAAAAAATGTGCTCTTGCTGGCACAAGTGGCACTCGCATTATCTGCATAGTGTGTACTACTATTCAACAAAATGTCAAATTAATGCTAATTAGATAACAAAATAGAGGTTATCTGCCAAGAGTGACGCAGGTCAAAAATTTAAACATGTAAAGACTACACAGTGTGAATCACCTTCACCATCTTGCTATTTAGGTGAATACAAAAAAAGGTCCAGCAACTGAAAAATTTGAAACTAATTTTAATGATCTGTTTGATTCTAATGTAATTGATGACATTAATATAACTTACAAGCAGTGAATATCCACAAATTATTCAACACTGATACTAACAAAAACCATTGATGATTCTATAGTTTTGTTTGTTTTTTATTGAAAAATCTATTGTTTATCTAAGACATCTATTTATAGCTAAATAGCAGGTAGCTTTTTCATAATGAACTAAACGCAAATTTGCAAGCTAGTGAATTTTCGGTAATATGTGATTTTTCTTTCTTTCTTTCTCTCTCTCTCTCTCTCTCTCTCTCTCTCTCTCTCTCTCTCTCTCTCTCTCTCTCTCTCTCTAAGCATTGTTAATTTCTGTTGCAAGATTCTGCTCAAGGATTCCATTGGAATAATTTCCAAACCAAAATTCACCCATTTGTTGCATATTACAAAAAATCATGGAAAACTGAATGCACAAATTTTGGCATGATTTTGGCGAGATTGCGACACTATGCAGTAGCAGTTCATTCTGCTATAATTAATATATAGCCAGTGCTGTTAATGCCCAACAGATGGAGACGTCTCAGTAGCTGAGCCCATCTTACGGATTTAAAACGTCAGAAGCTAACAGAAAAACACACATAGCGCTGTGGATTGTGGGACACCTGGTGTAAGGCTAATGTGCTCAGCTGGATATCGAGAGATCCGGGATTCAATTCCTGGGCGGTGACCGAATAACAATTTTTCGATTGCTGTGTGTTGCTAAAACGTGGAAAGAGCTATGTTTTTGTTTATTCACTGATGCCCGCATTTGGAGGATTTTCACTTCGGATCTTGCCCTTTGGATTTAACTGCTATAACTAATATATAGCCAGTGCCGTTAATGCCCACCAGACAGAGATGTCTCAGTAGCTCAGCCCATCTTACAGATGTATGACGTCAGAAGCTGACAGAAAAACACACATAGCGCCGTGGATTGTTGGCCACCATGGCGTAAGGCTAACGCACTCGGCTGGATATCGAGAGATCCGGGATTCAATTTTCCGGCGGTGACCAAATAATGATTTTTCAGTTGCTGTGAGTTGCTAAATCATTATTCAGATGGATCAGCACAATATAAGAACAGAAAAAAAAACTGATCAATTTCTACTAAAATTAATAGATTTTGAAACAATTGCTCAGTGGAATTTTTATGCAACATCCACTGGTAATAGTGCTTGTGATGGTATTGGTGGCAATTTTAAGACTTACAGCTAAAGGAAGTTCACAAAGGCCATGTAATAATGCAGATTATGACACTTTATGAATTACATAACTGGACAACTGAACACATGCCAGCTTGCGATTTCGAATAACTCAGTGAAAGTCAGTATGAAGCTGAAAAAAAGCTATTACAGCCACATTTTGAAATGAAAAACGAGAAAACATACAGAAAACTTTATGTTGATTATGGCATTTACACTAGAGTACAATTGTTTCTCAGTTTGAAGTGAGCATTCTAAATGCAAAATAACAGAGCATCACACAGAAAACATTTTCATGTGATGCACTTCATGCAAACTTTGCTCTTTATTTTACATAAAAAATAGTTTTCTTCAGTGGTTACAACAATGTAAAATTGTCATCACTGAACAAGAAAATGAATTTTTGAAGATTTTAAAATTAGATATCAGTGCCAAATTCAAATGCACTAAGTAAACTCTTTTCAGCTAATAACATTTACCCTTGCTTAAAGCTGAACTACTAAGATATTAGTATGAAAGTTTAAATATGTTTTTATAAATATTGCATAAAATGATTTATAAACAAGAGTAACCCATCACCAAATGTAGTGCATATGCATTTCTTTTTATTCTGCTGGTTGGGTAGATTATAAAGCTTCTCTACTGATCGGTGGAACTTGCATATTTTAGTCATATGGTAAATTTACCAAGCATGGAA
Organism: Macrothele yani; assembly: GCA_039090855.1. Lineage (NCBI taxonomy): Eukaryota > Metazoa > Arthropoda > Arachnida > Araneae > Macrothelidae > Macrothele > Macrothele yani. The sequence continues at coordinate 7,175,842 of CM076999.1, read as the reverse complement.
ATTTAACAATTCCTCATAACTATTGATGCCGTTCAATTGCCACCCTCAAATTTAAAATACATTATCATGATGTCATGTAATTCTACATATCATTTTTTTTAAAAAATCAAAATGTCAGTTTTCGAGAAATTCAAGGTCAAATTTTAAAACCTTGAAATATTTCTTTTTTTAAATAATGCATTAAGTAATATATCATTTTAAAGCCAGTGAAAGAAGTTTAAAAAATTTTTTCATCACTCTGTGTTAAAAAGAACTTGAGTTATAAGTAGTTTCACAACATACAAAAGACCAAAATCTGGCAAATTTCGTGAATTTTATCACCTCATATCTCAGGATACTTAAAAAGCTATTGTGGTAAAAATTGGCACACATGCATTTTCTTACATATATCAATGAATCTACAAGGTTTCATAAAAATCCAAAGGGGTCAGGTTGAAAATCCTATTTTTCAGTGTTGATTTGACATGGAAATGACCTAAAAACACTGAATTAAACTATCAAAGGAAACCAAAAAAAAAAAAAAAAAAGCTGACAGGAAAGCAAAAGAAGAAGAAGAGGGAACAGAAGGAGATGAACGACACATAAACATCATTTAAATATCCAATGAATGAAAAGTCAACCTACCTCGGCACACATGTTAATAGTACTAGGGCCCACACCACCATCAACTTCAATATCAAGATCACAGTACCTTGTCCTCAGAAAATGAACCTGAGTTTAAAATAAAAAAGGTATATAAGCACTATTTAATCAGGAAAAGAAATGCACTTAACACATTTTTTTAATGATACATTTAGTACTGCTACTTTTTAGAGTTAAAAAAAATGGTTAGCTAGTAGATAAAATACCATGACAATAGTTTACACCACTTCAGGGGAGAATTCTGTATCACACAAATTTAAAACTGCATGAATCATAATGGGTTGATCCAAGTTTTTAAATCAGATAATGTGGTTAGTTTTAACTAGCCATTTGGTTTACGTGGCTATTATACACTGAAAAGCAATTGAATTAGAGACCGCTAGCGTTATGCAAGTGTGGCGCTGTGGGTGGCCCTGTAAACGGAAATGACATGACGTATGCAGCGATCCAACAATATAAGGAGTGATGTGACGGGAATCAGTAAGAGTCGGATGCAGAATGGGTAAGACGAAGGATCTAAGCGCATTTGATCGTGGGCAAATTGTCGGGGCCCGACAAATGGGGTCACTCCATCTCGGAAGTCGTGCAAGCACTGGGATTTTTACAAGCCACTGTGAGTACATCAAATCCGGTAAAACCATCCCTGCAAAGGGCCAACTGCCTTGGACAACAGCGTGTGGATGATCGGGGTCATCGTCGGCTAGCTCGCATTGTAACAGCGGTTAGACGGGTCACAGTGCAAGAAATCACTCTGCAATTTAACGCTGGTGCACAAAAACGTGCAAGCAGCCACACCATCCAGAACCATCTCCTTGCTATGGGGTACAGAAGCCATCGTCCCACGAGGGTACCGCTGCTGACCGCACATCACAGGGTGCAAAGATTAGCATGGGTGTGGGAACATCGCCACTGGACCCTAGACATGTGGAAAAATGTTGCCTGGACTGATGAGTCGAGATTCACATTGGTACATGTGGATGGCAAGATATGAGTACGGCGCACAGCACATGAAGCGATGGATCCTTCTTGCCAGCAGGGTACTCTTCAAGCTGGTGGAGGTGGCATTCTCATCTGGGGAAGGTCTACGTGGATTGAAATGGGACTTCTGGTACATGTGACATCACCCCTCACAGGTCAACGTTACCGGGATATCCTGGATGACCATTTGCTCCTGTTTGTGCGTTGTCAACATCCCACTGGCAGTGATGGAAATTTGCAAATCCATTTTTGGAGCAGCAAAATGTGTTTTTGGAGCAACAAAATGCATTTTTGGAGCAGATAAAATACATTTTTGGTGTAAGAAAACATTTTTAGAGCAGGTAAAATATTAGTAGATAGAACAAACTCTTAAGCAAAAAATGTTTTGGAAATAGATGCACCCTACTCAAATTTAAAACATCTTGCATTGAAATACACACACACACACATATGCAAACATTTTAGTTCTCAAATAGATATAAAATTTGTAACCATAGCAGGATTCTATTATTAATCATTTATTTTACAAAAAATGTTTCATTTTTTGCTGTTTTTCTCAATATTTAATTGCTCACTTCTATTCTTTTCTCATTTATTTAAGATAGTTAACAATGTTTTGTTTTGCTTCTTTTAATACGTAGTATCTGTCCACTTTCTATTGCACTCATGTCTTTTTTTTTTTTTTATGCCACATTCAATGTTCATCTCAGCATTGTTTAACATTTTATGAGGGAATCCAACTACTGCAAATGTTTAGCTTCTTCCCATTTCAAATCACCTTGTGAACATTCAATTTCTTCTCTTTTTTTGCTTGTTTTGATGCATTTTTCCAGCACTAATCTGCTTTTGATATTTTTTTCAGGATTCTTTATAAGCTGTCAGAAGTTTTTTGGTTGCATTAATTTTACTCACATCTCCATTTAATCTTTTGACATGATCTTTGTGCTTCTTGCTTTCCGCATGATGCCTATAATCATCGCGGCCACTTTGTGACAGGCTACAATCGCAGCCACATGGCTTATAAAATGTGATTCAGCAAAACTTGAGATGCTTCATAAAAAGGCCATTCTTTACTATACATAACGTAAAACACTTGACGATAAGTTTTATCTGACTTCGTTCTTTTTGTTGTCATAGCTGTTTCACTGCTATGTTTTGTTTCATTTTGATCTAAATAAACCATTTCCACTCAAATAACTTTTCACCCATACTCACACAGAACTCGCATTTTTTTTTTTTTTCTTTTTCTGCAGTAAAAGCCACAACTTAGCAGTGAAAGCTCAGCTTTAGCTCGCCAGCCCCGACATACAAGATATAGAGGCATCATCAGCGTGGCGGCTGACACCCAACCTATTCGGCAAAAAGAAATGTCTCGTGAGCGTCGACATGCGAGCTATAGAGGTGTCATCTGCATGGAGGGTGCCACCCGACATGTGTGATATTCGGCGAAAAAGAAATGTCTTGCTAGCCCCGACCCACAAGCTATAGAGGCGTAATGAGCACAGAGGATGACGCCTGACACACAAGCTATTCGGCGAAAAGAAATGACTCACGAGCGCCAACATGCGAGCTATAGAGGCATCATTGCCATGGAGGGCGACACCAGACATATTCGGCGAAAAAGAAATGTCTCGCAAGCCACGACATACGAGCTATAGGGGAGTCATAGACGTAGGGGATGACACCCGACCTATTCGGCGAAAACGAAATTCCTTGCGAGTGCTGATATGCGAGCCATAGGGGCGTCATCGGCATGGCGGGTGCCACCGGAGCTATTCGGTGAAAACAAAATTCCTCGCGAGCGCCGACATGCGAACCATAGAGGCATCGTTGGCATGGAGGGTGACACCCGATACGCGAGATATTCGGCGAAAAAAAAAAAGTCTCGCAAGCCTCAACATACAAGCTATAGAAGCGTCATAGACGTGGCGGATGACACCCAACCTATTTGGCGAAAAAGAAATTCCTCGCGAGCGCCGACATCCGAGCTACAGAGGCGTCGCGGATAACACCCGACACGCGAGCCATAGAGGCATCATCGGCATGGCGGGTAACACCCGACACGCAGATGACATTTCTTTTTCTTTATCCGGTGAAAAAGAAACGTCTCGCGAGCCCCGGCATGCGAGCTATAGAGGCATCATTGCCATGGAGGGCGACACCAGACATATTCGGCGAAAAGAAATGTCTCGCAAGCCACGACATACGAGCTATAGGGGAGTCATAGACGTAGGGGATGACACCCGACCTATTCGGCGAAAACGAAATTCCTTGCGAGTGCTGATATGCGAGCCATAGGGGCGTCATCGGCATGGCGGGTGCCACCGGAGCTATTCGGTGAAAACAAAATTCCTCGCGAGCGCCGACATGCGAACCATAGAGGCATCGTTGGCATGGAGGGTGACACCCGATACGCGAGATATTCGGCGAAAAAAAAAAGTCTCGCAAGCCTCAACATACAAGCTATAGAAGCGTCATAGACGTGGCGGATGACACCCAACCTATTTGGCGAAAAAGAAATTCCTCGCGAGCGCCGACATCCGAGCTACAGAGGCGTCGCGGATAACACCCGACACGCGAGCCATAGAGGCATCATCGGCATGGCGGGTAACACCCGACACGCAGATGACATTTCTTTTTCTTTATCCGGTGAAAAAGAAACGTCTCGCGAGCCCCGGCATGCGAGCTATAGGGGCGTCATTGGCATGGCGAATGACACCCAAGCTATTCGACGAAAAGAAATGTCTTGCGACCACCGACATGCGAGCTATAGATGCGTCATCGGAGTGGCGGGTGAGCTATTCAGCGATTTCGTTATGTCGGGTGTCACCCGACAGTCAAGTGGAAAGGGTTAAAACGTTTGCACCGAAATTTTCACAAGCACAAAACCACATGCAGTCAATGTAAAAAGTTGGCAAAAGGCGCTGAGCTGGGTTCCCTCTCTGCTTTTGCGCACGGTACTCTCAAATGGCTGTATGGGGAATCACGTGACAAGCTCTGCCTCCGTTGGCAGGGGAAGCCAGAACATCGAAGCCGCATAAGGGACTATCTGTACAGTGTGTTTTTTCGACGAAAAGACGGTGAAAAAATAGAAATCACGTGCAGGGATCTTGCGAGGGCTTTTCCGTAATTTTTTCAGGTGACTTCCGTAAAACCGTGAGATGGAATGAAAATTCGTAAAAGTTGGCATCTCTGAATACCGATGAATCCTTTAGAAACAGAACCATTGTATCCTGTCACGGAAAAGCCATTTTCAGTCGTCCTCCACGTCAACGAAATAGCTAATGACTGACCTTACGCTGTATTTACGTAATCGCGCACCTCGCCCGGAATCAAATAACTGCACTATCCCAAAGAGCAGGGAACGACATATAAACAATCTCAATTGCACAGCACTCCGAAAGACCGCCAAACTATCAGTAAACAATCTTCATCAGGATTTCATAACGTACAGCATCGTTTCTCCTACATACCACGTGATTACAACAAAACTCCTCCTCCATAAGCAAAAACAATTTAATTTCCTACATTGCAAAAAATTGTTGTTTTTTCGTCACTTTTGCCGAAAAAACAATAAATTAGAAGGTAGGTGAAAAACATTCCGAAATTTTGGGGTGTTGATTAAGAGTCGTTTTCACCAAATTACGCATAGACCTTAAAAAAGCGTCATTCGTTTCGACGTTTAAAACGGCATTTTTTGCCGTGAAAGTTTTTTTTTTTTCGCTTGGCAATTTTTGCTGTGGATTGCCGTTTCGGCACAGTTGGGGGCAAATATGAAATTTTTTAGTAATTTGTAGCAGTTTGGCGCAAGATAATGAAATTGCCGCAAACTTTCCATCACTGCTGAATGCGTAGAAATGTGTGTAAAATGGACCTTAAGGTCAAAAGTTTAAAATATTGAACTGTGAACCTCATAAAAACAAGACACTAATTAAAGAATTTTTTTTATATCTAGAAAAGCAGTTCTGTTAATGAACCTTCAAAAATTATAAATAGCATTTTCAACAACTTAATTCAAAAATAGTAGACTTATAAAATACAAAAGGAAAAGATTTTAATTTTATAACTGGCAACTGCAAGAGAAACCTGGCAATAATATTTAAATTCCTTCTGTGTAAACGGAACTTTTGTTACAGTTCCTATATATTGAGAACAGACCTTGATAAAATCAAGAGGCCAGAAACGTCTGTAAAAACAAAAGAACTCACTATCGGAAGATGTGAAAAATAGTTGAACATTCTCACGTTGAGATAGAAGTAAATATATTAATCTGAGTAAAGCCTTGAGTAACTGTTTTAATTGCTGTAAATAACATTTTTATTTTTTTAATCTACAAGCCAAAACTATCTGCAAAATCTGCTAATAATTTGGAAACTATCCATAATAGCGTACGGCGTAAGCGTGTACGTCTATATTCTGCGACTCTGGTCATGGCCACCACCGAGTGTCTAAGGCAGCAAAAGTGTCAAAGATTTCATGAAAGCATGTCAGATAACATCTTAAAGTTACTTACCTTTGTCATCATATCTTCAATAAAGGATTGTCCTCCAAACCCAGGCTCTACAGTCATGATCAGCACAAGATCCACGTGATCAATCAAAGGAACTAATGTTTCAACTGGAGTAGCTGGCTTGATGGCTACACCAACCTCAAAAAGTAAATAACAGTGCACAAGCTAAATTTCTCAGTTAACAGGTTAAATCAAAATGATCACTATGAAAATGCACACAGTAAATTACAAAATATGGGCAAGAAATAACTGGGGGTGTGCATAAGTTCTACCCATTTTTGTAGGCTACAAAGAAAAGAGGAGAACACAACAAATAACACCTAGGATTTCACATAATTGCCATCATTCTGTATGACCTCTTGCCATCTGTCTACGAGAAGGTGAATCCCCCGCCAAAAAAACTCCTGTGTTTTAGAGTCCAAAAAGTCGCGCAATGCCATTTTTACATCGTCCACATCATCAAAGGTTTGGAGAGCGAAGGCGTTCTGTAACGATCGAAAAATGTGGTAGTTCGCAGGTGCCAGGTCAGCAGAATATGCCGGATGAGGTAACACTTCTCAACCAACGTCCAAAAATTTTTACTGAGTGATTAAAGCAGCATGAGCTCTGGCATTATCATGATGAAGGATCACATCTTTGCAGCTGACGAGTGCTGGCCGTTTCGATGTCAGTTGTCCTCACAATCTGTCCAACTGTTGGCAGTAGAGGTAAGCATTTTTTTTGTCGTTCGGTTAGGTGCCAACACCTCCCAGTGGATTATTCCTTGGACATCCCACCAAACACTCGACAAAACCTTTTGGGGATGCAGTCCTCCTTTTGAGGTCGATGGAACAGGCTCCGCACCTTGGCATAATGTCTGTGGACGCTTTACATTACGGTACAGTACTCATTTTTCATCACCCATTACAATTCATGCCAAAAACCGTTCACTTCTGTGACAAGAAAGCAAAGAAACACAGGTACGGATTCTCTCCTCTCGTTGCTTCACAGAAAGCTGGTGCGGAACCCAGTTAACGAACTTGGTGATGAACCCAAGCGCATGCATCCATCTTTCGGCTGTTGTTCTGTGTACCAGCAATGTTTCCGCTAATTCCTGAACGATTGCATGTGGGTCATTTGTTATGGCTTGGTCCACATGCTTGTCAGAAACCATGGATGGACATCCAGGACGTGGTTGATCTTAACAGCTTTTGTCTCCATCCCAGAATTTCCAAAACCAACTGCAACATGTGCTATCATCAACTGCATCCTCCCCATACACTTGACAGATGTTGCGGCAAGCTGTGGCTGCAGTACTGCCTTTATCGAACTCGTACAGTAAACAATGTCTAATGTGCTGCTTATCGCATACCATGTTACACCGTCTGCGATTTCCATTACGAATGACTTACTCGGACAAAGCTAGTGCCTTTATGTGCTCTACTGTTCCAAGCTTTATTGGCCGAAAATTCGGCATCGCAACATCATCTGTGACATAACTATTAGGTGATTGAATTAATTCCTGCTGTTGCCCAATAGAGCGCAGCAGTGGTGCGCTGTGACTCGTGACCTCCCTTGCACATGCCGTCCGTAGTCTGGGCGAAGCAGTGTGTGATACGCGATCGGAGGGCACAGAACACGAGTTTGTATCGCATTCACGATGGCGAGTTTCGTACCAAAAAAGGAGCATTTGCGGGAAGCATTACTCTTCTGCTTTCATCTCAAGAAATCTGCAGCGGAAAGTCATCGTTTGCTAGTGCAGGCCTATGAGGAACATGCCCTATCGGAAACAACATGCAGAGATTGGTTCCGACGCTTCAAAGCCAACGAATATGACGTGAGGGACAAAGAGCAGCCCTGAGCAGCCAAAAAGTTCGAAGATGGCGCATTGGAGGCCTTATTGGACAAGGATTCATGTCAGACGCTCCACGAGTTGTCTGAGACACTACGGGTCGATGAGTCAACGGTTAGCAAGCGTTTAAAGGCAATGGGAATGATCTAGAAGCTCGGAAACTGGATCCCACATGACAAGGTTATTCTTCTCCACGACAACGTTAGACCTCATGTCGCCAAATCCGTGAAGGAACTCTTGGAGGCACTTGGCTGGGACTCTTACCTCACCCGCCTTATTCCGCGGACATTGCTCCCTTGGACTTCCATTTGTTCAGGTTGCTACAACATGGCCTGTCAGAGCAGCACTTCCTTTCTGTCATGGATATCCAAAAATGGCTCGATGAATGGTTCGCCTCGAAAGAAACCTGCATTTTTCTGCCGCGGAATCCATTTGTTACCCCAACGATGGGAAAGGGTGGTAGCTGCCAATGGACACTACTTTGAATAGACTATCCTGTGCTGTTCTGTGGCAACACACAGGTGTTTGTGTGGCAAAAAACAGTGGGGAATTAATTCAAGCACCTAATACTCTGATCGCAATTTGCATCTATTACACAAAAGGGTAGAACTTTAGCACACACCCAATACAATTCAGGCATCAGAAATAAACTTGCAGTGTGTCTTTCAGTTACGCGCCGGACATGCTACCACTGCACCACAGCGGTCTCGAATTCTCCAGATTCACATACGACTAACTTCCAAACCACGTGGCAGGTTGCTTCTTGGAGCCCCACACAATGCTGGAGATTTACCAAAGATGGTAAGCAGCAACTGAACAAATAAGTAGGAGGCGAATGAGTAATTAATACACACAATTGACATGGATTAGGAACATCAAACAGAAGTCATCGCTCTTGCCACGTTAATAAGTGAATCATGGAAAAATTCTCATTGGCTGTCACCGGAAATTGAACCCAGGGTCTTCCAGTTACGCACTGGATATGCTTCCACTGCACCATAGCAGCCTCGAATTCTCCAGATTCACAAACGACTAACTGCCAAACCACATGGCAGGTTGCTTCTTGGAGCCCTACACAATGCTGGAGATTCACTAAAGATGGTAAGCAGCAACTGAACAAATGACTAGGAGGTGAATGAATAATTAATACACACAATTAACATGGATTAGGAACATCAAACAGAAGTTATCGCTCTTTCTACGTTTATAAGTGAGTCACGGAAAAATTATCATCGGCCGCCACCGAGAATCGAACCCAGGGTCTTCCAGTTACGTGCCGGACATGCTACCACTGCACCAGTTGCAGTTGCTGCTTACTATCTTTGGTGAATCCCCAGCATTGTGAGGGGCTCCAAGAAGCAACCTGCCATGTGGTTTGGCAGTTAGTAGTATGTGAGTCTGGAGAATCCGTGGCTGCTGTGGTCCAGTGATAGCACATATGGCACGTAACTGGAAGATCCTGGGTTCGATTCCCGGTGGCGGCAGATGAGAATTTTTCCGAGACTCACTTATTAACGTGGAAAGAGCGATGATTTCTGTTTGGTACACCATAAATATCGGTGAAAACTGGCTGAAATCTGTGTTGAATATGATTTATTAGTTAAGTATTCATTTTTTATCATTTATGTACAATTTCTAATTCTTATCATATTATGTTACATTAATGCCTACCACACCACTAAAGATGTTTAATAAGTATAACAATTCTATCAATTCTTCAAACATCTCAATGAGGTAAATTTTTTACGTGGTTATAATTCATATTATACATAAATTCAGTTGTTGCATTATTTACTGTTTCTCACGTTGTTGTTGAAATGCTTTCAGGATACGCCATTGTTTGACGAAGGGTTATAATTATATAATATGCCCTAAAGTTTATAATATAGAAATAAATAGATAATAAGAGTTTAAGAATGTTACTCACATTTGGTCATGGAGCATTCCGGGATATTGCAGGGTCCTTTGTAGTCCTATTGTGACGAAATGCTGTTCATTATGTTTCAAATGGTAGACATCTCTTTTTTTTACATGAACATTGATTCAGTCAGATCTTCATATTGACGGGTAAGTTCGGGCTTGTTATTCAGTTAAAACTTCGTATTGAAGGGTTGAGTTCAGGCTTGATGTTTAACCTTGTTATTATTCTATATTTTGTTTTCAAATGGTAAGGTAAAAGGAGTAAATGAGTATCGCTCTTTTTGAGTCATTTAAAAGTTGATGTTTAAGATGTTTTGACATTTATGTATAAGTGTAACAATGTTAAGCAAAACAACATCCTTTTTTTTTTTTTCTGGACTGGGGAAGGGACTGTGAAAAGTTAAGTACCATCCAGCAACCATTTCTTGCCACCCAGCAGTAAGAAAAAATCTACGGAGAACACACACACACTGTACAATTTTTTCTAAATACCATGGTCAGTCATAAGTCCACAGCGTTCTGAGGTACAATGTTCAGTCCTGTACCACATCTTGACCACGTATGGCTATTCAGCAAAATACAGTCCATCAGAGACTATGGTCCTACGTCAACGTTCAGCCAAAGATGCAATGCCGATGCAATACCAGGCAGCTGGCTTGAATGCAAAAACTCGGTGATGCCATCTTTCACAGCCTCCAAGGAATGGAACTGTCTGCCGGCCAAGAAGTTCACCATGGAACGAAACAGGAGAAAATCCGAAGGTGCAAGATCCGGGCAATGGGCTGCGTGTGGTAGGATTTCGACGCCTCCCAAATCCTGAATTTTCTGGCGGACAATCCGTGACCTATGGCATGGGGCGTTGTCGAATTGCAGGAGGACCTTCTTTCGGTTCGCCATTGCAGGGTAGCGCCGACGTAGAACGTCGTACACATGTTGCAGCCGGGCAGCATACAGGTTCCCATCGAAGGCCCGACCATGTGGCACAAACTCCCAGTTGACAGGACCCTCGAAATTCCACCATACACACAACATTGCCTTCACTTCAAAATGCCCTCTTTGAACCACTGCTTGAGCCTCACCCCTTGGACACTGCCATTGGTTTCCAGTATAAGGATAACGTAGCAAGACCCACTTCCCATAATTCATCACGATTCTCCACCAAAACCGGTCGACAAATGAATTTTGCAACAATTCTTGACCCAGAGAGACACACTCCACGGCTTGCATTGGGCTCAACTCACGGGGAGCCATTTACAGATGTCTGGAGTGAAAACTGAGCTGATGTAGGTGACAAACAATGGTGGTTTGTGATGCTCATCATTCATTACGATTCTCCACCAATACTGGCCATCACCTGGATTTTGCCGCAATTCTCGACACAGAGTGACACACCTTCGGATTATTGCTATAATTATATATAGCCAGTGCCGTTAATGCCCACCAGATGGAGACGTCTCAGTAGCTGAGCCCATCTTACAGATTTATGATGTCAGATGCTGACTGGAAAACAAAAACACACATAGCACCGTGAATTGCTGGGCGCTCTGGTGTAAGGCTAACGCGCTCGGATAGATATCGAGAGATTCGGGGTTCGATTCCCCGACGGCGGCCGAGTAACAATTTTTCAGTTGCTGTGCGTTGCTTAACGTGGAAAGAGCGCTGGATTTATCTATTCATTCTACTCAGCTTGCTTTGGGCTCAACTCACGGGGAACCATTTGCAGTTGTCTGGAGTGAAAACTGAGCTGGTGTAGGTGACAAACAATGGTGGTTTGTGATCCTCCTCTGCTAATTGTCGGGGGCTGGTTCCTGGGTGCTGCTCAACAGCTAGACGCAGGACTTCGGTGTAGGTGGTGACTGGTCTCCCACACTTCGATTTGTCAACGAGCTCCGTGTCTCCGAACCAGAAATGTTGGAACCATTTTCTTGCTGTTTCAGGGTGCACTGTCCCCTCACCTCCTATACTACAAATTTCCTTCAAGGCAGCTGTCGTGTTCAACCCTCTTTTCCAATAACTGCGTAAGAGCACATGAACAACAAGTTTCTCCTCATTCTCATCTTGTACGAGCAGCGCACACATGTTGGACCCGGTGCATGCCTACCTGTCTGAGCAGTGGAGAACGTCGCCCAATCAGGGGTAGGACACATTCCACCTTACTGCGATTGTCCTACTTGTTTGGTGGAGGCTCCTCCATCCGAACCACGAAACGCTAAGAACTTACGACTCATCCTGTTATTTCAGAAACAATATAAGAAACAAAGTATTTTCACTGCATTTCATAAACTGAACCCCAGCAATAAAATTTGAACTAGTCACTATGTGTCCATGTCTCTTAATCAGCTCAATGAAGCAAAATGGGCACAAGCATTATCTTGAAGGCAAAGAACTCCCTTTCGGTTGACCAGGGGTGCTTCCTTCTTTCTATGTAGGTCTTCACGCATGTTTCAGTTGTTCAGTACATTGCAGCAGTGACCATGTTGCAAGAGATCATAAAGATCACCACGTGCTGTCTACCATACACACAGCATAACTCAACGTGGATGAAATGCTGGTTTCAGTGTGTGAGGAATTGAGTCACTGGTGGACAATCAGTGTTTGGAAAGTCTTGGGAGTGTATTGAAGGATATTTTACATTCACGTAAATATGGTACCTAATTTTTTTTATTTTTTTTTAAGTGATTATAGACAGTGAATACAAAGTACAAAAGAAAAATACCTTCATCCCAGCTTCTTTGACTTTACGGATAACATCCATAGCATTAGAAGAAGCTTCTATGTGGAATGTGTATTGGTCAGCCCCAGCATCCGCCATCACTTCAATCCACTGAAAAGTCACACAGAAAACGTTTACCAATAGAACACATGCTTGGGAGTATAGATAACAATACAAAACAAAGACAAACCTTACATCCCTGTAGATACTTCTGTGTGTGATTAAATAGTAATTTTGAAGTGCTCCCCCTGTTAGGAATTAACAGCTGACAAAAGTTATCTAAGGAAAATTCTAACTGTGTAATTTTAAATGCAGTCATTGATTGTTACAGACATGATAAATAAAATACTTAAATACATTTGCATAACCCAATTACACACTGGTGCAAAATAAAATTTCAACATAAATAACAGCAAATTTATTAACACAGCACGTCTCTGAATTATCTGTCCTTTTTCGAGTGAGTGAATGAGAGACAGACAGACAGACAGATAGATAGATTGGAGGTTTAACAACCACCATGAGCAATTCAGTGGGCTATAAGCAGTCACCCTTCCCTAATTTTGGGCCACTGGTTCCAGAAAAGGGAGAAAGCTAGGGCCGTAAGACAAACAGAACATCCATGACTCACCAGGATTCGAACTGGGACCCATCTCAGACGAAACACCAGAAGCCATCGCTTAGACCAGTGCACCATCCGGGGCAGCATTTCTTGAAGTAATTTTCAAGTTTTCTTATGTGATTGATGTTGCATGATGAACAGTACCTACAGGCAAATCAGATATGTCTGTCTTCTGTGCTAATAATTCTAATGTATTTCCTCACACTATAAGAAGAATATTTCTTATTTTCCGTTTGAGCATGCTATCAGGAAACGGGAATTATTCTCTGCCAGAAGCCATCATACAAGTGAATGCCATAAAAATTTATTATACACAAACCCACTTGCAGTAGATACAAAACCTTGTTGGGATTGGGCCCTCTTCTAATAAAAAGAATTTACCAGGCCACAGTCTCCCAAAGGAGTATACTTCCATATCTGGCCTGCGCTATCTGCTACAACAGAGCAAGTGCCAAAAGGTGGCGCTTCCGCTCCTTCACCACCAAGGCTGGTAACTGCGTTGCATCACTGCCGTTTGCTTACTTATGTTTGGAAATTGTTTGCTTGTGTTGAACCTGATTCCGTAAAGTGCTGCTTTGTGTTTCTTCTGTTCTAGTTCTTTTTGTGTGCGTTTTTACCATGTGGAATCGGAAGCGCTTTTACCAAGAAGTTGCCCAGGATGACGAGATTTGTGTTTTGTGGTGTGAGCGGCAGGGATTGATTCTAACCAGTAGAACATGTTCAGAAGGTCATTCACAATACCTCTCAGAGTTTATAGGTCTCATCATTATGGACAATTCAGGTGTCAGAGGAATCACTCTTCAGGGAGTCTTTCCATGCACTTGAGACATGGGCCGCCTGGATCCTTGGTATCTTTGAATGTGATACCAAGCGATTCAGGGTCGAGATCTGCCCTGAGAATGACAGATATCTGAGAGCACATTGCTGCAGCTCATACACAAACATTTACAACCACAAGCTATTGTCACGACACATCAGTGGGCTGCATATCGTAACCTCGGAAGCTGTGGATATGAACATCTCAGTTAGCCACTCAATGTACTTTGTGGATCCTAGTACTGGAGCTCATACCCAAGGTGTTGAGAGCAATTGGTGACCTCTCAAACACAAACTTAGTGATGGAACTTATAAACTTCATTTGGCAGACAATGTTCTGGAATATTTATTCCAGCGGAACTGTCGTCTTCCGTCAGAACATTGCCTAGAGGTCATGATTTGGGTCATAAAACCGTTCTTTCTTGGACATAATTAATTTATTTAATAATATGCCAGAAAGACAGGTTTTAATTCTGCACAAACCCTGTCTCTTCCGTCCCTGTAAATGTTTCAGAATACGAACAAAATCATTAGATCAGATCATATGTAGGGGATTTTAGAAAGGGAGTGTCTGACACCAGGTCTTAAACAACCCTCAGAAATAGGAAGCTAGGAGCAGAGTTGTACAAAAATAAAATGTATCTGTGTACACAACCATTGAAACAGAAAACTTGCTGCAAACCCACAATCATGATAACAATAGAATAAGATAATTTAAAGAAAAATTAATATAACAACAAATTATTACATTACAATTTCCCAATTTCCAGAGAGGACAAAAGTACATTACGACTGAATCCGCAAAAAATCTGTGTAAAATGGACCTTATGGCCAAAACTTTAATATTGAACTATGAACCTCATAAAAACAAGAGACTAATTAAAGAAAGTTTTTATATCTAGAAAAGCAGTTCCGTTAATGAACCTTCAAAAATTATCTATGGCATTTTCAACAACTTAATTCAAAAATAGTAGACTTATAAAATACAAAAGGAAAAGATTTTAATTTAGTCAACTGCAAGAGGAACCTGGCAATAAAATTTAAAGTCTCTCTGTGTAAACGAAACTTTTGTTACAGTTCCTATATATTGAGAATAGGCCTTGATATAATAAAGAGGCCAGAAAAGTCTGTAAAAACAAAAGAAGTCACTAACAGAAGATGTGAAAAATAGCTGAACATTCTTATGTTAAGATGGAATTAAAGATATTAATCTGAGTAGCCAAGTGTTTTAATTGCTGAAAATAACATTTTTATTTTTTTAATCTACAAGCAAAAACTATCTGCAAAATCTGCTAATAATTTGGAAACTATCCGTGTACATCTATATTCTGCGACTCTGGCTAGGAGATTAGGGCTAGAGTGCCCGATAGGAAAGTGACACGGAAGCAAGGTAGAAATGGGTAGGAAGATGCCATTATTTATTACCGGAGGGCAGAGCCTGATTTACACAAAGGCACACGGGGCCCGTGCCCAAGGGCCCCATGGACTGGGGGGCCCAATTTGAGCACTAACATTTAATTTTTATTCTTATGGGCAGCAAAAATGGGGATGGCGGCTTGCACCAGTTAGTTTTCACCGAGAGTAAATATGCATCGATACATTGCTTCAAAAAAATCTATTATTAATATCCATTTGAAAGATGGAGATAAAATGTTTACTTTTAATTTACAATTTTTGAACATTTATTGTTTCTTGCATTTCTTAAAGTAGATAGTGCTTGTGTATTAAGGCAGCACTTCTTGTGCTTTATACAATTATATGCGCAATTATGGAATAATTATGCAAAGAACCAGGGGTGCTGCCTTAATACAGAAGTACCATTGTTAATTTATTAAGAGTACGATTCACATGCCCGATGATGGGGGGGCACTTGTCTTAAGTCAGTCTCTGTCGGGGGGGGGGGGGTATGGCAGTACCCAAAGGCTTAACGTGCCCATCCGACGCACGGTGGATATTTAGTGGTTCGAGTGTTCGTATCTGCTGGGATCGAACCCGAGGTCTTCTCCATGGCAGACAAGAACGTTGACCACTAGGCCACAGGCAGCCCGAACAAAATCATCCGTCACGAAAGGCCTTTTTAAGGGCCAGCCAGAATACCTCAGAAACACTCATACCATGTACACCTAACGCTGTGTTTTTCATATTGCCCAATAGATATGGCAGCACTATATCACTAGGGAAACGTCATATTACCCGTGATTCCATGTTGCTCTATTGCAGCAGACGACGCAGGCCAGATATGGAAGAGCATCCTCACAATGGTTGAGAACCACTGCTCTAGAATGTAATGGAGGGGGAGGGTGGGACATTCCACGTCAGATCAATAAAAAAAAATAAGTTTTTGACCTCACCATTTCTGATTTTGATGAAATTTGGTATGAAGCACACATATGACAAGGTAAGTAATTCTGCCAATTTTCAGATTTTTATTTTGAAAATTGTCCAAGATACACACATAATAAAAATCGAAATTTTCGTAAAAAATGACAAACTCGCACACTTATAAATGGCTGTAACTATTTTCCTAATTGTAGTAGCGACAATTGAAACACAGCTGCAAAGCTAAAGCATTGAACTTTCTATAGATACCATACATGACCTTCTTACAACAGATTAAAGTTTCAAGGTCATCCACTGTGATTTTTGACCTTGAATATCTCAAAACATGCCATCTTAAAAAAATTACGAAAAAAATATATTTTATTGCTACAACATTCTTCTACCCATGTGCCAGATATCAGGCTGGCACCACTATGGCAAGGCAGTGTAGGATTAATAGGAGTATATGTCCTCCAGGTTAGGTTCGGACAAATGTACAATAACTGTTTACCAGATGCATGTATGTATTAATTTCACAATGTGTTACAGGTTATATTAGTGGTGTACACATACAAGTGAACCGCTTGGTTAATAAGGTTGCAAACCAAAAGAATGTGATGCCATCTTGCTAGTGACCATCTCTATTTCGCTTCTCTCCATAAAATATGTCCGACCTGTTGCTGTTCGTAGGTCAACCTTCGTAATGACCGCTGTTTTATCCACTTCTAATATATCTGGCTTCTGTGGGTATGTGAAAGACAGTGAAGGTTCATGTGGGTACAGAAAACTTATCTTAACTTGTTCTGTATGAATGTTCACATCCAAAACACAACCAACCCACCACTGGTTATCATACTCAACAATAACATAGCCACGAATATCCTCCAGATCCAGTTCTATTGGATTTAGCAATACTGACTCAACCTTGTATTCAGTTGAGTTTGAATACATCTTGGTTTTAATAGCTGTGCGGCTTACTGGTATTACACAGTGAAGTTTTTGAGTACCAGGAATTGGTCGAGCACTAGCATGACGTATCTCGAGGAACTCCTTGTGGTTCTCATAGTCCTTGTCCGTGCTGTATTTAAAATGGCACGAAGGAATGTTTCTGGAAGCCCAATCATACAGTTGTCACAGTGTCATAATTTTGTCATTGTATGAACACTGAAGGCTGGCACGTGCAGCTAATCTCTTAATGGTGCCTGGCACGCCATCACATGGCCCTTTCCATGTGAGGTGGCAAAGAAATGCCACTCAGCTGTGATACCAAAATCTACATCATGATGGCACAGATTGACAAAATTCTTCCTGTTCTTATACTGTGAGGCTGCACCGTCTGAGAAGTAATAGATGTGTTCTACTTTCTTGTCAAAATGTGATGATATAAACTGCAACAATTGGCTCTGGAAAAGGTAAACACTGATAGTGTCATGCTTAAGACATTCTGAGATGACAACAAAAGAAACATGATCCAACTGAAGTGTGTGTGAACTTTTGTAGTACACGACGAAAGGGTGAATAGTAGCTTGGGAATTGTTCCAGTGGTATGCTTGGACTGCATCCTGCAGTATGAAGGAATAATTCTCAGCAAAATCGCACAACACAACACACTGATTATCATCAAGGTTTTCTTTCAGATTTGACAGAAAGTATGACTGCTGAAAAGCTATAAAAGAATGTGGCAATAGCAATTTCACTTTTGATTCAAAGGTCTCAAGGAATTCTTCTACAGTGTTACAGACTGTCATAAGTGTTGTGCGATCAGTTGTAGTCCACAATTTATATATAATTTCATCAATCCCATTCATGGTGAATAAGCTACTTATTTGCTCTAGTAAGTGTGCTATACCAGGACAAGAATCACACTTTAAGAAGAAGCATTCTGGAAGAGGAGGGTTACAAGTTATTCTTGCAAGGCAATCTTTGTATGTCCTAACTGGTAATTCATCATTACGAGTTAAGTCTTGCAATTTGCACCCTGCTAGCATAAGTTTTACATTTTCATGAGCACAACACACACAGACACAGTGTGTTCCACTTGCACCAGCCAGCACACAATTCTTTGGGTGTAAACCACAGAACTTTGAAAACCCTACTTTGACATTAGGATTCTTGTCTTAAAATCCTTGAAATATCTCTTTCAAATTTCCTAGAATAAGACGTTTTTGTACTTTTGATCCTGATTCCATCATTGTAACAAAATCTTTTTTCCTGGTAACCAACGGCTCACTTCATCACTATTATAGTATGCAATAACGTTTTCAACTGTGCTGTCACTGAGAGTTTTCCCAGGCCTAGGATTTGGAGTTGCTAAAATACCCTGCTCTTCCACAAGATTTTTAGACTTTCGTGCCATGTAATATGTTACACCAAATTCTTCCTGAATTTTACGAATACTCCAGGTTCTAGGTAATATTGTTAGTATTTGGACTTTAACACTGCTAGAGTCTGTTTCTTGAAATTTTTCTTTCAACTGTGAAATCATGACTGATTCATCAGACACTGTCACAGGATTATCACATTCTGGAACACCTATACTATGTAGTCTTTTATCACTTCACCAATTTTCTGATATTTCTTCTTACTGTACTGTCCAACACCTAATCTTTTTTTTTCACAGGAGATTCGCCTAGAGAAAGTAACGTATCATTCAGACTATCCAAAGTTGTGTCTCTGTCAGTCCATATCTCACTCTTCACCACTCCTTCTGAATTATCTTCACTTAACCGAGGTTGTTCTGCCTCTGCATCTGTTTCAATTATACATAAAGGACCTGGCATTTCAGAGATAGATTTTCTGCATGAAGTACATATTTTCTGTTCTAATGTTATATTTGGACATTTCTGAACCATCCAAGGCTGTACTTTTCTCAGATTCTTTCTAAACCTTGTGTGTCCACTTTTACCCAGAGGATTGCAACAAAAAATTTGACTTTTAAAGTCCATTTTGGTTAATGAAACTGAACCTGCAAAAAAAAAAAATGATAAATAAATATAGTTTGATAAAAAGAAATTGATTAAATAAAGATAACAATAAAGATAAAATAAAATAACAATTAAACAGTTAACAATGTTACAGATAAATTGATAACTACACACTCACAAGCTCAGAATTAAAATAACAGCAAATGTAAAATGGTGTACCAGTAAGATTTCTCATTGGCTGTATTAAGAAGCCTTGCCATTGGCTTTAATAAGAAACCCTGTCATTGGCTCTAATAAGAAGCTTTGTCATTGGCTAAAATGGGTGGAGTTTCAATCTCTGATCTCAAAGATTTGCTGACATTTACTGCTGAAAATTGTGTCTATCAAGTAAAATTGCTGTCACATAGCATATTTCTGATAAATCTGTTGATCTGTTATAATATATACACATTGCATGTATAATAAACACAAATCCTCAACGTAAGAAATATTTATTGCATGGTATGTCTCTGTGCCTTACATACAGAAGGGTGCAGCATGACACTCCTATTAATCCTACACTGCCTTGCCATAGCGGTGCCAGCCTAATATCTGGCACATGGGTAGAAGAATGTTGTAGCAATAAAATATATTTTTTTGTAATTGTTTAAGATGGCATGTTTTGAGATATTCAAGGTCACAGTGGATGACCTTGAAACTTTAATCTGTAGTAAGAAGGTCATGTATGGTATCTATAGAAAGCTCAATCCTTTAGCTTTGCAACTGTGTTTGAATTGTCACTCTACTACAATTAGGAAAAAATTTACAGCCATTTATAAGTGTGCGAGTTTGTCATTTTTTACGAAAATTTCGATTTTTATTATGTGTGTATCTTGGACAATTTTCAAAATAAAAATCTGAAAATTGGCAGAATTACTTACCTTGTCATATGTGTGCTTCATACCAAATTTCATCAAAATCAGAAATGGTGAGGTCAAGAAGGTGATTGATCTGACATGGAATTGCTCGGTAGGTGATTGAGTCAACAGATGATGCAAAAACATACCTTAAGGATTAAGAAAATAACAGCAGAGTGCGAATTGCTGCCAGAATTTCAGAAACTGTAGCCAAAATAAAAGCCAGAGCAGAATCTTCTGCTGGTTTGATGTCTAAATGGCTGATGCCATTTTGCGATGAACACTAATTTTTCTCTTACATTTTGGATAAACTCATCGCATTTCATGAAAATAGTGACCATTGCTTAACCTCTGACCAGTGGCAACAGAGCTCACATTTGAAAACTTACATTGCTGGCTACCCAAAATGCAACACCAAGAAGGAAGCATCCGATTGGCCTGAAATTCACAGCATGCATCACCCGCGAGAGGACAAGCAAACAATTAGCATTGCAGGGCATATGCAAATCATTTGCGCCCAGCACGCCACCGAAAAGCACTATAAGAAGGGTGCACAGAAGGCGGGGTGTAAATAGTGGAAGTGTGTTGTGCTGCCGGACCTGTGCGTGGGAAGCTTCCTGATGCCTCGTCACAGAATACGACAGTCATTCCAGCACGTTTCTGAGTTCAACAGAGGACGAATAGTGGCTTATCGCGACAGCAGTTTATCGTACTGAGACATCGGCGCCCGTGTGGGACGACATCCAGCCACAGTGAGGCGAGTATGGATTCGGTGGGTGCAGGATGGACGGACCAACATCAGCGATTGCCGCAGCCGCGGCACACCACCAAATGAGAGGACCGGCATGTTGTGCGGCGGGCATTGACGGCTTGCACCATCACATCACGAACGTTAGCGCAGGAATTAGGGTGTGTTGCGCAACAACCTGTGTCAGCACGTACCATTCGACGTCGTCTGCAGGAGCGAGGACTTGTCGCATGGCACCCATTGCTCTGATTACCATTGAGGTTACACCACCGGCGAGTGCGGCGGCAGTGGGCCGTTGAACGCCGCACCTGGACTACGGAATGGCACGACATTGTCTTCTCTGACGAATCCCGCTTCTGCCTGCAAGTGCAACACCACGATGGTCGGATCCGCGTGTGGCAGCACCGCTGCAAGAGACTGTATGACACCTGCATTATGCATCACCATACCGGTCCATCGCCAGTCGCTATGGTTTGGGGCACAATTGGATATGACACCCGCACCTCCTCTGGTATGCATCGCCGGTGCACTCAACAGCCACTGCTACATCTCCGATGTTTTGGAACCTGTAGTTCTCCCTTACCTGCAGGACCTGCCAGCAGCCACGTTTCAACAGCACAGTATCTGCTAATGGCACCAGAAATTCATGGAGACTGGGTCTGTGTTGAATCCAGATCGTAGTGGCCGACCACGAGCGTCGAATGAAGGCATCAAACGTCCTTGTGATTAATTTTCATAAAGCCTAAAGTCCCTTCATTCTGCTGCTAGGTACACAGAGTGCTACATAGACATCTACGCTTATATGTATACAAAGTGCAACTGTTACAAGCACTTGAGGCAACTGATAGACCACGATAAAAAGAATTTGCAGTAACAATGCTGGATAGACTGAGAGAAGATCCCGAGTTTCTCACACGTTTGTTTTATAGATGAAGCAATTTTTCATGTCTCTGGGTAGTTAAACAGACACAATGTCAGGATTAGGGTTTCTGAAAATCCTCATGTGCTTATGGAACTTGTGAGAGACAGTCCTAAAGTGAATGTGTGGTGCGGTGTTATGCATCACAGAGTCCTTGGACCATTTTTCTTCAATGAGAAAACAGTGACGGCAGATGTTTACATAGACGTTTTTGCATAAGTACAGTATGTTGTGCCACAGTAGGAAGGCCTTCAACCAAGTGTGATATTCCAACAGGACGGTGCACCACCACATTGGGGTCGGCATGTTCGGGACTTTTAAACACAACATTCCCTGGGGATGATCAAATTGCATGGCTACTCCGTTCCGCTGATGCCACACCTCTGGACTCTTTTGCATGGGGATATGTGAAGGATGTCATATATTGGACAAAGGTGCACGACATCGATGACCTGAAATCGAATATCAACAATGTCATTTAGACCATTACTGAGGACATGCTGCAGCGGACATGATTGGAACTGGAGTTTCGGCTAGATGTTTTATGCACAACAAATGGTGCGCATATTGAGCTTTTGTAATGAGGTAGAAAAAAATTGTATTTGCTATTACTTATGCACTCAACCACATTTGTCTATCTCATACATTATATCCGTAATAAATGTGCAAAGTTGTAAAGAGACTTTGTGGACACCCTGTTCATATATATATATTATCATGGAGTGATGTATAACATTGAGGATGCTAGTAAGATAACGTAGTGCTGGAGAATCCCCCCCCCCCACAAAAAAAGAAAAATATTAGGAGTGGTAAAAATATCCTCACCTTATGACAAGCTTATTTCTGATCATTAAGGAATTATTAGGGTTATTTGAAAATGTATGGTGTAAACCATTCCTCTACCATTTGTTTTCAGCCCCTTTAGATTAACACATAGTAAAAACAATACTGTTTGCCAGTTTGAGGGGTGCCTCGACTTTTTTTTTTTGTCACATAGCGCAAACAAACCTCCCACTACAAGGAAAAAAAAAACTTTTTATGGGAACAATTTCTAACAATTTGCTATTGTTAAAAATTAGGTAGCAAATATTTTGTTGTATTGGAAGCACTAACGTAACGTTAGCTACACCGAGGCTTAACCTTATACATGGAAAGTCGGCATCCAAAAGATTGAAATAAAGCTGAATTCCAGCTTCCAAAATATGATGATGTATTGCACTGCAAATATCTCTACTCTGTCGAATTAGGTTTTTATTGCAGAAGTAGTCCGAGTTATCAATGCTACAAAAATTGTCCTTTCAGCGAGAACTGTTTGCAGAGTAGCAGAATATAGATGTACATGGATAGTTTCCAAATTATTAGTAGCTTTTGCAGAGTTTTTGTTCGTAGATAATAAAAATGTTGTTTACAGCAGTTAAAACACTTACTCAAGGCTTTACTCAGGTTAATAAATTTAAATCTATTTTAACATGAGAATGTTCAACTGTTTCTTCACATCATCTGAGTTATTTTGTTTTAACAAACGTTTCTGTTTAGATTTTATCAAGCCCTATTCTCAATGTGTAGGAACTATATCAACAGTTTCGTTTACATAGAAGGAATTTTAATTTCACTGTCAGGTTCCTCTTGCAGTTGCCAGTTTTTAATTTAAAGTCCTTTCCTTATGTAGTTTGTAAATCTACTATTTTTGAATTGAAATGTTGAAAACATTATTTGTAAATTTTGAAGGTTTATTAATGGAGCTGTTTATCTAGACATAAAAATTTCTTTAATTACTCTCTTGTTTTTATGAGGTTCATAATCCAATATTTTACCCTAAAGATCTATTTCACACACACTGCTGCACATTCAGTTGCAATATGCTTATTTTGTCCTCACTGGAACCTCTAATATTCTAATAATTATTTATTTTTTTATTAATTTTTCTTTAAATTATTTTATTCTACTGTTATTGTGTGATTTGTGGGTTTGCAGCAAGTTTTATGTTTCAATGGTTGAGTAGCAGATACATTTTATTATTAAACAAATCTGACTCTTTGTTTCATTGAAAGATGATAGAAATTTTGAAGTCCATGTGAATGTTGTTTTTGTATTACAATATTTTCTTTCATTTTTTAGTTACTTTTAGTAATTTTCTGCAAATATTCAACAGTAAACAAAAACGATTAGACTAAATATAAGGGGAAATTGCCCAAAAACCTATGGGAAGGGGGCGTTCATGGACTTTCAGGGGGCTAAGCACCCCCGAGATGTCTGAATACATAACTGCTTTTGACACAGTCATATTATGGGCAATTTCAGTGGTGTAAAACTGGTAAGTTTAGCTAAACTTGCCTCAAAGCTAGCTCTTCACAGCTAAACTTGCCTCAAACTGGCAAGTTTAGCTGTGAAGCCTAGAGAACACACAAATAAAAGTCCATTATCAATGGTTTTAAGGTATATCAATGCATTCGCTGCGAAAAAAAAAAAAAAACTTGCAGATTTTCTTTTTTTGACTAAAAGAATCAGTCTGGCGAGAGAAGACCAACGGGACTCCTCATGGAGGGATGGTGTCATCATAACGCAACCAACTCTACCAGTCTTCACTGTTCTGATTCGAAGACCTTCAATATGATCACCAGCTAGCATTTCCATCACAACATGAATGAGCTCGTGGAGGGGAATGGGCCATTGCTTTGGGCAATGGTTCACTTAGAAAAGAGAAGACTTGGAACTACATTAGACACTAGCATGCTCCCGCCCATAAAAGCATGTGTTTTGTGACAGTTGTTTCAGTTAAGTGTCAATGAATTAAAATCAGTTATATTATATCTTAAATTTGTTGGATTCAAACTGTTTTGATAAATTTTGTGAAAGCTTTCCTGAACGTCTAACTGCCAGAACTTAAAGAACTCTATGCTTCAAATTTTGATACAGCTCAACTAAAAGATGAACTGAAGGTTTTTTATTCCTTTGCCGAATACAAAAAAATCAGTAAGAGACATTACTTGGTACATAAAGTTGAATAAATTGAACATTGTGTTTCATGAGGTGTACAAATTAGCAGACCTAATATAAAAGTTTCCATCAACAGCTGCAACTGCCAAAAGAAGTTTTTCTGTATTAAAAAAAAATCAAGATATATCTTAGAGCCACACAAAGACATGTATATTTGAGCAACTTGTCTGTTTTGTCAATAGAGAAAAACTTTCTTTGCAAATATGAAAAAGTATTCAGAAGAAACTTTTTATGAAAACGTAACACTCAAGTTTACACAAAAGGAAAGAATGGAGTTCATGTACAAATAAGTGTTCAAATCCTAATCTTCACAATTATTTGGTATGTTAGCAACAGCATGTAGCTAAAATTTAGAAAAAAAGTTACTTCTATTACTTAACTGAAAAATAAACTTTGCAATTAAAAAAAAACAGTTCAGGGGGCAGGGAACTAGTGAGATAGCTCAGGTCTTGGACCCAAGAAATGCTACTGGGCGATTTAGTTTTCAAGGTAGTCCATTTTGACCTTTGACTTCTTGAAACACATCCCATTAATTTTATTAAGCAGAGGAAGGGAGACTGAGTAAGAGGAAAATTGACTGGGAAATAAAAAACATTACTTTTCATGAGGCGTAACAAGGGCAGGAAAAAAATGAAGCGGCTCCCCGGATGCTGCCCAAGAGAACAAATACTATGAAGCAGAGGTGGTTCGTCATTAGGGGCCAGAACCCACCTAAAAATTTCTATTTTTTGCCCTGATTCTTATTCTCTCTCTTAACTACATGGTGATAAACCTTTCCCTTCAAAAACCATTACCTAAGGGAAAAGTTTCCTTCAAAAACGAAAAACTATTCCTTGAGGAAAGAGATCACGTTCAGAGTGCGAGGTTATTGGGGCCAGCTTCAACAGGCCCCAGTAACATCACTACGCAAGCAAAGAAGAGACTATTTCCTCCCAGTCTCATTCAGTATGACGACTTACATACAACACTGCCTTAACGCGTGTGCAAAAAAAAAACTGATCTGGCCCCGCACTAATTTGATTGGCCAGGAGAGTATCCATTTCCTTAACGCCGTGGGTTGACAGAGAAGCTCACCCCAACCAAGCTCAAAGTTTAGTTAGTTGTTTTTTCTGTGCCTCTCTCGGGGATGTGTTGTTCCTTTGTGTCGTGACTTTTTTGCTTGTCGATTACAATGAATGGAGTGGATATTTTGTTAAAATCTCCGTTCTTTGCTTTAAATCTGAAAGAAAAGCTTCACTTCAAAAAACTCAGTGCTTATCACCCCAAGAATTTTCAGTTTGAGCTTCACTTAAAAAAGTTGGGTGCTTATCACCCCAAGAATTTGAGTTTCCAAGAGTATGAAGTTTACAAAGTGCTTTGCAGAACTTATTTATGAGAAAACCTGTAAGTATTGCACATGAGTACATGTATGTTTTTAGGTTTCACAAGTTCTTTAAAAAAAAAAAAAAAGATTAAACCTTCCAAATAATGGAAATGATAGTATTGTACTCATTCTATATGGGACAAAATTCATGAAACATCCCCTCCCTGCATATATTTGGAGTTATTATTTTTTCACTACATTTTTTTATCCTATGAATCCTGTGATTATTCCTCAGTTCAGAAATCTAAAGAAACACAAAGCACAACTAACATAAATTATTGCTCATATGTTTTAAGGTAAAAATTTTATTTAAGAAGTTTTAAGATTTTTTTGTTAATAATTATGCATTCTATTCTGAAGAAATTTTTTCGTGTGCAATACAGTTGACACATTCCTGCCTGATTTGGGCATTATTGCGAGTCAAGGGGGTAAACAGAGGCAGAGTAAAGGAATCTTAGGGGGTGGGGTGGGGTGGGGTCTGAATAGTTGGCCTAATAATGACAGTTTTTTTTATTTCATTGTTTGACTTCGGCTACTGGCCCCACCTGTTTCAGTTGCCTAGAGCCATCACTGCTATGAAGGGCAAAGTTTATGTAAAACCACAGCTGATATATTACTAAGCTCAGGCCATAAAAATAAAGTTAAGCCCTTAGTTTGTCCGCTGAGCTACATATCGCAACCGTCATTTCAGAATTAACCACAGGCATGAGGTGTTTTGCAATATATATATATATATATATATATATATATATATATACGGGATGTAAGGTCAGGTGATGCGTAACATCACAGCCTCTCCTTGACAAATGTCAACCCCGCCTTCTCGTGGTGCATCCTGTTCCCACTAAAGGGGCTCTGACGACCGCCCATAGCGGTATAACTATACCATCGGGATCAGAGGAAATGCTATCCCACACTCACCAACCCGCTTGGCCAGCGTGGTGAGTTATGGCCAAACCCCCCCAAAATGATTCCACAACTTAAATCTTGGCCCTCAGTCTCCGGCAGCTGGAATGTACCTGGCCAAGGCAGCGGCCAGTGCGACATGAAAGCAGAGGGTGCTAAGAATCCCCGGAGGACCGGACTAGGCTGCCATCTGATGCTGACCTTGGCTACTTACAATGGACGCTCCCTATCTTCTGATTCAAGGCTTCTTGAATTGGAAGAGGAACTACAAAGGATCAAGTGGGACATCGTGGGGCTAAGTGAGGTAAGGAGAAAAGGAGAAGATCTCATCGAACTGAAAAGTGGACATCTCTTCTACTGTCGTGGGACAGATACTGGCAGAACTAGTGGTGTTGGATTTATAATAAACAAGAAACTGAAGGACAAAGTTGTAGAAGTTGAAAGTTCCTCTGACAGAGCTGCACGACTTGTTATCCAACTCTCGAAAAGATACCAGGTTCAGATTATTCAAACTTATGCACCCACCACGAGTCATCCTGAAGAAGAAATTGAAGAATTTTATGAGGAAATTTGTCATCTAAATAATAAAGATAAGCAGCACTTGAAAATAATTATGGGAGATTTCAATGCAAAAATAGGGCAACGGCAACAGAATGAAACTTCAGTAGGTAAATTCGGTCATGGCAACAGAAACCAGCGTGGAAATACTCTCGTTGAGTTTGCAGTAGAGGCAGAAGGGTTTTTCATCTTGAACTCCTTCTTCAAGAAAAAGCCACACAGGAAATGGACATGGAGACATCCAAATGGGACGACAAGTGAAATTGATTTTATTATGTGTAACAAAAAATTGGCCATAGAAGACTGCAGTGTGCTAAACAAGTTCAACACAGGTAGTGACCATAGATTGGTGAGATGTAAGATGCACCTCAACACTAAACTTGAACGTGGCAAGCTCATAGGACAAACAAAATCTATTGACATAACCAACCTTAAAAAACACCATAATACCTTCAAGTTAGAACTGAAGAACAGGTTCTCTGCTTTAGAAGGCCTAACATCGGAAGAAGTGGACATCTCTGAAGTTAACAGAAAAGTAACCAAAGCTCTTATGGAAACAGCAACAAAATTAGCTGGGTCTAAGAACAAGTTGCATGTGAACAAATTATCAGGAAAAACCAAAATGTTGATGCAAAAAAGAAGAGAGATGAGGACAACTAAAGAAGATGTGACTTCCAAAGTGAAATATATAGAGCTATGCAAGACAGTAAGAAAAAGTATCACTGAAGACGTAAGGAAATTCAACTGTGAACTAGTGAGGAAAGCAATTGAAAACAACCAAAGCCTAAAGATAGCAAAGGGACATCTCAGTAAGGGAAGAAAACAGATTATGGCACTGAGAAAAGAAGATGGTTCTGTAACAAGAAATAGAGGCGAAATTTTGACAAGAGCGAAAGATTTCTACTCCAAATTATATGAAAGGGATGATATATGCACTCCAGACATCATGAAAGATACCAGTACCAGAGTTCCTCCAGTCCTTCCAGCAGAAGTTGCACATGCAATCAAGAACATGAAGCGAGGAAAAGCTCCAGGAGAAGATGGAATTACTGTAGACATCATACAAGAAGCAAGTGGAGAAATCGAAACAGTACTCGCCAAAATTTTCACTCGATGCCTTAATGAAGGAAAGATTCCTGAGGATTGGAACACCGCTACAATGATCCTGCTACATAAGAAAGGTGACATTGAGGATCTCGGAAACTACAGACCTATCAGCCTCCTATCAGTAGTTTATAAAATCTTCACTAAAGTTCTTTCACACCGCTTGAAGGTAACACTGGACATGGCTCAACCGAGAGAACAAGCTGGATTCAGGAGTGGCTACAGCACAATAGATCATATCCACGTGCTGAGAGAACTAATTGAAAGAGCGAGGGAATATGAACTTCCATTGTGCATGGCTCTTATCGATTATGAAAAGCCTTTGATTCAGTGAAACCATCAGCAGTTACAATGGCTCTGAAAACCTGCGGTATTGAAGATGCATACATTAATATTATTAATAACATCTATGAAAATGCAAGTGCAAAGATTAGGCTGTTTGAAAATACAACACACGTAAAAATTGGAAAGGGGAGTGAGACAAGGTGACACCATATCTCCGAAGCTTTTTAATGCCACATTGGAGGGTGTTTTTCAGTCACTGAGCTGGGAAAACAAGGGGATAAAGATTAATGGAGATTATCTAACCCACCTTCGTTTTGCTGATGACGTAGTCATTTTTGCAACTACCCCATCAGAGCTGCAGAGTATGATCCAGGAACTTGCTGACAAGAGTAAAGAAGTGGGATTAAAAATGAACTTTCAGAAGACAAAAGTGATGTTCAATGCTTTTACAAGAAATGAAGATTTATCGATTGATGGAGAAAAACTGGAGATAACAGATACGTATGTTTATCTTGGACAGCAGATATCAAGTGAGGGTCACATTGATGAAGAAATTAATCGGCGTATAAAACTTGCCTGGATAGCTTTTGGAAGAAACAGCATAATTTTCAAGAGCAATATGCCATTATGTCTTAAAAGAAAAGTGTCTGATCAATGTATCCTTCCATTGCTTACGTATGGTGCAGAGATGTGGACCTTAACTAAAAGAGACATACAAAGGCTGCAGACAACTCAAAGCAGCATGGAGAGGTGCATGCTTGGTGTAACCAGGAGAGATAAGAAGAGAAACTCGTAGATCCGAAAAATGACAAGAGTGGAAGGCATCATGATCAGAGTTAAATCCTTGAAATGGCAATGGGCTGGACATACTGCCAGAAGGACAGACCATCGATGGACAGCCGAAATTTTAGATTGGATTCCAAGGGACAGGAAAAGACCCAGAAGAAGACCACATGGGAGATGGGTGGATGAAATTCGAAAGTATGCAGGGGTGACATGGAGGAGACTGGCACAAGACAGACCGTTGTGGAGGAAACTTGGGGAGACCTTCGTCCAGCAGTGGATTGATAATGGTTGACAATGATGATGATGATGATGATATATATACATTGAAAAAAAATGTCAAAATTACGATTTACATACACGAAAAAATAAAATTACACTTGTAAATTATGGAAGCTAAAGGATACCTTTGCGATACTAAAATTAATCTTTACAAGCCCATCATTCAGCATCTTTCATGTTCCCTATGTGAGATTGATTTACGTGGGTGACACTGTTTTTTATCCAAAATCCTCTTTAAAACAGCAATTCTGTAAAATCTTCGTAGAACATTTTTCATTCTTTTAAACTTACCTTTTCCGGCTGAGACACCATCATGTGCATGTCAAGATAAGCTTCCGGGATCTTTCGCCTTAAACATTTAACAATGGGATGCCCAAAAGTCAAATTGGGAACAAAATGACCATCCATCACATCTAAATGCAAATAGTCTGCCCCACTATCGAGTAATTTCTGTGATTCCCCATATATATCAGACAAATCAGCGTTTAAAATTGACGGGCCAATTTTACACACCACAGGTTTCCCAGCCATCTTTTCGTCGCTGATTTGTAAACACTCTGACTTGACTTAGCTTCGACTTTAATCTGGCAGACAGAAAATGTAACTGCCAAAGCCGATCATAATATGGTGAAAGCAGTGAAGAAACCACGAAACCCTCTAACGAAATCTAATCCAAGGACACGGTATAACACGGTGTATGATAAGTCAGGTGATACGACTCCCGGGAAAAAAATCGTCCGTTAATGTCACTTGTCACTAGATGGCGCAAGGAACGTGTGGGCCGATGATTTCAAACACCTATGCTTTCTTATGGGAGGAAGCGACAGAAACATTCGTTTCTTACGAATCCTATTTTGCTTGGAATTAAAAAAAAACGATCTGGAACGCTTCGCAGACATGTACTTTTGTCCTTATCACGTGGAAATATATCAAATAAGCCATATATATATATAATATTTTAGCCACGAAATCAGTACTCGAACGTGTAGATTTCTGAGCAGACGATGAGAGCTTTTTTTCGGAGGCAATAGGGAATAAATCTTTTATTATAAGAAAAACGTGTATTTCTTGTAAAATGAGATGGTACTATATATTTGAAGAAGCAATTATTCACATAGAATGTTAATTTTTCTATTATAAGTTTTGTTTTTGCTGCACTCATTTTTTTTTTTGATTGGAGGTTTAACGACCACCGTGAGCAACTCAATGGGCTATAAGCAGTCGCCCGTCCCTAATTTAGGGTCACTGGTTCCAGGGAAGGGAGAGAGCTAGTGCCGTAAGACAAACACAACATCCATGCCTCACCGGGATTCGAACCCGGACCCCGTTCGGACGAATGATCAGAGGCCATCGCTTAGACCACTGCGCCACCGGAGCGGCACTGCACTCATTGGAGCATCATTAACGGAAATTATTCGTTTTGAAACACCGAATTTTTCGCAAAAAATAATTTTTATTACTCTTCCCCTCGAAAAATCATTCACTAATGATGTTTTTATTTACTAATATTCAAAATGGCATTCGCATGTGTGCTATTTTTGTACCTAATCATACTAATGAATAAGGGTCTTCATCTGTGCTGGCGATGGCGGCAGAAAAGTGCATCGCGGTGAAATGGTCAATTTTTTCCGGCGGAGCTTTCTCAGACCTTTTTTTTTTTTTTTTTGAGATTTAACGACCACAGTGAGCAACTCAATGGGCTATAAGCAGCCGCCCGTCCCTAATTTAGAGTCACTGGTTCCAAGGAAGGCAGAGAGCCAGTGCCGTAAGACAAACACAACATCCATGCCTCACCGGGATTCGAACCCGGACCCCTTCCGACGAATGATCAGAGGCCAACGCCTTAGACCACTGCGCCACCGGGGCGGCTTCTCAGACCTGCGTGCATATATTGTAGTACATCAGAGCCCATTTAAGAGGAAGGGGGGATAGAGGTTCTGCAGCCCCGTGCCCCGTATTTTCAAGGGGCCGCAGAATTATGCAGGATGCTTGAAGAATTGGCAGAGTTCTAGTTTTTTCTTTTTTTTTTTCCAGATAGCACAGCAAAATATATAAGAAACTGCCTTGTGAAAAAAAATTATATTTCTTTCTATTTTTTTAGGAGTGTGCAAAAAGTATAGCCGCCCCGGTGGCGCAATGGTCTAAGCGATGGCTTCTGATCATTCGCACGGAAGGGGTCCGGGTTCGAATCCCGGTGAGGCATAGATGTTGTGTTTGTCTTACGGCACTGGCTCTCTCCCTTCCCTGGAACCAGTGGCCCTAAATTAGGGACGGGCGAACCCATTGAGTTGCTCACGGTGGTCGTTAAACCCCCAATAAAAAAAATAAAAAAAAGTATAGTCGCCCCGTAATCCATCCTCAAATTTTTTGAAAACATTACAGATTTTTCTTTTTTTCTTTTTTTTACACATCTGCAACTGGGGGAAATTTTCGTACATTAAGAATTCGTTTGAATCATAATATTTGGATCATATTATTTCGTCCACTACGATATAATTTCAACAAGTTGAACCCTGGTGCTGGGAGGGATTAAAGCAGAACTGAACTGGTATCCATTTTTCTACCATGTATCTTTACATTTTCTTGCTAACACTGATTACCCCATGAATTATGGAATACACACTGTATGTGGGGATATAAAAATATCCCCACATCATCATCATCATCATCATTGTCAACCATTATCAATCCACTGCTGGACGAAGGTCTCCCCAAGTTTCCTCCACAACGGTCTGTCTTGTGCCAGTCTCCTCCATGTCACCCCTGCATACTTTCGAATTTCATCCACCCATCTCCTATGTGGTCTTCTTCTGGGTCTTTTCCTGTCCCTTGGAATCCAATCTAAAATTTCGGCTGTCCATCGATGATCTGTCCTTCTGGCAGTATGTCCAGCCCATTGCCATTTCAGGGATTTAACTCTGATCATGATGTCTTCCACTCTCGTCATTTTTCGGATCCACGAGTTCCTCTTCTCATCTCTCCTGGTTACACCAAGCATGCACCTCTCCATGCTGCTTTGAGTTGTCTGCAGCCTTTGTATGTCACTTTTAGTTAAGGTCCACGTCTCTGCACCATACGTAAGCACTGGAAGGATGCATTGATCAAACACTTTTCTTTTAAGACATAATGGCATATTGCTCTTGAAAATTATGCTGTTTCTTTCAAAAGCTCTCCAGGCAAGTTTTGTACGCCGATTAATTTCTTCATCAATGTGACCCTCACTTGATATCTGCTGTCCAAGATAAACGTACGTGTCTGTTATCTCCAGCTTTTCTCCATCAATCGATAAATCTTCATTTCTTGTAAAAGCATTGAACATCACTTTTGTCTTCTGAAAGTTCATTTTTAATCCCACTTCTTTACTCTTGTCAGCAAGTTCCTGGATCATACCCTGCAGCTCTGATGGGGTAGTTGCAAAAATGACTACGTCATCAGCAAAACGAAGGTGGGTTAGATAATCTCCATTAATCTTTATCCCCTTGTTTTCCCAGCTCAGCGACTGAAAACCACCCTCCAATGTGGCATTAAAGAGCTTCGGAGATATGGTGTCACCTTGTCTCACTCCCTTTCCAATTTTTACGTGGGTTGTATTTTCAAACAGCCTAATCTTTGCACTTGCATTTTCATAGATGTTATTAATAATATTAATGTATGCATCTTCAATACCGCAGGTTTTCAGAGCCATTGTAACTGCTGATGGTTTCACCGAATCAAAGGCTTTTTCATAATCGATAAAAGCCATGCACAATGGAAGTTCATATTCCCTCGCTCTTTCAATTAGTTCTCTCAGCACGTGGATATGATCTATTGTGCTGTAGCCACTCCTGAATCCAGCTTGTTCTCTCGGTTGAGCCATGTCTAGTGCTACCTTCAAGCGGTGTGAAAGAACTTTAGTGAAGATTTTATAAACTACTGATAGGAGGCTGATAGGTCTGTAGTTTCCGAGATCCTCAATGTCACCTTTCTTATGTAGCAGGATCATTGTAGCGGTGTTCCAATCCTCAGGAATCTTTCCTTCATTAAGGCATCGAGTGAAAATTTGGGCGAGTACTGTTTCGATTTCTCCACATCCCCACATACAGTGGGGATATTTTTATGGCTTCCTCATCATATTTTGGGAATGTTTTTTTTTTTTTTTTTTTTTTGGAGGTTTAACGACCACGGTTAGCAAGTCAATGGGCTATAGGCAGTCACCCGTCCCTAATGTAGGATCACTGGTTCCAGGGAAGGGAGAGAGCCAGTGCCGTAAGACAAACACAACATCCATGCCTGACCGGGATTCGAACCCGGACCCTTACGGACGAATGGTCAGAGGCCAACGCCTTAGACCACTGCGCCACCGGAGCGGCGGGAATGTTTTCTCCTGGGTTATCTCCCGCTTAAGTAAAAAAAAATGGTTGACGTACTCTACCTCCTGTGCAGAAACTTTGTTTCTGGAACTTCATACAATATAATTGCTTAAAAATACCTAAGATAAACACCAGCACTGATGAAATGTTAACTACCATGTAATCCTACGTCGGTTAGCATGAACTATCGGCCCACAACTCCTCAACGCCCCCTGGTGACTTGTGACATTAACAGTCCGTTTTCAAACTGTTAGCAGTACGGAGAGTTGTATCACCTGACTTATCATACACCGTGTCCAAGGAGGTTAGAATAGATGTAGTAAGGGTGACGTCACAAACTTGAAGCACTTTGAGCAGACGACACGGAGCTGATGGCCACGCCCAGTGAGACGTTCCTAGTACTTTTTCACCGTTGCGGGAATAAGGAATAGGCCGTTTTTCATCAAAAAATTTATACTTCTTTTAAAATGGATCGTGCTGTGCCTTTGAATGTATCAACTCATCAACTGAAGCACCTACTGGTGTAACTTTTCATAAGTAATTGTGGGTAGAATATTAATTTTTCTCTAAATTTTTGCAAGTCTTTGTAGTTTGATTAAGAAACTTCCGGTTCTGAAACTGACCAAATGTAAAGCAAATCAGAATTTAGATTAATCTTCCCCTCAAGAAATTGTCCGCAGTAATGTTCTCATTTACTAATAATTGATATGTCTTACATATTTGTGTTATTTTTATGCTTAATCAATCTGTGCTGACGGCGAAGGAAAGTGTGTCGCGTCGCGGCAATACGGTTGAATTTTCTCAGCGGAGCTTTCTCAGACATGCGTGCATATAATACGATGAACGCATGTTTCATATAAAGCGATAAATTCGTGATTTTACTTTTTGTGCTCGTTATGTTAATAAGTTCCAGCAGGCAGTAGCGTACCCAGAATTTTTTATAGGGGTGGCCCAAATTATTGAAGATGCAAATTAAAACACTCTGTAGGAAAATCTCCAAAAGATAAAAAATAAAAAAGCGATAAAAATATCTCCGATAGATAAAAAAAGTCATAAAAATATCTCCGCCGTATGAAAGTGAAATATATATATTCAGAAACATATACAATAATATTTAAAATTCCCATTGTTGGTAAAATATATATTGAAACACACATAATTATATTTAAAAATAAGCAGCCAATACAAAGAATGAAGAATCGAATTATACCTCATGGGAAGTCCCAGGCCCCGGGCCTCCCTCACTGAATTCCAGTAAACGTTTAAACGAATTTTTATGAAAATTTAAAAATACAGAAAAATTTCATTCGACTGCTTATTTTTCATAATAAATGCTGTAGCTCATAGCTTCTTAAGAGTTCAATTTTGCAAGGTTAGGACTCATAAACTGATACGTAAAAAATATTCTCAGGGTAATTTATCTGCATCTGATGATCTGAAGAAATTTTCACGAGCACACACACACACACACACACACACACAAATCACTTTAACTTTAATGTTAAGTACTTGTGTCAAGAGGAACTCCTAAAAATAATGTGCTGTTATTTATAGTCGGTTCGTTTGGTTTCCGAGTAAACAGGAACTTCAAGAGCCCATAGAAATGAGTTTCTAACAATATTAATTGATTCAGTTTCATACAGAGATTTCTGTAAAACACGATAAGTAGAAAATGTTATGTTACATATTTGTGACCTCGGTGACGAAATTTCATACTCTTCTGCAGTTGTTAAATAACTAAAACAAAGTTCGAAAAAAATCAGTACAAATGTGTCATAGCCAGCCTAAAACGTTTATTATATGTTACCTAATAATCGTTAGCTTTTTTTTACTGATCCACGTACTGAAATTTAAAGATATAGATCGAAAAAGGCAGCCACATCATCATTACTCAATGTGATCTTACGATCTCAGTCGTCTCACTGCGTCTCACCAACATGGTGACGGAGGCTGTGACGTCAGAATCGTGACGTTTCGCTGGCTTCATTTTGATCACACGAGGGGAACGGGGGACCCTTACTCCATCTATTCTAACCTCCTTGATCTAATCCGACTCGAATTTAGTTTACTGCTTCCCAAAACGTCTGATGCCTTTGGGAACGAAAATTGTCCTCAAATTTAGATGATTATTTTGTCCTCAAGTGTCCTTGAATTTACACTTCCTCATTAGCTCGTTAGATTTCTAATGAAAAGTGTTTTTAAAAGTAGTTTTCGTTGTATTAATTTTTTTATTGAAGGTTTAACGACGACCGTGAGCAACTCAATGGGCTATAAGCAGTCGCCCGTCCTGAATTTAGGGCCACTGGTTGCAGGGAAGAGAGAGAGAACCAGTGCCGTAAAGCAAATACAGGCACGGCGCCGCGGGGGTGCTGGGGTGGGCGGAAGCCCACCCGAAATTTTGGTAAGCCCTCCGTCACACCCCCCCCGAACTTTTTTTATAAATGAAGAAAATGTAGTACACTTTACTATCGCTGTATGTTCTTCTTTGGCAATGGGAGAAGGGTAGTATTATGCAATTATGTTCCTCCAAACACGATCCATGACTCAGACGGGAAACCTTACTTACACGTTCGACTTTCGCTTTGGCGCACAGATGTCGAAGACCGGCCGGAAGTTCAAAGAACATGGTCAATCCGATGCCGCGGCTCATGCCAGTGGGTTGAAAAGTTAAATAAGCATCACTCTGCCAATCCTATCACCGCCCTGGGGCCCTCGCAGTCTATGACAATTACTGGGCGTTATCACGATCGTCAAAAACAGCAGACAATGATTGGCGTCAGTCACCACCAGACAGTGAGCGAAATTTATCTTGGCTAGTTAGTAGTTACACTCGTTTTCTTTCTCGTTCTGCTAGAAAATCTAATTTTTCCTACTTGACTTATTTTTTGTACGTATTGTGTGTGCGTGATACATAAGTGAGGTATTTCTTCCAAAACCAAAGTTTGAAATAACATGTCCGCAAAACGATCAATCCATGATTTTTTCAAACAGGATGTTAATCAGAAGAAAAGTAAATTATACGATAGGGCCTACAAAACGGATAATGGTTATCAGACGGCTTAAACTTTATCAACAGCGTGTGGTGAATCATTAGGAATCAACGAGGATTCTTTAAGTGCATGTAGTGACTCAATGGAAGTTATTTTTTATGAACGCAATGCTTGTGAAAATAAAACACTGAAGGACCATATATGCAAGAATTCAGCTGTCTACCTGTGCGATAAAACACCATACCATAAGTTGCAAATTAAAATCACTTTATTTACAATTTAAAAGCAGGTTAAAAAACTGACTTGCGCTTTCGGGGATCCCGTTGTCCCCATCTACGGGTCCAAAGCACCACAGGGACACGGTTGAGGCAGTCATTATATACAGATAAAAATCCCCACCCCCCACCCCGTACACCACGTCACCAACATTTTAGTGATGCCAACATTTAAACAGAAAAAGGCGTACAAGTTATTAACAGCTGATATTACACTAAGTATAAGAAATTACAAATGACACTAGGCAAATAGTGCAGATTAGCCATTGGACAAAGTCTCTGTCGGGGCAACCAATCTACGCCAAGGTCCCGGTACATATGCGGACAAGTCCAAATTACAACATCTGTTACCATAAGCAAAAATATACAGGCTTTCGGAAAGGAAAATAGTACTTTTTTTGAGATTTGTTTTCAGAATTTTCACATTTTCCCAATCTGGTCAGTAACCGCCCTGTGTGACAGCTAACGTAACAGCAGTATGAGTAGTGCCAACTCGAAGCGTGTACTGGTGTTCTCTCAGGCGGGTATTTAAGCACCTGAGAGTAGAACCTATATAACAATTCTCAGTAACATTCGGGTCTCCATGGATAAGAGGGATGCAGTATACCCCGTGTTTCCTGAGGGTAGGAGTTCTGTCCCGATCATTCCTGACCATATCAAAGATATTTCTGGTGCACCAGAAGAAATTTCTGGTGCACCTTGTCTAGTGTCATTTGTAATTTCTTATACTTCGTGCACCAGAAATTTCTGGAAATGCATATAATACAGAAATGTATATAATGGGAATGATCGAGACAGAACTCCTACCCTGTGGTGTATATAATGACTACCTCTATCGTGTCACTGTGGTGCTTTGGACCCGTAGATGGAGACAACGGGATCCCCGAAAGCGCTAGTAAGTTTTTTAACCTACTTTTAAATTGTAAATAAAGTGATTTTAATTTGCAACTTATGGTATGGTGTTTTATCGCACAGGTAGACAGCTGAATTCTTGCATATATCACTTTTCGTGCGAAATTGTTTTCTGGTTATATATTACTGAAGGACCACATGGTCGCAAGGCAAAGAATTGTGAACTCGGAAAGCTTCATATAGCAACTTCACTTTTGGATCAACCCAAACAACTTATATTAAAACAGTTCACACAAAAAATACGGTGAAAAACAAAGAAGCTTCCACACATATTAGTATAACATGTTCCCATGGCTTGCATATAAGAAAAGAGATTCCGCCTTTTGTTTCCCGAGTAGAATGTTTTCATCGGACGACGAAAAACATGAGGTCACCTTCACTCAGCGAGGTTACAACAATTGGAAAAAAGCACTTGAAAAGGATTAGGGTTTTAAAAAACACCAAAACAGCTTGACCCACAAAACTTACTTGGTATCCGTACCTCTTATTAAAAAAATGAAATCAAGAAGGGCAGATTCATCAGTTGCCACACTTCAAAGTGCTGCGTGTGCAGCGGAAGTCAAGGAAAAGCTTTGTTTAGGGCAAGCGACGGCGATTTTATAAAATCCTTGACTTTAATAATACATACATACACTGCTGGCCACGCAAAATGCAACACCAAGAAGGACACGAGATAGCAAAGCCAGATTCACTGGACACATAACAACAGATACAAAGATGAAACAATTGAGCTTACAGGCCCGTGCGACTTGCGGAACAGGCAGACATCAATAGTTCATGTGGCCCCCATGGCTGGAAATAACGGCCGCTACACGCCGCGGCATCGAACGAAAGAGGCTTTGGATGTGGGCTTGGGGTATGTCGGTCCAGGCTGCTTCCACACGTTGCCACAGTTCATCAGGCGTAGCCGCGGGTGGTGCTTGCCGGACCACTCGGTTGCCGATCAGCGACCAGACGTGTTCGATGGGCAACATAGCGGGAGAATAGGCGGGCCACGGCAGCAGTGACACCTGGTGGGCCGTGAAGAATTGTTGCACGATGCATGCCACGTGCGGGGGCGCATTGTCTGTTGAAACGTGGCCGCTGGCAGGTCCTGCAAGTAAGGGAGGACTACAGGTTCCAAAACGTCGGAGATGTAGCGGTGGCTGTTGAGTGTACCGGTGACGCGTACCAGAGGGGTGCGGGTGTCATATCCAATTACGCCCCAAACCACAACGCCAGGCGACGCACCGGTATGGCGATGCATAATGCAGACGTCATACAGCCTCTTGCCGCGGTGCCGCCAAACGCGGATCCGACTATCGTGGTGTTGCACTTGCAGGCAGAAGCGGGATTCGTCGGAGAAGACAATGTCGTGCCATTCTGTAGTCCAGGTGCGGGGTTCAACGGCCCACTGCCGCCGCACTCGCCGGTGGTGTAACGTCAATGGTAATCGGAGCAATGGGCGCCGTGCGACAAGTCCTCGCTCCTGAAGACGACGTCGAATGGTACGTGCTGACACAGGTTGTTGCGCAATACACCCTAATTCCTGCGCTAACGTTCGTGATGTGGCGGTGCGAGCCGTCAATGCCCGCCGCACAACATGCCGGTCCTCTCGTTCGGTGGTGTGCTGCGGCTGCGGCAATCGCTCAAGTCAGTCTGTCCGTCCCTTCTGCACCCACCGAATCCATAGTCGTCTCACTGTGGCTGGATGTCGTCCCACACGGGAGCCGACGTCTCGGTACGATAAACCGCTGTCGTGATAAGCCACTATTCGTCCTCTGTCGAACTCCGAAACGTGCTCGAATGATTGCCGTATTCTGCGACGAAGCATCAAGAAGCTTCCCACGCACAGGTCCGGCAGCACAACACACATTCACTACTTACAACCCGCCTTCTGTGCACACTTCTTATAGTGCTTCTCGGTGACGTGCCGGGCGCACATGATTTGCATATGCCCTGCAATGCTAATCGTTTGCATGTCCTCTCGCAGGCGACGCATGCTACGAATATCAGGCCAATCGGATGCTTCTTTCTTGGTGTTGCATTTTGGGTGGCCAGCAGTGAATATATGTACATGAAGAATGGGATGTAAGGTCAGGTGATGCGCAACATCAGAGCCTCTCCTTGACAAATGTGAACCTCGCCTTCTCGTGGTGCATCCTGTTCCCACTAAAGGGGCTGTGACGACCGGCCAATAGCGGTATAACTATGCCATCGGGATAAGAGGAAATGCTATCCCACACTCACCAACCCTTTTGGCCAGCGTGTTGAGTTATGGCCAAATCCCTCCAAAATGACTCCACAACTTAAATCTTGGCCCTCGGTCTCCGGCAGCTGGAATGTAACTGGCCAAGGCAGCGGCCAGTGCGACATGAAGGAAGAAAGTGCTAAGAATTACCGGAGGACCGGACTAGGCTGCCATCTGATGCTGACCTTGGCTACGTATAATGGACGCTCCCTATCTTCTGAATCAAGGCTCCTTGAATTGGAAGAAGAAATACAAAGGATCAAGTGGGACATCGTCGGGCTAAGTGAGGTAAGGAGAAAAGGAGAAGATCTCATTGAACTGAAAAGTAGACAACTCTTCTATATCGTGGGACAGATACTGGCAGAATTAGTGGTGTTGGATTTATAATAAACAAGAAACTGAAGGATAAAGTTGTAGAAGTTGAAAGTTCCTCTGACAGAGCTGCACGACTCGTTATTCAACACTCGAGAAGATACCAGGCTCAGATTATTCAAACTTATGCACCCTCCACAAGTCATCCTGAAAAAGATATTGAAGAATTTTGTGAGGAAATTCGTCATCTAAATAATAAAGGTAAGCAGCACCTGAAGAAAATTATGGGAGATTTCAATGCAAAAATAGGGCAACGGCAACAGAATGAAACTTCAGTAGGTAAATTCGGTCACGACAACAGAAACCAGCGTGGGAATACTCTCGTAGAGTTTGCAGAGGCAGAAGGGTTTTTCATCTTGAACTCCTTTTTCAAGAAAAAGCCACACAGGAAATGGACATGGAGACATCCAAATGGGACGACAACTGAAACTGATTTTATTATGTGTAACAAAAAATTCGTCATAGAAGACTGCAGTGTGCTGAACAAGTTCAACACAGGTAGTGACCATAGAATGGTAAGATGTAAGATGCACCTCAATGCTAAACTCGAGCGTGGCAAGCTCATAAAACAAACAAAGTGTATTGACGTGACCAACCTTAAAAGCATCAAAATACCTTCAAATTGGAACTGAGGAACAGATTCTCTGCTCTAGAAGGTCTAACATCAGAAGAAGTGGACATCTCTGAAGTTAACAGAAAAGTAACCAAAGCTCTTATGGAAACAGCAACAAGATCGATTAGCTGGGTCTAAGAACAAGTTGCATGTGAACAAATTATCAGGAAAAACCAAAATGTTGATGCAAAAAAGAAGAGAAATTAGAGTAGCCAAAAAAGATGTGACTTCCAAAGTGGAATATATAGAGTTATGCAAGACAGTACGAAAAAGTATCACTGAAGACGTAAGGAAATGCAACTGTGAACTAGTGAGGAAAGCAATTGAAAACAACCAAAGCCTAAAGATAGCAAAGGGACATCTCAGTAAGGGAAGAAAACGGATTATGGCACTGAGAAAAGAAGATGGTTCTGTAACAAGAAATACAGATGAAATTTTGACAAGAGTGAAAGATTTCTACTCCAAATTATATGAAAGGAATGATACAAGTACTCCAGACATCATGAAAGGTACCAGTACCAGAGTTCTTCTAGTCCTCCCAGCAGAAGTTACACATGCAATCAAGAACATGAAGCGGGGAAAAGCTCCAGGAGAAGATGGAATTACCATAGACATCATACAAGAAGCAAGTGGAGAAATTGAAGCAGTACTCGCCCAAGTTTTCACTCGATGCCTTAATGAAGGGAAGATTCCTGAGGATTGGAACAACGCTACAATGATCCTGCTACATAAAAAAAGTGACATTGTGGATCTCAGGAACTACAGACCTATCAGCCTCCTATCAGTGGTTTATAAAATTTTCACTAAAGTTCTTTCACACCGCTTGAAGGTAACACTGGACATGGCTCAACCGAGAGAACAAGCTGGATTCGGGAGTGGTTACAGCACTATAGGTCATATCCACGTACTGAGAGAACTAATTGAAAGAGCTAGGAAATATGAACTTCCATTGAGCATGGGTTTTATCGATTATGAAAAGGCCTTTGATTCAGTGAAACCATCGGCAGTTAAAATGGCTTTGAAATCCTGCGGTGTTGAAGATGCATACATTAATATTATTAATAACATCTATGAAAATGCAAGTGCAAAGATTCGTCTGTTTGAAAATACAACACACATAAAAATTGGAAAGGGAGTGAGACAAGGGGACACCATATCTCCGAAGCTCTTAAATGCCACATTGGAAAATGTCTTTCAATCACTGCAGCTTGATTTTATCATAATTCAGCAGATATATCTAAGGTAAAGTATTTCATTTTTGCTAACATGTTGTCGCCATCATAGCTCTGCTTTGTCAGTACAAATTACCAACACTATACTTCATGTGTAATATCACACTTATACAGTATAAGCAATACA
Source organism: Macrothele yani (assembly GCA_039090855.1). Lineage (NCBI taxonomy): Eukaryota > Metazoa > Arthropoda > Arachnida > Araneae > Macrothelidae > Macrothele > Macrothele yani. The sequence continues at coordinate 7,132,626 of CM076999.1, read as the reverse complement.
ATTTTGTGACAAAACAAGTTTCATATTTATTTTGAGTTTGTACCTGTCCCAGTGTCGTATCTTGGGTCGGAGACGTGGGCTATCTCACCCGCCCCAGGACTGTTTTTTTTAATTGCGAAGTTTAATTTTTAATTGTTAAGTAATAGAAGTAACTTTTCTAACATGATACCAAATAATTATGAAGATTAAGATTTGAACACTTATTGTACATGAACTTCATTATTCTTTCCTTTTGTGTGAACTTGGGTGTTACGTTTTCATAAAATGCTTCTTCCGAGTACGTTCTCATATTTAAAAAGAATGTTTTTCTCTACTGACAAAACAGCCAAGTTTTTCGAATATATGCATGTTCTTGCGCTCTAAGATATATCTTGATTCTTTTTAATGCTGAAAAACTTTCGGCAGTTGCAGTTGATGGAAAGTTTAATATGAGGTCCGCTAATTTGTGCACCCCACTAAACATTATGTCCAATTTATTCACCTTTATGTAACACGTAATGTCTCTTACTGATTTGTTTTTGTATTCATCAAGGGAATAAAACACTTTCAGTTCGTTTTTTGTCGAGCTGTACCAAAATTTGAAGCTTAGAGTTCTTTAAGTTCTGGCAGTAGATGTTCAAGGAAGCTTTCACAAAATTTATCAAAACAGTTCGAATCCAACAAAGCCACGAATTTAAAATATAATATCTCTGATTTTAATTCATTGACACTTCTAAAAAACTGAAACAACTCTCGCGAAACACTCTTATGGGCAGGAGTATGCAAGTGACTGAGATAGTAAGTCCTCTCTTTTCTAAGCGAACCGTTTCCCAAAGCAATGGGCCAATCTCCTCTACCAGCTGATTCATGCTGTCATGGAAACGCTAGCAGGTGATTGTACGGAAGGTTTTCACATCAGAACTTCGAAGACTCTGGAAGAGCTGCTTGCGCTATGACGATGGTTTTTGCTCGCCAGACAGAGTCAAAGAAGCGAATCCGCACGCGTTTTTTTTGGGTTTTTTTGCAGAGAAAGCATCGACATATTTGTATCAAAATTTGATGCAAATATGTCGATGATAACTGACTTTTATTATATGTCGATGATAACTTACTTTTATTATATGTCGATGATAACTGACTGTATACCGTTGATGACTGACTTTTATTTGTGTATATTTAACTCAGTTTTATTTGTGCTTTCTCTGGGCTTCGCAGCTATCCCAGCTAGCCTCGAATATACGCCACTGACCTGTCCTGTCCCCAACTGATTTTCTGACTTGGGGACACCACGCCTGTTTGTCCTCAAATGAGTGTTCCAATATCTGGTCACCTTTATGAAATCACAACGATAGAATCGCCAAAGACATTAGAGTAGAACAGATCTGGCGGAAAGCCGCCATTCTAGGAAGTAATCAAGTAACTACATAGTGTGTTGGCGTGTTTGCGCGGGTATTTCAGTTCTGAATCTTTAAGATTTTGATATGTATATGTTTAAGATTTAAGCGTATGTTACGGGAAATTCTTGCGTTTAATATTTTTCTTTCTTTTTTTCTTATTTCTCTGCTCCATGTATGTGGCCGGCCGTGATATAGTTTCGTATTTTCTGCTTACTAGCCTTGTTTGTTTTTCTTGGATATGGGCACTTGCTAATTGCAATTTGATCTAGAGAGTTCCCGGGTCGTACCAAGAAAGTTAGAATAACATATCTTTAGATACCCTTGTTAATGGAGCAGCATTTCGACCATATATACTAATGGACTGCGCACTGGCGATAGCTGCATCCGAGCCGCTGTGGTCCCAACATGACAGGGCACCAGATCACGTGACATGAGTCAGAAATGGTCGCATGCCTTTTAATTCCAACGTTAGGAATTAGTAAATTGTGTACATTTGAACTGTGTGTTTTAGGAATATTGTATATAAGGATATACTCGTTGAGAAAACTACCTCAATCAAAATTTTATTGCAATCGTTTAGAAGTAATTAGATCGAAAAGTGGTCGTAAGTTTCGTATGTGTTCTAACGCGAATTAGTTTGTTTGTACTCGAAATTCCGCGTAAAAATAGTGTTATGGTTATTAATTTACGTTGCATAACTTCAGTATTTTCAGTGCATTATGTGAAAACTCCTCATATATAGTGAAAACTCTTCAGGTAAGTTTACTTATGAGATATATACATGCACAGATCAGGTTGTTTACATTTCGTTATTTATAATGTGATGAACATTTGCGAAGAATTTGGAACATGCATTCCGGTTTGTTTGTTTTTCTTAAGTTACTATATTTTTATGTCAATAGCCACAAGTTTTCTGGTTAGTAATGGAACCTTATTGACTATCTCTGCCTCACCGTAATAATTATTGGAAATATGAAAACCAGGCCCAAAAAGTGGAAAGGTTGCACTTACTACTCTAATGAAAACTTATGCAAACTTTGAATCGGTATATAGCAAACCGACAAGTTCTCTGATGAACTAAAAACATTATACTTACCAGTGGCGAAGCGTGTTGGGGAGACTAAAAATTTTTTTTTATATTTTTCCAGTTAAACTAATGTATATATAGCATGCTATCAAAAATGTGTACTATATTCATGTAAATATTTTAGTACCAACATATAGATTTTCATTGTCATTGTTTGCTGTACTGTATCTTTGAAAAACTTCTGCTACATAAATGTAATTTTCCTTTTCATAACTTGCGAAACTTAATCACAGATCAGACTGTTAGCAAATTAAACTGTTGCCAAACCGATCCTGAAAATGAAAAAAAGAAAAAAGGTAATGATAATAATAAATACAGACATTTAACGTGGACCAGGAATATCAAACAAAGATCTTCGCTCTTTCCAGGTTTACAAGTGAGTCACGTAAAAATTATCATTGGCCACCACTGGGAATCGAACCCAGGGTCTTCCAGTTACGGGAGTCGAAATAGGGTCTTCTAGTTACGGGAGTCGAAATAGGGTCTTCTAGTTACGGGAGTCAAACCCAGGGTCTTCCAGTTAATGATTTCCATTTCGTATAACTTAAACTTAGACCCACAAAGATCGATAAATTCACATTTCTTTTCGTAAGATAAAGTAGACAACGGATTTTCCAGTAAATACTTAACTGAATCAGAAGAATCATAAGCTTCTTGTTCGCACATTTCTCGCTTAAAAAATAAAAATTAAACACACAACACTGACAACACAAACATTAAAACTAACCCGTGAGCCGTGATTGCTGACTTTCTTTGCGCTACTACGGCCAAGAGTCGAAATTTCGGATTCCAATACCTCGACCAAGGAGCAACCAACCCCAATACCTCGACCAAGGAGCATCCGCTTTCGTTTAAAACTTGTCTCTGGTCCACGCTCACAGACGCCACAGAGCTATAAATACCTTTCCTTTTGCTGCAGTTGTACTTGTATGTCAATCTGTGAGACTCATGATTTCGAGTCTCACTTTTCATTCCCAGTACAATCGTGTTTTTATGGACAAGCTTCCTGTTTAAATATTTAGCCTTTGTCCGAGATGGGTCAGGGTTCGAATCCCGGTGAGGAATGGATATTGTGTTTGTCTTACAGCGCTGGCTGTCACCCTTTCCTACAACCAGTGGCCTTAAATTAGGGACAGACGACTGCTGAGTTACTCATGGTGGTCGTTAAATCTCCAATCAAAAAGAAAAAATATATATTTAGCTGAAATTTAAAATTTCCACAATTTTCTTGGTGCTTCGTCTTTCGGAAAACTGTTAAAGCAGAAATCATAAAGTAAAACACAAAATTGATGCTATAAATACATCAAAAACTAAAACTATCCACCGTCTCACAATTGTTGGTCACCTTAAAAAAAAAAAAAAGGTGTTTTTCATTAAGTCTTAAGATGACGACACGGAAGTGCTGTAGTGAAATTATTATAAAGCATCCAAAGAATCTATTTAGGTATTTAATTCGTTTATTATCCATGAAAAGTTATAGAAATTCCTTTACTAAATCGCTCAGAGCAACCATAAGCACAGCATGTGTGACCCATCTTTTTGACACATGGCACGTGATTTCGTGGCTTTCGATGTTGGTGCCAGAAATTTTGATGCCATGCGCAGTCTATCAGTACATACGGTCGAAAGAGCAGTACCACTCAGTACCACACCCATAAATTTCCCAAGGGGGCAGGCGTGGCGCACAGAATTTTTTTTTTTTTTTATTGAAGGTTTAACGACCACCGTGAGCAACTCAATGGGCTATAAGCAGTCGCCCGTCCCTAATTTAGGGTCACTGGTTCCAGGGAAGGGAGAGAGCCAGTGCCGAAAGACAAACACAACATCAATGCCTCACCGGGATTCGAACCCGGACCCCTTACGGACGAATGATCAGAGGCCATCGCTTAGACCACTGCGCCACCGGGGCAGAATTTTTCCAAGGTGGGGGTGCTCCCCTAAATTTACCGGGAAATATAGTCTGGCGCCATAACAATTTTTTTATTGAAGGTTTAACGACCACTGTGAGCAACTCAACGGGATATAAGCAGTCGCCCGTCCCTAATTTAGGGCCACTGGTTCAAGGGAAGGGAGAGAATCATGGCCGTATTTGAACCCAGACCCATCGCGAACGAATGGTCATTAGCCATCGCTTAGACCACTACGCCACCGGGGCGCATTTAAGAAGGAGGTTGAGTTTTGTACATGTATTCTTATCCAGTTACTAGTAATGCTACAGTAGAAGAAAGTTAAATGATTAGAAGAAGTAGCAGATAAAATTCTCTTTCTGGTTAGATTTTTCTAAATTTATTTAATAGAACTACTCCCTTATAGTTATTGCATGTTATAATTATACCGCACATGATTAAGAAGTATATGTAGATCGCGTATCGTGATTTTTGTTTCAAACTTCGACTTAATAATTTTTTGCTCTGTCAGCCAAGTGGAGTGGGACACATCGCCTCCCCCCTCTCGTGGGTGCGCCACTGGTACCACTTTGCGTGAAGCCTATAACCGCGAGCGACGGCCCTCAAAGTGTGGGAAAGCTGATGGTTTTCAAGACTATTGCAATGCCTTTTGTGTTGGCCGAATCGCCTTATTTTGTTGAAAATGTTTCCAATTTCGCATCGTAATTTGTTGCCAATGTGTGAGAAAATGCTGGATTTATAAAATTCTTGATTATTTTGAGGCTCCTTCCTATTTTTATTTTAAATTGAAATCCACGAACGTTAGTGCGAATTCTAAACAAAACGTATCGTTAAAACTGAAAACTTCACTCTTGTAAGAAGTATAATTAGTTCCGGTTTGATATTAACACGATTTCTGCAACCAAGAACCACGCAATTCCAGAATACACACAGTTGAAATTACATAGGTATCATATAAACAACTTCAAATTCCCAAATCTTGCGGCTACATGGTTAAGAGACTCAGCGTAGTTCCAGTAGAGTTTTTGTTTTTAGTTTTTTTCCCGATTTTCATGTTTGTTTGTGTTGTTTTGGCTGTAACGTACAAGTTTGTCCGTGCCAGACATTGAACTCGGGTCCCCTCACTCCGGAGTAAGTCGCTCTCCCAACTGATCTACGCAGACATATGCTCTCACTGCTATCTGCCTTTATCTCATGTGCGTCCTGTGGTGCAGGCAGGTCACCCCCCCCCCAAAGAAGGCCGGGGCATGGCCCACAGGTTAGCCTGGACCATGTGTCGATGTAGGCAGTTATTCCATGAAGACGTGCATTGGAGAAATCCCAGACAATTTGGTGTGTGGAACGTAACATCACACATATTTATTTTTTCGAAGCACTGAAGAAGGGATTCTCATTTTTCATGTCTCGCCGTGTGGAAAGAACATCACATCATTGCGAGAAACTTAACAGCCGAGTCATCCTGCAAATTCAAGCGCCAATATAACGTACAGTTTGTCCGCGCCCGACATCGAAATCGGGTCCCCTCACTCCGGAGTAAGTCGTTCTCCCAACTGAGCTACACAGACATGTGCTCTCACTGCTGTCTGCCTTTACCTCATGTGCGTCCTGCGGTGCAGGCACGTCACATTGCGCAAAAGAAACTTAGAACGGCCAGCGTGCGCAGTCGTAGGCTGCACCAATAAGGCAGATACGCTATATTATCAAAAGTATTCAGACACCTGAATTTTTTTGGGACAAATAGCATTATTATCGCAATTAATATTTGTTAGTCGATTCGCCTTTTGCTTGTATGACAGCGGCAACACTTCGAGGCATACTATCAATTTATTTCTGGTACGTCTCGACAGGAATTGCTCACCATTCGTCCTGCAAAGCTGCTGCCCCAGTGGAGAGCGAAGACGGTAATTGTGGCCATTTTTGTACCCGTAGCTCCAGTTCATCCCAGAGGTGTTATATGGGATTAAGATAAGGAGTTCGAGCAGGTCAGTCAAACAATTCCGCCTAAATTTCAAGAAACCCGTCTTGTACACGTCGTGCAGTGTGGCAGGGAGCTCGATTGTGTTTCAAGAGACAGCGGCGATTTCCAAAGCGTTGCCGCATTGATAATTCTTCCCTACCAATAATGAGCCGAAATCTACGAAAAACAACTCCGCCATTTTCCATTTTTTTTTTTTTTTTGGAAATGACCACTGTCTCTTCCAACACGATCGAGCTTTATGCCACAAAACGTCGAAGTATACCTCGACGGTTTTTTTTTTCTTTTTTTTTTTGATTGAAGGTTTAACGACCACCGTGAGCAACTCAATGGGCTATAAGCAGTCGCCCATCCCTAATTTAGAGTCACTGGTTCCAGGGAAGAGAGAGAACCAGTGCCGTAAGACAAACACAACATCCATGCCTTACCGGAATTCGAACCTGGACCCCTTTCGGACGAATGATCAGAGGCCATCGCTTAGACCACTGCGCCACCGGGGCGGCCTCGACGTTTTGAACAATTTTCCAAAATTTCGAGGCACACTTCAGAGTTCATGGCTTGCGGTATAATAACCAATGCGCCGAAATCTACGATAAACAACTCCATACCATGATGGAGTCTCCGCCGAACTTAACAGTTGGAAGAACACAGTGCGACGAAAATCGTTCACCGGGATGTCGCCAAATCCATACACGCACATCGCATTGGAAGAGTGAAAAAGTGACTCATCACTTAAAAGAACTGCTTTCCAGCCACCAACAGTCCAAGAACGAAGGGAGACACAGGACTCCAAACGGAACTTCGCATTCACGGAACTGATGTGTAACTTGTGTGCCGCTGCTCTACCATAATAACCCACACTATGCAACTCACTGTGGATAGTTATGGTACTAACCGAGCCATTACAAACATTTCCTACTTCAGAATCGATGGAAACGGCAGAGGAAGAACGGGATTTCTTAACATTTCTTACCATGGCTCTTCTGTCCCGTTCCGTCAGTTTGTGTGGCCTTCCTTAATGCCTTTTTACTGGGCAACTCTCTGAGAATAGCTATGGTACTAACCGAGCCTTTACAAGCATTTCTACTTCAGTATTGATGGAAACGGTAGAGGAAGAACGGGATTTCTTACCATTTCTTACCATGGCTCTTATGTCACGTTCCGTCAGTTTGTGCGGCCTTCCTTAATGCCTTTTTACTGTGCAACTCTATGAGGATAGCTATGGTACTAAACGAGCCATTACAAGCATTTACTACTTCAGTACCGATGGAAACGGCAGAGGAAGAACGGGATTTCTTAACATTTGTTACCATGGCTCTTCTGTCACGTTCCGCCAGTTTGTGTGGCCTTCCTTAATGTTTTTTACTGTGCAACTCTCTGGGGATAGTTATGGTACTAACTGAGCCATTACAAGCATTTCATACTTCAGTACCGATGGAAACGGCAGAGGAAGAACGGGATTTCTTAACATTTCTTACCATGGCTCTTCTGTCAGGTTCTGTCAGTTTGTGAATGTATTTTTACTGTGCAACTCTCTGAGGATAGCTATGGTACTAACCAAGCCTATACAAGTATTTCCTACTTCAGTATCTATGGAAACGGCAGAGGAAGAACGGGATTTCTTACCATTTCTTACCATGGCTCTTCTGTCACGTTCCTCCAGTTTGTGTGGCCTTCCTTAATGTCTTTTTACTGAGCAACTCTCAGAGGATAGTTATGCTATTAACCGAACCATTACAAGCATTTACTACTTCAGCAGCGATGGAAACGGCAGAGGAAGAATGTGATTTCTTAACATATCTTACCATGGCTCTTCTGTCACGTTCCGTCAGTTGTGCGGCCTCCATGAACTTTTTTTTCTGTGGTTGCATTGTTCTGCTTCCATTTCTTCACGATATCACTTAGACCGTGGCTACCAAGATAGACACGCTTAGAGTCAATTTTGTTACGTTTAGTTTAGCTACAATACTCGGTATGAAAACGTTACTCAAATGACGTCTTATGACCAGCCCATGATGGAACTCTGAAAGTTTACGCTAACTCGGCATATCGACTTCAAAGTTACTGATACCACGAAAGATCATTTCAGCTTAATATACACTGAAGAGCAATTTAATTATAGACAGCTGGCGTTATGCAAATGTGGCGCTGAGGGCGGCCCTGTAAATGGAAACGACATGACGTATGCAGCGATCCGACAATATAAGGAGTGATGCGACGGGAATCAGTATGAGTCGAACGCAGTATGGGTAAGACGAAGGATCTAAGCGCATTTGATCGTGGGCAAATTGTCGGGGCCCGACGAATGGGTCACTCCATCTCGGAAGTCGTGCAGGCACTGGGATTTTCACTAGCCACTGTGTCACGGGTGCACCGTGAGTACATCGAATCCGGTAAAACCATCCTTGCAAGGGCCAACTGCCGTGGACAACAGCGTGTGGATGAGCGGGGTCATCGTTGGCTAGCTTGCATTGCAACAGCGGATAGACGGGCCACAGTGCAAGAAATCACTCGACAATTTAACGCTGGTGCACAAAAACGTGTAAGCAGCCACACCATCCAGAACCATCTCCTCGCTGTGGGTACAGAAGCCATCGTCCCACGAGGGTACCGCTGCTGACCGCACATCACAGGGTGCAAAGATTAGCATGGGAGCGGGAACATCGCCACTGGACCCTACACATGTGGAAAAATGTTGCCTGGACTGATGAGTCGAGATTCACATTGGTACATGCGGGTGGCAGGATACGAGTATGGCGCAAACCACATGAAGCGATGGTTCCTTCGTGCCAGCAGGGTACGCTTCAAGCTGGTGGTGGTGACATTCTCGTCTGGGGACTGTTTACGTGGACTGAAATGGGACCCCCTGGTACGTGTGACATCATCCTTCACAGGTCAAAGTTACCGGGATATCCTGGATGACCATTTGCTCCCGTTTGTGCGTCTTCAACATCCCACTGGGGACCTCATCCTGCAACAAGACAATGCATCGTGCCATCGCTCCCGAATTGTATCCGAGTGGTTGGATGAACACTCCACCGACGTGACCTCGCTTCCTTGGCCAGCTAGGTCAATTGACCTCAATCCCATCGAGCACATCTGGGATGCCACAGAGAGAGATATTCGAGGCTCTGACCCCCCTCTATGAAATCTTCGTGAACTGTGGGAACTTGTTCAGGGGTCGTGGATCCGTATGTCTTCCCAACGCTTCCGGTGTCTTGTCGAGTCCATGCCGAGACTAATCGCCGCCGTCATCAGGGCGAAAGGTGGTGCTACACGTTACTAGACAGGTATCTCTAATTCAATTGCTCTTCAGTGTACAAATGCGTTGCAACCCGCTCACAGCGCTCCTTCCTGCATAACCGTTCGTTTTTGCACTTATACTTAGTGCCCGAATACTTTTAATAATATAGTGTATAAAACTGCCTGGAATCATGTTTCGCAGGTGATTCTTATACAATAAACAAAGACATCTGGAGATCCGAATCCCACATCTCTCGATATCTAGCCGAGCGCGATAGATTTACACCACGGTGGCCAAGAATCCATGGCGTCATGTGTGTTTTTCTGTCAGCTTCTGACATCATAAATCCGTAAGATGGGCTCAGTTACTGAGACGTCTCCATCTGGTAGGCATTAACGGCACTGGCTTTATATTAATTATAGCAGCTAAATCCAAAGGGCGAGATCCAAAGTGAAAATCCTCTGAATACGTGGCGGCAGTGAATAAGCAAAGACATCGTTCTTTCCATGTTTAAGCAACACACAGCAACCGAAAAATTGTTATTCGGTCACCGCTGGGAGTCCGAATCCCAGATCTCTCGATATCTAGCCGAGTGCCCACAGAAGGAGACGCCTCAGTAGCTGAGCCCATCTTACGGATTTATGATGTCAGAAGATGACAGATAAACACACATGGCACCGTGGATTGTTGGCCACCGTGGTGTAAGGCTAACGAGCTCGGCTAGATATCGAGAGATCTGGGATTCAATTCCCCGACGGTGACCGAATAAAAATTTTTCGGTTGCTGTGTGTTGTTTAAACGTGGAAAGAGGGTGTCTTTGTTTATTCACTGACGCAACGTATTTGAAGGATTTTCACTTTGAGTCTTATACGTCTCATATTCTATTTTCAAGTTTCAAAACTTATGGCAGAGTAGCTAACAATTTCCATTAAGAACTAGAAATTCGTCCCGTTTTTGATAACTCCCGGTAAAAAAAAACTACTACAAATATTTCTGAAAACGTTCTGCTAAAATTTTGTAAAAATCAAAATCGTTTTTAGCGCACAATAAAATCCGCTTTTTGTTCTTGTTTTTAAAATTTTGTAATTTATCGCGTTTAGTATTGGTGTATAGCAGGCGGCCTATATCGGATTTTTTTTGGGTGTTACAAAAGCTTTTCAATTTCGTATATATAACGTAGATGTCCTTTCGTACTTCTACGTTATTTAAAAAAAAACATAACCATACGATGAAATAGTTCCTAAATTAAACCTTAACGGCCAGACGAAACATTTAAAACAGAAGTCAAACTTACGGAAATGGTGCTTTATTCAATGTTTTCTCCAACACATCGAACATAACATAGCAGAGATGGGGCCAATATGAACGAAAAACACAGTGGACTTCAAAAAAACATAATTTTTCGATCTAAAACCCTGATGCATTTTATGTACTTTGAGCGGCTCATACTTTGAATCTGGTCGTAAATAACAACAAAAAATTTCTCTAGAAATTTTCAGCATTATTCAAGAAATATATGCTTTCTTTTCTGAATTACCTTACCTTTGGCAAATTAAAAAAAAAGAGATTCCAGCGTTGACCGTAAAACCGTGTTCTGAAACAAGGTGGGAAATCGATGCAATAAGGGTATCGAGGTTTATAGCGAGAAAAAAATTAATATGAAAACCAGTTATTTCGAATTCGGTTTTTAGTTTTATACAACTGTAACGTACCAGGAGATGTGACGTACCTGCCAGGAGGACGCACACGACATAGAGGCAGATAGGAATCAGAATAAAACGTCCGCGTAGCTCAATTGGTAGAGCAACTTATTCCGGAATGAGGGGACCCGGGTTCGAATCCTGGCGCGGATAAAAATGACGGAGAAATTTACTTCGTTATACAACTTATTCTGATATGTAAAAATATTTTTTAGATTATGAAAACCAGTTATTTCGAAATCGTTTTTTAGTGTTAAACAACTTATTTGTATATGTGCCCATATGAGAGATTTTTTGGTTAGTTGATTAGAATAATTAAACAGATGCCCGTCATGTTCAATGTTACATATATTATGAAAACTCTTACTTTACGGGAAATAGAAAATGATGTTGTTAAAGATATTTATTTCATGTAAAAATGAATAAAAATTGAAAACTATTCTCGTTCAAGGAGCGGCAAATCTGGGCTTGCACCCGGGCAGCAAATGCCCTTGACGCCTCCCTGTAAATAACAATGGTGATAACAATGCTAAACTAAATATCAAATATTAATAAAGCTGTAACAGCAGTATCTAATTTCACTGACACTACGAAAAACATAAGGTGATGTATGACACCAAATTCTCGGTTAATGACATTTTTTTTATCACAACAACAAAAAAGTTGGAAAATTGCTATTTGGGAGATGTTTTAAAGTATTGTAAGGAGAACAGCTGCTTCAAATATCTTAAAATATTTCCAAGACAGGCGTTTGAAGGAGATCACGTCGCAAAGCTTTATGTTCCCATAAAGGTACTTGCTTGTTCACGATAGCAAAGAAAGCGAAGGAGCAGACGATAGCAGTTGTGACGTCACACGAATTCGGTGAGACAGCAGACAAAATCAAGAAACATGCAGCTTTAAAATAAAAAAAAAGAAGTGCAACTAAACATTTCTTATTGAGTGGCAGCATTGAAAACAAAGCAGACGGTAATTGTGTTGCTGAAAAGTGGTTCGTGTATTGCGCAATTTCTTTTGTACAAGAACAAAACTTTTTCAGAAGAAATGGAAGAACCGTAAGTCTTACTTTTCTGTTTTTTAAGCGTATCAAAGTAAAACATGATTATACTTTAAGTTTATTTTAAACATTTCAGGGCAAAATACAACAATGCTGTTTTGTTTGATTTAACTGATGTTTCTTGTACGGACTGATTGGATTCCGATCTGCCGTGAGTTTCTTGACGTGTTTATAATCGGATTGAATTTTACAACTAAAAATGAATCCTTCCATTGTTGCATAATACATATATGAATTGTTTGAATAAGTTCCTTGTTATCTACAAGACTGAAAATCTGACTTTCGTATGTTATGAAAATACGTATCGTAGCCCAATCAATATACTGTATGTTTGGCTTTGGTAGTGTTTATGACGCAAATATTTGTCTTTGATGCACGTAGGCATTTATGAGCAAATCTAAGTGCTTAAGACAAATCCTATTTTTTTGATGACTGAGTGCTTAAAATGAACAACATAAATGTTTAGAAATACTTCGTTTTTTTCTGCTGGGTGAGTTTATGAAGAAAAAAAGTTCTAAGACGTAGTTTTGATGCTTCTGATGGGTGAGAAATATATGTGATTCAAGCTTTATTCCAAAGAAGCTGATATTTATGTAATTTACTGTTTGCTAATGAAGTCAACTTTTTTGTTACGCTTTACGTGTTTGTTTATTTATTGAAAATGAAGTTGATATTGCTGCATGCATATGCACTTATTCGTTTGCAAATGGATAGAATGTTGCTTTTGTTACGACGCTCTCTAATGTTTCGCTGTATAGCCCAATTAATCTCAAACTTCAATTAGAATTGTATAATGGAAGTTCACTATGAAATAACAAGATCCAACTGACTTTGATTTACCGTCTACTATTAAATTCGAAAGACCTTTGCTAACAAATTTGTATACATACTGTACGAAATGTTTGATCTAAGAGGGTTGTTCAAAAAGTACCGGGACTGATTTTATATGAGGCAGAAGTGTAATGCAGTAAACATACTTACACTTACATACTTTTAAATATCCTCCCTCTACCTGAATGCGGCGGTCCCACCTTTCCAGTCATTTCCGAAAGGTGTGTTCGCCGCCCCGGTGGCGCAGTGGTTTAAGCGATGGCTTCTGATCATTCGTCCGAGATGGGTCCAGGTTCGAATCCCGGTGAGACATGGATATTGTGTTTGTCTTACGGCACTGGCTCTCTTTCCCTCTCAGGAACCAGTGGCCCAAATCAGATCAGATCATATGTAGAGGATTATAGGAAGGCAGTGTCTAACCCCAGGTCTTAAACAACCCTTAGAAATAGGAAGCTAGGGGATTTGGGCTAGAGTGCCTGATAGGAAAATGACATGGAAGCGAGGTAGAAAGGGGGAGGAAGACGCCCTTATTTATTACCGGGTGGCCAGTACCCGGGGCCCGACGGCTTAACGTGAGAAATAGGAAGGTCTTAAACTATCCTTAGAAATAGGAAGCTAGGGGATTTGGGCTAGAGTGCCTGATAGGAAAATGACATGGAAGCGAGGTAGAAAGGGGGAGGAAGACGCCCTTATTTATTACCGGGTGGCCAGTACCCGGGGCCCGACGGCTTAACGTGAGAAATAGGAAGGTCTTAAACTATCCTTAGAAATAGGAAGCTAGGGGATTTGGGCTAGAGTGCCTGATAGGAAAATGACATGGAAGCGAGGTAGAAAGGGGGAGGAAGACGCCCTTATTTATTACCGGGTGGCCAGTACCCGGGGCCCGACGGCTTAACGTGAGAAATAGGAAGGTCTTAAACTATCCTTAGAAATAGGCAGCTAGGGGATTTGGGCTAGAGTGCCTGATAGGAAAATGACATGGAAGCGAGGTAGAAAGGGGGAGGAAGACGCCCTTATTTATTACCGGGTGGCCAGTACCCGGGGCCCGACGGCTTAACATGAGAAATAGGAAGGTCTTAAACTATCCTTAGAAATAGGAAGCTAGGGGATTTGGGCTAGAGTGCCTGATAGGAAAATGACATGGAAGCGAGGTAGAAAGGGGGAGGAAGACGCCCTTATTTATTACCGGGTGGCCAGTACCCGGGGCCCGACGGCTTAACGTGAGAAATAGGAAGGTCTTAAACTATCCTTAGAAATAGGAAGCTAGGGGATTTGGGCTAGAGTGCCTGATAGGAAAATGACATGGAAGCGAGGTAGAAAGGGGGAGGAAGACGCCCTTATTTATTACCGGGTGGCCAGTACCCGGGGCCCGACGGCTTAACGTGAGAAATAGGAAGGTCTTAAACTATCCTTAGAAATAGGAAGCTAGGGGATTTGGGCTAGAGTGCCTGATAGGAAAATGACATGGAAGCGAGGTAGAAAGGGGGAGGAAGACGCCCTTATTTATTACCGGGTGGCCAGTACCCGGGGCCCGACGGCTTAACGTGAGAAATAGGAAGGTCTTAAACTATCCTTAGAAATAGGAAGCTAGGGGATTTTGGGCTAGAGTGCCTGATAGGAAAATGACATGGAAGCGAGGTAGAAAGGGGGAGGAAGACGCCCTTATTTATTGCCGGGTGGCCAGTACCCGGGGCCCGACGGCTTAACGTGAGAAATAGGAAGGTCTTAAACTATCCTTAGAAATAGGCAGCTAGGGGATTTGGGCTAGAGTGCCTGATAGGAAAATGACATGAAAGCGAGGTAGAAAGGGGAGGAAGACGCTCTTATTTATTACCGGGTGGCCAGTACCCGGGGCCCGACGGCTTAACGTGAGAAATAGGAAGGTCTTAAACTATCCTTAGAAATAGGAAGCTAGGGGATTTGGGCTAGAGTGCCTGATAGGAAAATGACATGGAAGCGAGGTAGAAAGGGGGAGGAAGACGCCCTTATTTATTACCGGGTGGCCAGTACCCGGGGCCCGACGGCTTAACGTGCCCATCCGAGCCCCTCAGCGTTCGTACCTGCCAGGGATCGAACCCGAGGTCTTCTCCGTGGCATTCACGAACGTTGACCACCAGGCCACCCGCGGCCCCAAATTAGGGACGGGTGACTACTTATAGCCCAATGAGTTTCTCATGATGGTCGTTAAACCTCCAATAAAAAAAGAATGTGTTCGAAGCTCTTCCTCGTCATGTGCTTCAGGATGTCCACCACAGCATTGTTCAGTTCAGTATTTGATGTAAATCGACGCGCACGAAGTTATTTTTTTCACTTCAGGGGAATTGGTGGTCACACGGCGCCAGATCCGGTAAATACGGAGGGTGCGCTATCATTTTGATGCCCAAATCTTAGATAACTTGCTGGGTAAGCAAATCACGATGTGCAGGGGAATTATCTTGATGCAAAATCGAACCAGTTTGTGCATTTCCTGGGCGTTTTGGGGAACCAACAGACATCTGCACAACCCCTCAATGGTCATTCGGCGGTCTTCCCGCAAGAACTCTTCGAAGTTATCGCCATTAACCTCCGTAGTTGATGTCGAAGGCCTACCGGAGCGTAACGTATCTTCCAGACACCCTTCACCATTCACAAATTTCTTGTGCCACTCAAAAAATCTTACACGGCGCAAAGCATCTTCCTTATAAGATGTTTTAATCAATTTGTGCGTTTCTGTGGCGTTTTTAGCACGTCTTTTGTAAAAAAAGATCGTGCTTATGTTACCGGTTTGTCCGTCCGTCTGTACCCACGATATCTCTGCAACTATTAGTCCAATTTGAAAAATTCTTTTTGCATTAGGAAGCTTGAAATATGCGAATGATGATCCTTCATTTCGTTTTTTTTACGATGTACAATTTCGCCGCTAGAGGGCGTAAATGCAGATGTTGTCGAATTCAAAAATACGTTTTATTCCACATATTTGCTTCTAAACTTCCGATTGAAAAAATTATTTTATGTTTCGATTCCATTTATGTTGAAGAGTATTTTAGATATAGTTACTTTTTCAAATTACGCATAGATTTTCCGCTAGGGGGCGTAAAAGTAAATTACATTTTTCCGATAATTCTCCTTCTAAAACTCCGATTTGAAAATTTTTTCTTCAGAAGATACACCTCCTGATGGAAAATCCTTTGCATATAATTTCAAATTTTTGGTAAAGAATACTTTGGCCACCAGGGGGCGTAAGCGTTAATTTTTGCTTCTGATGTATTTGCCATAAAATCTGAGCTTCTAAAATATCGATTGAAAAAATTCTTTCGTGGACTGATGCCACTCATATAGATAAACCTTTTTGGAATATTTTCTTCTTAAAATATTCCACAGTTTCTCCGCCAGGGGGCGTAGATGTATATCTTATTTTCGTCAATACCTGTACTTCTAGGAGTCCAATTTGAAAAAATTCTTCTTTGTTGGATAGTATTTTCAGTGTGACATGGTTTTCACATAGTTTCAAAATTTTTAAGTAATTCATAGACTTTCCGCTGGGGGGCGTAAAGGTAAATTGCTTCCTTCTTATATCTCTGCTTCTAAACCTCCGATTTGAAAAATTCTTTCTGCACCGGATACAGCTCCTGATGGGAAATCCTTTGCACATAATTTTAAATTTTTGTAAAAAATTGTTTGGCCACCAGGTGGCGTAAGTTATTTTCCGCTTCTGATGTATTTGCAGCAACATATGAGCTTCTAAAATCTCGATTGAAAAATAAGTCGTTTGTTGACCGATACTACTTATGTCGACAAACCTTTTAGGAACATTTTCTTTTTGAAATAATGCATGGTTTCTACGCCAGGGGGCGTAGATGTATATCTTATTTTTGTCAATATCTCTACTTCAAGGAGTCCGATTTGAAAAAATCATTCGTTGTTGGATAGTGTTTCCGGTGCGAAATGTTTTTCATATAAATTCAAGATTTTCAAGTAAATCATAGACTTTCCGCTACGGGGCACAAAGGTAAATTGCGTTTTCCCTGATATTTCTGCTTCTAAAACTCCCATTTGAAAATTTTTTTCTGTATCGCATACAAGACCTTATGGAAAATATTTTTCACATAATTTCTAATGTTTGGTAAAGAATGGTTTGGCCACCAGGGGGCATAAGCGTTAATTTCTGCTTCTGATGTATTTGTAGCCAAATCTGGGCTTCTGAAAACTCGACTAAATTTTTTTTTCTTGGACCGATGCCGCTCATATGGAAAAACCTTTTGAGAATACTTTCTTCCTAAAATAATGCATGGTTTTCCCACCAGGGGACGTAAAGTCACATGTTATTTTTGTCGATATCTCTGTTTCTAAGAGTCCCATTTGAAAAATGCTTTCTGTGTTGGAGAGCGTTTTCGGTGAGAAATGTTTCTCATATAAATTCATGTTTTTCTTAACGCACAAGTCTGCAACCAGAGGGGAGACGCGATGAAGTCGTCAACCCATTTTTGCACTTCGTCACATGTCCGGAACCTTACAGCAGACAAACCATGTTGCATGGTTTATCTGCTGTACAAATGATAGTCTGAAGTCGCTATGTCGGGACTATGTCAACAAATAATAGTCTGAAGGGCTATGTCGGGACTATAACTCGGGTGCTCCAAAACTTCCCAGCCAAGCGTCAATAACGTTTCCTTGACCGATTTCTCGACATGCGGCCTAGCGTTGTCATGCAGTAATTTCACAGGACGCAATCCTTTGCCTGTGAATGGACGTTTCCGACTGATTTCCTGGTTCAATCGCAACAACTGTTGCTTGTAGTGATCAGCAGTAACAGTTTGACCCTGTTCCAATAGTTCATAATAGAGAACACCCTTCATATCCCACCAGATGCACAGCAGAACTTTCTTGCAGTGAATATTGCGTTTCGGTGTCGAAGTCGTCGCTTTACCGGGAACTACCCAGTGTTTTTTGCGTTTGGGATTGTCGTACCATATCCACTTTTCATCACCCGTAACGATTTCCCAAGGGAAAGACTTTCTGTGTTGTTTATTCAACCGATTCAAACACTTCATGACACGCTCATCCTTGTTCCTCTGGCTCAGGTCATGTGGTACTCATTTTCCTTCCTTTTGAATCTTTCCCATTGCGCGTAAACGATTGGAAATGGTTTGTTGCGTTACCCCCAGTTGATGAGCTAGTTCTTTTTGAGTTTGAGACGAATCTTCATCCAGCATCGCTTGCAGTTCCTCGTGTGTAACCTTCTGCCGGGCGCCGCTACGTTCTCGATCGCTAACATCAAAATCACCTGCTTTGAGCCGTCTAAACCAAAACTCACACGTGCTTTTCGATACAATATATTCTCCCCCAGAACAGAACAGATCGATGCACATGCTTTTGAAGCACTTTTTCCTTGATGAAATTCGTAACGAATGCAGTGTCGCTTGTCATCTTTCACCTGCCGATGTGCAAGTGCGTTTGACTGTTGGGCAAACTTCTGTGTCGCATTTTATACTCTGGACCAGTTACGGTCACATGACAACAACGCGGGGGAATGTCGGATATGTAAATTAGCGGTATACGTCACACAAAAAACACCTTAAAACTTATTTGTACACCTAATATTTCATATTTCGCTAATGCGAAGCTTAGTTCATTGATAACCGAAATCGGGGATATTGCCCAAACATTTCAGTAAAAAAAAAAAAAAAAAAAAGATTTCAAGTAGCTGAGGGAATGTTCAATTTTTTTAACTTAAGTTTTACCCCAGGGAGTGCTGGATATTGTTTTTAGTATAACAATTAGATGCGTATTTTGCCGAATCTGATCCATAGATACTCGAAAAAACTATATTTCGCACCGAACACTTTATCATCTGTAAAAAAGTTAGAGAGACAAATCCAATCGATTGCGCCGTTTGCGCAATCACACATTGCTCAACGACATCTCAGAGGAAAACAGATGCACGAACAAAAACCGTCTGTTCCTCTTGACATGTATTGGTATTGATGCTTTATTATATGACAGTACGGTTAGAAAAGCTTATGGCATCTGTCAACGTCATGTGACCTCTGAGATGACTTCAGTCTTTTAAGACGATTTTCGGTAGGTCTGTCATCTGTTTTGATATTACCAGACTAGCATAAAAGACGTCTTAAGACGGTTGTTTTAGAGCTTTAAGTAAATATTAATATATAGGGGATGTTTCCCGTTCTGAGACGGTGAAATTCTTAATTGAAGCAGATTGAAAAAGAATCAAATAGACGCCGGCTTTTTTGTGAGAAAATACAGTAAAAACTTATATAGTAAGAACTCATTCATGTCAGAACTAAAAATTATAAGCTATTTATTTCCGTTTTTCAAAGAAATCGCGATAAACAAACATCCTGTGAAAAATACTTGATGTTTAGTAATTTTGCTTGTAGTCCAGTTTTATCGTATAAACTTACCTTAATAACCTTCTGATTTGATTTTTCGGTTTAAATTACTTTTTCTCAGGCACACGTTATTCCGTTCACGGCTTGTTTTAGACTGTCCTATTTGTAGTTTGAAACTTCATACTGAAGCTTTTTCTGCAAAATAATGCGACATCTGGCATTACAAATCGGAACTATCTAAATTATCGACAATGTGCTGTTGGGGGCGACATCTGCTTTTAGATGCAATTTTACTCACTTTGACAACTCAATATTTCAGTTTTTATTGTAAGTTTGAGCGCTTAGATAGACCGATATTTTGCATAATGTACAATATAATCAGCACTAAACTCGGAAACTTAGTTAAATTAAAAAAGTAAAAAATAATTAAAGCGTACAAATTAATATTCGAATTGTGCTAAATTAAATCAATATACAAACTCATCTTGCCGTGATATTAAGATTTTAATTCGAATTTTGTAGATCTGATAAATAAAACTCGAGTCATTGATAATCCAATGTGTTAGAATTAGCACGCGATCACCTTGATATCTCAATGTGATCGCGTGCAAACTCAATTTGCTTTAATACCTATTAAAAATTCAGTTCGAATTTTTTACATCGGAAAAATAGAACTTGAGTCATTAATAATCCAATATTCTTAAATTAGGAAGCGATCTCCTTGACATCTAAAAGTGATTGCGTGCTATTTTATAGCAGACAATCATTTTAACATCGCGAGAGCACACACTAATTATTTGATAAGTGATGGCCCAACAATGCAGACGTTGCTGTGACGTCAAGCGTTCCAGCGAGACAGACGGATCTGGGTGTTTATATTATATATACACTATCTACCAACAAGTAATTAGACACCCCTGCAATCGACGATATCTGCGGTCCTGATACACGTCACGGCCTCCGCCGTTAAATATCGTGTGGGAAACAACAACGCAACCAGTCGCATGCAAGATGCCACGCAGTTCGGAGCTCTCTGATTTCGAGAAAGGTGTAATCGTCGGGTATCACAGAAATGGCGGATCCATACGGGACATATCCAGCGAGTTGAAGTACCCAAAATCGACAGTGGCATACGTGATTGGCAAGTGAAAGATGAGAGGTGACTATCGGAATGTGGGCCGACCCACCAGACCCACAAAACTGGGAGTTAGAGACCGACGGGTGCTGGCCAGAGAAATTCGGAAGAACCGCACCAAATCGATGGGCCACTTCCGCGAGGAGTTTCAACAGGCATCCGGGAGTGTTCTTTCGATTCATACCATCCGTAAGGAAGCCATCCGCTCGGTTATCATGGACGTGCTGCCGCCCACAAGCCTTTGATCACCAAGTCCAAAAGCGCTGCTCGGCTAACGTGGTGCAAAGAACGTCGACAGTGGACCGTTGAGCAGTGGAAACAGGTTCTCTGGAGCGACGAATGAAGCGAATGAAGGTTCGCCATCTACCGTTCGGATGGCAGGGTCTGGGTTTGGCGTCTGCCTGGAGAACGCCTCCTGCCGGAATGTATTGTGCCAACTGTGAAGTTCGGCGGCGGTGGAATTATGCTATGGGGGTGTTTCTCCTGGTATGGCACGGGACCCTTGGTCGCAATTCCTGGTAGACTCAACGCCGAGACCTACTGCACCATTTTGGATGACCATGCGCTTCCTACGTTGTGGCAGTTTTACGGGGTGGACCCATGTTACTTTCAGGATGACAATGCCACCTGTCATGTTGCGAGGTCCACCATGGCTTGATATGGTGACATTGGGGTTAATCGAATGGACTGGCCTGCGCAGAGCCCGGACTTTAACCCTATTGATCACCTCTGGGACGAGTTGGAGCGTCGACTTAAGGGGTGCCCCCACCGTCCGAAATCGGTGAAGGAAGTGACCTGTCTTCTCCAAGCCGAGTGGAAGAAAATACCGCTAGCCGTCGTACAACGCCTGGTTTTGCCGCCCCGGTGGCGCAGTGGTCTAAGGCGCTGGCCTATGATCATTCGTCCGTAAGGGGTCCGGGTTCGAATCCCGGTGAGGCATGGATGTTGTGTTTGTCTTACGGCACTGGCTCTCTCCCTTCCCTGGAACCAGTGACCCTAAATTAGGGACGGGCGACTGCTTATAGCCCATTGAGTTGCTCACGGTGGTCGTTAAACCTCCAATCAAAAAAAAAAAAAAAAAAAAAAAAAAAAACAACGCCTGGTTGAGAGTATGTCCCGGAGGGTCGCAGCTGTAATCGCCGCTCGTGGAGGCTCCACCAACTATTGAAGGTGAATAAACTTCGTTTTCCTTTGCTATCACAGGTGTCCAATTACTTGTTGGTAGATAGTGTATAACGCCTTAGAAACTACATACATTGAAGTGTCATTAAATTAGAGATGCCTGCCTAGTAACGAGCCACCTCTTGTCTTAATGACGGCGGCCACAGGACGAGGCATGGACTACACGAGTAAACGAAAATATTCTGCAGATATTGCAGCCATGCCTCCTCAAAAACTGTCCAAAATTCGCTCGGTTTCGTAGTCACGTACCCGAGGGCGAACCTAAAATTGGACGCGAGAAAATTCGTCGCCTACGAAAATTGACGCGCGAAAATAAAATTTATTCCAGTACGTATACTTTTTTTTTCTTCTACCTTTCTTTATTTTTTTTAAATGGAAAAGATGTGTATTAAAAACAACACTACTCTTTTGTTTTTATTATACATATTTTCCATTCGCTTATTTCATTATTTTAGTTCATTACAATTTTATTACACATCATTTCACTACATTTCTCATTAGAAAGTTTTTATGTTGGACTTCTAGAGGTGTGTGTGCTTTTAGCAAAAACATTAGAAATTCCCAGTAGAAATTTTTATGTTGAACTTCTAGAGGTGTGTGTGCGTTTAGCAAAAACATTAGAAATTCCCAGTAGAAATTTTTATGTTGAACTTCTAGAGGTGTGTATGCTTTTAGCAAAAACATTAGAAATTCCCAGTAGAAATTTTTATGTTGAACTTTTAGAGGTGTGTGTGCGTTTAGGAAAAACATTAGAAATTCCCAGTAGAAATTTTTATGTTGAACTTCTAGAGGTGTGTGTGCTTTTAGCAAAAACATTAGAAATTCCCAGTAGAAATTTTTATGTTGAACTTCTAGAGGTGTGTGTGCTTTTAGCAAAAACATTAGAAATTCCCAGTAGAAATTTTTATGTTGAACTTCTAGAGGTGTGTGTGCGTTTAGTAAAAACATTAGAAATTCCCAGTAGAAATTTTTATGTTGAACTTCTAGAGGTGTGTGTGCGTTTAGCAAAACCATTAGAAATTCCCAGTAGAAATTTTTATGTTGAACTTCTAGAGGTGTGTGTGCTTTTAGCAAAAACATTAGAAATTCCCAGTAGAAATTTTTATGTTGAACTTCTAGAGGTGTGTGTGCGTTTAGCAAAAACATTTAGAAATTCCCAGTAGAAAGCAATAATATTGAACTTTGCCACTGCGTGTTATTTTCACACTGCCCTGCATTGTACACTGTACGTGTACAATGCAGGGCAGTGTGAAAGACAAAAATGAAAAACACATAATTCTCTACAATGGTAATTTGCTGTTGGACAAAGAATTCCGCAAAATGTTTCCAGATCTTTGTCTTGGAGGTGTTTTTTTCCTTCTTCCTGATCATTTGGGTGACCATTGGTGTTTTGTGGTGCATAGGACACAAGAGGTGAAATGGAGCAAGGCTCAGAAGAACAACAAATATTTTTTTTCCCGCCAACATTCTGTCGAACTTTTAATGATGTCATCAACCTCTTGAAAACATTATTAAACGTTCGAACTTCATCTATCAGTTTTTTTTCTCTTTTTTCAGTTCTTGGGCCTTTGTTTTTTAATAAAATTTATCTAGGTGGGCGTGGTAAGAATAGTTAGACGATACAGCTAGACGGCACAGTGGAAGTTCACATATGATGTTTGTTTATGCTATTTGTGATTACAGTTTCTATTTTTGCCCGCTCCTGAAAACTAAGCTATGTGCGCCCATGTCTCCAGGAATTGATTGTACGCTTCTATAACATCGGCTTCTGGTGCAAATGAAAGAGCAGCCAAATACTGTAACTGAAGAGCAAATTCAGCATCTTCTTTATATCTTGCTTGTAAACCTGTGCTCTGAATACGTATCCATATGCATTGGCTTAGGTGAAAAAAACACCGTATAATCACTTAGGAAATTTCCTTCATATAAATATACAATTCCTAAATATACAAACACATTCACCTGGTCAAATGGTACGACACACGCTGCATACTCTGGGATACGTGAGTAGACGCCCTATCCGTATACCGCTATTCAGTCCTGGTCATCGGAAATTACGCCTCACCTGGTGCCGGGAAATTAGAACTGAACCTCTGCAGAGTGACGTCACGTCGTGTGCTCGATGAATCCCATTCACAGCTGTACCGAGCTGACGGTAGGATGCGGGTCTGGCGTGGAGAGTATGAGGCGATAGCTACTTCGTGCCATATTGGATCTCTTCAAGGAGGTGGTGGTTCTGTGATGGTTTGGGGAGTCTTCTCATGGTATATATTAAGTCCCTTAGTTGTTCCTGGGGAAATCTTTAACCGCTGTGTGCTACCAGCATGTGCTGGCTAATTAATCACCTACACGCTTTCATTACCTTCGCGCGTCCTGCAGCCGATAGTCCCTCGCAGCAGGTCAATGAGCCGCCCCACCTGGCTGCAACCACACAGTAATGGCTCGAGGAACACTCATCTGAGTTCGGAACCATCCAGTGACCTCCAAGGTCGCCAGATTTAAACCCTGGTGGAGTCGATGACTCGGTGTGTACAGGCTGTTATTCGTGCTAGAGGAGGACCAACACTCTATTAACTAGGTATCTCTAATGTTTTGTCCATTGAGTGTATAATGACCTTTGGAAACCCTCCGGCATCTGGTGGAGTCGATGCCTCAGCGTACAAGCTGTTATTCGCGCAAGAGGATGACCATCACGCTATTAGGTTGGTATCTCTAATGTTTTGTCCATTGAGTGTATAATGACCTTTGGAAACCCTCTGGCATCAGGTGGAGTCGATGACTCGGTGTGTACAGGCTGTTATTCGTGCTAGAGGAAGACCAACACTCTATTAGCTAGGTATCTCTAATGTTTTGTCCTTTGAGTGTATAATGACCTTTGGAAGCCCTCTGGCATCTGGTGGAGTCGATGACTCGGTGTGTACAGGCTGTTATTCGTGCTAGAGGAGGACCAACACGCTATTAGCAAGGTATCTCTAATGTTTTGTCCATTGAGTGTATAATGACCTTTGGAAACCCACCGGCATCTGGTGGAGTCGATGACTCGGTGTGTACAGGCTGTTATTCGTGCTAGAGGAGGACCAACACGCTATTAGCTAGGTATCTCTAATGTTTTGTCCATTGAGTGTATAATGACCTTTGGAAACCCTCCGGCATCTGGTGGAGTCGATGCCTCGGTATGTACAAGCTGTTATTCGCGCAAGAGGATGACCAACACGCTATTAGGTTGGTATCTCTAATGTTTTGTCCATTGAGTGTATAATGACCTTTGGAAACCCTCCGGCATCTGGTGAAGTCGATGACTCGGTGTGTACAGGCTGTTATTCGTGCTAGAGGAGGACCAACACTCTATTAGTTAGGTATCTCTAATGTTTTGTCCTTTGAGTGTATAATGACCTTTGGAAAGCCTCCGGCATCTGGTGGAGTCGATGCATCGGCGTGTACAGGCTGTTATTCGCCCTAGAGGAGGACCAACACGCTTTTAGGTTGGTATCTCTAATGTTTTGTTCATTGAGTGTATAATGACCTTTGTAAACCCTCCGGCATCTGGTGGAGTTGATGCATCGGCGTGTACTGGCTGTTATTCGCGTTAGAGGAGGACCAGCATGCTATTAGGTAGGTATCTCTAATGTTTTGTCCATTGAGTGTATAGTGACCTTTGGAAACCCTCCGGCTTCTGGTGGAGTGGATGCCTGGGCATGTACAGGCTGTTATTCGTCCTAGGGGAGGACCAGCATGCTATTAGGTAGGTTTCTCTAATGTTTTGTTCTGTGTAAAATGACCTCTGGAAACTCTCTGGCATCTGGTGGAGTCGATGGCTCGGCGTATACGGCTGTTATTCGCGCTAGAAGGGGAACAATGCTCTATAAGTAGGTATCTCTATTGTTTTTTCTATTGAATGTACTTTCTCATTAGAACGAGAAAGTGAAAATTGGCAGGAGGGGCTGTTCGTGGGTGGAGGGAGGAACTATGCTTCCGGTAGCTACTATATATTGGCCAGTTAAATAGTTAAAATTATGAAAAGATTTGTGTGCTGAAATATATATGCTGTGGTCACTTAGTGTGTTTTTGTTTCCAGTGGAATTGGGAAGCCAGCATTTATCAAACAAGAGGAGCCTATTTCGAGTCAAGACAGAATTTCAGCTAAAGCTCAAGAGCTTGTGGACCAGCTAAATGTGAAACGCAGAAAAGATGCGGAGCTTCTGGCTGACTTTAAGAAAGCAATGGATACTCAGGTACAACTTTTGTTTTTAATTTATGCATCAGATGCTAAAAAATAGTTTATATGAATATGATATGGTTACAATTTTATAGGCTGTTGATAGATAACCCCTGAGCGAATTGTCTTATGAGTAAAATTCATGGGCATGAACCTCAACTATAAGCCAAAGCTGTGAACAGGGTTCCAAATTTTAGACAACCTCATACTTAGACTTAGTGTGCTACAATCTGAATATGAAACATATATTACAGTAAACAAATGAAATGAAGCGTGTTCTTGACTTCTGTCTGTTCATTTATTTATTGCTCGTTTGTTGTAGTAGAAGGGTGTTAAGAGTATTGGGCTGGAAACGAAGTAAACTTTGCAAATGCAATGCAACAGAAAAGTGCAAATTACCGTATATACGAGAGACCGAAAGTAATGCAAAAGTGGGCATAACTTTTTTATTAACTGACAGAGGTCATTCAAATTGCACTTGATGGTAGAGTAACTGTTCCTCTACAGTAACCCTTCTTCTTCATTGCAGGTAAATACGAGGGTTGTACCGAAAGTAATGCAAAAGTGGGCATCACTTTTTTATTAAATGACAGAGGTCATTCAAATTGCACATGATGATAGAGTAACTCTTCCTCTATAGTAACCCTTCTTCTTCATTGCAGGTAAATACGAGGGTTGTACCGAAAGTAATGAAAAAGTGGGCATAACTTTTTTATTAACTGACAGAGATCATTCAAATTGCACATGATGGTAGTATAACTCTTCCTCTATAGTAACCCTCCTTCTTTATTTCAGGTAAATAAGAGGGTTGTGCCGAAAGTAATGCAAAAGTGGGCATAACTTTTTTATTAACTGACAGAGGTCATTCAAATTGCACATGATGATAGAGTAACTCTTCCTCTATAGTAACCCTTCTTCTTCATTGCAGGTAAATACGAGGGTTGTACCGAAAGTAATGCAAAAGTGGGCATAACTTGTTTATTAAATGACAGAGGTCATTGAAATTGCACATGATGGTAGAGTAACTCTTCCTCTATAGTAACCCTTCTTCTTCATTACAGGTAAAGAATGGATTCCAAGCAGAAGCAACGTGTGGTCGTTATGTTCTTGACGTCGGGTGGGTGCAGGCTGTCCGACATCCACAGAAGGTTATAGAATGTTTACGGAGATGACACCATTGACAAGAGCAATGTGCAGATCAGATCAGATCAGATGTAAAGGATTTTAGGAAGGGAGTGTCTGACCCCAGGTCTTAAACAACCCTTAGAAATAGGATGCTAGGAGATTTGGGCTAGAGTGCCCGATAGGAAAGTAACACGGAAGTGAGGTAGAAAGGGAAAGAAAGACGCCCTTATTTATTACCGGGTGGCTGGTACCCGAGGTCCGACGGCTTCACGTGCCCATCCGACGCACGGCGGATATTTAGTGGTTCGAGCGTTCGTACCTGCCTGGGATCGAACCCTAGGTCTTCTCCGTGGCAGTCACGAACGTTGACCACTAGGCTACCCGTGGCCCAGAGCAATACGTACAGATGGACGAAGAAATTTAAAGGGGAAACCAGCATTGAAAACAAACCACGCAGTAAGAGACCATCATCTGCGACCACCGACACGAATCGTCAGCGAGTGGATGAATAGATTCGGGCGGAGAGAGGAGTCTCAATCCATGACTTCTTGCACAACTGGACTAAGGTTACAATGCCATACAGAAGATGGTGGAAGACGTAGGGTATCGCAAAGTGTGCAAAGTGGCAGTTGACACCTGATTTGAAGGAGAGAAGGTTGGAAGTCTGCCCTGATCTGCTGGAAAAGTTTGAAACCAATGAAGACACGTTTTTGTTTCGATCTGGTGACAGGGGATGAAACGCGGGCGTGTCTTTACGATCCGGAAACTAAGAATCAATCCATGGAATGGCGTCACACCTCTTCACCAAGGCCTAAGAAGTTCGAGAGCCAGCGATAAGCATAGAAAGTCACGGTGACGGTTTTGGTTTTTTGGAATGGCATGAGTGCCTTCTTGATTTTCTGGAACGCGGTAGTACCATGACCAGCGAGTGGTACATCGAGACATTCAAGAAGCTTAGAAATGCCATAAGGAGGAAGAGACCAAACAAAAATTTGAAAAGGATCCACATTCACTATGACAATACGAGACCACACACATCTTTGACAATAAATCAGGCGATCAGCAAACTAGGCTCGTCAGTGGTCTCCCATCCACCTTACAGATCAGATCTGGCCCCCTCCGACTTCCACCTGTTTGGTCCAATGAAGGACAATTTTCTGGGGCAACGATTTGATGACATAGACGAGCTGAAAGTGGCTGTGAAGAAGTGGGCACACACCTGAATTTTTTCAAAGAGTATTAGAGAGTTCGGTTCAACGATGGCGCAAATGCATCGCTTGTGATAGAGAATATGTTGAAGAGTTACTCTACCAACATGTGCAATTTGAACGACCTCTGTCAGTTAATAAAAACGTTATGCTCACTTTTGCATTACTTTTGGTACAACCCTTGTATTTAACTGCAATGAAGAAGAAGGGTTACTATAGAAGAAAAGTTACTCTACCAACATGTGCAATTTGAACGACCTCTGTCAGTTAATAAAAACGTTATGCTCACTTTTGCATTACTTTTGGTACAACCCTTGTATTTACCTGCAATGAAGAAGAAGGGTTACTATAGAAGAAAAGTTACTCTACCAACATGTGCAATTTGAACGACCTCTGTCAGTTAATAAAAACGTTATGCTCACTTTTGCATTACTTTTGGTACAACCCTTGTATTTACTTGCAATGAAGAAGAAGGGTTACTATAGAAGAAAAGTTACTCTACCAACATGTGCAATTTGAACCACCTCTGTCAGTTAATAAAAACGTTATGCTCACTTTTGCATTACTTTTGGTACAACCCTCGTATTTACCTGCAATGAAGAAGAAGGGTTACTATAGAGGAAGTGTTACTCTACCAACATGTGCAATTTGAACGACCTCAGTCCGTTAATAAAAAAGTTATGCCCACTTTTACATTACTTTCGGTACAACCCTCGTATTTACCTGCAATGAAGAACAAGGGTTACTATAGAGGAAGAGTTACTCTACCAACATGTGCAATTTGAACGACCTCTGTCAGTTAATAAAAAAGTTATGCCCACTTTTGCATTACTTTCGGTACAACCCTCGTATTTACCTGCAATGAAGAAGAAGGGTTACTATAGAGGAAGTGTTACTCTACCAACATGTGCAATTTGAACGACCTCAGTCCGTTAATAAAAAAGTTATGCCCACTTTTACATTACTTTCGGTACAACCCTCGTATTTACCTGCAATGAAGAACAAGGGTTACTATAGAGGAAGAGTTACTCTACCAACATGTGCAATTTGAACGACCTCTGTCAGTTAATAAAAAAGTTATGCCCACTTTTGCATTACTTTCGGTACAACCCTCGTATTTACCTGCAATGAAGAAGAAGGGTTACTATAGAGGAAGTGTTACTCTACCAACATGTGCAATTTGAACGACCTCAGTCCGTTAATAAAAAAGTTATGCCCACTTTTACATTACTTTCGGTACAACCCTCGTATTTACCTGCAATGAAGAACAAGGGTTACTATAGAGGAAGAGTTACTCTATCAACATGTGCAATTTGAACGACCTCTGTCAGTTAATAAAAAAGTTATGCCCACTTTTGCATTACTTTCGGTACAACCCTCGTATTTACCTGCAATGAAGAAGGGTTACTATAGAAAAAGAGTTACTTTACCAACATGTGCAATTTGAACCACCTCTGTCAGTTAATAAAAAAGTTATGCCCACTTTTGCATTACTTTCGGTACAACCCTCGTATTTACCTGCAATGAAGAAGAAGGGTTACTAAAAAGGCAGTGTTACTCTACCAACATGTGCAATTTAAACGACTTCTGTCAGTTAATAAAAAAGTTATGCCCACTTTTACATTACTTTCGGCACAACTCTCGTATTTACCTGCAATGAAGAAGAAGGGTTACTATAGAGGAAGAGTTACTCTACCAACATGTGCAATTTGAACGACCTCTGTCAGTTAATAAAAAAGTTATGCTCACTTTTGCATTACTTTCGGTATAACCCTCGTATTTACCTGCAATGAAGAAGAAGGGTTACTATAGAGGAAGAGTTACTCTACCAACATGTGCAATTTGAACGACCTCTGTCAGTTAATAAAAAAGTTATGCCCACTTTTGCATTACTTTCGGTACAACCCTCGTATTTACCTGCAATGAAGAAGAAGGGTTACTATAGAGGAAGAGTTACTCTACCAACATGTGCAATTTGAACGACCTCTGTCAGTTAATAAAAAAGTTATGCCCACTTTTGCATTACTTTCGGTACAACCCTCGTATTTACCTGCAATGAAGAAGGGTTACTATAGAAAAAGAGTTACTTTACCAACATGTGCAATTTGAACCACCTCTGTCAGTTAATAAAAAAGTTATGCCCACTTTTGCATTACTTTCGGTACAACCCTCGTATTTACCTGCAATGAAGAAGAAGGGTTACTAAAAAGGAAGTGTTACTCTACCAACATGTGCAATTTGAACGACCTAAGTCCGTTAATAAAAAAGTTATGCCCACTTTTACATTACTTTCGGCACAACCCCCTTATTTACCTGCAATGAAGAAGAAGGGTTACTATAGAGGAAGAGTTACTCTACCAACATGTGCAATTTGAACGACCTCTGTCAGTTAATAAAAAAGTTATGCTCACTTTTGCATTACTTTCGGTATAACCCTCGTATTTACTTTCAATGAAGAAGAAGGGTTACTATAGAAGAAGAGTTACTCTACCAACAAGTGCAATTTGAACGACCTCTGTAAGTTAATAAAAACGTTATGCCCACTTTTGCATTACTTTCGGTACAACCCTCGTATTTACCTGCAATGAAGAAGAAGGGTTACTATAGAAGAAGAGTTACTCTACCAACAAGTGCAATTTGAACGACCTCTGTAAGTTAATAAAAACGTTATGCCCACTTTTGCATTACTTTCGGTACAACCCTCATATATAAATACAAATCAGTTCAAAATGCAGTCGTCAACCTGCTCCCATGTGGGCAGCTGTCTCTGGGAATTGTGGCTGCTTGGACGGAATGAAGTAAGTGCGCGTTTGACATCGTCCCGGTTGGTGAACTGCTGTCCGTTCCGGAAATGCTGCAATGACCGGAAAAGGTTGGAGTCGCTTTGATCATTGTCCGAAGCATAGGGTGGGGGCGGCAGCAACTTGTAGAAATCATGACCTCCCCATATGCCACCGAACAGACAACAGGGCCTAACGTGGGTGTAAGCCGGCTTTGGCATACGGCATGGGCTTCTGTTTTGGGTCCAACCACTATTTCCGGGCGCTGACATTGCCATACAGGACCCATTCCTCTTCACCTGTCACAATATGGTCAAAGAGCGGTTCACCTTGGTCACGTGCAAGCAGGGAAACGCGTGCACTCATGCGTTTTGCTTTCGGATCAACTGGGAGTTGGTGGTGCACCCAAACTCTTCTGCTATGCAGAATATTCTGTTATCTTGAAGTTATACGCATAAAAGCCATACAATAAAACCCAGGGCGGATCCAGAAGTTTACTCTAGGGGAGGGCGGTTTTTCGGGTACAAAAAGGGGGCAGAAGCCATTATGAAATGTTTTTTTTTCATGTAACGTTAGTATATATATATATATATATATATATATATATATATCATCATCATCATCATCATTGTCAACCATTATCAATCCACTGCTGGACGAAGGTCTCCCCAAGTTTCCTCCACAACGGTCTGTCTTGTGCCAGTCTCCTCCATGTCACCCCTGCATACTTTCGAATTTCATCCACCCATCTTCCATGTGGTCTTCTTCTGGGTCTTTTCCTGTCCCTTGGAATCCAATCTAAAATTTCGGCTGTCCATCGATGATCTGTCCTTCTGGCAGTATGTCCAGCCCATTGCCATTTCAGGGATTTAACTCTGATCATGATGTCTTCCACTCTTGTCATTTTTCGGATCCACGAGTTCCTCTTCTTATCTCTCCTGGTTACACGAAGCATGCACCTCTCCATGATTCTTTGAGTTGTCTGCAGTCTTTGTATATCTCTTTTAGTTAAGGTCCACGTTTCTGCACCATACGTAAGCACTGGAAGGATGCATTGATCAAACACTTTTCTTTTAAGACATAATGGCATATTGCTCTTGAAAATTATGCTGTTTCTTCCAAAAGCTCTCCAGGCAAGTTTTGTACGCCGATTAATTTCTTCATCAATGTGACCCTCACTTGATATCTGCTGTCCAAGATAAACGTACGTGTCTGTTATCTCCAGCTTTTCTCCATCAATCGATAAATCTTCATTTCTTGTAAAAGCATTGAACATCACTTTTGTCTTCTGAAAGTTCATTTTTAATCCCACTTCTTTACTCTTGTCAGCAAGTTCCTGGATCATACTCTGCAGCTCTGATGGGGTAGTTGCAAAAATGACTACGTCATCAGCAAAACGAAGGTGGGTTAGATAATCTCCATTAATCTTTATACCTTTGTTTTCCCAGCTCAGCGACTGAAAAACACCCTCCAATGTGGCATTAAAGAGCTTCGGAGATATGGTGTCACCTTGTCTCACTCCCTTTCCAATTTTTATGTGTGTTGTATTTTCAAACAGCCGAATCTTTGCACTTGCATTTTCATAGATGTTATTAATAATATTAATGTATGCATCTTCAATACCGCAGGTTTTCAGAGCCATTGTAACTGCTGATGGTTTCACCGAATCAAAGGCTTTTTCATAATCGATAAAAGCCATGCACAATGGAAGTTCATATTCCCTCGCTCTTTCAATTAGTTCTCTCAGTACGTGGATATGATCTATTGTGCTGTAGCCACTCCTGAATCCAGCTTGTTCTCTCGGTTGAGCCATGCCCAGTGTCACCTTCAAGCGGTGTGAAAGAACTTTAGTGAAGATTTTATAAACTACTGATAGGAGGCTGATAGGTCTGTAGTTTCCGAGATCCTCAATGTCACCTTTCTTATGTAGCAGGATCATTGTAGCGGTGTTCCAATCTTCAGGAATCTTTCCTTCATTAAGGCATCGAGTGAAAATTTGGGCGAGTACTGTTTCAATTTCTCCACTTGCTTCTTGTATGATGTCTACAGTAATTCCATCTTCTCCAGGAGCTTTTCCCCGCTTCATGTTCTTGATTGCATGTGCAACTTCTGCTGGAAGGACTGGAGGAACTCTGGTACTGGTATCTTTCATGATGTCTGGAGTGCATGTATCATCCCTTTCATATAATTTGGAGTAGAAATCTTTCACTCTTGTCAAAATTTCGCCTCTATTTCTTGTTACAGAACCATCTTCTTTTCTCAGTGCCATAATCTGTTTTCTTCCCTTACTGAGATGTCCCTTTGCTATCTTTAGGCTTTGGTTGTTTTCAATTGCTTTCCTCACTAGTTCACAGTTGAATTTTCTTACGTCTTCAGTGATACTTTTTCTTACTGTCTTGCATAGCTCTATATATTCCACTTTGGAAGTCACATCTTCTTTAGCTGTCCTCATCTCTCTTCTTTTTTGCATCAACATTTTCGTTTTTCCTGATAATTTGTTTACATGCAACTTGTTCTTAGACCCAGCTAATTTTGTTGCTGTTTCCATAAGAGCTTTGGTTACTTTTCTGTTAACTTCAGAGATGTCCACTTCTTCCGATGTTAGGCCTTCTAAAGCAGAGAACCTGTTCTTCAGTTCCAACCTGTTCTTGAACCTGTTCTTCAGTTTCAGTTTTATATATATATATATATATATATATATATATATATATATATATATATATATCATCATCATCATCATTGTCAACCATTATCAATCCACTGCTGGATGAAGGTCTTCCCAATTTTCCCCACAACGATCTGTCTTGTGCCAGTCTCCTCCATGTTACTCCCGCATGTATAATGTTAGTAGCAGGAGATGCCGAAAATTACCCTGTATAGCAACGCTGCCTCCCTCCCAGCCCACCCCACCCCACCCAAGCAGGGATTGACTTCGGAGTGGCTGGAACAACGGGAAGCGCCCGTGAGGCATGAGGGAGCAGGAAAAATAAGAAAGAAGTCCTAAAAAGACCATCTGGGAAGAAGCGGTGGGGACATTTTTACGAATTTTCTTTATGACCCAATTAAGATACGTACGTAGATCAGATTGTTATTCACAGTTTCTCCCACCTACTCTGATTTCAGTACCCAGCTCTGCCTTACCCTGTTTCCAGATGTTAAAGATGCTAGACAATAGGACAATAGCAAAGAACTAACAAAGAATATCCCCATGTGTTTTACCCCCGCTGTCCCTGTTTTCCCTTTATCTTTTGCGCTCTCTCTCTCTCTCTCTCTCTCTCTCTCTCTTTTTATTCTATTCCCTTCTTTTTCTTTTCTACTGAACCTAAATCAATGTCATAAGTATTTTAAATCCTCCGTACTAAGTTTAATTATTAATTTTTTTTTTAGAAACACTGAAAACAAAATAGGCGAAGTTAATCATTTACGATCTTCGCTACTTTGAACGTAAAAACTTCGTTATTGTTTAAGGGGGCGCGGGGGGGGGAATTGTCCCAGTTGCCCCCCGCTGGATCCGCCACTGATAAAACTTTCATATGTTGACGCAGGTACAAACAGAGGCGACTTCTGGTTTTTATGACGTTTATAATTTAAAGGGACGGAGCTCAGGGAATAAGACTTGGGGGAGGACACATGGAAAATCTTAAAAATAAATACTGTATATCCTAAATTTAAAATCGTAGAAACCATACGATAAACTTAAATAAGTAACTACAATAAAACGATAAAATTAAATAAGTAACTACAATAAAACGATAAAATTAAATAAGTAACTACAATAAAACGATAAAATTAAATAAGTAACTACTATGTACTGCAGATTAATTCTTCTGTCGTTCTAGGAGGTAAAGATATCGATTATTGCATCATGAAAATTGTGGCTATTTTTCAAGTCCTTGAAGAATTCTCTCTATGGATATTGAATCTAATTCATTGAGACGATCTTCAGCTGTTGAATTTTGACTGTTGGTCTTGATAGGCTTCAATGCAGAAAAGCTCCTTTCTTTACCAGAGCACAACACTGAATAGTAAATTGAAACACAAAATCGAACACACGGCGAAACTTCAAAAAACTTAGCGGAACACAAGCACTTCCTTTTCCTTTCAGAGCTCTCTCACTTGAGCTGCGTGTTGGCATCACGTGACACCAGCTAATGCTGTGCGTTTCAGGAGAAGGGGCGATAAGCATGGGAACGAGAGACTACTCAACATGTTGGATGGCCCCCTCCGGACAACCAGCTGTTGATGAGGAACCTACGTAGTTTATTTCTCTTTTTTGAACTTTAACTTTTGTAACCCGGCACCTTCTCAAAACGAATGCTGAGATGTATTGAGGGTAATTACATGTACTTTATAATGATTGATTCTGTATTCTTGCGACACTTAGCCTGAAGATGGGGCCATGAGTGCCCCGAAAATTCTTGCTTTCAAATTATTTTAATTTGTAAATAAATTTGGTTTTATTCTGCAAATTTTTAATAATTTTACTTATCGTACGCAACGAGCATTTGTGAAACTACACTGGCGGAAAGTGAAAAAAAGAGCACCAAGAAGGAGAATTGGCGGACAATCATGAAATTTACATATGTTAATAGGGTCGAGTTTGCGTAGGTGTGATGTTAATTTCGGGACCAACCGGTGAGCGCTTACGCCACAGCACGGCATAATATGCAAATTATCGTCGGTGGTATTTAAGGAGTACGGCGAAGTGAATGTAATCAGTCGTCGGCGTACGGACACGTGCGAAAACCCTGAAGAAGCTGCAATGCCTGGACACGGAAGACGTGTACGATTTCAGCGGTTATCGGACTTTGAGCGAGGTCGTCTAGTCGGACTCCGCAAGGTAGGGTGGTCGTATCGTAGTATTGCGGAGCGAATTGGACGGGAAGTATCGGTGGTGGTACGATGGTGGTGTAGATGGTCCGAGGAACATTCCCACACGAGAAGACGTGGAACCGGGAGTCACAGACGGACTGATGAGCGGACCGATCGACGCATAAGAAGAGCGGCGTTGTCAAGCAGAACATCCACTGCGACGCAAATCCAAACTGCCGTTGCACCTGAGGTGACTGTGCGAACAATCCGCAACCGTCTACTGGATGCAGGACTACGTGCACGTGTGCCTCTGCCATGTGTACCTCTGACTCCAGCCCACGGTCAGGAACGGCTGCAGTGGTGTCGCCAACGTCTGCACTGGAGAATGCAATGGCAATCTGTCGTGTTCAGCGATGAAAGCAGATTCTGCTTGGGAGCTTCCGATGGCCGTATGCGTGTTCGCAGACGCACAGGGAAGCGTCTCCACCCTTCTTGCATCCGCCAGCGACACACAAGGCGTACACCTGGTCTCCTGGTGTGGGGAGCGATCAGCTATCACTCCCGTACACAACTAGTGTTTGTACCGGGTACGTTAAACAACACCTCCTACATCAACAACATCATTCAGCCTGTTGTTGTGCCATTTGTAAGGTCGGGCCATCGTGGTGTTTTCCAGCAAGATAACGCACGCTCACACACGGCACGTGCAACGCAACATACACTTCAGAGTGTGAGACAACTTCCATGGCCTGCACGTTCACCGGATTTGTCCCCCATTGAGCACGTGTGGAATTTTGTGGGACAACGACTTATCCGGTCTCCACGGCCAGCCACGACCATCACCGATTTACGCGTCCAGGTTGAGGATACTTGGAACTCAATACCTCAAACTTACATCCAACATCTGTACGACAGACTCCATGCCAGAATTGCACAGTGTGACGCAGTTCATGGCGGTTCAACCTCGTACTAACCATGTTACATGGAAATGTTATTTTTCAGTTTACCAGCAAATACAGCTGTATTTTGCCATAATGTTTTGATCACGTTATCCTCTGTATTCCGTTATTATGCTGTATAAATTTCGTTGGTATCAGACGTCTCCTTCTTGGTGTTCTTTTTTCACTTTCCGCCAGTGTATTATACTTTGCCGTACGAGTAACCACTTATGTCTTCTATTCATGGTCTATGGTATTTGTTACCCAAGCTCGGAATGAATAGCCCTGCCGAATTCCTGCTCCCCATTTAGACCCAGTTCCCGAAGAATTCTCTTTAACAACTAGAAAGTGTAAACATGTCTCATGTGCTAAATCATACAAAATCACATTAAAAGAAAAGGGAAGAAAATTCTCTCCCTCTCTCAGAGCCCGAGCCCGATTCGTCTCCGGGCTTGACCCGTCCCGGCACTGACCCGGACATGACTCACATGATAACAGTGCAAGATTTGGACTACCATAAAAAACATATTTTTTGCTAAGCTATTTTCTTTTCTTTACAACTGCTTAAGAAAGTATAAAAATGCATTTCTTCTTCTAGGTTAGCAAATCATGCAGCTTCGTGGAGAAAGCACTGCACGATGTGTATGTGAAAAATTCTGAAATAATGGAAAGCAAGATGGTAGAACTTTTTACTATTCTGGGCCGCATCGCTCAACTTGAAGACGAACTGAAGGACTTCAAGAATTCTTTAAGCATTTTGTATCAAGATGTTGCAAGCACTGAGCAGCAAAATCCGTAAAAGGTGTCTTTCAATGCAACCAATGGTCCAAGTTCACACAGCTGTTTATTGTTTAAAATTTTTACATGTTTCAACGTTTAAACTTTTTCTTCGTGTTAGTGTAACGTTTCCTTTCCTGTATAATTAAAATTTTACTTGACTGAATTTGACAGTTTCATTCCATAGCAGCCTACGTAGATCAGTAATGCCAAATCAACGTTTCGTTGTTTCTTCATCACTAACATACAACGCCATAAAAAAATAACTTCATGCAAAATATTTCCTGTCGTGAACTGTATCTGACCGGGGTAAAAAAAAATTAAAACAAGTTTGTAGAACCTTAGATACCAGAGTTCAAACATTATACTAAATACACTATATTGACAAAAGTCACCACACACCCCTTCCAAAGCAAATGAACAGATCCGCTGCGTTGTTAAGATGCGCGGTACAGCTGCAAACGGTATAAAAACAAGCCTGCAGCTGACCGCGATCATATCACACTGTGAGGTTGAGTGAAAATGTCACAGAACTGACTTTGAGAAAGGAAAGATTGTTAGGTGTTATATTAGTGGGTTGTACATAAGAGGAACCCAGCACACCCAAGTCAACTGTTTTGGATGTACTGAATAAGTGGAAGACACATGGCATACTTGAAGCAGCAAAACGTACCAGCAGACCAAAGAAAATCAGTGACAGAGGACATCGAAGCCTCAGGAGAATCGTTACTGCTAACCGACGGAGTACTGCACAAGACCACAGTGTACAGGTGAGTAAAAATGCTGGAACCTCGGTATGTACATGCTGCATTCACAGAGAACTTCATTCCAAGGGTTGCCGTGGTCGTGCGGCTGCTCATAAGTCTTTCATCTCCACTCGGAATGCTACTCGTCGTTTAGCATGGTGTAAAGAACATTTATCGTGGACCGTAGATCAATGGAAACGGATCCTATGGACTGATGAATCCAGATACACGATCCATCAGTCTGATGGGCGTGTGTGGATATGGCGGCAGCCGGGGAACGCTATTTACCACAGTGTACTTTTCCTACGGTCAAGTTTGGAGCTGACAGTGTACTCGTGTGGGGGTCTTTTTCGTGGTATGGTCCCGGTCCATTGGTTATCGTGGACAAATCTGTTAGCCAGTATGTCTACCTCGATATCCTGAACAATTATGCCCTACCAACTCTGTGGCAATACTACGGAACCGAGCCTTGTTGGTACCAGCAGGATAATGCACCGAGCCATAAAGCAAGGACTGTTACGGTGTGGTTTAACGATAATTCCGTATCGTGTGTGGACTGGTCAGCACAGAGCCCTGTTCTTAATCCCATAGAGCACCTATGGGATGAATTAGAGCGCCGCATAAGAAGTTTGAAACCAAGGCCTAGTGCTAAGCAACAGTTAGCGGCAGCATTATGTACTGAATGGAAGCGCACACCTATCGCTGTGTTCCAAAACCTTGCCGAAAGCATGTCTCGAAGGGTCAGTGCATGTATTCAGGCCAAAGGTGGACAGACACCGTATTAATGTATGTCAATAAATGTTATGTTGTGTTTCTCTTCTAGGTGTCCGGTGACTTTTGTCAATATAGTGTATTATTTAAGCATAATTGGTGTACAGTTCTTTGTTTTTAATTAGTTTTTGCACTCTCCGAGCAATGTGAAATGCCTGGCAGTTTGCCGTCTACCTTCCTTGAAAAAAACTGACTGATTGCTCAAGTTTAGAAATTTTGATTTCTATTCTATTCCAAGAAATTCGGATTACTAGTATAGTCATATTGTTACTGTTGGAGTACAGTATCTTGTTATTAATTAATAAAAGCCTTTGTGTTTAAGTCCTAGTGCTCATAAAAAGATCATCGGTGTTTGAGGATGACTGAATGCTGTTCAGGATGGCTGAGTATACCGTTTTTGAGCGGGTGCTCATTGTGAAAATTTATTGGATAACGAAGTCTATAAAGGTAACAGAGTATGAATTCCCGGAGAAGTTTGGGGTAAGAAAAGCACCAGACAAATGTTACATCAGCAGGTTAGCAGGTTAGTGAAGAAATTTGAAACCACGGACAGTGTTTGGAACCAATACAATGGCAGACATCCATCCTCCTTTAACAAAAAAAATGAAGTGAAGCACAGGCTGCTCTGGCATCACAGAAGATGTCACTACTACGTTTGTCATAAGAAACTAGATATTTATTTTGTTCTTAATACATGAGATTGATCAAGGAACAAAAAAGCTGAACTTTTTAATCGGGCAAAAAAAAAAATAAAAAAAATCAGAACATGCGACAAGAAAGTGTGAATATAAAGCAGCACGAGCAAGATGGAATTGTTCACTGTATTCACAATATAAAATTACTGAATTCAAAACAAAATAAAGTGATTTTAAAAGACACTGCTTCAAACACATCTCTCTCTCACTTTTCTTTTTTGTACTTGCTAGAACATCAGCTCGATTTTCCTTTCGTGTTGCTTTCTTTTCAGCAAGTTCCATGGCCATATTTGTCTTTTGTTGACTCTGCAACTGCACAGCAATCTTTGCTTAGTTTTTCTTTCTGTTGATATAATTCCCTTCCTATTTCTCCACCACTTTTCCTTCCTCCTCTCCTTTTATTCCCTCAGATGACAATTTATCCATCATGCTGAAAGAACTTTCAGCCTGAGGAGGACCACGAACGCATGATATCAAAGCTTTCGCTACTTTACATAAATGGTGTGACTTGTAGAATATGAATACTTTTGAACACCATGCATCAATTCTAGCAAATTTTCAAACTCCGTCACTTCCGTTTTTGGAAAATTTCCCCTCCCTTATCAAGCTTATGTGCAGACATTTATGGGGGAAAGTAACACATAACACAGGATAGTGAGAACATCGCTGGAAGAAAAAGAAATGCGATTTCGGGAGAAATCTTCGCTCCGACCGATCTCCGTTTTCGGAAACTTCTTCGTCCATTTTTAGGTTGAAATGCAGTATTTGTGGAATAAAAGGATATTTAAGAATACTGGGCATAAAGAATATCGCGAGAAAAAAAAATAAGATTACGGGAGAAATCTTCGCTGTATCTAACTTCCTTTTTCAAAAGTTTCATAATAAGACGGAATCCCGTCGTCAAACAAATCCCTCTGCCCCACCATTACCCCCCCCAAATTTCTGTTCAGTTTTTTTTTGATTGGAGGTTTAACGACCACCGTGATAAACTCAATGGGCTACAAGCAGTCGCCTGTCCCAAATTCAGGGTCACTTGGTTCCAGGGAAGGAAGCGAGCCAGAGCCGTAAGACAAAAACAACATCCATGCCTCACCGGGATTCGAACCCGGACCCCGTTCAAACGAATGATCAGAGGCCATCGCTTAGACCACTGCGCCACCGCGGCTCTGTTCAGTTGTGCATCGATCTCGAGGATGCCCAAAAGGTTAACGGAAATGGCGTAATTCTTCGAATCCACGGAAGAATCTTTGCCTGAAGACTACAGGGAAATCCTTGTGACGTCTTAACTTCCGTTTTTGGAAATCGTTGCCCACAGTTTAATACTGAAATACAAACATTTATGCAATAAAATGACATTTAATAACAACATTGGGAACTGGCAACATCGCGAGAAAAAAGAAATTACGATTACGGGAAAAATGGTCATTCCTTTTAACTTCAGTTTTCAAAAGTTTTGAAAGACGAAATACCATCCCCAGACGGAAAACGACCCCCCCCCCCCCATCATTTCTCTTCAGTTCTGCATCGATCTCGGAAATGACCCAAATGTTGACAAAAAAAGCGGAAGAATCTCATGTATGAACTGTCCATGATATGGTAACAGCGATTTGATGGCGAGCCAGGAACTGTTTGACTGACAATGCGGTATGTGGTCTTACACTACCATGGGGCAAAACCAATTTCCGGATTTCCATAGATGCATACATGTCGTAAGACTTGCTTGTATAATTCTTGATTTACCGTTTGACCCACTGTTGCGAATTCCTTGTGGACCAGACCTTCCGAATAGAGAAAGGCTATTATCAGCAACGTCTTTGTCTTTGGTGGTTGCATGTGGGCTTTCCTGTCGATGGTGAGTGGAGTACCACATTTGTGGCATCATTTTTCATCTCCTGAAATAATTCTGGAATAAAAATCAGGATCCTCAGTGGCAGTCCGCAGCAGATCCATGAAACAGCCTCCTTTTGGTCATCATTCAGAAAGCGGGGTAACAATCTGGCATTAAGTTTTCACTTTACCAGATCCTCGCATAGAATCTAACGACAAACTCGCCGATACTCACAGACTCAATCAAAAGTCTCACTGCAATTTTTCTTTAAATGAATCCACACCTCTTTGATTTTTCCGCTGTCCGCACATTGGAGGGTTGCCTATCAACATCAAAGGATTCCTACCCATCACGAAACCGTACAAGAGCGCGCCAGGGAAACTGTTTGGTAAGAAGGTCATTATTGAAAAAGTACGGCGTCTTACATTAGAGAAAGTGTGGGATAATCAGTGGTTTTATGCCTAGTAAAGGCTGCACTAACCAAATTTTTGCATTACGCATGATGATAGAAAAATATCTGGCTGCTGGTAAAAGTTTTTGCTGTTGCCAAAATGTAAATAGTTTTGTGCATTCTGTATTATATATACACTGGTGTTCAAAATTAAGAGAATTCGCACATTTTGTCGATTTTCACAAAAAGTACGGAACCAAAGGTACAAATTATTCCGCCGAATAACAATGCAAATTTGCAGTGTCCAATACGTAAGCGTACATGTGCGTGTGGGCGGAGTTCATGAAAAGCACACGTGGTTTTTCTGCGATTAGTTCACTACCTCAGGTTCGATCCCAGGCAGGTACAAACGTTCGAACCACTAAATATCCGGCGTGCATCGGATGGGGACGTTAAGCTGTCGGACCCCAGGTACTGGCCCCCGGTAATAAATAAGGGCGTCTTCCTCCCCCTTTCTACTTCGCTTTTGTGTCCCTCCTTTCCTATCCAGCACTCTAGCCCAAATCTCCTAGCTTCATATAATGCTCTACATATTATCTTATCTGATCTGATGCGCGATTAGTTCGCTCGTACTCCTCGGCGACATTCGTTGTGTTTCTTGCAGGAGTTGGTTCAATTTCATAAGCTATCAGGTAAAAATGAGTTGCCACGAACGTATTGTTAACGGAATGAGGTGGAGAATCGTCGGTAGATTGGAGGCAGGGCAATCGCAAGTGCAGGTTGCTACAGAGCTCAATGTAACGCCCAGTGTCGTCTGCAATTTGTGGAATCAGTTTAAGGACACCGGATCCATATCGAGAAGGCATGGGCAAGGTCGTCTAAGAGCCACGACAGCCAATGAAGATCGTTATTTGGCACTTTCAGAGAGGCGCCACAGGACTGCTACAGCTGCACATCTCGTGAGCTACATGCCGCCACTGGAACCCAAGTTTCAAGGGTTACTGTTTCCCGAAGGCTTCATAAGAGAGGGCTTTTTGCCAGAAGACCAGCTGTTTGCGTCCTGCTCACTTCAGCACACAAGAGAGCGCGTAGTTTAGCATGGTGCAGACATCCGCCTTGGACCAGACTTCGGGAAGGGGGGGGGGTAATGTTCTCTTTCCAGACGAGTCGCGATTCAACCTGGACGCTGATTCTCGACGTACCTTCATCTGGAGAGAACCTGGGACCCGATACCTTCCCTCAAACATCTGAGAAAGGGACCGTTATGGCAGCGGAGGTGTCATGGTCTGGGCAGGCATCATGTTGGACGGTCGCACACATCTCCTTGTGTTTGACAGAGGCTCCCTGACTGCTGAGAGGTATAGGGATGAGATCTTACAGTCCTATGTTCGACTTTTCAGAGGCGCAGTTGGCCTTCGGTTCTTTTTACGGACAACGCTCGTCCAAATAGGGCTCACCTGGTCTACGGTTCTCTTGAAAGTGAGGATATTCGCCGGATGGATTGGCCAGCCAGACTTAAACCCTATCGAACATGTCTGGGACACTCTTGGGAGGGCAATTGCAGCTCGCCATTACCCTCCGAGAACCATCCAGGAGCTGAAAACTGCGTTGCTGCAGGAGTGTGACCGACATCCACAGGGACTCATCAACTGCCTCGTTTACAGTATGACGTCACGCTGTGAGAGGGGACCATACCCCATATTAGGGCCATTTTATGTTCGATCTTGCAACGTGGATTTTGGACATTCCAGCGCTGATGAGCCTTACTGACGATCATGATTGCGTACCATGACTGTTGTATGGTATAATTTTTTCTCTTATATAACTGTGTATACATACCAAATTTCATTAGTTTTTCAGAAATTCGACAAAACATGCAAATTCTCTTAATTTTGAACATCATATATGTGTATTCTGATGTTGGTTTGATATTTATTGTAGATCAGGCTAGTTGCGTTCCTAGATGTCAAACCAGGTGTATGTACATTGACATTAGGCCAGTTGCCACAAACACACATCTCTGGCACTAACCATAACTGCAAGAATGAGATAAGTAAAATACATATGGCAACACTAAGAGATAGTGTATAAGTAGACATATGGTGTCTGTGTTTTTTTCATGTCTGTGTAGCTAAGATGTCTGAGAGGAAATGTCATTCTGAGAGTAGAAGAGTCTATGTATGATAGCTATTATTTTGTGGCTTAGAATAGTTAGAGCAGCTTTTGATATACGTCATATGTTATATGTACCACATTAAGTTTGTCAAGATGTCATGACAAGTGATACATGTACCAGCCTTCAATACTTCAAGAAATAAAGATGAGGTTAACCCTTTTACAGTGCCTTTTCCTTCTTTTCTTCACATTTTCAAGGTAGGATGGTTAAATTATTATTTTTCTATCTTGAACATTTGCAACCTTCATAAGTTTAGAGAAAGCTTATGACCAAGTAAATAGGAAACTTTTGTGGAAGGTATTGAATATGGTCGGAATAATAAATATGGTGTTACTAGGAATCTACTTAATAATGTAAAAGCCATGTATGCTGGCAGTACAGCTTGTGTACAAGTGAATGGTGTTT
This sequence comes from Macrothele yani, assembly GCA_039090855.1. Lineage (NCBI taxonomy): Eukaryota > Metazoa > Arthropoda > Arachnida > Araneae > Macrothelidae > Macrothele > Macrothele yani. Next base: position 7,087,932 of record CM076999.1, on the reverse strand, counting down.
TATCAAAATAGTTTTCTCTTGGTGCAGGAGTCGGGCAAGGTTGTGTAATGTCACCATGGATGTTTAATATATTTATGGATGTGTGCATGCACGATGCCAAAATGGACAATACTGGTTAATGTCTTGGTGATATCAGTGTGTACAGATTGCTGTATGCTGATGAATGGCACTGTCCTGTTGGCAAAGAGCAAAAGTGAGTTGCAGAGTATGTTGTCCCGGATGTACGAAGTTTGCGTGAAATTCAAACTGAGTATAAATAAGGGAAAAACCAAAGTTATGGTTTTTGAGAGAGGAACTGGTAGTACTGAATGTAATATGAGTCTAAATGAAACAGTGTTTGACCAGGTAAATGAGTTTGTGTATTTAAGAAGCATGTTTGACAGAGAGAACAAATTGGATGTTGAAATTAGTAGGCGAGTAAATTCTTCATTGAAAGTCATGGCTGCTTTGGGAGGTTTTAACAGGAATGGTGGATTCTCAAGAGGCTACCGCATGGCTGTGTATGAAAGTGTAATTGTTCCTACTCTGATGTATGGCAGTGAAAACTGGGTACTACAGAAGAAACATAAGAGTCATTTGTGTGCTGGAGAAATGCGTTACTTGTGGCAAGACACGTTCTGATTGTGTGAGGAATGAAGATGTGTTGCAGTTGTGTCATGTGAAGCAAAATGTTGCTTAGTAAAGTGGAGACTAATACGCTTCGGTGGTTTGGCCATGTTGAAAGAACGAGTGACGAGATGCTTACTAAGAAAATCTTTTAGCCCAAGTGGCAGGAAGGAAAGGCCAAGGAAGTCATGGGAGGATCAGATTTAGGAGTGTCTGCACGAGAAAAAGATTAAGAGTATGAAGTATAGAAGATTTTGGTACGGCGTGCGATGGATGTCAGTGAAGCCCGAGTTGTTTGTCAAGATTGGTTTGATACAGCAACAGTAAGTAAAAATTACCTGGTGGTTTGTATTTCTTTGTGGAGCTAACCTCTGAAACTCGGAGAACAGCTTAGTGATATGTATGTATGTACGGAACAGTGCATACCATTCGAAAACATTGCTGCGGAATAATGATGCGTCTCTATACGCTTCTTTTAACATCCTGTAAGTTTCAGTAGCTGATTTAGCAACTTTCTAAATAAAAAAAGGATGTTTACTCTCTGCTGTTGCATGGCTAAGATCAAATGGGACAAAAACGTTTGCTATGATTCCCTTAATGCCCATCTACCACCTGTCAGAACTGGTATAAACCGGCTTCCAGCTGTTTGTTGATTGGCCATGGACTGCTGTCTTCTGGCATGCACATTTTTATTCCATTACAGTTATGTCAACCCTGGAACTTTTCAGATGTAGGTTGTAATTTTGTATGAATTTAGGTTTTGTGCATGTATGTGTGTTTAAAATGACAGCTCACAAAAATGCACTAAAACAGCATTTTTAAGACAAACTTTTGAAAAACCCCTTAGCTTAAGGTTGTTCCACCTAAAATCTCTGCCTTATGTTTCCAATAGTAAAACTTCTTTACACATTTTCTTTGCAATTAATGTATTCCCAAGGATAAAATTTGCACATTGATAAAACTAACTTTAAGTTATGGCATAGGATGCTTAATACTTGCTAAAAAATAACCATAATTATATTAAAAATCATTTTTCATTGAGTAATGTTCAGACCCGTTAATAGATTGTGCAACCATTACACTGATGACGTCAGTAGACAAATAAATGTTGGACTGCTTAATTATGGTTATGTTTTAGCAAGTTAATTATTAAGTATCCCATACTATAACTTAAGTTAGTTTTATCGATGCACAAATTTTCATCTTTGGGAACACATTAATTGCGAAAAAATATGCAAGATTCAAAACATAAGGCAGAGATTTTAGGTGGAACCACCTTAAGAAATGGAATTATATAACTGGCAGGAGGCAATGAAAGTCAAAACATCATATCTTGAGAGTTCAATACACAAACATGGAAGTTGAAATATTTCGGAAAGAAATCTGTAAATTACAAAGTTTGTGTGATTCTTCTCAGATTTATTCTAAATTGGTCAGTGATTACAAAATATACTATAGGAGAAAATTTAATAATACAAGACACTTCTCTGAAGCTCACTTTCACACATAATTTTAAAGGCATTTAATTGTACTGTCTCTGCCCATAAAATATTATTTAAATTACAATAGCTTCTAGCACTATTTTACATTGGTCACATTCCAGTGTGTGTATATATATATAATAGCCAAACAAGTCAAACAGAAAAAAAAAATTGGAAAGGTACAAATGTATGGAATATATATATTAAAGTCTTCTGTGTTTTTTATATCACCTACTAGAAAAATAGCAACTCAACAGTAAAGCAAAACAAACAACACTATGAAACTTCCACTCAGCAGTTTATACAGCATTAATTATATAATACAAGAATTGCATGCATTTGGCACCTAGAAAATTATACACTTCATGAAAAATACTGTACAGCATAAATTTAAAAGAAAAAATAAAGTGAATTAAATCAAGCGGTTAGAATCTTATTACACAAATGTACAAGAGAGCCAGGTTGCACAACATGTAGGCCCCATGTTTACATTTCCTATTCACTCAATAACAAAACAGAATAAGTAGGACAGTATACATAAAAACAGAGCTTAAAAAAAAAATCTTTCCCTGCTTACCAAGACCAAAATAATAAGTTACAACTTCCATATTATGAAAGCTTTTTTGATAAAGATCTTTTTAAACCTTTTTATACAGCTACATTACAAGATTCAGATACGTTGTATATAACACAAGTTTATTACACACACCTCTGGCAGCTGTTCCACTGATATTGAAAAAAGATGAACACTTGGATTTGTAATGCTTAGATTATTACAGATTAAATTCAAGTTATTGCAGCATTACAAGGATCAGAATCCAGAAGCAAGGCCGGCACAGATCACGCAAATGAAAATCATGGAAACAATTGCAATGTGCATTACTGATATCAAACGAAGCTAAGGCACAGTGATTATACTAGCTGCTGATTCTTAATTTTTCGCAAAGGGAAAAGAGAAACTCTTGTTGTGAGATATATTCAAGTAAAGATATTAAAAATTCATAACTGGGCCACTTGAAACACATACACTAAGTTTAAAGATGAAAATGGCATGACGTTCAGAGTTTAACACTCAAAAGGCTTATTGCAGAGATTGCACAAACTCACATGATTTTGCAAATATCTTACAAATATTATATATTTTACAAATATCTCAGAACACTTATTTACAGGCCACAGATTTTTGCATTGTTCCCTTTCACATATGCAAATTTTTACACACAGGAAAGTTTTCCATTTCTTATAATTTTAATAAATGGTGATGCACTTGTTTTTACTTAATTCTTTAGCCAGCTAGAACAAATAACTTGAGGTTATCAAAATGGGTTAAAATCAGCTTGAACGAATACACGGTCCAGTCAAAAAAATTATGACCGCCTGTTACTATGAGGTATGACCTCCCGCCAATACCGCATATATACAGTATGGTACTAATTCAATGAGGCATCTGAATGTTTTTGTAGGGATGAAATACCATACAGATATCACTACTTCTCACATAGAGTCATCATCCATACATTGAACCTGTTGGTCAAGATAGTCCCACAGATGTTCAATGGGATTGACATCCGGAGAGCATGGTGGCCAGGATAGTAAGCTAGTCACTGGAATGCTCCTTAAACCATTCCAGCACATGCAAAGCAACATGGCTTGGGCATCATCTTGGAAGTAGCCTATGCCATAGGAGTAGACAGTCATCTTGAATAGAAGCAACTGATCTGTCACAACAGATAGGTAGCCTGAAACATTTGTCCTGCAATCAAGGTGAAGATTGCTCCCAATGATTCCCAGGAAAACATGTCCCACATGAGGAGCACACAGCCACCTCCTGCCCGTTTCTTCTCAAGCACCACGTCAAGGTTACTTTCATCCACTGCTCGATGGTCCGATGCCTCCCCTCAGATGCAAATTTACGCCATAATCATCAATGTCTGGCCATCGGCATAAGTACCTTGAATGGACGTGGCTGTGGAGACCCATAGCGAACAGAGTTTGTTGGACTCTGGTTTGCAATATGCTCCTTGATGTGCTTGCATTAAATGCTCTGGCCAGTTATCCCACTGTAGCCCGTCTGTTGCATTGTACTAGTATTGTTGCTCTTGGTCGTCAAAGCTCCATGGGCATCCATTATTACCCTGATTACTGCAGGTCTTGCCAGTTTCCTTCCATTCCTAGAACACTTAAAATAACTGCACCACATGAACAACCCACAATATTGGCCATTTCTGTAATGCTACCACTCTTCAGCCAGTAGCCAACAATCATTCACTTTTCAAACTGTGTTAGGTCACGTCCTTTTCCCATTTCCACAATATTAGTTGTTTCTGTAATGCTACCATACTTCAGTTGATAGCCAACAATCATTCCTTTTTCAAATTCTGTTAGGTTACATCCTTTTCCCATTTCCACAATATTAGGAATTTCTGTAATGCTGCCACCCTTCAGTTGGTAGCCAACAATCATTACTTTTTTAAAATCTGTTAGGTCACATCCTTTTTCCATTTCAACAATATTAGTCGTTTCTGTAATATAACTACCCTTCAGTTGGTAGCCAACAATCATTCCTTTTTCAAACTCTGTTTGGTCACGTCCTTTTTCCATTTTCACACAAAACTGCATACTGTCCACGTCTTTGTCCTTTTAAATGCCTTATGTGATTTGCATATTTTGCTATTATGCATACCACCTAACTTACATCAGGGGTGGTCATAATTTTTTGACTGGACTGTGTATATTTGCTGTCTAAGAAGTGGGCAGAATGCAACTCAAAATGAGGGAATCTACTCATCAGAAACTGTTGCTTACTCCTTTCTTCGTTATTCAAAGTGGTCAATTAAGGGAATGATTGACACAATCCTCTGTAACTATCTACTTAAAGGGCTATAACAATACCTATGAACCTAAGAGGGAAGGCATTTGAGTTACTTGTTTCTAACCAGTGGCTCTTCTCTATCATGCCTCATGTTAAGAAGCAGAGAATAAAGGACTAGAAGTGAGTGTTTACCACCAGTGAGTCGCGGATGGCCTACTGGTCAACATTTATGACTGCTACCAAAAAGCTTCAGGATTAATCCAAGGCAAGCACAAAAGCTTGAACCACTAAATATCCCCCATGTGTTGGATGGGCACGTGAAGCCAGAAGACCCTGGGTACTGCCCTGCCCCAGGTTATAAATAAGGGCATCTTCCTGCCCCTTTCTACTTCACTTCTGTGTGACTTTCGTGTTGGGCACTCTAGCCCAAATCTTTTAGCTTCCTACTTCTTAGCATTGTTTAAGACCTGGGGTCAGACACTGCCTTCCTAAAATCCTCTACATGAATTTCTCTCCCCCTTTCTACTTTGCTTCTGTCCAAATCTCCCAGCTGCCTACTTCTGAGGGTTGTTTAAGACCTTGGGTCAGACGCTCTGTTCCTAAAATTCTCTACATGAATCTTTCTCCCCCTTTCTACTTTGCTTCCGTGCGACTTTCCTGTCAGACACTTTAGCCTGAATCTCCTAGCTTCCTACTTCTAAGGGTTGTTTAAGGCCTGGGGTTAGACACTCCCTTCCTAAAATCCTCTAGATAAATCTTTCTCCCCTTTCTACCTCACTCTCTATGAATCTCGCACCCTTTTCTACCTTGCTCTCCATGAATCTCTCTCCCCTTTCTACCTTGCTCTCCATGAATATCTCCCCTTTCTACCTTGCTCTCCATGAATCTCTCCCCTTTCTACCTTGCTCTCCATGAATCTCTCCCCTTTCTACCTCTCTCTCCATGAATCTTTCCTTTCTACCTTGCTCTCCATGAATCTTCCCTTTCCACCATGCTCTCCATGAATCTCTTCCCTTTCTACCTTGCTCTCCATGAATCTCTCTCCCCTTTCTGCTTTGCTCTCCATGAATCTCTCCCCTTTCTACCTTGTTATCCATGAATCTCTCTTCCCTTTCTACCTTGCTCTCCATGAATCTCTCCCCTGTCTACCTCACTCTCCATGAATCTCTCTCCCCTTTTTACCTTGCTCTCCATGAATCTATCTTCCCTTTTTACATCGCTCTCCATGAATCTCTCTCCCCTTTCTAAATCGCTTCCGTGCGACTTTCCTGTCGGGCACACTAGCCCAAATCTTCTAGCCTCCTACTTCTTAAGGTTGTTTCAGACCTGAGGTCAGACACTCCCTTCCTAAAATCCTCTACACGAATCTCTCCCCTCCCTACCTTTCTACATTGCTTCTATGTGACTTTCCTACTGGGCACTCTAGCCCAAATCTCCTAGCTGCCTACTTCAGAGGGTTGTTTAAAACCTGGGGTCAGACAGACACTCTCTTTCTAAAATCCTCTACAAAAATTTCTAAATCTCTTATCACCCACGAGTGACAAGTCTACGGTTGGTTTTACTGAGATGTGGGGATTGTTTTTCTGTAGCTTTAGTAAAACACAGCCACTATATGAACATTTCGGTTCGAGGCGCATAGGAAATTTTGGACACCATCTAGTTCATATACATTGGCTGCTTAAAAGGGTTAAAGAAAACTTGGCATAAAATTTTTTAAACTGATGTCTACAGACAGAATTTTATTTAGTTAAATACAATACATAAATTTGCACTACAAATGGAATCAGTGTAAAAATAAAGCATCAGTAGCAGCGACTTCTAATTATAGAAACTGTGATTTCCGTTACACAGATAACTTCAAATTTACCCAATGCTGAAATATAGAATAACCCTATTACGGTTATATGAAACTAAAACATGTGCGTTATCACTCTTAGGTGACCAACCATATTCTGCTTTCACAATCTGGTAAGTAACAATGCAGGGTACATGCACGTGACCGACGAAGAAACAAAAAAGCTGAACTTTTTAATGGCGCGAAAAATCAGAATGAGTGTGAAAAAGTAAACATAACGCAGTATGAGCCAGATGGAATTGTTCACTGTAGTTTATTTATGTAAATATTAAACTGAAGCACATCACTGCATTCGGAATACAAAATTACTGAATTCAAAACAAAATAATATGGTTTTAAAAGATACTGCTTCAAAAATACTGTTATTTTTTCTTGTTTTGTTTCATTGTTGTACTTGCTAGAACATCAGCTCAAGTTCCCTCTCTTGTGTTGCTTTCTTTCTCAGCAAGTTCCACAGTCATATTTGTCTTTTGTTGGATCTGCAGTTGTACAGCGGGAAATTGCAGTGTTAGAGTTAGAAATAAATCTTCTACAGGCCCAACAGACCACTCGAATCTCCAAATCACTGGTCCGTGCAAAAAAAAAGTGCACATTTATAGTATATGTAGAAAAGAACACATTTTTATCGCAGATTTAGAACAATGTGTAGTAGGTGTACACATGAAAATAGTACTAATAAATAAAACACAAAACATGCTACGCAGTGGTAGAAATTTGGGGGGGGGGAAACCTAACCATTGTATACCAAAAGTTAGTTCACTCAATTTTACTGGTCCAGGAATGGCACAAATATTAATACTTTTTTTTATGCACATGGTGCTAGTATACAGGACGGTACCTTGATTATAAAGGCACTGATATGAAGCACTATGCACTATCAGTGCACTGATTATGCAGCACTTTGCAACATACCATAAGCCACCTTCATGGAACGAACACCTTGCTTCAGTGTGAAAGGCAGCAGGTTCTATAACCTGAGCATCCATATTTATCAGAAGTGAAGTTAACCATTTTAGGGATAGTGGATTGTAATCCCTTCCCCCAATTTTCCCGCCATTTTTCGATGTGCTAGGCAACGGTTAAAGTACTCTTTCTCATGCATCTCTTCAGAAGGAAAGTTAGATTTATGGGTTTTTCACTTTCCCGCGAGGAAGTAAGAAGAGGGGACAGAGAAGCCAATTAAGGAACTTCTGCATCTTCTGAGAAAAAGGGATCTGGACATTGCTTTTCAGCCATCCCAGGCAAGGGGAGGGAGTTGTTGTGTGGACACTTTTCCTGCAAAGAGAAAACGAAGGAAGAAGGGTCACTTTTCCTGCAAGAGCAGCCGAAGGAAGAAGGTTCCAGCAGGGGATTTGGTGGTAAGGAGTGGAGAGAGGAAGTGTGGAATCTTGCCCGTCAGTGTGAACTGGGGGAAATGCTGAGAATTGACCGAGAATGAGAAAGTAGGAAGCGAATAATGGCCAAACGGAAAGGAGATCAGGACAATGCTTTGAGACATTCCCCAAAACATCTGAGTAAACACCTTCCTCACTGCAAGAGTGAGCTAACACTTTGATTGATATTTTGTTTACATTTTATTTATCTGCTCAAGTTGGATAAAATACGGGTTAAGGTCCAGAAACAAAACTCTAGAAGCAAAGCATCAAACAAATTCTTCACACAGGGTGCTGAAGCACAAAGCCCTGTGACAATCCTCCCATGTCAACAGAAATACAATCTAGCAAAGTCAGAGCATAACAGTTCTTCGTCCTCTAGTTGGAAAACAATATAAAAGACCCATCCACACTCTGCGGTCACCACTTGGGCAAAAAAGTGGCCTGTCTTAATCCAAATATTTTGAGTCCGAACTAGGTTTCCTACAGTCCAAAATAAAAAACAACAACTGAAGTATGGTTTGCAATTCTGATATTCAGTTTTTGAGTAGAACATCTGAATTTCAAAAATTAGAAAACTGCCATAATGAAACCTGGATTTTTTAAAAATCTGTGGTTCAATTCTTTATAAACTTACAAATTCCAAAACAAACTGAAAAAAAAAATAGCTTACTGGCCATTTGGGCCAGTAACAGAGTTTCAGTGGTCCGATGGAATTTTTATTAGCCAATGCCCAGTGGACCACTGGGTAATTCGAACGCTTCATTGTTTAATTTTTCTTTCTCTTGATATTATTTCCTTCCCATTTTTTCATTGTCATTTTTCTTTCTTCGCTCAGATGACAATAATTTTACCCATCATGCTGAAATTTCTTTCAGCATGAGGACCCATGAATGTATGATATCAAAACTTTCACCATTTTAGATAACTTTTTTTTTTTAATTGGAGGTTTAATGCCCACTGTGAGCAACTCAGTGGGCTATAAGCAGTTGTCTGTCTGTAATTTAGGGTCACTGGTTCCAGGGAAGGGAGAGAGCCAGTGCCTTAAGACAAAACCAATATCCATGCCTCACCGGGATTCGAACCCGGACCCCTTTCAGACGAACGATCAGTAGCCATCACTCAGACCACTGCGCCACCGGGGCGGCTTAGATAACTTTGAGAATACGAAAACTTTTGAACATCATGCATCAATTCTTAAGAATTTCCCAACTTCCTCACTTCCATTTTCAGAAATTTCTGCTCTCTTATAAAGCTTAAATGAAAATATTTATGAGTGAAAGTAACATTTAGCAACAACAGAGGATAGCGGGAACATCGCAGAGAAAAAAATTACAATTACGGAAGAAATCTTCACTCGAATTGATTAAATTTTTTATTTCTCTATTTTCATTCACAGATATGCCAATCCTGAGTACAAGGTGAGGCTAGAATAAATACAGTTAGTGTTCCTCAATTCTGTAACTACATTTTTGATGTATCAGTAATTAACAGGAAGAGAAAATGAGATTACCAGCATTTTTCTCTTTGCAAAAAGTTGAATTTTGCGAGCTCATTTTTTCTTACTATCCGAGGCTACTTATATTCCTTCTCTCCGTTCAACCAGTGGGAGAATCTGCAATGCAAAGGTGAAAAAAAAAAGAAGAAAAAGTCACACAAGTACATTAAATCAGAGTGATGTTTTCAGCGAGATATATCATTTGCTGCTTTTTTCCTCAGAGAGTCTGACTGAAATCAGAAACCAAAAGAGCTTTTCATTTCAGTCGGAAACATGAAATAAATTAAGATAAGCATAATAATTGGAAAGCAACGGTTGATTATAATTCAGCCGAAAGACTCAGAGTGGAGAAAATTTCCTTTGCTAGCACCTAAAGTCAAGTGTGGCTGGCTGTCAGTGATTGTCACCAGCCAATCAACTACATGGTGGTGATGTGTTTTGGATTGGAGGTTTAACGACTACCATGAGCAACTCAATGGGCTATAAGCAGTCGCCCGTCCCTAATTTAGGGTCATTGGTTCCAGGGAAGGAAGGGAGCCAGTGCCGTAAGACAAACACAACATCCATGCCTCACCGGGATTCGAACCCGGACCCCTTCCAGACGAATTATCAGAAGCCATCGCTTAGACCACTGCGCCACTGGGGAGGCGTGATGTATTTCAGTGGTTTATCCACCGCAAGAAAAATTACTTAAACCCATTGTGGTTCTGGCAGCTTTACAAAACCAAAAGTGTATGATGCTACCCACTACAAAAAAAAAAAAAAAAAAAAAAATTCTTGTAATTAATAACAACATGGCTCAGATTATTTAAAACAGCTTTATGGGCATTAAGAAGATGGTTGTTAGGCATTTTTCTCAACATTTTAAATAAACTTATTTGTCTTCAGAGCCATTTCCAAAGTACTGGTGACCACATTGATGGATTTCACATATGGTAGTCGACTGCCAGGCTGGCAAATCCATCATTCACCATACAGGCTGGCAAATTCAACTTCAGAAGTCATTTCTAAGGTGTTGGTGACCATGTGGGATGAATTTGACAGCCAGCATGGTACTTGACAACATCGGCTTGCTAATCCAACACGTTCACCACACAGGCTGGAAAACATCCAAATCAGTCACTGACTGCTTGGGCTAGCAAATCTATGATTCACCACACAGACTGGTGAACATCCAAATCCACTGTTGACTGCACGGGCTGGTAAATCTATGTGATTCACCACATGGGCTGCAAACATCCAAATCCACAACTGACAAAATGGGCTTGCTAATCCAACATTCACCACACAGGCTGGAAAACATCCAAATCAGTCACTGACTGCATGGGCTAGCAAATCTATGATTCACCACACAGACTGGTGAACATCCAACTCCACTGTTGACTGCATGGGCTGGTAAATCTATGTGATACACCACATGGACCGCAAACATCCAAATCCACAACTGACAACATGGGCTTGCTAATCCAACATTCATCACACAGGCTGGAAAACATCCAAATCAGTCACTGACTGCATGGGCTAGCAAATCTATGATTCACCACACAGACTGGTGAACATCCAAATCCACTGTTGACTGCATGGGCTGGTAAATCTATGTGATACACCACATGGACCGCAAACATCCAAATCCACAACTGACAACATGGGCTTGCTAATCCAACATTCATCACACAGGCTGGAAAACATCCAAATCAGTCACTGACTGCATGGGCTAGCAAATCTATGATTCACCACACAGACTGGTGAACATCCAAATCCACTGTTGACTGCATGGGCTGGTAAATCTATGTGATACACCACATGGGCCGCAAACATCCAAATCCACAACTGACAACATGGGCTTGCTAATCCAATATTCACCACACAGGCTGGAAAACATCCAAATCCGTCGCTGACTGCATGGGCTAGCAAATCTATGACCACACAGGCCGGCAAGCATCGACATGTGCCATGACTGGCAGAGTACATTGACAAGCACATTCTCATTTGAGCTACAGAGACCCCAAGTAGTCAGAACGCCGTAACATTCCATTGATAAAGACACAAGGAAGGGTCGAAACATGTATGGAAGGTAGTGGTCCCGGTGGTGAGGATTCTTCAATTGCGTTCAAATATCCTGGATTTCAATTTTAAATGATATCATGAGCTTTTAAGATGGCACAGTTTGTTCATTTCATCCTATTAAGGTTCTCGTGTTCTATTTTTAAAGAAATTTTAAGTATTCATCTATAACTTCATACATTTTCACTTTGTACATATACCTTGTAAAGAAATTTCTGTTTCTTTTTGCGATATTTCCAACTGTCATGGTGAGGAGGAGAACTGATTTACCTATACATAGTACTACATTTTACCATCTACGCATCCAGAGTGTTTGTTGAGCTTATCAACCAAAAATGGGTGAGTACTACCCAGATATATACTTAATCCAAAAGTGTCCTCTTCAGGCGACCACTACGTCACCATTATGAATGTGTGTAACAGTAGGATAACTACAGTTAATGTAGTAATGATAATAATCATTATACCACGTAGAAATATTGTTCAAGTAAGTAATATATCTTTTTTGAACTCTATATCTAATTGAAATTCATTGTTGACTGCATGGACTGGCAAATCTATGATTCACCACATGGGCTGCAAACATCCTAATCTACTGTTGACTACATAGGCTGGCAAATCCATTATTCATCACATGGACTGGCACCCATCAATGACTGCATGGGGTGGCAAATATCCAAATTCATCATTAACTGCATTGGGTGGCAAATATCCAAATTCATCATTAACTTCATGGGGTGGCAAACATCCAAATTCATCATTAATTGCATGGGGTGGCAAATATCCAAATTCATCATTAACTGCATGGGGTGGCAAATATCCAAATTCGTCATTAACTGCATAGGGTAGCAAATATCCAAATTCATCATTTATTGCATGGGGTGGCAAATATCCAAATTCATCATTAACTGCATGGGGTGGCAAATTCATTTCCAGAGTGTTCGTGACTACAATGGATGGATTTGTCAGCCTTCATTGCAGTTGACCACTGGCAGGCAACGTCACCTATGAGCGTATTCGGTTGCATCCGCCAGTTCGTATATAGAGCGATAGACATCCCTGCCAGCTGTCGGAACTGTTGTCGGCATGAGAATGACAAGTAATAACGATTTTCAACGTGGTGTCATAGTTGGCGCTCATGAGATGGGCCATAGTATTTCAGAGGTAGAAACGAAGTTCGGATTTTCACGGACGACCATTGCAAGGGGTGTACCGTGACTACAAGAATTCCGGCACAACCTCCAACCTACGATACCAGTGTGGCCGTAAAAAGACATTGAGTGAACGTGACCATCGTTGGCTGTCAAGAATCGTTTCATGCGACACTCTCGCAGGTATAATCGGAATTCAATGCTGGAGCCTCAACAAGCATCAGCGTCCGGACTGCGCAACGTACCCTGCATGATATGGGATTTGGGAGCCGATGCCAAACTAGAGTCCCGTTGATAGGTGCATGACACAGAGCTATGCGCCTCGCTTGGTCACTGCAACACCTCCACTGGACACTTGATGACTGGAAACAAGTAACCTGGTCTGACGAGTCGCGTTTCCAACTGTATCGGGCAGATGGAAGGATTCGTGTGTGGCGCAATTCCTATGAAGCCATGGATCCCGCCTGTCAACAGGGAACTGTACCGGCTGGTAAGGGGTCCGTAATGGTATGGGGCGTGCTTAGCTGGACTTCACTGGGACCCCTGGTACATCTACAAACACCTTTGACCGGCCAGTGCTACGTGCACATACTTTCTGACGAGGTACACCCATTCATGCTGATGGGTTGGGCCTGTTCCAACAGGACAATGCACCTCCACACAAGTGTCAGGACACTACATTATGGTTAGAGGAGCATTCATCTGAGTTTGGGGTGTTGCCATCCCAACCAAATCCCCAGATCTGAACGTGATACAACACATTTGGGATGCCATGCAATGCGCTATCGAACACCGGAATCGGAGACCTCGGAATACACCCGAATTGTGGAACGCTCTGCAGGAAGTATGGTATGCATTGCCTACAGCATATTTCCAGAAGCTGGTGGAGTTCATGCCCCGTCGTGTTTCTGCAGTCCTACGCTCCCGTGGGGGCGTAGGACTGCAGAAACAAGACGTTGTGTATATATATATGGGTGGATGAAATTCGAAAGTATGCAGGGGTGACATGGAGGAGACTGGCACAAGACAGACCGTTGTGGAGGAAACTTGGGGAGACCTTCGTCCAGCAGTGGATTGATAATGGTTGACAATGATGATGATGATATATATATATATACACAATTGCCTAATTGCCTGTTTCCTAAATTGCCTATAAGAAAGTGATTTTTTGAATATATTTACAAAAACAGATTTTTTTATGACTTTGTTGAGAGCCAATGTAGTTGCAGATTTTTTTTTTTACAAAAAGTTTACTATTTTTGTGAAAAACATGTACCTTTCATACTTGATTTTACTATCAAACTTTCTTACTTCTTAAAGTTCCATTTCTCTGCAAATGCATGGTTTCCCAATGCTTAGTGAACTTTGTTCTGTATAAACAGGCAAAAAGTGCAAGCATTTTTCTTTTTGTTCCCCAAAAAATTAAAGCTCAAAATACGAATTTCGTTGCAGTTTCTGTTCCATATTAAGTTGATTTCTCTGCAGAATGAGCATGTAGTAGCATTTTTAACATTAATTTCACCTAAAGAAAAAAATGCTTGCTCTACTCCTTGATACAGCAAGAAGTGATCAAGGAATGAAAAAAATATGTTTTAAGTGAAAATAAATATCAAAAAGGGGCAACTGCACTGTTCACTTTGCTATGAAAACAATTTTACCAGTCACAGAAAAGTAAAATTGTTCCTTTACAAACAGAAGTACCGATTTTGAAATTTAATTTGGCTTCAAAAAGGAGGAGTGCTAGCTCCACATTAATTTTCGAAAAGACGGTTAGAAATATGAAAATGTGCACTTCATCTAGAAAAAATTCTTAAAAACACGAAGTTGCTTTCTTTCATTAATACCAAATATATTTAGAAAAGGACATCATCATCCATTATCAATCCACTGCTGGATGAAGGTCTTCCCAAGTTTCCTCCACAACGGTCTGGCTTGTGCCAGTCTCCCACATGCCACTCCCGCATACTTTCGTATATAATTGGAGAAATATACAGGAAAAAAGAACACAATCAGGACAGGAAATGAGGGGATGCTCCCGTGTTGGAAATCTGAAATCACGGAACTGCTAGAACCCTCATTTTCGGCCATTCAGAAAAATTTTCTGCCGATGGATGGCATGAAGACACCCCCCCCCCTTTTTTAAATGGTCAAAGAAAATCACAGTATTATAAACATGTCGCAAACAATCCCACAAATGTTCAATAAATGTTAGTTTTGAAAATAAACTTTACACCAATATTAAATAACATTTCACCGAGATTTTCGATTTTCATAGCATATTCGATGTTTTCCGTACTCCATAGCGGATCAACAATTCTCATTGTGACTATGGAGAACCCATAGGAGCATCTGTGATAGTAGCACAGAAGAGACGTTACAGCAGAACACAAAAATTACAAATTATTAAAATTTCACCAACACTGGGTGCTTTCTTAAATAGAACTGAATCTAGATACTCTGTACAAATAGAACTGGATCCAGATACTCTGTACAAATAGAACTGGATCCAGATACTGTACAAATAGAACTGGATCCAGATACTACTCTTGAAAGCTATTATATATATACTTTTAGTCAATGGCAGAAATAAGAAACCTACATTCCACTTCAAAATTTGTGAAGAGTCAAAATCCGGAACATCACTGCTCAAAAATCCAGAAAATCAGAATCGTAACGAGGACTGCATTGAGCAGGCAAATCCATCGTTCACCACATGGGCTTGCAAATTCAACTTCAGTAGTAATTTCTAGAGGGTTGTTGACCACACTGAATGGATTTGTCAGCCCACATGGTCATTGATCACCAGGCTGGCAAATCTATCCAACAGGGTTACCAACACTTTGGAAATGATTTCTGAAGACGAACAAGGATTTCCATTTGAAAATTTGAAGTAAAATACCCAAGCTACTGTTCCTCTTAATATCTATTAAAACTTCCTTTTGTTTCAAAAACTTGTTTACTACAACTACTCTTTACTATTGAAAATTGTTAGGCTGGCTGGGTAAGGAAACATATGTAACCTGGACCATGAAAATATGCTTAATGTGTGAAAGGAAGTTTTCAAGTAAACATCTGTATGTCTGTTAAAGTAAACACAATTCCATGCCGTCTGCACGTGCTGTCGACAGGCAAGCAGGTGTTTGCTCATGCCACATGCAATAGTTTTCCAGTAAGCTTGATAATTTTGTATATTTCTGCATTTCTACCTTTTTTAAAGTAAGTATTTAATTGTATTTACTACACTCAATGTGTAGCAGGAAATTACTGTTACACACATTGTTATTATAACAATGTGTGCAACACATTTCCTGCTACACGTTGAGTGTAGTAAATACAATTAGTAACGTGCCACGTAAATTTTCATTCAATAGCAAAAGTAGCTTTTTGGACTTTGCAATAAAAAAAAAAAAAAAAGTGAGTATGTTTAAGTTTTCATTTCTTCATTTTATTCCCCATTAATAAGGTACAAACTGTGAAGCAGTGAATAGAGCTGGAGACCTACAAATTAGTTTCATTGGAAAAAGCTACTTTTGCAACAAAAATCACCTAAAACCTTAAGATGACACATTAACTACCTTTCGTAGTTCAGGTCACATAACAAAATACATTTCAACCAAGTTTTTTTTTAAACAAAATATACCACCTTTTGTGCAATGTGGTTTAAAAAACAATTAGGAAACAAAATCCCTCGCCCCCAAAGTGTTTCATAGGTAATAAAATTACTATTTGAAAACAAATCCAAAGATGACTGTACACAATTTTTATTACAATTAATTTCAAACAATTCTGTGTTCAAATACAGTATTAAGCATTTAACATGTCATTTTATTTACTTATTGAATAATATTCCAAATTATGAACATTTGTGGCCAAACTCAAACTACAAATATAAATATTCATTGCAAATATTTCAAGTTTCCCTTATGCACAAAAAATATTTTAACATAACAAACACAAGAAAAGTAATACCAAAATAAATCAATGAAACTGACTAGATAAAGATAGATTCTTAAGAAAATCAGTAAATGCTTATCCTAAGTGGTTCTGCAAATTTTCTTCCCTGATAAAACAATTTCACATGATTTCTGTAATTCCACTCAAAAGGTGCACTGTTACAAAAGCACAAACACAAAAATAAATTTATAAACTACAATAAAAACAAACTGGAACAGCTTCAACATGAAAGGAAACAAAACATTAAAAAAAAAAACAGTTATGGCAATCTGAGGTCATAAAAAACGCATACCATGAGCTTATATATAATATAAACTACAAATTCCCCATGCAATCAATGCAGTTATTGTTATCAAGTTAAATATTATTTACCTGGAATGTATAACCTCATGCATAACTAGACCTTCAAACTGTTTAAAACATGCAAATTTACAATCCTGAGTGTTAGTGACTTCAGTTAGTGGAAAATCACAAAACTTTTCATGTCTGGGAGCATACAATTTAATAGGATAATGTGGGATTAAAAAAAATGATAGAGAATTTTTATTACTAAAGTGTGCTGTTTTGAACAATGCATAACTAGAAATCAAATCCCAGTGGCATACACACTGCACTTTATTAACATTTAGACGAAGTGAATGAACACTGTGAGTAGCGTGAATTAATATTAATGAACAACTTAACTAATCATTACACAAAAAAGCACACTGCTGGACCTCACACTGTTTACAAATACAGACTTTAAACTGAATCTCAGATCTTCATGCCTACACACACACACATTATTTACCAATGAATGTATGTGTATACAACAAAAGCTTGAGTACCAAATATCCAAAAAGCATATCTTACAACCAAAGAAATACAGTTTGATAAAAATTTGATAAAGAAATATAAGTTCATTCATTAAAAAGACACTGGTGTTTTTATTTCCTCAAGACAACACTAAATATCATCGTATCCACATGTATTATGAGATACCAAACCGTGAGAACAGTTTTTTCATTATCTTTTCCCAGATATCTCTTAAAAGGACATTTAAGTGCGCAGGAAGAGTGAAAAAGAACTTTTCTTAAAAAAAAAAAAAAAAGAGGCAACTTTAGCGGATCTTTACTTCCAAGGAAAGGAATTACAGACGCATATCTGTGAACCCAAATGGTTTACCCATATTTCGTACATTTTTTTTTTTTTCTACAGATGTTTTGCACACTTTTTTTTATCTCTGATTTTTTTTTTTGGCAATTATTTATATCAACTAGCAATCTTTAAAACTTCTCTACAGACACAAAGGCAACCTTTTCACAATTATTCATTCATAAAAGAGTAATATTTGAGGGAAACAATTCCAGGCATGTGAAATTGTTAGATAAGTGATAAATTAAGATACCTTTTATACAGCAGAATACTACAGGGTACACAGGTTACACGCCATGCTGGTAATCTTTGTCATTAGCTGGCCGTTCTCATGAAAAGACTAGAGAAGTACTAGGCACATTTTTTATGGTCCGAGTTTATGCATTGCTGAAGGTGTGTTAATATTATACTGTATATGTGCCACAGTCTATATATATAATGTTAAACTGCGGAACTGATTAATACACCAAAAGTGGTAATCCGTTTTATTGGCGTAAGAAAGCAAAATACAATTTTCGAAGCTTTTGCTCATCTACGGATGGCTTCTTCAAGGCTAATAGTGTAAACAAGCTGAAATATTAGAATGATTACAATTTAAATAGGAAAATGGTTACATGAGACACGTAAAAAATGGCTAAATATGCAGTGCAGCATGTTCTCAATATGAGGTCACAAGATGTGTTAATTTGGAAAGTGGGGGGGGGGGGGTTTGAAGGGGGAAATCATTAAGGCACTGGATTCAGATTTTTGGCAACTCCAGGGAGACGTTGTCGTTGCAGGGTTCATGCCTGGTGATGATTTCCAAAGATTACTACTTCAGTTTTATATAATGTTGACTGTACAGGGATCCTCTTTTTCTTCCACAAAAAAATAAGGACTTTTTAAATGCCTTTTGCCAAATTTCTAAAAGACCTTACCAATTGCATACACAACAAAAGAGATATGCCCAAATACTTTTATACATGATTTAACTATGCAAATAATTGTAGTACACCCCAACTCAGTTTGCAATATTTAAAAAAAAATTAAGTTAGAGGATATATATAATAAAGTTGAACCTATGCAATTTAAAAGAGAGTTCTATTGGTCCATAGGTGTCACCGCATTCTGATTGGGGGGGGCACATATATCTTCCCTTACCTTCCCAACCCAAACTCTCTTGTTCTTCTCACTATAAAACAATGTATTATTTTTACTTCAGAGCTCCCCTTTCTCCCACCCTGTCAATTTATCCACCTTTATATACTTCATGATGCAGTAACCAAAATGTATGTCAGCTGTATTGACATGTAATTAGGGGTAAAATCATTACATTGAACTTTTTCAAAGGTGAGTGTCAACAATGTATTTATTCAGTTAAAGTAATTTTTTTTATTAGTTGGAGGTTTAACGACCATCGTGAGCAACTCAATGGGCTATAAGCAGTCGCCCGTCCCTAATTTAGGGCCACTGGTTCTAGGAAGGGGAGAGCCAATGCCTGCCGTAAGACAACACAACATTCATGCCTCACCGAAATTTGAACCCGGGCCCATCTCGGACGAATGATCACAAGCCAGTGCTCACAGCAACTCATTGGGCTATAAGCAGTCGCCCGTCCCTAATTTAGGGCCACTGGTTCCAGGGAAGGGTGAGAGCCAACACCGTAAGACAACACAACATTCATGTCTCACCGGGATTCGAACCCGGGCCCATCTCAGGCGAATGATCACAAGCCAACGCTTAGACAACTGCCCCATTTTTTCTCCTATACTTTAATGACCTTTCATATGTAGGCCTAGTTTATAGAATAAAATCTTGTTCTACACAACCTTGATCTAGAAGCAGGAACATAATATGTCTATAGTTTCCATTTAATCACAAACTGATCCAAAAATGCTCCTCCTCCCGTCCCTGTTTGTTAAGAAAATCTTTGCCACTTTGTCCAAGTCAACAAGATCGAGTATGTTCTGGTGGACATAACACAACGCTACGTGGTTAAGCCGAATTAGTGTATTTAGTACAGTAATAAGAAATTCCCAAGGTTTTAATCGATTTGTGAAAAAAAAAAAAAATCCCACGTGAGTGTAGCCTATCCCTCGGTTCCCCATTTGGCAAAATATTGAGGGAGACACGTCCCAGAATTCCCATAGGCGGTGACGCCCGCGACTGGTCAAATCAGTTTTCCTATGTGAAAGAATAATCACATGCAATAAAGGATGTGAAAATTATAAAACTGTGGTGAAAGTTACAAGTTCAAGATTTGAATTTTGCACTTAATCATCTCAAAGTTTAAATTGCAAAACCAGTCAAATTTAAGAGTTGAAAATTCTGATTTTGCACTTAATATTTCTCTTGGCATAACTGAATAATTGTTACTTCAGGGTTCGTACTCTTTTTTGGGGAAAAAATTCAAGGACTTTCCAGGCCTTTTCCAGGCCATATACAAAAAATTCCAGGATGAATATTACGCTTTACAGTATCATGCTCAAATTATTTTTTAAAAGCAATTTCAGTTTTAAGTAATAAAAATGATGAAAGATGCAAATGAATGAGTGTGCTTTTTTACCCATTACATTTCTTTTTAATGTTTTTAATTGGCGAATTACCCAATAATGCTAAATTGAATCATGATGCAATTACCACAAGGCTATTCAGAAAAAATCCTTTCCCTCAATCAGAAAATGATTAATTCAATCAGTCATTTTAGCTGCATCACTTATTCTGCACTATCTTCCATGTAATCAGACTATTATTGATAACAACTGAAATTATTATAAAATAAAGTGAGGGCAGATTCAGAATTTAAGAATGGGGAGGGCGCACGTCTAACAGAGGACTGGTAAAAAAATCTCTGAGATTTATTTCCTCCAAAAAAAACACGGTGGTAAAACATGGAGGACCCATAAAGGGGAGATGGGGTGCTTGCCTCTCAGAGTACATCACAAACAGCAGTTCTGAAGTACTGCTGTGTGGATCACTGAAAAGTTCGGGCAAATGTAAGACAAAACGTGGAGTTGCAAATCCATAAGTGAAAAAGTGTGATGTCTGAAAACAAGAAACGTGAGACAAAGCAAAGCACTTATCTACTTACTCAACCTTCCCCCCCCTTTTGAAATGGGGCATGTGCTTGTTATGCCCACAGGTGGATTCAAGTCTCAAATCTTTCATACTTACCCAGCTGGAGAGTGGACGTAGGGCTTCAAGCTTGGAGAATGAATACTGCTCTTATATCTATGCCTTTGAATTTAATTTCGACCATTTTCAACAGGGTAGGTTCCTAGGTTGTACCTAACAGCATACTAAAATTTCGCCAAAATCCAACCCCTTTTACGGAAAAAACCAAAGCATAAACGTTTCTGCAACCTACAGTTCGAAAGGGTTAGTAATTTCTAAAATAAAAACATAACGAACAGCGTGAAAACTAGCTCATACACAGAATATTTGAAACTACAGTATGCGCTCTCAATTATTAGGGATGATAGGGGGGAAGGGAATAGAACTGTCCATAATTAGCATGTTCTCGTTGCGCTAGGCGCTTAGCACTGCTGAATTCCGTCAGACCCCAATGGTCAAATGATTGAAATGTGCTGATGTTCATGGAATGAAATGGTTGATCAGCTATGATAACCGCATAAAAGTTCGAAGGGGAGGAGGGGGCTATTTTTTTTTTTACTTTATGCAACATTCTACATTACTCCAGTATTTATCTTGTCATCATCAACAATAGCAATGTAACTACCACTTACGATCGCGGATATCGGCCAACTCAAAATCTGCCATACAACTAAGGGATACAACACACAGGTATCCTGTTACAATGTATTGTAATTGAAAAAAAAAAAAAAAAAAGAAGGTTTCAGAAATTAAAATCGGAAAAAAACTTTCAGAAATTAATATCATCAAGTCATGGTGTTTCAAAAATCCGCTTTCCTTTATAATGTTTAAAAACATGTAATGTTTTTTCTTTTTATCTGTCGTGTATAATAAAAGTGGGTTGATTTTTTTATGGAATCAGACGTCCATATGTCTGATTGTCTTCGTCTGAGTTCACACGTTAGCTACTGTGTACAAGTAGACCTATTTTTCAGCTCAAAAATATGTAGTTTTGTATGTATTCACAGTATAACTCATTCCGTATTCCCACAGAACAAAATTCAGCAGATACAAATGAAGAACATCAAGACCCACCCAACACCATGTTTCCGACTGTCTGCTGTTTATATTCAAGAAATGCGAATATGGATCAATGGTGAATGCAGCAACTATGGTTTTTATTTATTACCAAGAAAAAAAAAGGAGCCTGAAAGCTGTAAAGCTGAAACGGATATTTCTCCCCCTCCCGAAAACATTCCGATTAAGTTCAAACAGCAGGAGCACGCGTCCACGCACACTCAGCCTCTGGAATGTCCTTTTCATTTGGCACATCGCCATAAATCACCACCTGCAGCTCACTGAAGTGTCTTCCTCCTTCACCCTAACTATAGGAGAAAACGTAAAAAAAAAAAAAAAAAAAAAAGAAAGGCTGCCCAATTTTCGACAAAATGACCAAATTTACGTCATAACGTTGCAATTTACTAAAATACGTTTATCTGCTGAATTTCGCCTAAATCCATTGAAAACTTTTTAATTATAGATTTTTTTATTAAAACAGTAACTCAGACATCTGAATAAAAATGCATGTTTGTAATTAAAATAGAGTCCATATCATCACAGAAACAAAATTTAAGGATCTCTCTGTTTAAATAAACCATGGCATCTAAAAAAAATAATTTGCTTGCTTTTCCCGTAATTTATAATTGCCGTTTTCTTTTTTTCAATCCGATTTTGCAACGGAAGATTTTTTTTTTTTTTTTGCATCTGCTAAAGTTTCAAACGGAATTTGGCGAAATTTGCACTAGAACTTTATTGTGATGTATTTTAACCACTGTAAAAATTTTACTGTGTTATTTTCAAAATTCGGGAAAATGGATTTCTGAAAAATATCTCTTAGTCCTTTTGAGCCGTGGAAGTGATAAACAGGTGTTTGCTTTCTTCCCAACCAAGGGCTTCGGATCAGCGCTCCCAGCTGTCAATCAACCGTTGCTATGGTAACACACTTTCTGCTCAAGGCTCACTGTCTAAAGAGGCACACATAATAAAAATTTCCAATGCTAACTTTTTAAGTTTTAAACGGATTCAAATGGAATTTTGGGAGTGAGCTTCTGTAATCCAATTATAGTAAATGTAAAAATTTCAGCCACTTTTGTGAAAAATTCGCAAAGATAGTTTTCTTATTTTTTATCATAAGTAGCCGAAGTCTCTTGAGGGGTGGGCCGGAAGCAAGCGTCTTAATGCAATAAACAAGGAGCAGATGAATGTGTTGTTCAGGCATACTCTTCACTGGTGGGTGCCAGCTGACTTGGTAAACACGCGACCCCCTTGCAAATGCTAAATGTCACTTCTTTCCCCTTCTGTTGTTCTCAGTAGTTGTCGGACGGACACATCAAGCTCAGGGCTAGAGAATGCATCAAGCTCCCCTTCCCTAACAGACCTGCTAGTAATCATCCAATTTTATTGCACTGGAAGTAGTGCCACCCCCCACCCCCCAGCCAAATTAGGATTTGGACACATCCAAAACACCACTGTTGCCGGGTTTCTTTGAGAACAGAGGAGAGGAACTTAAAAAAATGAAGGGGTAACAGTCAGTAACACGATTTCCTAAAAGGGCATTTTTTTAAGCACTAATTTCAGATTTCAAGGCTTTTCAAGACAGCATTAAAAAATACCGTTTTTCCAGGATATTCCAGGACTTGAAAACGTAATCATGATTTTCCAGGACTTTCCAGGTTTTCAAGCACGCGTGCGCACCCTGTTACTTGCATATATGAAAAGGGAAAATACAAAAGCGAGTTGTCAGTTCCGAAAGATGGTTATGGGACTTGAACGAAAAACAATATCCAGAATCTGCTGGATATGTGTTATTTACAGAGCCCATGGCCCTTCACTTTACTTACTGGCCATCCGGGCCACTAAGATCAATAGTGCGCTGGTCTGACAAAAGTTTTACTGGCCACTGGCCAGCAGACCACTGGGTCATTCGAACGCTGCACAATATTTAATGGCATTTCCATATGGACTTTTTTTTTTTTTTTGCAAGAATTGTATGTATTTTGGAAGTTAATTCTTCATTCACCCCTACTTTCCCAATAGATTTTGAAGCCCCACCTAACTTACTTCTTCATAATGAATTTGGATATTTGGGCATCTTTACATTCAGAGGGCAGGACTACTAGCATCCTACTACAAGTGAAATCCCCAGTTTTGATTTAAGAAGTCCTGAACAGCTCGTAAAAATTTTACTCAACACAACAGAATTTCAAGCTTTACACAACTTTTCAAAAATAATCTAATGAAAAATAAAAAATGAAATAAAAAGCATTTACATATATAGTGCGTAAGAGTTGTATCTATAAATGTTGCTCCTTACAATAAAATACTAATTACCAGCAGTGATCACTCATTTCTGAAAAGCTATGAACTTCAAACATTTTCCTCATTGTTGCAAAATACCAGGAAGATCTATTTAATAATTTAGTGATATTCACAAATTAAAATGCTAATTACCAGCAGTAATAACTCATTTCAGAAAATATAATGAATTCCTCCTTACAATGAACTTCAAAATTTTCCTTATAAAACAATCTATTTACACTAGAATATTTAAATTGATTATGGGATTTACTTAGGAATAAAAAATGGTCAATTTTTCAGGCAGAACTCCTACCCTTCATCAGGACTACACTAGAGTACTCTAGTATAGTCCTGATGAAGGGTAAGGATTCTGCCCAAAATTCTGACCATTAAAAACAATTTTTATTTCTAAGTAAACCCCATAATCCGTTATATATTCTAGTATATATGTTCTATGAATAGCCATGACTTCAATTATTACAATCTATTTGTTGTAAAATAACAGGAAGATTTATTTTAGTGATATTTGTAAATTAAAATGCTAATTACCAGCACGATTACTCATTTAAGAAAATACGATTAATTCCACCTTACAACAAACTTCAAAATTTTCCTCATAAAACAATCTATTTGTTGCAAAATAGCAGGAAGATCTATTTAATAATTTAGTGATATTCATAAATTAAAATGCTAATTACCAGCAGTGATAACTCCTTTCAGAAAATATGAATTCCACTTTACAAGGAACTTTAAAATTTCCCTCATAAAACAATTATTTGTTGCAAAATAGCAAGATCTATTTAATATTTTAGTGATATTCATAAATTTATATATTCAAATTACTTAATTTACTTCAATATATATAAAAGCCCTACAAGATTAACAGAACTATATGCAAATACAAACACCTCATTTGTAAAATTTTCTGAATACATGACAGTTATAGTGCAAGCTATGCAATATACATAGAATATTACTTGAAAAAGATCTTGACTGGGAAATAAAATCACCACATACTTGTTATTCTTCAAGGTTGTGGAATATTCTTTTGCTTTACACACAATTAATAAAACAAATGAAAAAGTAAACAACAGCTCTGTATCACAACAATGTACGTGTATGAAATGAAAACTATAGGCTATGTATAGAAAATAACATATCAATAACATTCTTAAATTGGCAAACAAAATCTCACTCTTGACTAACTTAACCTTGAATGTTCAAAAACATAGAAAATTTGGTAATAGCCCGTACCAGATGAATTCTTTAAAAACTTTGTGTTACTTAAAAGAATGCAAACAATGTGAATGCAATAGTCTTAATCTTTTTTCCTGAT
The DNA here is from genome assembly GCA_039090855.1 of Macrothele yani. Lineage (NCBI taxonomy): Eukaryota > Metazoa > Arthropoda > Arachnida > Araneae > Macrothelidae > Macrothele > Macrothele yani. The sequence goes on along the minus strand of CM076999.1, from coordinate 7,062,239 downwards.
CTGCTGTCCAACAAAAGCAAATCAAACATTAAAAAAAAAAAAAAAACAATGAAAAAAACCCAACTTCGGAGACCTTTTCTGACAGGGGAAAGTATCTAACAGTAACACAACACTAAGTCCTTGCAGAAATGTAATGCCAGATATATTGCAAAAAACAGAGCCGACTGCTGAAATAGAACAGGTGAGCAAGAATCCACAAAATGACTTTTGTGATATGTAAACTTTCATACTCTGTTGACAAAGAAGTATATATTAAAAATTCTTGCTTAATTCAGAAGATACAGGAAATGTGAATTCTATACTGCATTACAAACACTAGGAAAAGTAGAAATTACAATAGGCATAAAATCTCTCTGGTCCTTTTAGCTTTCTTTCTCTATTGCAGTTCAGAGCACCACTGCAGCAGTTGCAACTATGTGCCACTTGTTTACTGTGATAACAAAGTAGTGCAATGTTTAGCACAAGAGAACTACACCAAGTGACCTAGCTGATTAAAATGCTATATGATTTTAAATAACTACTTGAAAATTGCTGGCTGTATTCTCACATTGAATTCCTATACAATTTCTGCATTTTCACCATTCAATAATCATGGAAATCTTAGGAATAATGGGGTCCGTACCAATTCTTCTGCAGGAGAAACTACGGCTAAAATTGTGGAAATGTAGCTCAGCAAATGAAACCAGCCCAGTGCAACCTAAAAAGGAATTTGGATGAGATCGGTAGTCATACAGCCAACATGCATTAATTAAACAAGCGAGATGATTGGCTACGAACGGTGTAAATCCAATTACTTCACCTTAAACTCAAGATTCTATGTACCATTATACAGTCAAGCGCATGTTCTTTATAAAAAGGTAAAAAACTTAGAACCACATAGAAACATTCTTAGTAGTGCGGTCAAATATAAAAAGTGACTCCATTCCGGTTTCATTGTTACACACACAAATAAGCACAACAGCATCATGAAGTCACTGTAAAATCCTTTAGATGCTCTTCGATATCAACTCTACATATAGGACACCTCTTGTTCGTAGTCAGCCATTGGTCAACACACACTATGTGAAAAAGGTGCATACATGGTAAGCGTCTGAAAAAAATAAATAAATAAACACTCAAACACAGCTTCAGGATGCAAAAGTAACAACAGAACAAATTACGACAGTAAATGAAAATTTTAATGAGAGTAATAAGAACCTTACCTTTGCTAGAAAGTCTGTTCTAATTTAAAAAATATACATTTCTCTGCATGTTTTTTTCCCAGTTTTGAGTTCTACAGTTGGTTTGGGCTTCTGGTGTGGCAGCTTTATGTTCTCTTCAGCTCTTTCTTTATTTGACAGAATGAGTAATTCTTTAATCCGTACTGCGGCAATGATACTTGGTCTAAGAACCTCTATTTGACTTAAAAACTATTATTTCACTGACGTTTATATAACCTAACCGGTAGTTTAATTGACTTATTATGAAACTTACTATTCAGTAAACCCACATGCGTGAACATTCACTAACTTAAACTAACTTCTTATTTACAAACACCAAAACTTCTAACTAAACAATTTAAAAAAATACAATTATTTACACAAACTCATCTCATTGCCCTCTATAACATTCTATCATTCCTCAGAACAAATATCCACCTCATTCGTACACCACACCTCTGCCATTCCCAACGTAGATTGCCTCTAGCAGCTTTCTACCCAGCCGGGGTCGTCTTCAGGAGGCTCTTAGGTGGTATCAGCCCTGCTATCACAGTGAGAGTGAATGAGAGAAGAGATTATCAGCATCAGCCTATCTCTTATGTTCACTGGCACTGTGATAGCAGGGCTGATACCACCTAAGAGCCTCCTGAAGACGACCCTGGCCGGGTAGAAAGCTGCTAGAGGCAATCTACGTTGGGAATGGCAGAGGTGTGGTGTATGAATGAGGTGGATATTTGTTCTGAGGAATGATAGAATGGTATAGAGGGCAATGAGATGAGTTTGTGTAAATAATTGTATTTTTTTAAATTGTTTAGTTAGAAGTTTTGGTGTTTGTAAATAAGAAGTTGGTGAATGTTCGCGCATGTGGGCTTACTGAATAGTAAGTTTTATAAGTCAATTAAACTACCGGTTAGGGTTATATAAACGCCAGTGAAATAATAGGTTTTTAAGTCAAATAGAGGTTCTTAGACCAAGTATCATTGCCGCAGTACGGATTAAAGAATTACCCATTCTGTCAAATAAAGAAAGAGCTGAAGATAACATAAAGCCGTCGCACCAGAAGCCCAAACCAACTGTAGAACTCAAAAATGGGGAAAAACGTGCAGAGAAATGTATATTTTTCAAATTAGAACTAACCTTCTAGCAAAGGTAAGGTTCTTATTACTCTCATTAAAGTAATTGTAGGCACGTTAACTTTTTGAATGGTTATAGTAACACTGACTTTTCAAACAATAAAGTAAATGAAAATACTCAAGAGATGCATGCATATAGTGTATTAAATCTTTGTGCTGCAGTAAGCACAAAGATTTGCCAAGCTTTCACCCTCCACTGGGAGGCTTTTTCAAGGCAATGATAGACATAAAAATGCAGGGAAGTGGAATAAGTAAGGAACAAAGATGATTTTTGAAAATAACGTGGGAGACATCATTACCAGCATACAGTGACGAGCCATTACATTATGCCCCCCCCCAGCATAGAGAAATGAGCACGCCTGGAGACCGAACGGTGGCACAGGTGAAATTCATAAAGCAGTATACACTGAAGAGCAATTGAATTAGAGATACCTGTCTAGTAACGTGTAGCACCACCTTTCGCCCTGATGACGACGGCGATTCGTCTCGGCATGGACTCGACAAGACACCGGAAGCGTTGGGAAGTCATACGGATCCACGACCCCTGAACAAGCTCCCACAGTTCACGAAGATTTCATGGAGGGGGTCAGAGCCTCGAACATCTATCTCGCTGGCATCCCAGAAGTGCTCGATGGGATTGAGGTCAGGTGGCCTGGCTGGCCAAGGAAGCGAGGTCACGTCGGTGGAGTGTTCATCCAACCATTCGGATACAATTCGGGAGCGATGGCACGGTGCATTGTCTTGTTGCAGGACGAGGACTCCAGTGGGATATTGAAGATGCACAAACGGGAGCAAATGGTCGTCCAGGATACCCCGGTAACGTTGACCTGTGAGGGACGAGGTCACGCGTACCAGGGGTCCCACTTCAGTCCACGTAAACAGTTCCCAGACGAGATAATGCCACCCCCACCAGCTTGAAGAGTACCCTCCTGGCAAGAGTCCAGGCTACATTTTCCCACATGTCTAGGGTCCAGTGGAGATATTTTCGCGCCCACGCTAGTCTTTGCACCCTGTGATGTGCGGTCAGCAGCGGTACCCTCATGGGACGATGGCTTCTGTACCCCATAGCGTGGAGATGGTTCTGGATGGTGTGGCTGCTTACACGTTTTGTGCACCAATCAATAGGCAATTTAATTGCAGATTGATTTCTTGCACTGTGGCCCGTCTATCCGCTGTTACAATGCGAGCTAGCCGACGATGACCCCTCTCATCCACACGCCGTTGTCCACGGCAGTTGGCCCTTGCAGGGATGGTTTTATCGGATTCGATGTACTCACGGTGCACCCGTGACACAGTGGCTCGTGAAAATCCCAGTGCCTGCACGACTTCCGAGATGGAGTGACCCATTTGTCGGGCTCCGACAATTTTCTAACTATCAAATTCGCTTAGATCCTTTGTGTTACCCATACTGCGTCCGACTCTTACCGATTCCCGTGGCATTACTCCTTATATTGGCGGATCGCTGCATACGTCATGTCGTTTCCGTTTACAGGGCCGCCCACAGCGCAACATTTGCATAACGCCAGCTGTCTCTATTTCAATTGCTCTTCAGTGTATATACAACCTAAGGCATTAATGGCTTTCGGTTAGTAGAGTGTTCGGAGTCAGAATGGGAAAAGCTGCCGATTTATCGGAGTTTGATAAAGGACAAATTCTGATGGCATGGCGCCTTGGAACTACAATCTTGGAAACAGCGCAGCTTGTGGGTTGCTCATGTGCTGCTGTAGTGAGCACATATCAAAAGTGGTGTACAGATGTCCAAATGACAAACTGTCATCCAGCCATGCGTTGTTCGCAGCTCATTGATGCCAAAGCGGAGCGGAAACTGTCGGCCATTGACCACAGGGCCACAGTGCGACAAATCACAAGCAGCTACAACAGTGATGATCAGGGCAATGGGTCACAGCACACAGTTCATTGCAGCCTTCTGCACATCATCGCCAACAGCACATGAAGTGGGCCCAAGATTGGACCATGGATGATTGAAAGAAAGTGGCCTGATCTGACGAATCAAGATTTCTGGTGCATCGTGTAGATATCGTGATTACCAACGAAGGCTATCGCACCTGGATGCACTGTAGGCAGAAACAGGCCGGTGGTAATGGCGGTGTTATGCTGTGGGCCATGTTTGGGGCACTTTAGGCTACATTATCCCAGTAGCACAATCATAGGCACGACTACGCGGGGCAAAAGGGGAGTTCGCCCCCCTCAGTGATTAGACCGCGGTGATTAGTAACGCTGCAGTGATCAGACCCCTCAGTGATTAGTAACGCTGTAGCGTTACGCAGACAATTGCCGCAGAGCTGCAGCGTTACGCTGACAATTGCCAGAGATGCAGCGTTACGCAGACAATTGCCACAGAGCTGCGTTACGCAGACAACTGCCACAGAGCTGCAGCGTTACACAGAAATTGCCACAGAGCTGCAGCGTTACAGACAATTGCCACACAGCTGCAGCGTTACACAGAAATTGCCACAGAGCTGCAGCGTTACACAGACAATTGCCACAGAGCTGCAGCGTTACGCAGACAATTGCCACAGAGCTGCAGCGTTACGCAGACAATTGCCACAGAGCTGCAGCGTTACGCAGACAATTGCCACAGAGCTGCAGCGTTACGCAGACAATTGCCACAGAGTTGCAGCGTTACGCAGATAATTGCCACAGAGCTGCAGCGTTACGCAGACAATTGCCACAGAGCTGCAGCGTTACGCAGACAATTGCCACAGAGCTGCAGCATTACGCAGACAATTGCCACAGAGTTGCAGCATTACGCTGACAATTGTAACAGAGCTGCAGCGTTACACAGAAATTGCCACAGAGCTGCAGCGTTACACAGAAATTGCCACAGAGCTGCAGCGTTACGCAGACAATTGCCACAGAGCTGCAGCATTACGCAGACAATTGCCACAGAACTGCAGCATTACGCAGACAATTGCCACAGAGCTGCAGCATTACGCAGACAATTGCCACAGAGCTGCAGCGTTACGCTGATAATTGTAACACAGCTGCAGCGTTACACAGAAATTGCCACAGAGCTGCAGCGTTACGCAGACAATTGCCACAGAGCTGCAGCATTACGCAGACAATTGCCACAGACAGATCCTTTTCTCGGATGAAAAATTTTTCACCATTGAAGAGGCTTTCAACTGCCAAAATGATAGGGTGTATGCGTCAATTTCACGAGAAGCTCGGGAGAAAGCTCCAAGGATCACATGAGGGGCCATCATCTTACTTCTATCATGGTTTGGTACGGAGTTTCCTACAAGGGCACCACGAAGCTCCATTTTTGTGAGAAATGAGTGAAAACCTCCGCCAGTCCAAGACAGGGTTTTGGAGCCAGTGGTCAAAAATGTGAGTCACACAGACTTCCAAAACCAACAGTGGAGCTTTCAGCAGGTTTCCAAACCTGCACACAAAGCCAAGTCAACCCAGGAGTGGCTTCAGGCGAATTTGCCATACTTCATTTCTCTAGCTGGTTGGCCTTCAAGCAGCCCAGACTTCAACCCATTAAACTACAAGTTGTGTGCCACACTGGAGAACATGGCCTGCAGAAAGAGACACCCCAGCATTGACAGTCTCAAATGCTCTTTGGTGCGGGCAGTAGCAGCTTTCTCTGCGGAGACCCTGTGTAAAGCTATTGATGAGTGGCCAGAGAGACTGAAGGACTGTGTGAAGGCAAAAGGATGACATTTTGAAAAGTGATTGGTGCCATGTATTCACAAGTGTACAACTTAAGTCATATCACAGGTATATTAAAGTACCTTTAAATTTCTTTTGTTATTTCATTGAATGCTTTGTAACAGTATTTATGGTAAGACTAGGTAAGCATGGATAGTAATAGAATAGTTAAGAAGATGTTTAATGCTCAGCTCGAAGAAAAGAAAAAAATTGGAAGACCTAAAATTAAGATGGGAAGATGGAGTGATGCAAGATATTAAGGCTTTAGGAGTCAAAAATTGGAGGAGTTTGGTATTAAGCAAGGGAGGCTCACAGAAGTTTCTGAAGAAGGCTAGGGTCTACACAGGGCTGTTGAGCCAATGATGGTGATGAGACTGTTCTGTTTCTACGGTCTCTGACACTAGGGGAGAACAAGAGAGGCGCAAAACGGGGAACAAATGCTGCAACAGCGTCCATGCAATGCATAGTTGGGAGTGGCATGCAGATCATCAAAGGACGGGTAAAATGGGGGCAAAAAGCTGAGACAGAGTTACGCACTTGCCCAGAGGAAGTTGAAATGGGAACTTCCTCTGGTCTCTCAGTCTATATTTGAAGCACATACCGAAGCATCAAAACAAGACTTGGTGAACACAAAAAAGATGTTTCCAATGGTCTTCCAAAGACAGCTTTATCTGCACTAACCCTTGAAGACACCCTCTGCAGTTCCCATTTGGAAAGAAACCAAAAAAGTTGCCCCATTCATCAACAAGGCATCTCTGCGTTTCCAAGAAATCATTGAAATTTTGTTCACCAAAAACTGCAATTCAGAGACCCCTCACCAAATCCCATTTATTTGGATCTCTCTTCTAAAATCTGGCAACATTTCCAACACCCCAACTTCAAATTGTAGTTCTGGCAACCAGCCCATCCAGTCGATCGTGGGTTATCAAGGTCGTAGGATGACCGAAAGCTACCGCTAAACGAACGTTTTACCGTACGTGACTGTGTTTCGCTCGTTTTATGTGTTATTGTCACCTGAAGCCCGAGTTTTAAACCATAGCTGAATTGTCCTCTGTTTGCTGCATATTTTGCATTTTTCACTTTACCACTATGACCAACTGTTACTTTCCCATTCCTTTCAGACACTCTTCATATTAGGTGTACAAATAAGTTTTAAAGTGTTTTAAAAGACAACACAACATGTAATTCGAGAGAAAACAACAATACCTGCACGAATCAAAATATGTGTCGTCATTATCTATCACCTTCCGCCATCGGTCAGGCAGCTCACCGATTCCAGCCACGAATACTTCGCCGTGTGACGCGATGAAGTCATCAACCCATTTTTGCACTTCGTCACATGTCCAGAACCGTACAGCAGACAAACCATGTTGCATCGATTGGAACAAATGATAGTCTGAAGGCGTTATGTTGGGACTATACGCAGGGTGCTCCAAAACTTCCCAGCCAAGCGTCAGTAACGTTTCCTTGACCGATTTCGCAGCATGCGGCCTAGTGTTGTCATGCAGTAATTTCAAGGGATGCAATTATTTACCTATAAATGGACGTTTCCGACGGATTTCTTGGTTCAGTTGCAGCAATTGTTGCTTGTAGCGATCAGCAGTAATGGTTTGACCTTGTTCCAATAGTTCACAATAGAGCACACCCTTCATATCCCACCAGACGCACAGCAGAACTTTCTTGGAGTGAATATTGCGTTTTGGTGTTGAAGTCGTTGCTTCACCGAGAACTACCCAGTGTTTTTTGCGTTTGGGATTGTCGTACCATATCCACCTTTCATCTCCCATAACGATTTTCCACAGGAAAGACTTTCTCTGTAGTTTATTCAACAGATTCAAACACTTCACGACACGCTCATCCTTATTCCTCTGGCTCAGGTCATGTGGCACCCATTTTCCTTCCTTCTGAATCTTTCCCATTACGCGTAAACAATTGGAAATGTTTTTTTGCGTTAGTAGTTCCTTTTGCATTTGAGACGAATCTTTATCCAGCAATGCTAGCAGTTCCTCATGTGCAACCTTCCGCTACGTTCTCGATCGCTAACATCAAACTCCCCTGCTTTAAACCATCTAAACCAAAATTCACACATGCTTTTCAATACAATATTCTCTCCCAGAACACAACAGATCGATGCACATGCTTTTGCAGCACTGTTTCTTTGATGAAATTTGTAACGAATGCAGTGTCTAATAAATGCAGCGTTGCTTGCCGTCTTTCACCTACCAATGTGCAAGTGAGTTTGACTGTTGGGCAAACTTCTGCGTCACATTTTATACTCTGGACTAGTTACAGTCACATTGACAACAATGCAAGGGAATGTTGGATATGTAAATTAGCGGTATATGTCACACAAAAATACGCTTTAAAACTTATTTATACACCTAATAAAACACCCCCCAGTATATTATACTGTATGTACATTTATGTAATGCAAAATACAGGTATGCATCCTTTATACAGTGGAACCTCTATACCATCAGCCTCTATATTAATCAAATCCAATATTAGTCACATTTTTTCGGCAAAAAAAAAAAAAAAAAAAAAAAAATGCTCCGATATTCGCTCAAAAATCCAATTTTTGTCACAAAAAGTCTGCCACCACATGAACATCCTAGCCTCGTGCAATCGCCCACACAGTCAGCCCCGTGTGATAGCTCAGCAGTCTGCCTTGTGAGATAGTTCAGTGTGCATCACCTGTTATTATCTCTTTGAATGTGTTTTTTTAATTTTGCAATTTTTTTGCAGAATTTATCCTTGTAAAAACAAGTGACCATGGCCCCAAAAAAGTGTAGTGAAGAAAAACAATAAAAATGGAAAGCTGTGAGAACCACAATCGAGTTGAAAAAAGAAACCATTGCTAAGTTTGAAAGTGGAACACATGTTTCCAACTTAGCCTTAGAATTTAACATGCTGAGAACTACAGTAAGCAGCATAATTAAAAACAAGTTAGTAAAATCATGCAATGCATTGATTATGATACCCTTTCCAACATACCAGAAATCATTACTCAAGTTATGAGGATAATGGCTGTGGAATAAATCTCGCTCCTGTGCCCTGACCTTTGATCCCATTACGATGATATTCAACAGAACTAGTTCAGTATACCTCCGAAATAACATGATAAAGTTTTGTTGCAATCGAAGCAATTTTATGTAAGTTATGATGCATAAGGGCTATGGAATAGATTCGCTCCTGTGTCCTAACCTTTGACCCCATTTCACCCATTTTCAATAGGATTCGTCCCCAGGCAGGTCCCTACAACACACTAACATTTCATCCAAGTCTAAACATTTTTACGTAAGTTATGACGCATAATGTCGATGGATGTGATTCTGCTTTTATGTCCAGACCTTTGACCCCATTTCACCCATTTTCAATAGGGTTTGTCCCCAGGTGGTCCCCTACCACATACTAAAATTTAATCGAAATCGAACCTTTTTTACGTTAGTTATGACGCATAAGAGCAATGGAATAGATCCCACTCCTATGTCCTGACCTTTGACCCCATTTCATTCACTTTCAATAGGGTTCCTTCCCAGGTGTTCCCCTACCACATACTAAAATTTTATTGAAATCCAATGATTATTACGCGAGTTATCGTGCGGACGAACATACGCACACAACACGTGACGTAATGAGGCAGATGGGAATCGCGACCATCTGCTCGCAACAGTGTGACGTCATAAAACTTTAATAGGATCCACACACAACGCGTGACGTCATAAAACTTTAATAGGATCCACACACAACGCGTGACGTAACGAGACAGATGGTGTGACCACGCGACAACATCTGAATTGCGAGAGTGTGACGTCATAAGATTTCCAAGCATGGATAGTATTGATGGGACGACGCCATGACACTAAAAACTTGGTAATTCGGGGTGGTTATTTAACCCACTAAACGAATTTTCCTAAATTCGAGATCAAGCTAAATCGATTTCTAGTACCAGAAAATGGTAGCTTAACGACTTTCATCAAAATCCTTAGAGCAGTTTTCAAAATAAAATTTACATACATACAAGAATTGCTCCTTTAAGGTGAACGTCAAGTAATTTTGCTTCTTGTACCTCAAATGGATAAATTTCTCTACACATTTTCTTCCCAATTAATGCATTCCCAAGGATGAAAATTTGAACATCGATTAAAATATCTTCATTTTATAACTGGGAATACTTAATATTTTCTAAAACATAACAATAATTATGCAATCCAACATTTGTTTGTCTACTGACGTCATGAAAGTACAGGTCGCACCATCTTTTTTCTGGTTTCAACACCACCAAAGGAAAAGTTATTGATTTTTAAGATTATTTTGGTTATGTTTTAGAAAATATTAAGTATTCCAAGTTATAATATGAAGTTCTTTTAATCGTTGTTCAAATTTTCATCCTTGGGAATACATTAATTGTGAAGGAAATGTGTACAAAAGTTTTTCCATTGGAAGTATAGGAAGCAAAATTACTTGACTTCCACCTTAATAATATGGGATAAGGGCGATGGAATGGATCCCGCTCCTACGTCGTGACCTTTGACCCCATTTGTCCCATTTTCAATAGGGTTCGTCCCCAGTTGGTCCCCTACCACATACTAAAATTTCATCGAAATCGAACCATTTTTACGCCAGTTATCGTGCGGACTGACGGAAAAAGCTGGAGCATATAAGCTTCAACCTACGGTTAGAAAGCGTAAATAAAGAAGCAATTAAAGCGGTTAAAATGGCAAAAGGTGTAAAAATTCTTGCTGCTAAAAGATCACAAACGTATGGGAAATCTTTTATTAGTATGGATTACAGAAAAGCAAATGGCTGGTGATATTATTTCAGACTCATCTGCAAAAAAAGAAAGGCAATTATATGATGACCTGAACAAAAGAACCCAGGAACCAGTAGTAATTTCACGGCAAGTAGGGGCTGGTTAAAAATTTTTTAAACCTGAATGGGCATTCATAGTGTAGTTAGGCATGGAGAGGCTTCAAAGCTCGAATGCAGAAGATGCTAAAAAGTTTGTTGAAGATTTCAAAAACTATGTAGACACTGAGGGATTTATCCTTCAACAAGTTTTTAATTGTGATGAGACGGGCCTACTCTAGAGAAAAAAATGTCTAGAAGAACCTTCATCACAAAAGATGAAAAAGCATTGTCCGGACACAAACCAATGAAAGACATTAACACTCTTGATGTGTGGTAACGCTAGTGAAGACGGCAAAATTAAACCATTGCTCGTTTATCATTCAGAAAACCTGCGAGTTTTTAAGAACAAAATCATAAAAAGTAAACTAAATGTGATGTGGAGGGCTAACAGTAAGGCTTGGATAACAAAACAGTTTTTCCTGAAGTGGATTCACGAAGTGTTTGCCCCAGGTGTGAAAGCCTACCTAGAAAGTTATAATTCACCTGTAAAGGCACTCTTGGTTTTGGACGATGCTCCTGCTCATCCTCCTTGTCTTGGAAGATGATTTGGAAGGGGAATACAGCTTTATTCGCATTAAATATCTACCACCAAACACAACTCCTTTAATCCAACCAATGGATCAGCAGGTCATTGCCTGTTTTAAAAAAAAAATTATACAAAAGCCCTGTTTCAAAGCTATTTTGAAGTGACATCGGAGACAGAACTTACATTGAGAGAGTTTTGGAGAAGCCACTTCAATATCCTCCATTGTTTGAGGAAAATTGATAAGACGTGGGGGAAGTGTCTTCCAGGACAATGAACTTGACCTGGAGGAAATTGTGGCCAGTGTGTCAGAAAGAGACTTTGAAGGTTTCGGGTCAGAGCCTGTTGTTGATGAAATTGTGTCTCTGGGCAGATCCATGGGATTGGAGGTTGATAGTGAGGATGCAGAGGAATTGGTGGAGGACCATGGAAGGGATCTTGCCACAGAATTGTTGGACCTTTGCAAAGAACAGGAAGCTGAAGCAGTGGAGGAAATTTCATCAGAGGAGGAAGGGTCAAGTAAATGCAATATCCCAACTGCTGACATTAAGGAAATGCTGTCCAATTGGGCTAAAACACAGAGTATGGCCAAGAAGTGGCACCCGAACATTGACGTAGTTAATCAAAATATAAATTCATTTAATGATAATGTGAGTGGCTACTTTAAGACAATTTTTAAAAACAGACGACATTGGACAAGTTTTTTTCTAAATTGAGTGCTAGTGACTCATCGGGAAAGGGACGAAAAAGACATTGATCACCAGAATTGGAGTTACCTGATGTTTTAATGAAAGGCAACTCCCATTCAAAACAATAATTCCTTTCCTCTTCTTCAGCTCAGCCCATCATCGCTCCTCAGTAAAGGTAATGTTCTGGTTAAATTTTTATTTACAGTATTTATGTATGAGACTCGGGGCTGGGAACAGATTTTTCCAATTTCAGTTAATTCCTATGGAAAAACTGATTCTATATTCGTCCGTCTCTCAGGAACAGATTAATGACAAATACAGAGGTTCCACATTACATTAACAAGTTTTGCAACTATTTACCACTAATGATGTAAAATTTAACTTTGCACCCTTTCTTGTACCAATCTCTCCCCTGCCAGTGTGTCAGAAATCTTTCGGAAATTACATTTTTGAACTTTGTATGGGATGTAACAGATTTTTCAAAAATTGTGAGATTAGACTTCAAAAATTGCATTTTTGAAGTCGAATTTTGTACTTCAAAACATTAACAAACTATGGAGACAAGTTCAAAGCTGAATGCCTAAGTTCTGCTGCCATACCATCCTACAGTGATTTTTGTCAATTCTGCAATTAGCTTATTGGATTCATCGAATCTCCTGTACCAAAACTATGGAGATGATATAAAGAGTGGAAGAAATATTCTTCTCATAATACGTGGCAAATACGTCATGATAATTAAACACAGCAATCAGACATCGCCTAATTGACTTTAATTACTGTTTCACACGTGAATCAAATCACATCAGAAAACTTGAAAAATTCCTCGCTGTGGAGCGGGAATCGAACCTGCATCTCCCGATTACTGTTCGAGCATGCTATCCGTTGCACCACCCACGACGGCGAATTCGCAAGTATCTGTGTGTTAAGAGCATTGGAATATTCTCCGACTGCGCTCTTAATTAATGCAGATTCTGCTGCCATCTCTAGCGTTGTAAAGTAAAACTCCAGTTGATTTAATCTCAAATTGATAACAAGGAACAGTACACCAATTAAGTAGTAAATAGTAACACGGTACTAGTGGTCCGATTTATTGGTGAAGAAAGTAAGACACATTAGCGTTTCCAAGCTTTCGCGCATCAACCTGATGGCTTTCTCAAGGAAGTTAGACAGAAACTTTAACTTCCTTGAGAAAGCCATCAGGTTGATGCGCGAAAGCTTGGAAACACTAATGTGTCTACTTTCTACGCCAATAAATCGGACCACTAGTACAGTGTTACTATTTACTGATTAAATCTCCTCTTTATATCAAAACAACTGGAGATTTACTTTACAACGCTAGATGGCAGAAGAATCTGCATTAATTAAGAATGCGGTCGGAGAATATTCCAATGCTCTTAACACTCAGATACTTGCGAATTCGTCGTCGTGGGTGGTGCAACGGATATAGGATGCTCGAACAGTAATCGGGAGATGCAGGTTCGATTCCCGTTCCACAGCGAGGAAATTTTCAAGTTTTCTGATGGCATTTGATTCACATGTGAAACAGTAATTACAGTCAATTCAGCGATGTCCGATTGCTGTATTAATTATCATGACTATGGAGATCAGTTCAGCTCTGGATGCTGAAATCCTGCTGCCATAACATTCTACAGTGATTTCTGTCAATTCTCCAGTTAGCTCATTGGATTCACTGAAGTTTATATGAGGGACAGTCAAAAAGTTAGTTGCATGCACCCACAATTTTTTTTTCATTTCGTATAAAAGATATTTGGATGCAATGTGGGGGTGCCACTTGCACTTCCAATGAAGCAGCTGCCATGTTAGCTTTGTCAACATGGAGGGTACAGTGCGTCTGTTGTCACTCGTGAAAGATGTGTCCATTGGAAGTAGCATCAAAATTTGAAATCCATGCAGTGATTCATTTTTGTGGGCCAAAAAGTTGAACCTAACTGAAATTCAATGTCAATTAATTGAAGCGTACAGTGACAAATCATTTTCACGGCAGGTGATCACAAAATTGTGTTCCTTGTTCGGGAAAGGACGCACGGATATCAAAGACGATTACCAGGAGGGAAGGCCGTCAACTTCGACGACGAATGAAAACGTGGACCTCATTAACAAATTGATTCATGCAAACAGGCGAATTACAATGGACGACATCGTGGATGAATTGAATATTTCGCATGGAAGTGTGCGCCACATCACCACAAAGCGCCTTGAGTTTCGAAAATTTTGGGCTCGATGGGTGCCTCGCTTACTCACAGTACAACACAACGTTTTCAAGCAGCTCTCGCTTTTTAAGATCATTATCACAGACAAAGTAATTAATTTTTGAACCATATCGTGACCGGAGACAAGACTTGGGTCCATCACTTCTCACCAGAAACAAAGCAGACTTCATGTGAGTGGAAACATTCACATTCTCTGCCTATTAATGCCGAAGGGCATTGCGATTAATGCAACATTATATTGTGAAACCCTTAAGAGGCTGAAAAAGGCAATTAAAGATCAATGGCCAGGAAAACTGTCAAGAGGCATTGTCCCTCTGCACAACAACACATTTGACAAATTCAAATTGGGGGTGTGGGAACACCCTCCCTACAGTCCAGACCTTTCCCCTTGTGATTTCCATGTGTTTAGCCTCCTGAAAAATGTCCTTGCAATGTGGCGATATCACTCCAATGAAGATGTCAAAAATGTGATGCGAGAATGATTATCCCAAGCTGGACGACAATTTTTTCAAGGGACAGATGAACTCGTGCCATGCTACAATAAATGTTTAAATAAACTAGGCAATTACATCTAAAATTAGCTCTTCTATTGTATTTCCTAAGTACAAACATTTCCTGAAATGAACTTTTTTTTTTTTTTACATAGGAGTGCAACTCTTTTTGACTGCCCTACGTATAATGAAATTATTTAATATACACTATATTATATTGACAAAAGTCACCGGACACTTAGAAGAGAAACACAACATAGCATTTATTGGCATACATTAGTATGGTGTCAGTCCACCTTTGGCCTTAATGCACGCACTGACCCTTCGAGACATACTTCTGGAAAATTTTAGGTAGGAATTTTAGGACTTTTTAGAAAAATTTTAGGAAAATTTTAGGAGTGTATTTCAATAAAAACTAGATGTATATTTGTATACATCTAGTAAAACAACTTCGTATACATTGTAAAGAGTTTGCTTCACACCCTTCAACCATATATACTGATAGACTGCGCATGACATCAAAATTTCTGGCTCCAACATAAAATCACATGACAACAGTCAAAAAGATGGGTTACACCTGCTGTGCTTATGGTTGCTCTGAGCGATATAGTAAAGAAAGTTCTATGATTTTTCATGGGTAAGAAACGAATTAAATACCTAAGTCAATAAAGTTCAATTACTTAACCAGAAACTTGCAGCTATTGATATAAAAATATAGTAACTTAAGAAAAAAAAAAAATGGAATGCATGTTCCAAATTCTTCGCAAATGTTCATCACATTATAAATCACAAAATGTAAACAAACCGATCATGCATGTATATAGCTCATAAGTAAACTTACCTGAAGAGTTTTCATTATATATGAGGCGCATTCACATAATACACGGAAAACACTGAAGTTCTGCAGCGTAAATTAGTAATCATAACAGCATTTTTACACGAAATTTGGAGTCTGATGATGACGTGCCCAATGTTTGAGCCATGGCGGCTTTGATGCAGCTATTGCCAATGCGCAGTCCATTAGTATATATGGTCGAAGTTCACACACAAATTTTTTGCATAACGTCTAATGTCTAAAGTTTAAGTATGATTTACTTCTAATGTTCAGTTCTTATCTTTTCACGTGTTATTATCATATTCAAGTATATTTACCACATTCAAGTTTCACTTTGAACATTAATATGCTGTTGAACCAGAAGCAATTCACGATTTTCACAGTAAAGTTTTCAGGTTTCACATTAAATTATAATATCCTAAAAAGGTAATTGAAAACCAAGAACTATGTACAATTGTTCACTGAATTACTTTTTTCATATTATTGTTTTAACCTTTTCCTGATTAGCCTATCTTTTTCTGCTTCCACCACAACTAATTTACTTTCAGTTTTCTCTATTTCAGCTGAACCTTGTATGATCAAGTTAGAGGCAACTGCTATTTCAACAGTATTTTGTTTTTCTACAGCTTTTCTCATTCTTTCTGTTCCCTCTCGAATTACTGCTAGGGAGGCTTCTTTATCTTTTTTAAGCCTATTTATTTCTGCATCATTTTCTTTTATTTTGTCATCAAACTCAGCTTTTCTTTTTTTCTCTAGCTGCTTTTCCTTATTTTCCCTCTCTTTCTGCTTCCTTTCTTTTACCTTTTTTGATTCTTCTTCCTTCAGCTTATCAACATACTCTTTATAAAATTTATGTGAATCACGAACACTATTTAACAAATTTCTTGTTATGGGAACTTTACTTACACATCCATAGTGTTTAATGGCCCCTTTAACTATTCTTAATGATGTTATAGTTGAGTCTTTTAAGTTAGCCTTGTCCTTCCTTAACAGAGCAGTGTTAACCGAAAATCCCCTTTCTGCATCAGCATTACCATGAGGTAAAACTAATATTGACTTGATGAGTTTAGCAAGATTTGAGTATTTTTCTTTTCCGCTAGAGTCTTTAATACTAAATATATTACGCCAGTAATGATAAATCCGCACTGGAATATGCCCTTCCTCTGAAAATTTCACTAGTTCATCTAGAGTTGGCTTATCGCAATTTAAAAGTTTCCACTCTTCTCTTACTCTATCAATTTGTTCCTCAGAAAGATGCAAAACACTTGAAATTCTG
Source organism: Macrothele yani (assembly GCA_039090855.1). Taxonomy (NCBI): domain Eukaryota; kingdom Metazoa; phylum Arthropoda; class Arachnida; order Araneae; family Macrothelidae; genus Macrothele; species Macrothele yani. The sequence goes on along the minus strand of CM076999.1, from coordinate 7,045,273 downwards.
GTTATTTCCAAAAGTCCTTCAGTGACTGAAAGTTGAGTTGACTCTTTCTTTGGTTCTTTTACCTTTAAAACTTCTATGTCTCTTAGCTTTTGATTGCAGAATGGCAAATTTGACTTTAAATATTTTGTGGTTGCAATTAGTGATGATCTTACATCTAAGAGAAATAATTTCTGCCTGGTTTCCTGAACATTCCTGAGGAGATTTTTTGTCTTCATACCAACTTCTAACTCCCCTAGTTTTTTCCATGAATTTTTGTTTTCAAAATCTACATTCTTTAGGTCTTCTCCAAATTTCCCTGCAATAACATCATCTTCGATAAACTGAGCCATAACATTCCTCATTAAAGTATTTAAATCAGAATATAACTGGTGTATTTTTGGTTCTTCACTCTGATAACATAATGAAAACTTTTCAAAATTTTGGTGTGAAAATGAAATTAATGCTAAATAGCATGGAGTTAGCTCATTTTTCAGGAAACAGTGAATTCTTTTATACCTTGCCGAATTGCGTAGTTGTTTTTCAAATATTTTTTTAGATGGCAAGAAGTTTAAAAAATATTCTGTAATATTTAGCCATTGATCCAAGAGCCTCTGGGCTACAGAACCAACGGTTAACCATCTGTTGCTGACATGACGCAAAAGAAATTTGGCTGTGACCAATGTTATATCCTGGACAGATTTATAATCCTCTCGTCTTACAGCACTACTCTTTAAAAAGTAATGCATATCAGTAGAAAATTCGTCAAAATCTATATTTAAGCTTGTCAAAAAAATTTTAAATGCATTACTAACAACATGCAGGTTGCAAAAACCTAGTTCCAAAGATTTCTGGCCTGTTTCTTGTTTTACAACTTCATTGAATTTGCATAAAAAGCACTTATTTACAATTGGGCTGTCCATGGATACACAAATAATTCTGTTCAACGAAATATTGAAGGATGATAACACATCAAGAATTTCTTTTAGCAAAATATCTGCTGTTGCATGACCCAGAAAAACGCTTGTTAGGTATCGGCAAGAAACTGAATTTATTTCTGAAGACCAGTACCTGAGATACACATCCAACTGCCATTTCACTTGTGTATTTGTAGTTTCATCAAATGCTATAGTAACCTTTCCTGGGCTACTAGATGCAATGTCTTTTTTCAAATCCTCTTCAAAATATTTTGACAATCCATGTGATATCACATAAGCAACTTTTTTCTTTAAGTTGTATTTTGGCTGCAATAGCAGAATCAGGAAACATTTCTTTGAAAAGTTCAACTGTTTCAGTGCATGAAACAAAAGACATATTGTCCTTAGCAACTTTCATGGCCCATAATGCTTCGGCTTTAGCCAACTGTAAATCATGACTCAGTACTTCACTAATATTTGTTTTGGGCTGAAGATCCCGTCCTCCAAAGGCTTTCAAGGATGGATTTATTTTGAAATTTACTTTGAAATTTCTGCAAATGTTTTTTTCCTTTATGATGCGCTTTTACTTGTGAAAAGCCACTATTAGAAATGTTGAAAATTTCTGAACACAATATACACTTAGCAGAAAATATTGTTTCAGTTGCAGAAAACCATTCTTTCAACTTCACTCCGTCCAATTCCTTGGCGAGCCACGCATCTTGAAATTTCGTTTTGGATTTAGGCATCTTAAACACTTGTATTACTAACCAGAAAATGAAAGGGAAGTACAAAAACACGTTCCAATATTGCAAAACCAGACAACTTCCCGAAATTTGGCTGCGAGGATGTCAGAAGATGGAAAAAAAAAAAGCAGGTCACCACTAGAGAACTGAACCTGCACACAGCACAGAGAACACCATAAAAGACTCAAAACCAGAAACTATCATACGCATCTCACGCAAGTTCAGTCAAAGCGAGTCGGAGCCGAGATATATTGCGCATCGAAGGTCGCTGTCGCCGACGCACGATCGAAGGTCAATGATCACGTGCTCTACTGCCTGCCACGATAACACTCAGCTACCACCCCATTGTCATTACCGGGGGTTACGGAAGGAGACCACATGTTTCCTCTTTGCTTCCACCCACCTGCGGTTTACAATAACAAAACATCAGCAGAAAGAGGAGGTTCCACAAGGCATGTACAAAAATAAAGTACGATCTTCTGCATGCCACGGAGTTCGTCTGCAAAGTGCAAACCAGGGGTGAAAATGACCCCTCCCCTTTTCCCTTAGATCTCTCGTTACTCTCAAAAACTGTCCGAAGGCAAAAAGTGGAGCGCCCGCCCCGAAGCAAGTGCATCTCGATGGCGTCATTTTTCCCTCCCTTCAGCAGCACAGCATATAGGCTGTGTTTCTACAATAACAGGTCTTTTTACCTTACCGTAATGGTAAATTTATTGGCGTTAATAACGGTTGTGTTTTTAATAAATAAGCTTACGAAAATTTTAGGATGAATAGCAAATTTTAGGTATAATTTTAGGAATTTAAGGAGGGTCACAAAATATTAGGAATTTTAGGAGGAATGCGATCCCTGTATTCTGCTGATACCAACAAGGTTCAGTTCCATAATATTGCCATAGAGTTGGTAGGGCATAATTGTCCAGAATATCAAGGTAGACGTGCTGGTTAACAGCTTTGTCCACGATAATAAATGGGCCGGAACCATATCATGAAAAACATCCCCATAAGAGTACACTGCCAGCTCCAAACTTGACCGTAGCAACAGTAGATTGTGGTAAATAGCGTTCCCCCAGCTGCTGCCATACTCGCACACGACCATCAGACTGATGGATCATGTATCTGGTTTCATCCGCCCATAGTACCTGTTTCCATTGATTTACGGTCCATGATAAATTCCTTTATACACCATGCTAAACGATGAGTAGCATTCCGAGTGGAGATCAAAGGCTCATGAGCAGCCGCATGGCCACGGTAACCCATGGAATGAAGTTCTCTGTGAATGGTAAGTGTACGTACCGATGTTACAGCATTTTTACTCACCTGTACACTGAGGTCTCGTGCAGTACTTCGTCGATTAGCTGTAAAGACTCTCTTGAGGCTTCGACGTCTTTTATCACCGATTTTCTTTGGTTTGGCAGTATGTTTTGCTGCTTCAGGCACGCCATGTGTCTTCCACTTATTCAGTACATGCAAAACACTTGACTTGGGTATGTTTAAATACCTTTCGGTTTCTCTTATGGACAACCTACTAATATTACACCAAACAATCTTTCCTTTCTCAAAGTCAGTTCTCTCCCGCTGCGTCATTTTTACTCAACCTCACAGTGCGATATGATTGCGATCAGCTGCAGACTTCTTTTCATACCGTTTGCAACTGTGCTGCGCATCTTAACAACGCAGCGGATCCATTCATTTGCTTATGAAGGGGTGTCCGGTGTCTTTTGTCAATATAGTGTAGATACATCTGCCAAAATGATAAAAGCAGCCTTCCTTTCAGCATGCACAACAGTTTTGAATCTGGAAAGGCACTTTAAATTAATAACTACTTCATGGCATTCTTAAGAAGTTACATGATTGAGGATTTCCAAATTCCAACACAAAACCCCAAATTTCTGGGTTTAGAATATATAAAACCCAGAATTCCAGGATACGCCCAGATGACAAACAGGCCTGGTTAATGTACTAATCCGGAAGCCATCATTCAACAACAGGTAATACAGTCTGGCGAGCAATCTGCCACAGTAACAAAACTTCTCTGGTGTGTGTCTCATTCATTTTAAGCTAGCCAATATTTGATGGAATTCCTTGTGCTTGCATGTATCATCTTCACAACAAGGGTGCTTAGTGCTATCTTGAATCAGAACAATACTCACACAAATACCTCCCTAGAATTTCTGTGCAGTGCTACTATGACCTGCCAGGTCCTTGGATCTGTTGCTAGTAGAATGTGTGCTGCATGTGGTTAGCATACAAGAGACTGACGAAGAAGTTAAAAAAGCTGAACTTTAACAGTGTGAATATAATGCAGCACGAGCAAGACAGAATCGTTCACTGAAATTTATGTAAATATTAAACTATAGCACATTGTTGATGTATTCAAAATATAAAATTGACATTTAACAACAACAACATAGGATACGTGGAATATTACAGAGAAAAAAATCATTATGATTACGGGTGAAATCTTTGCTCTATCCGACTTCCGTTTTGGGACATTTTCCCTCAAGCTGAAATACAAATATTTTATTGAATAAAATGATATTTAACAACAATAATGGGCAGAAGAAACATCGTGAGAAAAAGAAATCACGATTATAGGGGAAATTTTCACTGCGTTTAACTTCCATTTTCAAAAGTTTTGAAAGACAAAATACAGTCCCCAGAGGAAAAACATGCCAACCCCCCTACCCCGTTTCTTTACAGTTTTGCATCAATCTCAAGCATGATCCAAATGATGACAAAAAAAAAGTGGAATTCCACAGAAGAATTTCATTTATGGATCACACATAATTTAACTTTATCCATAACCACAGGCATAACAGTTGTCTCACAAGATGAGGTGCATAAAACACAGAGAGCCGCAGTGCAGATAGCCACTTGGCAGCTTTATGTGGTACAGGGAATTTCACATGTATTACTAAGTTATAATATTATAAAAATGATTCAATGTCTGACCAAAAAAAAAAAAAAGCACTACCTGACATCTTCATTGTCTTCAAACTCCGAAAGACAAATGGTACATTTTTCGATGCTGTCTTCACCATCGCTACACCTCTGGACCTGTTTAATAAAAACAACAGGATTTACATTTTATGGTGGTAAAACCCAAAAATAGAAACCATACAATTCTACAAAAAATTATTTAAAAAAAAAAAAAGAAGACAAATTTCAATCATGTTTACTTTTTACACATATTAAAGTACATCCATCATATTTGATTACAATCTGAAAATCAAGCAAAGAATGATAGCAAGTACCAAAAGATACTTCACCACCACTTCCAGTAGGTACTGAAAGATGTTCATGCAGCGATTTTCTCTAATGATTGCTACCACAGTGTTGATCATCTTTTGGCTGCACAGAATGTCACATTTGATTGGCAGCATCACCCTATCAAATGAGAGCATTACCCAATCAAATGGGAGCTTTACCCAATCAAATGGAAGCATTATCACATGGGAGCATAAGGGGTAATGCTCCCAATCAAATGTGACATCCTGTCCTTCTTGCAACTTTATGAAATATCTTGAACCACATCACTTCTGTGTGCTCGTTCTTCCCATAATACCTAAATCAGGGAGTTCACCAAATTTGGAAACCACAATTTTATGACCACTTTTAAAATACGTATTGGCGTGTATGTCCAAGGCTGCAGAATATACACGTGTACACACATATTCAAGAGTGTAAACATTATGCACCCTCTCTTTTTCTTTTTTCTACAAAAAAAAAAAGTGTCCTCCTGCTCAACATACTTGAGTAGATTTTGCAAGTATTGGGTTGAGGCATAAGTAATGTCTTTTTTTCAAACGTTGGAAAACTTTATTTTGCAACAACAACAAAAAAACAACAATTGAATCAATAATGTATTCGCCACCAGTATTTACAACAGCTTCCCATCCTTCAACATGTTGCTCGATGCCTTGGCGATAGAAATCTGCCGGCCGTGACCCGAAGAAGTCGTCCAACCACGTCCGCAATTCCACGTCATTATTGAATGACACGCTGCGAAAATTGTTGGAAAGCGATCGAATCAGATGAAAATCGTATGGAGCCAAGTCCGGAGAACAGGGCGGGTACGGCAGAACTTTCCAATTGAGTGCTGGAATGAATGGTGGTTTTGGTCATATTGGAGATGTGGGGCCCAGCATTGTCGTGTTGCAGCAGAACGCCGATCGGGTCGATTTTGTTGCATTGCGTCATGGGAGTCGATGCAGTTGTTGAACATAGAGGCCCGTGTTGACCCTCTCATTGTTCCGAAGAAGTTCGTAGTGGACGATGCCCTACCAATCCCACCAGACACACAACATCGTCTTCCAAGGATGCAACTCTTGTTTTGCTCGCGGCGTTCCGTGTGACTGAGCCATTTTTTCCGCTGCTTCAGGTTGACGTACAGACACCATTTTTTGTCGCCGATAATGATGTGGTGCAGAAATCTTTCCTTGTAACCATGAGTAGCCCTGTGACGAGCAAGCAAACCAGCAGCAAATGTGGAACTTTGATTTCTGTTCAAAACGTGCGGAACATAAGTACAGCATTTGGCTCACTTGCTCTTCATCAAACTCAACCGGGCGACTCATGTCCTTAAGGTCGAAACTGCCGGATTTAAAGCGTGAAAACCACCGTTGAGCCATCCTTTCAGTCACAGCATCTTCATCGTAGACAGCACAAATCTCGGGAGCAGCTTTCGTGGCTTTGGTCGCTCGATTAAATGTAAAGAGCAGCAGATGTCGGTAATGGTCTCTTTTGTCCACTTGACATTCCATTTTAACAACCTGAAAACCAAATAAAATTAAATCAAATCACACACTGGCCTGTAGAGCGGACATCTATCGCACAGTATATCACATGTTGCCACAATATTTTATTTTGGGACACAAATGGAACTGTGGAAAAACCGACATTACTTCTTCCTCAACCCTATAAAAAAATCTACAAGTACGTTGAGTTAATTTTTGTCACTAGCAGAACAGTCTGCTAGTAACAAAAATCTACTCAACATATTTTGAGTGCACTTTTTAAAAGTAAGTTGAAATACTCACCATTTTGGTACAAGATTTATTATTATTATTCTTTTTCAATTAGAGGTTCAACGACCACCGTGAGCAACTCAATGGGCTATAAGCAGTCGCCCGTCCCGAATTTAGGGTCACTGGTTCCAGGGAAGGGAGAGAGCCAGTGCTGTAAGACAAACACATCCATGCCTCCCCGGGATTCGAACCCGGACCCCTTTGGGACGAATGATCAGAAGCCATTGCTTAGACCACTGCACCACCACGGCGGCCAATCTGTTACTTGATCAATATGTTTATGTCTGTGTAACTAAAACAGACATTTAACGTGGACCAGGAACATCAAACAAAGATCTTCGCTTTTTCTATGTTTATAAGTGAGTCACGGAAAAATTCTCATTGGCCACCATCGGGAGTCGAACCCAGGGTCTTCCAGTTACGCGCCGGAAACCTCTCTCCCTTCCTGGGCCACCAGTTACACGTAACTGTGGCCCAGGAAGGGAGAGACGTTTCCGCGTAATTTAGGGCCACCAGTTACGTGTAACTGGAAGACCCTGGGTTCAACTCCCGGTGGCGGCCAATGAGAATTTTTCTGTGACTCACTTATAAACGTGGAAAGAGCGAAAATCTTTGTTTGATATATCTGTGTAACACTGTCTATATCTGTGAACATTTATTATTTTTTATTATTGGAGATTTAACGACCACCCTGAGCAGCACAATGGGCTATAAGCAGTTGCCCATCCCTAATTTAGGGAGACTAGTTCCAGGGAAGGGAGAGAGCCACTGCTGTAAGACAAACACAACATCCATGCCTCACTGGGATCCGAGCCCAGACCCCTTTTAGACGAATGATCAGAGGCCATCGCTTAGACCACTCCACTGGGGCGGCAGGTACAGGATTTCATTACATGCCCTTCTTTAACACTTATACCTAAAAAACAATGTCCCAACTCCATAAGTAACATAATTTAAATTGTAAACAACATTATGTACACATATTTCTATGCTAAGACATTATTTGCTCCATCAGTTTTCTTTGTGGAGGAGGGAACAATGGCCCCACCACCTTTTTTGTCACTTAATTGTTAGATGGAAACCACATCTACACCTTAAGTGGTCAGTGCATGGAGAAAACTCATGACCTGTAGACAGAAAACTTGTAAATTAAATCTGGTTTCTGTTCTGATGCTGTGTTTTACTCCTTTCCATACTTATTTTGTCCTCACCACTCATGAATTTGCTTAGGTTTACATTCACTTTGACAGTGAATGTAAACCTAAGCAAATTTATCTTTTAAAATTTACATAATCACCACCTAAGTTTCTAGATCAATATGTAAGAAGAATGATGATAGACTCAGAACAACAAAGAACCATAAGGGCATAACAGATGCTAGAAGCTACAAATAAGTGTGTAGATACGTACAGTAGTGGTCAAAATTGTGGAAACCTTTTGGAAATAGTGTATTTTTGAGGTTTGATGGCTCATAATATAACACCACTTTCTTTTGGAGTAATACCATAAAATTATATATCAATGGAAAGATAATTTCATCAAGAATGTAATGCAATAACTTTTATAAAGGATTTTCTATTAGAACAGCAGTTATAAAGAAAAAAAGTGAAACACATAGAAAAAATGAGATATAAAAAATTCTCACCATGTCAGTTAATACTTAGTTAGATAACCTTTAGCGTTAATTACGGCTTTACAACACCTTCCCATGGAGTGAACCAAGTTTTTTAGTTCTGCAGTTGTTATAATGTGAAACCAAGATTGAATTATTTCTTCTATTAATTGGGTTTTATTGCTGGGTTGCTTCTGACTAACAAGTTTCTTTAGTCGGCTCCATAGATTTTTGATGGGGTTACGGTCTGGTTTGTTTCCAGGCCATTCCATCAGTGGAATATGATTATCTTGAAACCACTTTTTGCACACAGCAGCAACATGACATGGAGCTGAATCCTGTTGAAATATAAATGCTTCATTATCTTAGAAAAGATCACGTGCAGAAATCTTCAGTTTGGGTTTAAGTATTTCATTAATGTATTTTTAGCCATTTATATTCCCATTAATCACACAAATTCTGCCCACATCTTTTGATGTCATACAACCCTAGATCATAACACTAACTGGGTGTTTCACGGTACATATAATGCAATCAGGATGCAAATCTCCGATTCTTCTCCTTACCTATTTTATGTCATCACTACCAAACAGGGAAACTTTAGTCTCATCACTCCAAATAACACTGTCCCATTGTTCTGCTGCCCAGTCAACATGGGTTTTAGCCCAGTTTAATCTTTTCAACCTTTGTTTGAGAGATAAAAATGGCTTTTTTTTTCTTTTTTTTTTTTTTTTTTTTGTGGAATTCCGGCTTTTAGACCAAATTCCTGCAGTCTGCGCCTAACAGTCCTTCACTCAACTTCACATTGCATTGTGCCATTTCATCTTGTATACACCCAGATGATTTTCTTCTGTCACCTAGGCACAGTCTCTTAATTCTTCTATCACTTGTTGTGCTTTCCTGACTTTACCAGTCTGGTTTTGTAGAGACAGTCTCCTTATACCTCTTCAAAAATTTAGAAATGCCACCTTTGGTAAAGTTTCCACCAATTTTTCTTCTGCTTTGTTCATAACTGAAGCCTTGTTCACTTAATAGTGCTATATCGCTTTCTGGGCGACAAGTGAACCCTTCGCGCCATTTCTTTCATTTTATTCCGTTTTACAAGCTCACTAACTGAAAGAACACACACACACAAAAAAAAAACTTGATAGCAATCACATAACACACTGACAAATGTCCTCCTCTCAGCTCCAATACATAACATAGACAGCTGAAGCCTACTGTGACCTGATTGGCTCATTGCCAAAACAAGATGACACCTGATTGGCTCTCTAAACACTCATGCTCATTGGCTACATTCAACTGAAGGAAAGCTACTTCATATCAACCTAAGCAAGTTGTGCTTCCTTTTTCTGGTTATTTGGCTATAACGTTTCATAGAATAAAGATAACTGAACAAACTTTGTTGCATTACATTCTTGACAAAATTATCTTTCCATTGATATATAATTTTATGGTATTACTTCAAAACAAAGTGGTGTTATGAGCCATCAAACCTCAAAAATACACTTTTTCCAAAAGGTTTCCACAATTTTGGCCACTACTGTATATTGTTATTCTATTGGGCTGGCCAAAAAGTCATTGCTTTTTTTTTACACATAGATGGCGACACATGTCTTGAAATGTAACTAATATCATTTGGAATTGCATGTTCATTATGTAATGTTACAGCTGACAGTATAAGCTTGTTTTAGGAACAGAAAGTGCAAGAGTTCATTTACAAGTGTTTGTTTGATGTCTATTTAAAAATCGACAACCAAAAGGAACAGTTTCATCATGTTTTGTTGTATGACTTCCAAAAAGGAAAAAAACGCTGTGCAAGCTCATAAAAAAGTTATGATATGTGTATGGTGAAAATGCCTTAAAATTACGGCAGTGTCAGAATTGGTTTGTAAAATTTCCGTCTGGAGATTTTGATGTGAAAGATGCACCACGCTCAGGAAGGTCAATCAAAGTTGATGATGACAAAATAAAGGCATTGATTGAATCCAATTGGTGTCTAACAACACTAGAGATTGCTGAAAATCTAAACACATTGAAATCGAGCGTTGAAAACCATTTAAAGCAACTGGGATACGTTAGTAAGCTCAATATGTGGGTACCACATGAGCTCATCTCACTAAGAGCATTGACATCTGCGATTCGCTCTTGAAACAAAGAAAATGTTCCATTTTTGAAATGTATGATAACAGGCAATGAAAAATGGATCGTTTACAACAATGTCGAACAAAAAAGATCGTGGAGCAAGCATGACGAACCTGCTTAAAGCATTTCAAAAGCAGATATGCACCAAAGGAAGGTTATGCTGTCAGTCTGGCAGGATTTCAAAGGTATTGTGTATTATGAATTGCTTCCAGGGAACCAAGCCATTCATTTGGACGTGTACTGTCGTCAGCTGGATAAATTAAGCTATGCCGTCTAACAGAAGCGTCCAGAATTAGTGAATCGCAAAGGTGTGTTTCACCATGATCAGCGTTCGAAGTACCCAGTGGTCCGCTGGCCATTGGCCAGTAAATCTTCCATTGGACCAGTGAACTATTGATTTTACTGGCCCGCATGGCCAGTATTTTTTCCTTTTTTTCTTATTTGTTACAAGCTAAAAAATGAATTTCTATTTCTTTTACCTTGCTGTATGGTTTTCTTTTTAGACTGCAAACTAATGATAGGTTTAAAAAATATTGGAGATAATTTCATTGAAATGATGTGTTATTTTCTACATATATTGTAAATGTCTAAATTTTTTTTGTATTTTTTTTTTTTTACAGACCAGTGCACATTTTGGTGGACCAGTGGTTTGCAAATTCTAGTGGTCCGCTGGGCCACTAGAAGACTAATATATGTATACGTCCAGAATCGCTTGTCAGACTAAATCGGCTCTCGTCCGTAAAGAGAACTCTACCCCATTGCTGATGTGTCCAGTTCTCGTGTTCCTGGCACCACAGAAACCACCGTCTCCGATGAGCAGCCGTTAATGGCACACACTACTGGTCGTTGTGCATGTCAATAAATGCTATGTTGTGTTTCTCTTCTAGGTGTCCGGAGACTTGTCAATATAGTGTAGTGTATCAAATGTTGACTATATATATGTATATAAGGTCAGGTGATGCGTAACATCACAGCCTCTCCTTGACAAATGTCAACCCCGCCTTCTCGTGGTGCATCCTGTTCCCACTAAAGGGGCTCTGACGACCGCCCATAGCGGTATAACTATACCATCGGGATCAGAGGAAATTCTATCCCACACTCACCAACCCGCTTGGCCAGCGTGGTGAGTTATGGCCAAACCCCTCCAAAATGATTCCACAACTTAAATCTTGGCCCTCAGTCTCCGGCAGCTGGAATGTACCTGGCCAAGGCAGCGGCCAGTGCGACATGAAGGCAGAGGGTGCTAAGAATCCCCGGAGGACCGGACTAGGCTGCCATCTGATGCTGACCTTGGCTACTTACAATGGACGCTCCCTATCTTCTGATTCAAGGCTTCTTGAATTGGAAGAGGAACTACAAAGGATCAAGTGGGACATCGTGGGGCTAAGTGAGGTAAGGAGAAAAGGAGAAGATCTCATCGAACTGAAAAGTGGACATCTCTTCTACTATCGTGGGACAGATACTGGCAGAACTAGTGGTGTTGGATTTATAATAAACAAGAAACTGAAGGATAAAGTTGTAGAAGTTGAAAGTTCCTCTGACAGAGCTGCACGACTTGTTATCCAACTCTCGAAAAGATACCAGGCTCAGATTATTCAAACTTATGCACCCACCACAAGTCATCCTGAAGAAGAAATTGAAGAATTTTATGAGGAAATTTGTCATCTAAATAATAAAGGTAAGCAGCACTTGAAAATAATTATGGGAGATTTCAATGCAAAAATAGGGCAAACGGCAACAGAATGAAACTTCAGTAGGTAAATTCGGTCATGGCAACAGAAACCAGCGTGGAAATACTCTCGTTGAGTTTGCAGAGGCAGAAGGGTTTTTCATCTTGAACTCCTTCTTCAAGAAAAAGCCACACAGGAAATGGACATGGAGACATCCAAATGGGACGACAAGTGAAATTGATTTTATTATGTGTAACAAAAAATTCGTCATAGAAGACTGCAGTGTGCTAAACAAGTTCAACACAGGTAGTGACCATAGATTGGTGAGATGTAAGATGCACCTCAACACTAAACTCGAACGTGGCAAGCTCATAAGACAAACAGAATCTATTGACATAACCAACCTTAAAAACACCATAATACCTTCAAGTTAGAACTGAAGAACAGGTTCTCTGCTTTAGAAGGCCTAACATCGGAAGAAGTGGACATCTCTGAAGTTAACAGAAAAGTAACCAAAGCTCTTATGGAAACAGCAACAAAATTAGCTGGGTCTAAGAACAAGTTGCATGTGAACAAATTATCAGGAAAACCAAAATGTTGATGCAAAAAAGAAGAGAGATGAGGACAACTAAAGAAGATGTGACTTCCAAAGTGGAATATATAGAGCTATGCAAGACAGTAAGAAAAAGTATCACTGAAGACGTAAGGAAATTCAACTGTGAACTAGTGAGGAAAGCAATTGAAAACAACCAAAGCCTAAAGATAGCAAAGGGACATCTCAGTAAGGGAAGAAAACAGATTATGGCACTGAGAAAAGAAGATGGTTCTGTAACAAGAAATAGAGGCGAAATTTTGACAAGAGTGAAAGATTTCTACTCCAAATTATATGAAAGGGATGATATATGCACTCCAGACATCATGAAAGATACCAGTACCAGAGTTCCTCCAGTCCTTCCAGCAGAAGTTGCACATGCAATCAAGAACATGAAGCGAGGAAAAGCTCCAGGAGAAGATGGAATTACTGTAGACATCATACAAGAAGCAAGTGGAGAAATCGAAACAGTATCGCCCAAATTTTCACTCTATGCCTTAATGAAGGAAAGATTCCTGAGGATTGGAACACCGCTACAATGATCCTGCTACATAAGAAAGGTGACATTAAGGATCTCGGAAACTACAGACCTATCAGCCTCCTATCAGTAGTTTATAAAATCTTCACTAAAGTTCTTTCACACCGCTTGAAGGTAGCACTAGACATGGCTCAACCGAGAGAACAAGCTGGATTCAGGAGTGGCTACAGCACAATAGATCATATCCACGTGCTGAGAGAACTAATTGAAAGAGCGAGGGAATATGAACTTCCATTGTGCATGGCTTTTATCGATTATGAAAAAGCCTTTGATTCGGTGAAACCATCAGCAGTTACAATGGCTCTGAAAACCTGCGGTATTGAAGATGCATACATTAATATTATTAATAACATCTATGAAAATGCAAGTGCAAAGATTAGGGTGTTTGAAAATACAACACACGTAAAAATTGGAAAGGGAGTGAGACAAGGTGACACCATATCTCCGAAGCTCTTTAATGCCACATTGGAGGGTGTATTTCAGTCGCTGAGCTGGGAAAACAAGGGGATAAAGATTAATGGAGATTATCTAACCCACCTTCTGTTTTGCTGATGACGTAGTCATTTTTGCAACTACCCCATCAGAGCTGCAGAGTATGATCCAGGAACTTGCTGACAAGAGTAAAGAAGTGGGATTAAAAATGAACTTTCAGAAGACAAAAGTGATGTTCAATGCTTTTACAAGAAATGAAGATTTATCGATTGATGGAGAAAAGCTGGAGATATCAGACACGTACGTTTATCTTGGACAGCAGATATCAAGTGAGGGTCACATTGATGAAGAAATTAATCGGCGTACAAAACTTGCCTGGAGAGCTTTTGGAAGAAACAGCATAATTTTCAAGAGCAATATGCCATTATGTCTTAAAAGAAAAGTGTTTGATCAATGCATCCTTCCAGTGCTTACGTATGGTGCAGAGACGTGGACCTTAACTAAAAGAGACATACAAAGGCTGCAGACAACTCAAAGAAGCATGGAGAGGTGCATGCTTGGTGTAACCAGGAGAGATAAGAAGAGGAACTCGTGGATCCGAAAAATGACAAGAGTGGAAGACATCATGATCAGAGTTAAATCCCTGAAATGGCAATGGGCTGGACATACTGCCAGAAGGACAGATCATCGATGGACAGCCGAAATTTTAGATTGGATTCCAAGGGACAGGAAAAGACCCAGAAGAAGACCACATAGGAGATGGGCGGATGAAATTCGAAAGTATGCAGGGGTGACATGGAGGAGACTGGCACAAGACAGACCGTTGTGGAGGAAACTTGGGGAGACCTTCGTCCAGCAGTGGATTGATAATGGTTGACAATGATGATGATGATGATGATACGGCAAAGTACCAACAAGCTGATGTTACTTACATAAGAATCATAAATCTCACACAGAAAACCATACGTGAACAAGGTTTTTATTTAACACTCTAAGAACACACATTAGAAACACACACACATACACATACAGTACACATACCTTTTTGTATTTGTGTGGCAATGTGTTTCTTTCTATTGTTGCTTGTGAAGCACCACGGTTGACAGCCATACGACGTTGCTCAACAACCCTCATGTAGTCCTGCAACTATAAAAAAACAATAAAAGCATATGCCATACAATGCACTGGGAAAAGCATAAGCACACAAACATACTTGCCGACTTTCAGAAACCGCAATCCATAAAAAAATACTAATAAATAATCGATATATTCGATGGAACTTTTAATAGATTTCCATCGAATATATGTAATTGCTACTCAGAGACATTTATGCTGTAATGACAATGTTCCAGTATCTGTACCTACAATCTGGAAACTGTTTATAGTTCCGAATACGAGGCAAACTGAGGACGAAATCACTTAATCTCGATTTCTGCTATAGTGCTCCTTGTTGTATCTCCTGATGAGAACAACACAATTAATTTAGTTACCTACTAACCTTCTTTTATTTTTACAATGCAGTATTTTATGTATACCTGCATTCTATTTTCTTTATTTTCTTTATTTCATGATACATGCCACGTCGTTTGACAATTTGATGCTACGTGACTTATGTCATATTAATATCTGATATCTATATTATGTTCACGTAACACTTTATTTAAGCTTATTCTTTCTTCTGTACCTGATGATGGGTTTTAGGGAATCCCCCTACCCCTTCCCCGCATGGCGCGGAAGGGGTAGGGGGGGGGATTGGTAGGTAAGAGTGATATTTTTAGAAAGATGAAGTTTTTGAGGAGGGTGACAGCAATTCGATTTATATGTCAACCCGAAAGTTCTTATACAATAAAATTTTTAAATTCAGCCAACGAATTTAAATTTGTATTGTGAGTGACTCTTGCTATTAAGATCGTGCATTGAAGGCAACTACCTCAATTACTTTGGACTATTTCTGCACGAATTTGAATTCTC
The DNA here is from genome assembly GCA_039090855.1 of Macrothele yani. Taxonomy (NCBI): domain Eukaryota; kingdom Metazoa; phylum Arthropoda; class Arachnida; order Araneae; family Macrothelidae; genus Macrothele; species Macrothele yani. Next base: position 7,029,650 of record CM076999.1, on the reverse strand, counting down.
CTAATTTAATCGATACATTCGATGAAATTACTTGTCACACACATATTGATTACAGAAATTACAGATTAAAAAATGATACGCTACCCAAATCAAGTATCAACTTTTAAGTGATATGACTACAGATGTTTGAATTTATTAGCAAATTTATACATATCGCAAAGCTGTTCTCTGAGATCCAGAGGTTAGCTTCACAAAGAAACACAAACTACCAGAATATTTTTACTTACCGTTGACACATCAAACTTCTCCATTTACAGTGATCTTGACACACAACTTGAGCTTCACTGAGATCCATCACACGCCGTACGCAAGATCTTCTATACTTCAATCTTTTTCTCACTCAGACAAGTCTTTAATCTGATCCTCCCACAACTTCCTTGGCCTTCCTCTGCCTCTCCTTCCTGCCACTAGGGCTAAAAAGATTTTCTTAGTAAGCATTTCTCATTCTTTCAACATGGCCAAACCGCAGAAGCATTTAGTCTCCACCTTGCTAACAGCATTTTGCTTCACATTACACAACTGCAACACATCTTCATTCCTCACATAAATAATCAGAACGTATCTTGCCACAAACCCCCCACAAGTAACACATTTCTCCAGCACACAAACGACTTCTATGTTTCTTCTGTAGTATCCCAAAGCAGCCATGACTTTCAACGAAGAATTCACTCGCCTACTAATTTTACCATCCAATTTGTTCTCTGTCAAACAAGCTTCCTAAATATGCAAACTCATTCACCTGGTCAATCACTGTGCCGTTTAGACTTATATTACATTCAGTACTACCAGTTCCTCTCTCAAAAACCATAATTTTGGTTTTTCCCTTATTTATACTCAATTTGAATTTCATGCAAACTTCTGTTCAACTGGGACAATATACTCTGCAACTCGCTTTTGCTGTCTGCCAACAGGGTCTACTATGCAATCATTATGATCTATAAAGATATACATTTTTATGGAAGTTTGCATCTAAAAGGGAAGGATGTTCCACCCTTTGACCCTCAAAATCCAATAGGATCGTATCCCACGCTGTCATGGAACATACTATAATGTTTTCAAAAACAAACCATTTTCATGCTAGGTTAATCTTACGGAGAGACAGTCAAATAAAATAAATGAAATAAATAACAGTGACTGAAGGACACCAGTTGGTAAATTATGTTCAACTTAAAACAAAGTGAACAAACATTTTGCATGAATTGCATCCAGTTCATTATAACTTTTAACTAAGGAAGTTAATTTCATATTTTTCACCCCCACGCAGTCAACATTAGATTTATGCTTGGCACTAGAAATATGATTAGTAATATTTGTTTCCACCATGCGAAACACTGAAATTGCATCAACACGTAGTGCAAAATGCATATTTGTAATTTTTTTGAAGATTTTGCAATACACGAGAACTCTGCAGAATACGCATCACGGAATGTTTGATAGTACCTTTTTTTCCCCTTTTATATCACTGCTCATAGTGAATCACTAATACTAAATTTATTGACACTTGAAGAAAAAAAAATGTAAGGAAAACTACTATAAGTAAAACTGTAACAGCTTAAAGATCTGGAATTCACAGAGGAAAAAATACTGATTACAGAGTTATCCGATCGAGCTGGTCAGCTAGGAAAGCCGAGATCAACTGAAAGGCTCTTTCATCTCGAAAAAAAGGTTTAGGTTTTAGTTACAAATGTCATCCTCTGCCCCCACCCCCTCCACATCATTCCCTACAGACCGATCGATGCCTTGCAGCAGCGTTATAAGTTTTACCAAATCTGACCTCTTTAGCGGCATCCTTTATACTTCCAAATCGCACTGATTTTATAGTTATGTCTTCCCTTCCTGCCCCCTCCTCGAATTTTGCCAAATAGAGCTTCTTTAGTTATTCCTTTACAAAAACAATCTGGGTCCATCACCCTCTGGACTACCATCTCTCTCCTGCAGTAAACTAACACAATGTGTTTTGCCGGAACAAAATCAACACTGTCTTTTACATCAGGTGTCATGAGAAATGATACAGCCACTTTGTCGGCTATTTCCTCACCATCTCATCCCCTGCTCCCTTTCTGATGTAGCCATAGCACAAAAACAGGGTTTTAATTTCAATCTCATACCTCGGGGGGGGGAGGGGCTATCGTGGCAAAATGTAGAATACACATATTTTGTTTTAGAAAATGAATACTGCATCTCTAAATATCACGCAATTCGGTTTGATAGAAATTATGAAACCAATGGCATTTTTTTCAGATAAAGTAAAAAAAAAAAAAGTCTACTCCCTCCCTAGATTAAACTCAAGCTGTCTAAATCTGGATATTTTAAAATTCTGAGTTATTTTCTAAAAGCCCAAAATTTCCTACCTATAAAAAGCGTAGGTTTGCAAAAGCAACAAACACTGTTCTCTACGATACTTTATTTTCTTTTCGAATGAATTCCTTGGTATGATAGGCTGTATATTTTGCGTGTTTTTGTTTTATTATAGAACATCATTTTTTCTTTTGTGCCTGTTATTCTCTAAAATAAAAAGGTACCACACACGCGTCATTTTATAATTAAGAATTCCATCCAAATCAGTTAATTTCCACAGAAGTTATTGTGCGAAAATTCTGACAAACAAATCTCTTGCATGTACGCACTGCCCCGACAATGCTGATAATAACCATTTTCAATAGGATAGGTCCACTATGGGTGCTGAACAGCGTACCGAAACTTCATCGCAATCGTGGTTTGATTTTGCCTAAGTCATCACGCAAAAGGGTGGAAGAAAAGAATCCTGCTCCTATGACCTGACCTTTGACCAATTTCAACAGGGAATTCAACAAATTAGTGTGGACCCCAACATATTACTTTCGTCAAATCAAGCCAAGACATTTTCATGAATTATCGTGTAGGCGGACAAAGCACGGTTGGAAAGCGTAGAAAACTTACGAACTGACCAGCAAAATAAATCATTGGTGGAAAAGTACTGGGTCGAATGAACATTGGAATTTTTTTTTTTTTAAACTTATTATACCACATTTTTTCGTTAGTTTAAACTTATTGCCAGAAAAGTTACGAAACCATGCCCCAAAGGCATTTTTAATTTCACAAAACTGGCAGCTTTTGTTTAATTTCGTTATGTTGAGTGTCAATCTGGGCTTAAAAATTCCACAGATTTAAAATCCACTTGAATTTTTTTCTATGATAACTACGTTCTAAGACAGCATTTCGAACTGGGAGTAATAAACACACATGCTTTGCACTCCAATGTAGGACAACCCCACGCTGGGCTACTGAGAAGGGGAAGGGGGGAAACTTGAGAGAGATAAACAAGCCCAGGAGGTTCAGCTTATGCGTTGCATAAGCTTTAGCATTTGAAACAAGGCAAAACAAGAAACCTAAAAATTCCACAGATATAAAATTAGCTTGAATTTTTTTCTACGATAACTACGTTCTAAGATAGCATTTCGAACTGGGAGTAATAAACACACATGCTCCGCGCTCCAATGTAGGACAACCCCACGCTGGGTTACTGAGAAGGGGAAGGGGGGGGGGAATTGCGAGAGATAAACAAGCCCAGCTGGGGAGGTTCAGTTTATGCGCTGCATAAGCTTTAGCATTTGAAACAAGGCAAAACAACAAACCTAAAATGTGGGAAAACAGAAGACAAATGTTCCCACATAAACACATTATAACCAGGCCATGTGAATGTCAGTCGCCAGTCGCCAAATGGTGACCAGATATTTTGGAGTAGATTTTTTACCCCAAGTGAGCAACTATTTTGTCCAACTTTTATTCCACACTAGGTCTCGGCAATGTATCGATACATCGCGAAAAACCGGTGGGAATTTAACATCGATGTTACAGTGTTTCGACTCATGAAACTATGATTCATCACCGCCATGATGTAACTGCTCGCTACGTAATCGCCATCACGCCCCACCAAGCAGTGACCAAGCACTTCTGTGTTCAAACCGGTTTTCCCAGTCCGAGACACGTGAATATCAGCTGATCCTCATGCACACGCACGTCTCCGATGTAGTTTCTCGCCGTCTCGTTCCAGATGCTACATCGGGGTGGGGGTGGGGGTTGCTCATTGGAAGTTCGCCTGCCATGCAACGAAACAGTCAACATCGTAGCTTCGTGAGCGATCCCATCCGGAGTCCCAACCCGATGCAGAAATGATGTTTAAACAGGTTTCTTATTGGGCCTCCGTGTGTTGATGATGCTATTAAGAGGCCGGGTGTTTCGTGCGTTGGATCTCGGAAATTAGGAACAATAAGAAGTATGTGGCAGAGTTTTTTTTTGACGTGAATAGGTCTTTAAAATCAGACCAGTACGGAAAGTTGAGCGCTACGAAAAAATGGGCATCGAGTTCGGTCTAGTCATTTCTATATTATCAACGTGAACCAAACCAACCTAGTGTCATTCGATAGCCAAGGGAACAAAGACCTGTTAGTGACCTTAAGTTACGACGCAGCGATACGCAGGGGGCTTTGCACCGCGGAGCGTAAATTTCTAATCAGTACAACTCAGCACTGCAAAGCGCTACGGCATTGAAATTGGTCTCAAATGAAAGCTAACGTCGAGATCTGTTGATTTAAAACATTAGAAGTGAAATCAAATACAGTGTTGGTTGTGAAACTTTCGATCGCAGTCGAAAATTTTCACAATGTCGGTATATACTCATCGTAAAGCCAACCAGAAATGCATCGAACGTAGTCTACGCAGAAGAGCAACTTGTCAGCTTTCGATAAACATTGCAATGTCTGTGGCAGAATGCATGAGAAAGTATCGGGAGTGAAAGCAAATTGCTGCGGCGCAGCGTGCGAGCCCATTGACGTGGGGCATCCGCAATGAACCTCATAAAACCCAGTAATTGGGCATGTCTGAATAGTGACACTTTAAACGACAATGGTGATTAGATTCAATTTGGCACTTCAATTGAAGATTTTGATCCTCAAAATGCTATTCAATTGTGGTGGGCAGATACCTCTGATGGGAAGATCAGACACAGTACATATCAGTGGTAAACTGTATCAACATTATAAATGCCACTTTATGTATATATACCCTAGCTTAAGTCCCTTTGTTTTAAATATTAAAAGAAATCAGACATATAACTTCAATGGCCACTCAAAAATAAATTATGTATGTGTAAATCAAGATACTAAGAGTAATGATATTACAGCACTGAAAATAAACTTTCAAAAAATCAATCATTTTGGAACAAAAGCATATTTGCAGTCAATCTAATGATCCTATGCAGTAACTGCTCTGCATCTGTTTTTATGAAGTTAATGGGGGAGGTGTCTTCATTAGAAAGAATAAAAAAAACATGCACTCATTTAATTTCATAGAAACGTAAGTAGAGAAGTTACTGAATTATTATTTTTTTAATTTCGTATGGCCAGTAGATTTTGTCATTTGGCTAGTAAAATTTTTATTCCACTAGCCACATTGGCTAGTAGAAATTTCAGCAGTTTCGCAAGGGCTGATTATAACTGAAAAGTTTATTCCTAACTTACATCTGCGCTTCATTTTAAATGGATTAAGTAAAAAGTTTTAATGGTTGGTGCAAAATCATCAGAAAAAAAAATCTGGGAGAATCAACAAATCTATTAAATTAATGTTTTGCCCGTAAAACAAGTCACATTTCTGTAAATTTTATGGGTAAATTGTAAAACCTGGCAGGTATGCAGAAAGGTTATCATAAACACAAACAGAGATATTACTGTGCTTATCCATTCATACCATTAGTTCTGTCTCAGCTGCAGAAATGGATAGTGGTAAAACAAGGAAACACACTGAGGCACACCTATTACATAATTTATTTCGATACTTTACGAGGTGCACATGGAATAGAAAATTATTCCACATGACTTTCCTTAACCTTCAAATGATGTGGCCCATGATCAGTAGGTTAATCAAAAATGGCCTCTTTAGCATTCAAATGATAATATGCCCAATCATCAGTAGCTAATTCAAAGTGGCCACTCTTTGCCTTCAAATGATGCAACCAATCATTAATAGCTACTGCAAAAGGCCTCCCTTAGCATTCATATGACGTGGTTGATCACCAATAGCTAATTCAAACTGGCCTCCCTTAGCTTTCCAATAATGAGGGCACTCATTAAAAGCTAATTTAAAATGACTTCCCTTAGTTTTCACATAAGCCCCTCAAATGATGTGGCCAATCATCAGTAGCTAATTCAAAATGGCCTCTTCACCTTAAAATGATGCAGCCAGTCATCAATAGCTAATTCAAAAGGCCTCCCTTGGCGTTCAAATGATGTGTCCGATCATCAATAGCTAATTCAAACTGGCCTCCTTTAGCCTTCAAATGATATGGCTAATTATCAATAGCTAATTCAAAACGGCCTCCCTTAGCTTTCCAACGATGTGGCCAATCATCAATAGCTAATTCAAACTAGCCTCCTTCAGCCTTCAAATGATATGGCTAATCATCAATAGCTAATTTAAAATGGCCCCTTAGCCTTAAAATAATATGGCTAATTATCAATGGCTAATTCAAACTGGCCTCCCTTAGCCTTCCAATGATGTGGGTGATCATCAATAGCTAATTCAAAATGACTTCTCTTAGTCTCCACATAAGCCTTCAAACAATGTGGCCAATCATTAGTAGCTAATTCAAAATGGCCTTTCTTCGCCTTCAAATAATGCAGCCAATCATCAATAGCTAATTCAAAATGGCCTTCCTTAGCCTTCAAATGATATGGCTAATCATCAACAGTAATTCAAAATGGCCCCCTTAGCTTTCCAATATGTGACCAATCACCAATAGCTAATTAAAAAGGAATCCCCTTTGTCTCCACATAAGCCTTCAAATGATGTGGCCAACCATCAATAACTAATTCAAAATAGCCTCGTTTAACCTTTGAATGATGCTGCCAATCTAATTCAAAATGGCATCTCTAGTCTTTGCACAGGCATTCAGATAGCATGGTCAATCATCAACCGATAAACAAATGGCATTTCACTCTAAATTTGCAATTGCTTGCCACAAATTCTAGGCAGAAGGAAAATCTTGAGAAAAATAAAATTATAATAATGGGAGAAATCTTCACTCTGTCTAACTTCGATTTTCGAAAATTTTGGAAGATGAAATTCCATCCTATAAAATGGCCCCACCACCACCAATCCTCCAAAAATTTCTGTTCAGATGGGTACCGATCTCGAGAATGATACAAAAGTTGACAGAAAAGACAAAATTCCTCAAACTCGCGGCAGAATTCAGTGTTTCAAGTTTACAGGGAAATTTTCACACCATCTACGTACCATTTTTGGAAATTGTTGCCTACAGTTTCAAACTGCAATACAAAGATATTTAACAACAATACTGTACTGGACTGGACAGAGGCAACTTCGTGAGAAAAACAAAAATCAATTACGGGAAATATCTTCAACTCTGTTTAACTTCCATTTTCAAAGGTTTTGAAAGACAAAATACCGACCCCAGACAGAAAATGAGCTTCCACTCCCCCTCCACAAATCCACTTTTTTTTTTTTTTTTTTCAGTTTTGCCTTAATCATACTGAAATAACCTAAATGATGACAAAAGAAAGAGTGGAATTCCACACATCCGCAGAAGAATCTCATGCATGTAATGATCAATGAAGACTCAGCACTCCAAATTCTTTACAGCTTAGTGGATTTGGATTGGACGTATAAATCTAAAAAATGTATGAAACAAATTTCAATTTTTTTTAGAATTTAATTTCACTATAAAACATAAAATTACGATTACGGGTAAAATCTTAACTTTGTAACTTCGATTTTCGAAAATTTTGAAAGATGGAATTCAGTCCTATAAAATGCCCCCCCCCCCAAAAAAACTTTATTATTATTATTATTATTATTGAACTTCTTAACCTATTAAGAAGTTCTGTACAATTTCATATTTACAATACATTTAAAAAAAAAACCTTAGACATACGAGGAAGGATCAAAAAGTAACGCACAGCAATTTTTTCTCTCTTAGCAGGTTGCAGTTTGGCTGACGAGTTTGAATATCAAGCTAAGGGACCAGTTTGGCTAGATCAGGTGTTGCCATCGTGGAATACAGTGTAAACGATGGTACAAAGATGTCACGCTTGTTAGCGTCGTCTATGAATGAAGAGCAATGCGGTGTAGTCAGATTTTTGTGGCCAAAATGGAAAACTGCGATGGAAATTCACATAGAAACATTCGAAGTGTATGGTGGTGATTGCATGGACTGCAGCAACATCTCCAGATGGTGCAAAATAGAGATGAGCTCGGGCGGGCTCAGAATTCCTTAACTGCTGAAAAACCCAGGGCCGGGCCCGGGCTTGGAATTACAAGTCTTGAATTTCATTACTGTAATTAATTCAACACGTGTAACTCCGGGCCCGGTTGAATTATACGTGTTGAATGTCAATGTGGATTTGCTACCATGGTAAAAGGATTTTCAATTTCCTAAGCTAGCTGCTATTGCAAGACAAATTTTGCTTAGCAAGACTTGCATTATGCATTGTTCAAAGCTATGGCCCAAGCAAGGATTAGTTTAAGGAGGTCTGGTATCAAAAACTGGGAAAAAAAATCACATTCCCATTTTTTCGTATTTTATTAAATATCAAGAATCTTATCTTTAAAATGATGTATTAATTTCCAAATTTGTGCAGTTAGAAGTATTGTTATTTATTTTTTAAAATTTCCTCACTCCCGTGATTTTCGGGTGACATTGGCTTTTAGTGCAGCAAGTGTTTTAGAGAAAAGAAGATCAAGTTGAAGCGCTGAGGCATTAGATGCAATTCTCTCTTTCTCTTTTTTCATGATGAACTTGATCGGGAAACTGCACACACATATGATAATATTGTGATTATTATACTATTAAGCGCAAAGCTTTGTTAATGTTACAAAATGCAGAATAATCTGGTCTGGAATGCTTTTACGTTTTTTGTTTTTTTTTATTTTGAAAATTTCCCCACATGCTTTTTTTGTATTCTACTACATCACTCAAAACTACCTTTACCAATTAGCATATATGCAAATTATATTGCAAAAATAAGAGTCTAAATTTCAAACACTTGCAACTGTCTCTGCGGCGTTGTACGTTTTATAATGCAATTTACTCAAAATAAAAGTAAATTTAGAAATCGAAAAGAAATAAGGAATGGAATTTTTTGTTTCTAAATGATTTTCTCTTCTTCAGCTTTTACCAAAATTACTGATTCCCCTGATACGGTCGAAGGGCATGTTGATAATTTATTTATTTTCAAATCCACATTTTAGAACATTTGGCTTTATGTGCAGTATTTCTAAAAACATATTAATATTGTGAAGTGGATTAACTGAACTAAACTTTTTAAACTAATGATTTTTAAACTAATCCTTGCTTGGGACATATCTTTGGCCAGTGTATTAATGCATAAATGCAAGCCCGGATAAGCAAAATTTTCCAAGAATCTGGGCCCGGGCTCAGCAAAACACATGTAATCAAAGAAAGTGGGCCGGGCCCGGGATCCTAAAATTGAGCTTGAACTTATTTCTAGTGCAAAAGACCCAACAGAGATGCTGCAAATGTCAGACTGCTTCATGACAACACACGCCCACATGCTGCACATGTTCACGACAAAATTATGCAATTTGGATGAGAGGTGCTCCAGCACCTCTCATACAGTCCGGAGCCGACTCCTTCGCACTTTCATCTATTTGGTGCCCTGAAAAGATTCCTGGGCAACCAACGCTTCAATTTGGCTCACAAAGTGAAATTGGTTGTCCACAAGCAGTTATACGCACAGAAACTGACTTTTACAAACAAGGTATGCTAAAACTGGTGCCAAACTAGGATAAATGCCTCGAGTGTCTCGGTTCTTATGTTTTTAAAAAATATCTAAGAAATGTAGATTCACTGTGTAAATTTTTTGTTTTGCCTAACTATTAAACTGTTGCCACAAAAAAGTGCATTACTTTTTGATACACCCTCCTGTAAGGAAGTTAATCTGAAAGTGATTTTGTCTTGCATTCAATACCCCAAATTACACATCCTTTATTTATAAGTAGGAATTTACATGAATATTAATTTAAAAATTGGGCAGGTAGTGTTTCTGTGGATGAATGAATACCACTATAACAAGCGTGAAGCAGCTAAGCTGGTTCGCCAGAGTAAGGCAAAAGATAGGAAGGAGAAAATGGAAAGGAATGAATTGGCTTTTTGGAAAGATAAAAAGACTTTCTGGAAATACACGAGACTCAGGAAAAATAGGGGAAACAAAGTGGTAAGTTGTGTGAAGAATGGGATCGGGGAAATGATATGGGAGCCCAATGAGTTAAGTGAAAGATGGGGTTAATACTTCTGTGAGTTGTTAGATCAGGAAAGCTTAGATAATTCTGAGGCAGAAGCAGATGATGTCACAGTGAAGGATGGAGCCCAGAAGGGATCTCAAGGGAAGAGGTGTGTAAAGCTCTAAAATCTCTTCAGAATGGTTAGGCTCCGGGAGTTGATGGTACAACTGGTAAGATGTTGAAATGTGGTGGTGACTCTGTAATTGACTGGTTAACTGAAATTTGCCAATTCTGCTGGGAGTTAGGAATGGTCCCTCGGGATTGGAAGGATGCTATCATTGTTCCCTTGTATAAGGGAAAAGGTGAACAGACTGACTGCAAGAACTATCGTGGTATTAGCCTACTGAGTGTGCCAGGGAATGTGTTTGTTAAGGTTGTTACTGAAAAAGTATGGGGTTTTACATCAGGGAAAGTGTGGGATGTTCAGAGTGGTTTTATGCCGGGTAAAGGCTGCACTAACCGGATTTTTGCATTACGCATAATGATTGCAAAGTATCTGGCTGTTGGTTAGAAAGTTTTTACTGCCTTCATAGATTTAGAGAAAGCTTAAACGAAGTAAATAGGACACTTTTGTGGAAGGTATTGAATGAATATGGTGTTACTGGGAATATACTTAATAGTGTAAAAGCCATGTATGCTGGTAGTAGAGCTTGTGTACGAGTGAATGGTGTTTTATCAAAATGGTTTTCCATTGGTGCAGGAGTTAGACAAGGTTGTGTAATGTCACCATGGCTGTTTAATATATTTATGGATGTATGCATGCGTGATGCCAAAATAAATAATAGTGGTTTATGTCTTAGTGATATCCGTGTGTGCAGATTGCTGTACGCTGATGACACTGTCCTGTTGGCAGAAAGCAAAAGTGAGCTGCAAAGTATGTTGTCCCAGACGTACGAAGCTTGCATGAAATTCAAACTGAGTATAAATAACGGGAAAACTAAAGTTATGGTTTATGAGAGGAACTGGTAGTACTGAATGTAATATGAGTCTAAATGGCACAGTGTTTGACCAGGTGAATGAGTTTGTGTATTTAAGAAGCATGTTTGACAAAGAGAACAAAGTGGATGGTGAAATTAGCAGGCAAGTGAATTCTTCATTGAAAGTCATGGCTGCTTTGGAAGGTTTTAACAGGAACGATGGATTCTCAAGAGAGTCCCCGCATGGCTGTGTATGAAAGTGTAATTGTTCCTACTCTGATGTATGGCAGTGAAAACTGGGTGCTACAGAAGAAACATAATAGTAGTTTGTGTGCTGGAGAAATGTTACTTACAGGGGGGGCAAGTCTTGTTCTGATCGCGTGAGCAATGATTTTGCAGTTGTGTAAGCAAAATGTTATTAACAAGGTGGAGACTAATATGCTTCGGTGGTTTGGCCATGTTGAAAGAATGAGTGACGAGATGCTTACTAAGAAATTTTTTCCGCCCAAGTGGCACGAAGGGAAGGCAGAGGAAGGTCAAGGAAGTCATGGGAGGATCAGGTTCAGGAGTGTCTGCATGAGAAAAAGATCATGAGTATGACGTATAGAAGATCTTGTGAACATCGTGTGATGGATGTCAGTGAAGCCCGAGTTGTATGTCCAAATCGCTGTAAATGGAGAAGTTTGATACGGCAACAGTAAGTAAAAAATCAGTTAAAAATTATCTGGTAGTTTGTTTTTTTCTTTGTGGAGCTAACCTCTGAATCCCAGAGAACAGCTTAGTGATATGTATGTATGTATGTACGTACAAGTTCAAAATATGTACACAAATATTTAGGGTCATTGCGTGTCAAATCAACCAATTAATTTGACATGAAATGGAGGTATTCTCAAAAGTTTTTCTGAGTTGAGCGGGATCAGTCCACGAAAGAATTTTTTAAGTCGAGTTTTCAGAAGCAGATTTTGCTGCAAATACATCAGAAACAGAAATAAATAGTTATGACCTTTATTGGCCAAATCATTCTGTACTAAAATTTAGAAATTATATGGAGGACATTTCCCACCTGGGGCTCCATCTGACACAAAGAATTTTTCAAATAGGGCCATTGCAAGCAGAGATATTGGAGAAATCATAATGTACCTTTACACCTCCTAGTGAAAAATCTATGAACTACTTGAAAAAGAAACTATACTCAAAATATTTTTCATTATAAATGGCATCAAAAGAAAGAAAAATTTTTTCAATCAAATATTTAGAAGTGATGATATGGAATAAACTGTATTTCAAATTCAACAAGATCTGAATTTATGCTCTCTAGCAACAAAGTAACTAAACGCAAAGCCAGGATCACTGTTCTTGCATTTCAAACTTTCTAATGTAAAAAGAATCATTCCAATCAGACTAATAATTTCAGAGATATGGTGTCCACAGATGGACGGACAAAATGATACTATAAGCACATTTTTTTTGTTCTTTTTCATCTTTTTTTTTTTTACAAAGACGTGCTGAAAAACAACGGCAGTTTTTCTAGTTTCTCTACTGTACATGGAGGCATTGTGCTCTAAATATACAGGGCGTCCAAAAGGTCTTTTCCACATTACAAAAATTAATATAAAAAAATGTATTACATGTACAAGAAAGGGATTGCAGGACAATGATGATGGTGCACAAGTAAAGTTTTTTTCCTCAGTGTCAGTATACTTTCACATGGGCACCATTTGTGGCCCGGAGGACATCTATGCGATATTCGATTTCACGCCACATTTTGTTTAACATCTCAGTAGAGACAGAACCAATGACGTCCGTTATTCTGCAAAGTCTTGACATCCGGAACACTGCTAGAGTAAACTTGGTCTTTAACATAACCCCACAGGATAAAGTCTAAAAGGGTTATGTCGGGTGATCGAAGTGGACATGTCATGGGACTGTCGCGGCCAATCCATCTGTCCGGAAATGTGGTATTCAGGAACTCGCGAATCATTACTGACCAATGTGATGGGAAACAGTCTTGTTGGAAAATAACCGAAGGCTGGAGTACATGCAACTGAGGTGCTACAAAAAGTTCCGGCGTGTCCAGGTTCAAGTTACCTTGGGCTCTGTAAAAAAACGAAGGGTCCGATGATTCTGTCATGCACCAGGCTTCACCATACGTTCCCTTTCGAGCTAGCCCTCTGCTGCTCGACGACATAATGGGGATTTTCTGATCCCCAGATTGGCACATTGTGCCAATTTACTGTACGTGGAATGTGGCTTCATCTGAAAAACAGACATGGTGCAGATAATCACTATTGTGAGCTATGTGCTACAACATCTCCGTCGCAAACGCAGCACGGCGAGGCCAGTCATCAGGCTGAAGAGTTTGAATGATCTGTACCTTATAAGCATACAGATGAAGACGTTTGTGTAAAATTCTGTGAACTGTGTGGCATGGGGAATCCCAGTTTGCAATGAAGTACGATGAATAGATTTCCTGGGGCTTCACAGAAATGTCTCCGGAACAGCTGTCTCTTGTGTAACCGGTGGTCGATCCCGCTTGGGAGAGATTGCCAACACTAACCGTCGCTTTAAACTTTCCATACCAAGCTTTTATGCTTTTTGGGTCCAGTGGCGATGGCGATCGTCTGTACTTTTTTCTCAAATGACGCTGGAGAGTAACCGCCGATTTGGTCTCATGGAACCACAACACGCACACCGCGCTTTTTTGCATGGAATCCATTATCGATAAAATGCTCCTCTTATTCAGCAGTAGCACTCACCTAAAGAACAGAAAAAAAAAACTGTATGGGTGCTGCTATATTATGTTGCCAACCATTTTATTTTAACTTAATAGATTTTTATGTAAATTTTTGTAAAGTGGGAAATACTTCATGGGCACTGTGTATGGTTAGTGGGGAAAATTCGAGATATCAAAAATCTGAGTTAACAAGAAAACATTAATTACAAAAAATGGAGGTGGGAAATAGTTGTTACTCTACTGTACACAAAGGCATCATGCTCTAAATATACGATTAAGAGGAAAAACCATTGCACCACAGTAAAAAAATCTTGCTATTTTTAAATACAGTCACCTCTTAAGAACTCAAACTTTAATAAGACTAAGTTCTTGATAACTTGAAAAAAGTAAAATTCCCTCCCCACATCTTACAAACATAATACTTTCTCGACAACTCAAATTTTCGAAATCTCAAATCACTTTTGTACTCCTTTTGGATTCGACTCGTCGAGAGCTGACCATGCATCACTAACACTAGAAAACAATTTATGCATGCATATTTTTGCCAACTATTTTTCTCTTGTACAAGCAGGAGGTAAAGTAAGGTAACTGATTATATGCTAATGATATCTGAGAGTTCCTAAAGGTAAACCACAAAGGAAAAAAGAAATCATACTACCTCGAGCCTTGAATGCACATGGCGTGGTAAAATTGGTATGTAGTGGTGGAACAATGGAGTTGAAGGTGGAAGATCAGCTAGCGATGGTGGAAAACCAAATATTTGGCCTGCTTCAGGAGGTCGCACAGTAACAGGCTGCAATGAAAGCGAAAAGAAAGGATATTTGTATCAGAAAGAAAATAAAATTCTTTTTAATGCACAAGCTTCAATAACACAATGATAAAACACCTGAATTCACAATTAAACACATACATGCATACATACACATAACATAAATAACAGTGTGACCTAGCTAGTTACGAGCGTTGTATCAAAAGTAATGCAAGAGTGGGCATAACTTTTTTATTAACTGACAGAGTAAATGCTAAAAGTCTATCGTACGAAAGGTCACTAAAGTAATTCACCAATGCTGTCACACGTATGGTCATTTACAAACATAATTTTCAAATTGTAGGTCAAGATTAAAAACACTTTATTTACAATTAAAAATTAATATTTACACGCGAGATCTTTCGGGGCTGAACATAGCACCCATCATCAGGCTCAAGCGCCACGAAACACAGGAGCAGACATTATATACTGTCAAACATGACCCACAATTCACTCGGTTTTCTCAATCACCGGTGATGCCATCAACAAATCGTTAAAGTCCAAAAATCAAGTCTTAATATCTTATCCTATAAGGTCCTCTTCTTCAGAGTTGTGTGAGGAGGGTGCGACCATCTTTCTCCACTGTCTTGGAACAAATGTCGGGAGTTTAATGTTACAGCATGTTTCCCCATATGCAAGAATGAAGAGGCTTTCCGTAAGGAAGACAGTACGTTTATTAACACTTGAGTTAAGTACCCTAACATTTGTCCATCTGGGGAGTAACCTCCCTGGTTAACAGCTTGAGTGAAAGCTGTGGAAACCGTTCCAGAACGAAGAGCGTATTTATGTTCACCCATTCTGACATTAACAATTCTTAGGATAGAACCTATATAGTATTTAACTGCAGTATCTGAATCCTCATGAATTAATGGTATGCAGTAGACGCCTGGTTTGTTAAGTGCTGGGACTCTATCTCTATCATTTCTTATCATGGAAAAAAGGTTTCTGGTGGACACTCCAAACGTTAGATTGTGTTTGTAACAGGCTTTTCTTAAGATAGACACAAGAGGTGGAATGAAATCAACTTTGCCGATGTACGTAGTAGGTTTTTTCTCTGTGGACAAAGTCGTGAATCTCAGTCTTTGAAATTGTTGTAATAGTGCTTGGAAGAGGTTGACAGAGAACCCAAACAATAAAGCCAAATTTTGAACTCTAGAAAGTTCATCACGTCGAGTTTTACTTGTCGAAGAATGGGTGAAGGCACGTCTTATTAAGAAGCGTCTTTACGCTTCTCCATGCAAATCAATTCATGTCAGTGGTTGCAGATGATGGTCTCCCACTGCGTGGTTTGTCTTAAATGCTGGTTTCCCCTTCTTTAAACTTCATCTATCTGTGCACATTACTCTTGTCAATGGTGTCATCTCCCTAAATATTCTGTAGCCTTCTGTGGATGTCAGACAGCCTGCACCCTTCCTTCATCAAGAAATCAATGAGGGTACCTTGCTTCTGCTTGGAATCCATTATTTATCGGCAATGAAGAAGAGGGACTGCTATAGAGGAAGAGTTACTCTACCAACATGTGCAATTTGTATGACTTCTGTCAGTTAACAGGGGTGATTGTGAAGTGACACAATATATACATATAATGCATATTACGAATATTTATACACTGAGTGGCCACTTTATTATGACCACCCCTTCAGTACTTTGTTGGGCCACCTTTTGCCTTTAATACTGCGTCGATTCTTCGTGGCATGGACTCCACGAGATCTTGACAGGTGGTTTGTGGAATATGAGACCATGCTTGATGAATAGCACTTTCCAGGAGTGTCAGGTTGCAGGATTGTGAATCCAGCTGTCTGATGGCTCATTCAACTTCATCCCACAAATTCTCAATGGGATTGAGATCTGGAGAATGTGGGGGCCACCTAAGCAAAGTAAACTCACTGGCATGTTCCTGAAACCAATCCTGTACAATATGAGCACTATGACAGGATGCATTATCTTGTTGAAAGTAGCCATTGCCATTGGGATAAACCATCCACATGATAGGATGCCCTTGGTCCGCAACAATGTTTAGATATGATGTGCCAGTCAGACGTTGCTCAACACAAACTAAAGGGCCCAAAGCATGCCAGGAAAACATTCCCCAAACCATAACGTTGCCTCCATCAGCTTGAAGGGTTGTAGCAATGCAATTGGGGTCCATGCTTTCGTGCTGTTTCTGCCAAATTCTCACTTGGCCATCGGCATGGTGCAACTGAAAACGTGATTCATCGGACCACATAATTTGTTTCCAATTATCGACTGTCCAATCCTTGCGCTTCTGTGCGAACTGGAGATGTTTTCTCTTGTTAACTGCAGACAGCAAAGGTGTTCGAACAGGCCTTCGGCTGCCATATCTCATCCAATGCAGTGTACGGCGAACAGTGCATGCAGAGATCATTTGAGGGGATCCTTGATTAAGGTGGTCTGTAATTTGCTGCACTGTTGCCCTTCTGTTGTCTGTTACCAGTCTGGACACTTTCCATTCCGCCCGAGCAGTCACTAGTCGATGACGACCACACGCTGCACGTAGAGACCCAGTTTTTCGGCTGACAATCCAGTCTTTAAACACTTTAACAACAGCTGCTCTGCAACATTTCACGAATGCGGCGGTTTCAGTGATACTCGCTCCATGGCTCCGAGCTCCTACAATCATCCCATGTTGAAAGTCCGTCAAATCGCATTTTTTGCTCATCTCGTCACCCAAAAATCACTTCTACTACTGTCGCAAGCACTAAGCTTTCCCTTTTTATACTAACCTTGCCCTCTGGCAGCAACAGCATGCAGCCATAACTCATTTGCTTAAAACTGTCAGGTGTTCACAATAAAGTGGCCACTCAGTGCATGTGTATATTACGCACATATAAACTAGCTGCACATCAAATAGGCTCTTGTGCTTGTGCAGTTAAACTTTGCATCTTTCTTGTACCCAATTTTCTTTGACTGTGCAAAATTCTTCAGGCATCACATTTTTGAAACCAAATTTCGCACTTCATATTATATCTATTGGAATACTCCAGAAAATATTGCTTACCTCTAAGGTACACTTCTGGAAAAAATCACACTTCACACACATTATTTGGTCCCCGTCACTGTCCCTCGCTCTGTGCCTAGATGTCTTGGTCCCTATTCGACTCCACCTCCTTTGCTTACTCGAGTGTTGTGAATATTTAAAATCTCACGATTGATAGATACAACTTCCATAAAATACCACCACAGAAAGTAAGTTTTATCTATTCATCATGAGATTTTAAATATTCGCAACACTCGAGTAAGCAAAGGAGGTGAGGCCGAACAGGGACCAACTAGGCACAGAGCGAAGGACAGGGACCAAATAACGTGTGTGAAATGTGATTTTTTCCAGAAGCGGACCTCAGAGGTAAGCAATATTTTCTGGAGTATTCCAATAGATGTTGAAATAACGCACGTAAAACCCGAATAGTAGTGATGTGATGCCTATACAACAGGCGTAGATATGAGCTTCAATTTTGAATTTTATATTAATTGAGCAGTCTATGTGGATCAGTTTTACTTGAAGCCTACAGTGGATTCCATTCAATTTCTAAAAGTGGCTCTTTGGATTAACTGAATCTAATATAATCAAACTATTTGTTGTACATTCAAATTTAAAAATAATGAAAAAAAAAAAAAAAACCCCTTCCTTTCAGCAGGCTGTTATCTAGACAGCTTGTTTGATAACAAAAGAAACACTCAAGGTGTTACAAATCGATGCAGTGTTTTTATTCAAACACTGTAATTCCCAAAGAAAATGGAACTTGAACTTTTTGTTATTATTTCGTAGCATTTTTAGAAATAAAATATCCGATGCATTTCAAATTCTCCTAAAACTTAAAAACCTGGATTTGTGGGTTTGGAATGTAACAAAAACCCAGAATTCCGGGCTACATCTGGATTACAAACCGGTCTGCAGTTAATAAAAAGGTTGTACCCGAACATTCAAAGGTATAATAATGTTATGACATAACATTCAAAGGTATAATAATGTTACGTCATAACATTCAAAGGTATAATAATGTTATGTCATAACATTCAAAGGTATAATAATGTTATGTCATAACATTCAAAGGTATAATAATGTTATGTCATAACATTCAAAGGTATAATAATGTTATGTCATAACATTCAAAGGTATAATAATGTTATGTCATAACATTCAAAGGTATAATAATGTTATGTCATAACATTCAAAGGTATAATAATGTTATGTCATAACATTCAATGGTATAATAATAAAAAGAAACACAACACTGAACCTATCTTTGAAAAATGCCAACAGATGGAAATGCAGGATGAGGAAAGGACTGAACCTCAGGTGCAAGAATACATCTGTCAAGTTTAAACTCAACTGATGTAAGTAGACAACAGTTCTGCTGATGATGCCATGGTAATCACATGAGCAAAACGCATCTAATAAATGACAAACGCGTAGGAATAAGCTGGTGGGAGCTAGCACGCAATGGTTGGAGCTAGAAGTGCAAGTCTCGTTTCCATTTGCTAATATCAGAATTCTATATACTGTACAATTTCTAAAGGATATTTAGATTGGACTTTTAATGACTGCTGGACCTTGGCCTCACGGAATTATTATGGATATCGACCCAAACTCAGCATACGAGATTGTACAGTTGAAGATTATAACTACAGTATGAAGCTTTTAGTTCTAAGTTATTTTCGTTTTCTTCACAGTGTGTGTTTCATGTAATTAAACCTATATTTTAAGTTCCTTTTTAACTTTGAGACTTTTAATAGTTGCTGGACTTTGGTCTTGAGGAATGTTTTTGAAGATATTAACTCAACCTTTTAAACCTCGACAAATGAAGGTGTACAGTTTGAAGTTTTTTAACGACAATAATTCCAAATTTGTGAATTTCTTCACAGTGTGAATTGATGGAAATAAAATATCTCTTCCTTTTAAACCCCTTATATTTTTCATCGAATTAATAAAGTACAGTACATGAAGTCACCTAGGAGGACTTGAGAGACACCTACCACCTGTAAATACACTGGCGGAAAGTGAAAAAAGAACACCTAGAAGGAATTGGCGGACGATCATGAAATTTACATATGTTAATGGGGTCCAGTTTACGTAGGTGTGATGTTAATTTCGGGACCAACCGGTGAGCGCTTACGCCACAGCACGGCATAATATGCAAATTATCGGTTGTGGTATTTAAGGAGTACGGCAAAGTGAATGTAATCAGTCGTCGGCGTACAGATACGTGCGAAGACCCTGAAGAAGCTGCAATGCCTGGACATGGAAGACGTGTACGATTTACGCAGTTATCAGACTTTGAGCGAGGTCGTCTAGTCAGACTCTGCGGAGCGAATTAGACGAGAAGTATCGGTGGTGGTACGATGGTGGCGTAGATGGTCCGAGGAACATTCCCACACGAGAAGACGTGGAACCAGGAGTCACAGACGGACTGATGAGCGGACTGATCGACGCATAATAAGAGCAGCGTTGTCAAGCAGAACATCCACTGCGATGCAAATCCGAGCTGCCGTTGCACCTGAGGTGACTGTGTGAACAATCCGCAACCGTCTACTGGATGCAGGACTACGTGCACGTGTGCCTCTGGCATATGTACCTCTGATTCCAGCCCACCGTCAGGAACGGCTGCAGTGGTGTCGCCAACGTCTGCACTGGAGAATGCAATGGCGATCTGTCGTGTTCAGCGATGAAAGCAGATTCTGCTTGGGAGCCTCCAACGGCCGTATGCGTGTTCGCAGATGCACAGGGGAAAGTCTCCACCCTTCTTGCATCCACCAGCGACACACAGGGCCTACACCTGGTCTCCTGGTGCGGAGAGCGATCTGCTATCACTCCCGTACACAACTAGTGTTTGTACCAGGTACGTTTAACAGCACCTGCTACACCAACAACATCATTCAGCCCGTTGTTGTGCCATTTGTAAGGTCGGTCCATCGCGGTGTTTTCCAGCAAGATAACGCACGCCCACACATGGCACGCGCAATGCAGCATGCACTTCAGGGTGTGAGACAACTTCCATGGCCTGCATGTTCACCCGATTTGTCCCCCATTGAGCACGTGTGGGATTTTATGGGACGACGACTTATCCGGTCTCCACGGCCAGCCACAACCATCCCCGATTTACGCGTCCAGGTTGAGGATGCTTGGAACTCAATACCCCAAACTTACATCCAACATCTGTACGACAGACTGCAGAATTGCACAGTGTGACGCAGTTCATAGCGGTTCAACCTCGTACTAACCATGTTACATGGAAATGTTATTTTTCAGTTTACCAGCAAATACAGCTGTATTTTGCCATAATGTTTTGATCACGTTATCCTCTGTATTCCGATATTATGCTGTATAAATTTCGTTGGTATCAGACGTCTCCTTCTTGGTGTTCTTTTTTCACTTTCCGCCAGTGTATTTGGCACATATTGAAGACGGAACAGTATAAGAAATTTTGAACAGCAAGACTCAAGGTAAATAAACTTCTTTATTAATCAAAAACAACATAAGAGCAATAAGAACTAACAATTGCATAATGCTCCTCTAGTAAAGGCATAAAAAAACGTGATGAACAGAATAATTTGTATCATATATTCATACAGCATTGCAAATGTCAAAAATGTCACCTAGCTGCTTAATTATTAATGTGCTATTTAGACATACTCTACATTTTGAGGTTACTCACCTTTATCCCAAATATCAGTTAGTAGGTTTTCTTTCATCTCTTACACACATTTCCAACACATAATTTTCAATAGTCACATTGTGGTTCAAGGCCCCCCCCCCCCCAAAAAAAACACGTCATTTTCAACTCACACAAAACTTTTTTTTGGGGGGTCCCCCAGTAATTAAATGCCGATTCAAAATAATCAACTACAATTACACATAATTCAACTCCCTAAAACACACTTATCTAATTAAAACACCAATAAAAAAAAACCTATATTACACATTTCCTAAAACATCAAAGCTAAAACTGTAACTCATAATTATTTACAACTGTACACTGGTAATTAATTGAAACAAACCAAACCTGACACAACTATTATTCTCAATAATCTTGGACCTCTCCCCACTCAGCAATAAGGGTACTATGCTAACACTTTCAGCCTCTGCCCAGGCCATTCTCAAGGAGTGGACGCAACAGATGAACCTCCATGTGACGCCATGCTGTGCAAGACCTGGAACATTCGCTACGTTTGAGGGTGGCAACGAAGGTTCATCTGTTGTGTCCACTCCTTGAGAATGGCCTGGGCAGAGGCTGAAAGTGCTAGCATAGTATGCTTATTGCTGAGTGGGGAGAGGTCCAAGATTATTGGGGATAATGGTTGTGTCAGGTTTGGTTTGTTTCAATTAATTACCAGTGTACAGTTGTAAATAATTATGAGTTACAGTTTTAGCTTTGATGTTTTAGGAAATGTGTATAACAGATTTTTTTTATTGGTGTTTTAATTAGATAAGTGTGTTTTAGGGAGTTGAATTATGTGTAATTGTAGTTGATTATTTTGAATTGGCATTTAGTTATTGGGGGAGGGGGACAAAAAAAAACGAAATTTTGTGTGAGTTGAAAATGATGTGTGTTTTTTTTGGGCCTTGAACCACGACATGACTATTAAAAATTACATGTTGGGAATGTGTGTAAGAGATGAAAACCTAACTGATATTTGGGATATAGGTGAGTAACCTCAAAATGTAGATTAAGAATAATTTGTGACAGATATTGTGTTACATTACAAAAAACTGACAAATTTGATTTGCAAGATGGTTACGTGCCATGGAGTAGCTCTGCAGGCTTCTCACAGCACATAGACTTCCATGAGCACAAATAGTATCGCTTTCGTTGGTCATATTCTCAGTCAGAACTTTCGTAAATAAAATATATATATATTCTTACGATCTCTTCGCGGTCCTGTACCTCTGTGTTGTGTTACATTTTTTTCTGTTACCACATTTTTCAGTACTTTTCCAATAACACCACGTCTTCGTCAGACAATTAACTCGCAGATTTTTTTAAACGCTGCACCAACGTTCGTTATTCTTTTTGTTTTTATCAGTGTATTATCCGTAGTATATAAATTTATAACATTTTAACAGATAATTTACAAATTAACTGCAGATTACAAATTCTGATGTAAAAAAAAAATGGGTGTCAGGGCTAGATTTCTAGGTGCCTGGGCAGGCTGGCACCCGGGATTTGTCGATCCATGAACAAGACGTACAAAAAACAACCAGATATTCACATAAAAAGTGCAAGGTCGACTTATACAAAAGTGAGCGATGGGTTTGCCTCCTCTGGGCGCTCCGTGGTAACAATGGCACACACAACAGAAACTAGGGCCTCTGTGAATCTTGGAGAGGTGCAAGCTAGTTCTGTGTGCCATTGGCGAAAAGACCCCAACTCACTGGGTTTTGTTCCAGAATCCTTAGGTTGAATGACCAACTGGAACCCTCAGCTGTGGGCTAATCCCCCACACTGATGTACTTACCTGATTAAAAAGACAAAAAGAAATATTAAGAATGACTCAAGTGTGGGATATGGTGGACCTACCACACTTGAGAAGGACGGTCCACCACGGAATCGACCTGAACTTTCTAAACGGCGTATGAGAAAGAGATCTCGGCTGAGTGAATGTAAGATTGGTGTATGGAATACTAGAGGTATAAATGGCAAGATGAGTGAGATGATTGAGGAGATGAATAAGTATAGACTGGATGTGCTGTGTGTAAGTGAAACCAAAAAGAAGGAAATTGGAGTACAAGAAGTGAATGGCACGGTGAGTGTGTGGTCTACAGTATTGGATAATATGAGAGGACAGGCTGGTGTAGGTGTGATTTTAAGTGAAAAGATGAAGAACAACTTGATTCACTATAGTTGCGTAAGTGAGAGAATTCTCTGGATTCGTTTGAAAGTAAAACGTTAGAGAATTATAATTGTTGTAGTGTATAATCCTTGTGATTCTGAACCTTCTCATAAGAAGGAAGATTTCCAGAATGAGCTAAAAGCTGTTTTGAGCCAGTTTGGTACTAAATAAAAAGTTATAATAGCAAGGGATTTCAATGCTAGAGTAGGTGTGCAGAATGCAATTTCTGGCAATGTTCTGGGTAAGTTTAATGATCCTTGTGTGAATGATAATGGTGAAAGATTAATTGAACTCTGCATTGAGAATGGTTTGTGTGTATCTAATACATTTTTCAACCACAAGTATATACACACATATACTCGGGAAAATCGTACTCTTGGTCAAAAGAGTGCGATAGATTTTGTTGTCTACGATCAGCGTTTGAAACAGTTGTTAACACCCGTGTGATGAGAGGTGCGGATGTTAGTTCTGATCATTACTTGGTAGTGTCATGAGTGAAACTTAATGTTGGTTGGAGGAAAAGGAATAGGAAGAGACCCAGGATAGAAAGAATAAAGGTTGATAGGCTCCTTGAAGATCATCAGCGGTATTCTGACCTACTCAGAGAACGACTGAAGGATCTGAAGTCTGGTGAGAGGGATGTAGAAAAGAAGTGGGAATGTTTTAAGAACTGTGTTGTCGCTGCTGCTAAAGAGGCCTGTGGCACCACAATAGTGGGTAAAAATAGAGGTGATGCTTGGTGGAATAGTGAGATTGAAGAGGCAGTAAAGAAAAAGAAGGAAGCCTATTTGGGGATGTTGCAAGGTAGAGTCTCTGTGGATGAATATCGCTGTAAGAAGCATGGCGCGGCTAAGCTGGTTCGCCACAGTAAGGCAAAAGATAGGAAGGAGAAAGTGGAAAGGCATGAACTGGCTTTTTGGAAAGATAGAAAGTCCTTCTGGAAGTACACGAGACTCAGGAAAAATAGGGGAAACAAAGTTGTAAGTTGTGTGAATAATGAGATTGGGGAAATGATATGGGAGCCCAATGAATTAAGTGACAGATGGGGCGAATACTTCTGTGAGTTATTAGATCAGGAAAACAAAAATGATTCTGAGACAGATGCAGATGATGTCACAATGAGGGATCTCAAGAGAAGAAGTGTGTAAAGCTCTAAAATCTTTTCAGAATGGTAAGGCTCCAGGAGTTGATGGCATAACTGCAGAGATGTTGAAATATGGTGGTGACTCTATAATTGACTGGTTAACTGAAATTTGCCAGTTGTGCTGGGAGTTAGGAATGGTCCCTCGGGATTGGAAGGATGCCATTATTGTTCCCTTGTATAAGGGAAAAGGTGATCAGACTGAATGCAAGAACTATTGTAGTATTAGCCTACTAAGTGTGCCAGGAAAAGTGTTTGGTAAGGTTGTTATTGAAAAAGTACAGGATCTTACATCATTGAAAGTGTGGGATGTTCAAAGTGGTTTTATGCCTGGAAAAGGCTGCACTAACCAGATTTTTGCATTACGCAGGATGATTGAAAAGTATCTGGCTGTTGGGAAGAAAGTTTTTACTGCCTTCATAGATTTAGAGAAAGCTTACGATCGAGTGAATAGGACACTTTTGTGGAAGGTATTGAATGAATATGGTGTTACTGGGAATCTACTGAATAGTGTAAAAGCCATGTATGCTGGTATTAGAGCTTGTGTACGAGTGAATGGTGTTTTATCAAAATGGTTTTCTATTGGTGCAGGAGTTAGACAAGGTTGTGTAATGTCACCATGGCTGTTTAATATATTTATGGACAAATGCATGCGTGGTGCCAAAATAGATAATAGTGGTATATGTCTTGGTGATATCCGTGTGTGCAGATTGCTGTATGCTGATGACACTGTCCTGTTGGCAGAGAGCAAAAATGAGTTGCAGAGTATGTTGACTCGGATGCACAAAGTTTGCATGAAATTCAAACTAAGTATAAATAAGGGAAAAACCAAAGTTATGGTGTTTGAGAGAGGAACTGGTAGCACTGAATGTAATGTAAGTATAAATGGCACTGTGATTGACCAGGTGAGTGAGTTTGTGTATTTAGGAAGCATGTTTGACAGAGAGAACAAATTGGATGGTGAAATCAGTAGGCGAGTGAATTCTTCTTTGAAAGTCATAGCTGCTCTGAGAGGTTTTCACAGGAATGATGGGTACTCTAGAGAGTCCCGCATGGCTGTGTATGAAACAGTAATTGTTCCTAGTCTGATGTATGGCAGTGAAACCTGGGTACTGCAGAAGAAACATAGGAGTCGTTTGTGTGCTGGAGAAATGCGTTACTTACGTGGGGTTTGTGGCATGACACGATCTGATTGTGTGAGGAATAAAGATGTATTGCAGTTGTGTGATGTGAAGCAAAATGTTGTTAGCAAGGTGGAGACCAATATGCTTCGGTGGTTTGGCCATGTAGAAAGAATGAGTGATGAAATGCTTACTAAGAAAATCTTTTCAGCCCAAGTGGCAGGAAGGAAAGGCAGAGGAAGGCCAAGGAAGACATGGGTGGATCAGATTCAGGAGTGTCTGCATGAGAAAAAGATTATGAGTATGTAGTATAAAAGATCTTCTGTACGGCGTGTAATGGATGAAGCACGAGTTGTCTGTCAAGATCGCTGTAAATGGAAAAGTTTGATACGACAACAATAAGTAAAAATATCTGGAAGTTTGTATTTATTTTTGGAGCTAACCTCTGAATCTCAGAGAACAGCTTAGTGATATGTATGTGTATGTATACAAAAACTGCAGATATTCATATAAAATATCAAGGGTCGACCTATGAACGGTACAGTTTTTCAGAAAAATCATCAGGGTTTTTTTTCTTTTTTGTTTTTTAAATTAAGTTTTCCAGAAATATCTGAGATTTTTGGAAAAATCTATAGTTTTTCACTTTTCCTCCATAAGTCAGTAGTCTGAACATGATATCCGTAGAAACTATGGAAGTTCCATAGTACCTGGCATCTCTGTATTCTTATGCACATTGGCAGCAGGGAGGCCAGATATCGATGATCTTCAGCGAGGAAAGTGCATGCTAGAAGGAATGGCTATCTTGGACTTACGAGAAGGTTTTCACAAGCTCTTGTAACTCCAACCACACACACACAACTACTATGCCACAAACAAAAGTGGCAGGAAATATGGCATTCAAACATCTTCTCTCCAGCATCAAAAGAGGTGTCATCACGTTTGGAGTGATGTCGTCATGAGCAGACACCATAGGAAGCTACAATGACCATTCCATAAAAACAGAGTAAAATCACACAAAATGAAGAAATATAGGTACAGCAAAATATGTTACTCTTTCCCAAAGTATCTTCCCTTGGATGATATGCAATGGTCCCATGGTTCAGCCCACTTTTCAAAGCATGTGGCGAAGACATTTTGTGGAAGTTGC
Organism: Macrothele yani; assembly: GCA_039090855.1. Lineage (NCBI taxonomy): Eukaryota > Metazoa > Arthropoda > Arachnida > Araneae > Macrothelidae > Macrothele > Macrothele yani. The sequence goes on along the minus strand of CM076999.1, from coordinate 7,002,636 downwards.
TTTAGCGACCCCTGTACAGTTTGAATAACGTCAGCACCTGTGTTGAGTGTTGCACCACAGAATGTCTCCTTCACTGTTGGAAACAACCAGAAATCGCAAGGGGCGAGATCCGGACTGTAGGCAGTCTGTGGCATGATTTCAACACTGCATTTTGTAAGAAACTGTTGAACACAAGCAGCCGCATGTGAGCGGGCGTTATCGTGGTGCAAGGTCCACTTGCCCACCCGTTTTGGTCGCTTAATCGATATGTGTCGTCGCAAACGCTTCGAGACTGAAATGTAATTCTCAGCATTGACAGTAATTTGTGGAGGAACGGCATGCTGGTAGACTACACCTTTATGATCAAACAAAATTATCATCACCTTCCCAGTTGATTTGGTTTGGCAGACTTTTTTTTTGGAGGTGGTGAGCCTGTGTGTTTCTACGCACTCATTGAAAACTTCGTGAGGGGGTAGAAATAGTGGACCCATGTTTCATTGGCAGTTATTAAATGTGTTTAGGAAGTTTGGATCCTTTGCAATCATTTGTTTCCACTCATGACACACCTGAACTATGGCTAACAATTGTCCTCTCGTCAGGTGATGACGTACTTATCTGGAACACACATGATGCAGCAGTAATTTGTTGCGTAGAATGCCGACGTTTTTGAAATATTAGTTGATGCCGCTATGTCCTCACACGTCATTCGTCGATCTTCTTGCAGTATTGCCCAAACAGTGTTAACAATGCACTCCGTAACAACACTTTCTCCAACAGGCCTAGGAGAAAGTTCTGCCGACAAACGCCCTTTTTGAAATCATGGTCACACACACACATATATATCACTAAGCTGTTCTCTGAGATTCAGAGGTTAGCTCCATAAAGAAATACAAACTTTAAATTTCTTTGTGTCTTTTCAATCAGGTAATTACATCAGTGTGGGGGATTAGCCCACAGCTGACGGTTCCAGTTGGTTATTCAACCTAAAGGATTCTGAAATAAAACACAGTGAGTTCGGGTCTTGTCGCCAATGTCACACAGAACTAGTTGGCACCTGTCCAAGATTCACAGAGGCCCTTGTTGCTGTTCTGTGAGCCACTGTTCCCACGGAGAACCCAGAGAAGGCAAACCCACTTCTCACTGAGATCACCCACTTGAAATCATCTAAAATTCGTTGACTCACTCAAACCTTTCTCTTTGTAAGCTTTTTCATTAAAACAACTGTTTCTGGAGCCCTTGTACTCAAACATTAGCAAAATTTTATTGCCCAACACATTTTACTTCTTAATTCTGAATCACTCACCTCTAACTGTATGGTGAAATGCAGACACACCTTAAACAACCGCGCAATAATAAAACCAGGATCATTTGGCACACATAATAACTGTTGCCATAGATACATCCTTAATTCAGTTAGTCGTCCGTGTGGTTATTTTTTTCCTTTCACACTATTGCCAACTCTAAAAAAATTACTGTGTATATGGAATGGCTTTTGTAGAACTAAGAGACACAATCAATCCAAACATTTTGACCTTTTTTTTTTTATTACTTTTTTGTCATTGCAGGAAACAATTCTATGACTATTCCAGGATTTTTCACAAAAATATCAAAAATCAAGGTCTTTCCAGGCTGAGGAAAAAACAGAAATCAAATTTAAGAACTTTTTTTCAAGATTCCAGCCTGTACATCCAAACATGTCGACCAATGCTTTTTTTCATTACAACGAAAAATCCCAGGACCTCTCATAAAAATATGGAAAATCAAGGACTTTTCAAGGCTGGAAAAAAAAAAGGAAAATCAAATTCCAAAACTTTCCAAGATTCCAGGGGATGTGCAAACCCTGTTCTTAAAAAGGACCTAAAGTCTTGTTACTAGATTTTTTTCTTTTTCTGAAAGGACTTTCCAAGATTCCAGGGGCCGTGCAAACCCTGTTTTTAAAAAGGAGGTCTTGTTACTGGATTTTTTTTTTTTTTTTTTTTCTGAAAAGACTTTCCAAGATTCCAGGGATTTTTTTCTGAAGGGCTTTCCAAGATTCCGTGCAAATCGTGTTGTTAAAGAAAGGGGCTAAAGTCTTGTTACTGGATTTTCTTTTCTGAAAGACTTTCCAAGATTCCGTGCAAACCGTGTTCTTAAAAAGGAGCTCAAGTTTTGTTACTGGATTTTTTTTTTTCTGAAAAAAAAAAAGCTATATTTTTATATGCTCACCATATTAGGTTAGTCATAGTTTTGGGGTTCCTTCGGGCCCAGGGACTATCTAGCAATATAAAATTTGGGCTTGGGGCTGGCTTTGGCTGACATACTATCAAGCTCAGGTTCTTAAATTTGAGCCTGAACTTTGTGCTGGCCTACATTACAGAACAGTTTTAAACCACACACAGTAGTATGACACTTACCACTCCTGTTGGAAGACTGATAACCGACGGCATACTGAAATGGTGCAACCTTGGAGGTGGTGGATGGTGGTAATGGTGCTGGTGAATGTGATGATGGTGGATATGACCTCCTTCACTGTAAGAGCAATGAAAAACAACACAGGGAAATTAATTCAAATGAAGCACTGCCTAAATATTACACAAAATACCAATTTCAAAAATATAACTTCAGACTGAAATTAAAAAGATTCAACACTTGACAAATAATCTTAAACATATAGGATCTATAGGGGACGCTCACACATTTTTAGAATGTTTTTGATTAGAAATTACAGAAAATAAAAGTTCAAAGAATTGAAATTGGCAACAGCTTGTTAGATGAACACAAAAGAAACATCTGCTGCAGTTAAATATCGTCTGCTAAGAAAATGACGCACAAAAACGAGCTATAAATAGAAGGTCATGTTTTTGCTCTTTACGAAGAAAAATTTTTGTATTCTGTAATTAAAAAACGCTGTGAAAATCATGAAATTAACATTTCGAAATGTGAAATAAGCAATATTGTTAATAATAGAGGGAAAATCATCAAGCTTTTAACAGGAAAAGTAACACCAAACGAATATGCAAAGAAGGTACGTCCTTTTACAACTATTTCAAAAGTAAGGTCTGTGGTCTTAAGAGAAAATCCACCAGCACAAAGAACAGTCGCTAAGTCGTTAAAAATCTTTGCATCAACTGTAAACAAGGTAATAAAGTTTTGAATCTGAAAAAAGCAAAAAAAAAAAAAAAAAAAAAAAAAAACTTAATATCCACCGCCTTTTGCGAGGACACGTGGCCGAGCGTAGGACACGGTGTAGACTTCTTTATGAAAATCACTTAGCTGGAGACAGATGGAAATTTATTGTGACTATTGATGAAGCATACATCTTTTTCTTAGGCATGCGGCTGAGTGCAGAACACAGTGTAGACTTCTTAATGAAAATCACTTAGCAGGAGACAGATGGAAATTTATTGATTTATTGTGACTATTGATGAAGCATGGATCTTTTTCTTAGGCACGTGGCTGAGCGCAGAACATGGTGTAGACTTCTTTATGAAAATCACTTAGCCGGAGACAATGGAAATACACTGCTGGCCACCCAAAATGCAACACCAAGAAGGAAGCATCCGATTGGCCTGAAATTCGCAGCATGCGTCACCCGCGAGAGGACATGCAAATGATTAGCATTGCAGGGCATATGCAAATCATGTGCGCCCGGCACGCCACCGAGAAGCACTATAAGAAGGGTGCACAGAAGGCGGGGTGTAAGTAGTGGAAGTGTGTGGTGCTGCCGGACCTGTGCGTGGGTAGCTTCCTGATGCCTTGTCGCAGAATACAGGGCCGCCCACAGCGCCACATTTGCATAACGCCAGCTGTCTCTAATTCAATTGCTCTTCAGTGTATATTTAAAGAGGAAATACCATTCCTTTATCCACAGAGCCTTCAAAAAGTAGAACTCTGTCAGGATAAGGCTACCAGTCATACATCCAAATCTATCCCAGTATTTCTTGAAAAAGTGAAAAAAGATACGGTTATCAAATCTATACCTTTCGTTGATATTACTTCGAAGTTCCCTGACATGCCACCAATGGACTGTTGTGCCTTTGGACTGCTAAAAAGAGCACTCACACTTAAAACAATGATTGGACTATGGAAAGCAGTGGAATAAAATGCCAGTACCAATTTTAGGAAGTTACCTAGGAAATCTAGATGTAGGTTTATAATCTAGAGAAAGGGCTATCAGATAGAACATTCAAGAAAGAAATAATTTTGTTTTAAACATTTTGCTGGAAAATCGCTTAAAAATGTGTACATCCTCTGACTAAAAGAATTTGCAAAACAGAACCTATTGCAGATTTTTTTTTTTGTTTTTTTGCTGTAATAAAGCAAGAATGGGTTTTTTCTAATAGTGCTAACACATGGTGCTGCATATCAAATGAACACAAAAGTGAAGAAGCAGACGAACATTCTAATAAAAGAATGTCTCCCTAGAAGCAGAACTTTTTCCAGAAGTCTGCAACATGAAAAAAAAAAAAAAAAAAAAAACTGAAAAGCTTTATGAAAAGATAGTGACACTAAATGTTAAAATCAGCCCTAACATTTACTATTCTGCACTGAGTCAATGCAAAGTTCATAAAAATGAGCAATTTTGATAACAGTACAAATCAGTATTTACTTGCAATAGTCGAACTGGCTTTTCTCTGATAATAAAAGCAGAGCAAAAGAATGTTATTTCATTCAGAATTTAAACACCATTCCTTAGATACTTCGAGGATTTCTAAAAATCATGGCCAGAGGAATAAGGAATAATGCCGTTAAAATCCATAAAATGAAATAAAACTTTTCTTTGCATTTAATCAACCAATTAAACTTTTAATTCCCTTCTTCAAAGGTTGTTTCACCTGATACAGACATTTTGTGGTTACTATTTCCTTCGGTAATTATGTTGAACTAGGGTGGTGACGATTTAGATAACCACTGTATGTTGTAGTAGTGATTGTGTCAACTTCGGATACAACAGTAACTTAGCATTTCACGTTTTTAAGATCACATGTGGCAAATCTGTTTTGTTCAAAATTGCAAAAATGCTCATGTTGCTGTTTTGGCTTCACCACTCAGGGTTCCCACTCCTTTTCTCCCACAAAAAATAAGCACTTTTTAAGCACACCTCAACAATTTTTTTAAAGACCTTACCAACTGCATACACAACAAAGACCTACAGGAGTTGGACAGAATAATGTGAACACCACACTCAGAGAAGTGACATTTAATGCAGCTACGTACGTCGCTATACATACACAAAGGTATCCACCACTTTCTTGATGTAATATTTTTGTAAAGGTCCTGTTTAAGTTCATTTAAAGTGTCGTGTTGCAAAAATTTCTTTCAGGGTGACAACGAAATGAGTGACCTAACAGACTTCGAAAGAGGGCTAATTGTTGGTGGCCGGCTAGTTGGTGCCTAAGTGACAACGGTTGCCAGGATAATGGGGGAATTGAGAGCTACTGTGTCTAGCGCATGGTTCATATGCTTTTTCTATCGCAGAATTCCAGGACATTTCCAGGCCTTTATTGTTTCCAGGACATATCATCCAAATGCTATTATTTAAAATATAGTGAAACCAAAGGTCTGTTCAACTTGTAACCTACAACAAACAACTTCCTACATGCTTGGACAAATTTAATACAGAATTTATTAAATTGAAAAAAATTATAGAAATAAAAAACAAAATTGAAGCAAATAAAAATAAAAATTGAAGCAAATTATAGAATAAAAAACACACAAAACTTTAAAATACAGTCGAAACCGTTTATAAGGAAGTTGAAGGGAGTTAAGAAAAAGTTTGTTATACACAAACTTCGTTTTATCCGATTTTGCCTTAAATGTATCAGCAAACGAGCAGAAGTTATGTAAAAAAGCACATACAGTATACTACTATAGTACGTATGTATTAGAAAGCAGAAGTACAATAATTGAAACATTAACCTTTAATTTTTCATTCACACTTCTGGAAGTAACTATCCAGAGTTGCCTGTTTTGGGGATTGAACAATTGCTGTAGACAGCTATTTTTATATTTGATCCAACAATGCTGAACAAAACAGATTTCTTGACGCAAAAAAAGCACGCAAATTATCAAGACTTTCAATTGCCACCGTATTTGATATTTTTTTAACTTCTGCGTATTCTTCCTCCTCATCAGTGGACGCGCCATACTGAGAGTTCAACACGCCATCAACGATGTCCTGATCTGTATTTTGAGATTCCGTTGAGATGTCATCGTCAGCTAGCAGATAATCTGGAAAAGATAAATCCGATGAAATGAGCCCTTTTGCACTCAGGTGATTCCAAGTTTCGTCTTTAGTAGTAACCACTGTGTCTTCATTTACTACTAAAATACCAAAACCAGCATTTTTCCAACAATTTTTTATGGTAACATCAGTTACGGTAGTCCAAGCATTAGATAGCATATCACATGCCATTTGAACATCAATGACAGTTGGTTGCCTCTTTTCCACGTTAATAAGAATTTTTCTGAGTAAAATCTTGCGGTAATGAAGTTTTAGGTTTTTTATAACACCCTGATCCATGGGCTGAAGTTTTGATGTAGTGTTTGGTGGAAACCGATGTACATTTGTAGACGTTAACACTATGTTAGACGAATGTGCTGCACAATTATCGATGAGCAGCAGAACTTTCCTATTTTTCTTTGTCATTTCGTTGTCAAATTGTTTCAACCATTCTGTAAAGAGTTCCGATGCCATCCACACTTTCTTATTAGCTCTGTAACTTACTGGTAATTTTTCACCTTTCTTGAAGCATCTGGAAATTTTTGATTTCCCGATTACGAAAAGTTCCCTTTTATCGGATCCATCCACATTTGCGCACAGCAATACAGTTAAATGGAGTTTTAAGTTTTTCCCACCAGAACATTTTTCACCTTTGAAAGCTAAGGTTTTTTCTGGCAATAACTTATAAAAAACACCAGTTTCATCAGCATTGTAAACATCGCAAGCTTCATACTGCAAAATTAAGGTTTCACTTTATTCCAGCCACTTTTGGGTTGTTTCATCATCCACGGAAGCACTCTCTCCGCAAATGGACTTAAATATGATTCCATGACGCTCTTTAAATCTTTGAAGCCAACCATTGCTTGGCTGAAAATCAGGTTTTCCTAGAAGTCGGGCGAAATCTAATGCTTTTTCCTTCAGCAAAGGGCTAGAAGACTGCAACATTTTTGCTTCTCACTTCTTGGAACCACTTTAACAGCACTGCTTCCACATCTGTATTAAGACCTTCACAAAATCGTTTTCTATCATGGCTAAAAGAACCTTCCAAGAACTTTCGCTTCAAACCATCCTTATTTTTTAAAATTGTGGATAGTGAATTTGCCAGAATGCCAAATGTTTTGGCTACGTCGCACTTCTTTTTCCCTTTCTCCACCAAATTGATTGCTTCAATTTTTTCACTTAAACTCTGTGTTTTTCGTTTAACAACTGACATGATTTGCCAGCTTGTGTTGATGCGTTCTAACGAACAAATTTGTGATAAAAATTGCTGCTTCCAAAGCTTTAAACCATCAGATGCGCCCGTTTAGGAATTGCAGAAGTGCGATTAAGACAAACATCTGCCTATCTGGTCCATCCAAACAATTTAACATACGGCCCCAAAATGAAGACGCTGACATTGGACACCCCTGGCATGATTCCCCAACACCCCACCCCCTGATCCTTTGTCGCATTCCTCCTTCTGTTCTCAAGCTGGGAAACAGATCATTTACCCTCTAAGCTCTTGGGGTGATGAAGTGGGGGTCCTTCCAGTGAAGGAGGATTAAGGGAAAGTGGGGGATTCTGACACTGCCTGGCTATTCTTCCGGCATTTAACTGAGTCAGAGGTCTCAAGATATCCTGAAGAAGAAAAAAAGAAAATGGCTACTCTCCCGCAGGAGAAATGTTGAATGGGAAAAAGGCAAAAACTTTGTTATATATGATTTTGGAACAAAACTGCTGTTCGTAATATCCAGTTGAAATAACATTGATGGCATTGAAACTTCAGGGAACTGCAAAGACATTGTTATATATGAACCTTCCTTATATCCGAGCTCATTATATGAGGATTCAACTGTATATGGTATGTGGCATTACTCTTGAAATGTTTACATATACCACACAATCAATATATAAAATGCTACATATATTTAATTATTTTTGAAATAATGCTTACATTGGAAATTTAAGGATAAATAAAGGTGAAATATTTGGAACTTTTTCAAAGGACCACAGGGATTGTTATTTCTTAAACAAATTTATTCATGGGAGCAAGTATTTGTGTTAAATTTTATTTAAGGAAGGAATTTTCAACATAGTATTGATGCTATAGCTATGTTTTTAATTTGTACTCGGCAGCATATATTTGTGGTTGAAAAATGTATTAGATACACACAAATCATTCTCAATGCAGAGTTCAATTAATTTTTCACCATAATTGTTCCTACTCTGATGTATGGCAGTGAAACCTGGGTACTGCAGAAGAAACATAGGAGTTGTTTGTGTGCTGGAGAAATGTGTTACTTACGTGGAGTTTGTGGCAAGACACGATCTGATTGTGTGAGGAATGAAGATGTATTGCAGTTGTGTGATGTGAAGCAAAATGTTGTTAGCAAGGTGGAGACCAATATGCTTCGGTGGTTTGGCCATGTTGAAAGAATGAGTGATGAAATGCTTACTAAGAAAATCTTTTCAGCCCAAGTGGCAGGAAGGAAAGGCAGAGGAAGGCCAAGGAAGACATGGGTGGATCAGATTCAGGAGTGTCTGCATGAGAAAAAGATTATGAGTATGAAGTATAAAAGATCTTGTGTACGGCATGTAATGGATATCAGTGAAGCACGAGTTGTATGTCAAGATCGCTGTAAATGGCGAAGTTTGATACGACAACAATAAGTAAAAATATCTGGAAGTTTGTATTTATTTTTGGAGCTAACCTCTGAATCTCAGAAAACAGCTTAGTGATATGTATGTATATGTAAGCAAACAAAGTATGCACAAAATTTTCCAACGTGAAATGAAAGAGAATTACGGGAAAACCTTAAATCCAAGGGCTCTGTACAACTGCATTCATTAGTGATACGGCAATTTAACTGGGCATGATTAGAAAACTAATTATAGAAGATGGAAAGTGATTACTTAGCTCAAAAAATACTAGGAAACAATTAGAATTAAGTTTCTGATATTAGAAAGCAGTCTAATTTCATGGCAAATTTTTACATAAGGCATTCATTAGCAAATTTCAGTAAAGGTCAAATTAACCCACCCAAAAAAAAAAAAAAAAAAAAATCAGCCACGTATTTCCACCAGTGGCTTTTTAAGTATGTTACGAATATTAAAAAATGATGCACAAAATTTTTCTCATAGCAGAAAAAAGGTATCAGAGACAAAAAGATTTTCAAATCAAACAGTTAAAAGAAAAGATATAGAAGGAAACATTATATAATTTCTATGCCTCTTAGCAGAAGAACTTCGCATAATGGAAAAGTTGAAAATAGGCAAAAAGTATTTTTTATGGCAAAAGTTAGAATAAGGAACAGAACTTTTCAAATACATCTCCCCGAAGCACTAATAGCAAAAAGACGTTTTGGCCTTTACAACCCCTACAGGTAAAAAGTTGTACATTATTTGAAGAGGATTTTCTTATTGTAACAAAAATCTTAATTCACTCTCCATCTTTATTATAGCAAATGGCATACGGTAAAAAAAGAAATTTCTCAATAGGGTTTTTAGAAGCATAGATAGCTGGAAACGGAAGTACAAAACACCACCTAGCAGCAGAATTGTGAACCACAAACCTCAAATACAAGCCTAAAGTGTTTCATAAGGTAAATAGTATCCAGTGTTAAAAGAATTCTTTAAATTGCGCATTTAGAAGTACAGATATTAAGAAAAATAGAATAAATATTTGCACCCCCTAGAGGCAAAATTGTGCATTATGTTGGGAAGAAAATACATAAAGAGTTTTCAAAGTTAGTAGCATCTGATCGAAAAAGAATATTTTTCAATCGGGATTTTAGCCCTGCAGATATTGCTGTAAACGGAAACGTGAAACTTACGCCCTCTAGTGGCACACTTGTACATTAAGAAAATTTTTAAATTATATGAGAAACATTTCACACAGAAAATGTTCTCCAACAAAGAATTTTTCAAATCGAACTTCTAGAAACAGAGATATCGACGAAAATATTATACATGTGTATGCCCTCTGGTGGAAAAACTATGTAATATTTTAAGCAGGAGGTATTCTCAAAAGGTTTTGCGAGGAGAGCAGTATCGGTTCACAGAATAATTTTTTCAATCGAGTTTTCAGCTCAGATTTTGTTGCAAATACATCAGAAGCAAAAATAAACACTTACGCCCCGTGGTGGCCAAACCATTCTTTACCAAAAATGAGAAAGTATATGCAAAACATTTCCACTCAAAAGCTGTATTCAGAACAGGAATTTTTTTCCAAATCAGACATTTAGATGCGGAGAGATCAGGAAAATAGCAATTTACCTTTATGCTCCCTAGCGGAAAATTTATGCATTGTTTGAAAAAGGGACTACCTAAAACAGTCTTCGATGTAAATGTTATTGAAAGGAACAAGAATTTTTTCAATCGGATGTTTAGAAGTAAATATTAGAAATAAAATGTATTTTGAATTCGGTAGGAACTGCATTTACGCCCTCTAGCGGCGAAATTGTTAATCGGGAAAAAAAACCAAAACGGAATGCACGGATCATTATTCTCACATTTTAAGCTTCAAAAAAAAAAAAAAAAAAAAAAAAATTACAAATCAAACTAATAGTTGCAGAGATATGGTTTCTCCAGGCTGACAGACAAAGTGATAACATAAGCACGGTTGGTTGGTTGTTTGATTTTTATAGCGCAAGGGCCATGATTGGCCAAAGAGCGCCAGAGACAAGACAGACAGACAAGCAAACAGTATTAAAAACATGGTAAAAAGCTTAAAATCTGACTGATCATGTAAAACTGAAAAATGAGAATGATGGAAGGGCTAAAAAAGATAATGAAACAAACAGTATTAAAAACATGATACAATGTAACATAAGCATGACACAAAGGATGCTAATAATGCAGCTTCAGTCCTCCTAACAGACAAGAAAACCAACAGCACCCCCCCACACACACACACACTCATTTTGCAGTGGGGGGGGGATTTGTCAGACATGTCAGTAGGAAAATCCAACCCAAAACCTCGTGCAGGTAGAAAAAGACAGGAAGGGATAAAATCCTAGGACATGTAACAGAATTTTAGGACATTTCCAGGACATGTACGAGCTATGCTAGCATCATGACAGTATACTGTGTTCATGGCTAAACTTCGTCTGCGAAAACAAGAGTGGCCGGAAAACGACCCTGACTGATAGAGACAGGAGAGCATTAAAGAAGATTGTTACCCATAATAAGAAGACCCTGGCACAGAAAATTAGTGCAGAGCTCAATCTGCATCCCCAGACCCCAGTATCAACGAAAACAGTGAGCAGGGCACTGAATAAACAAGATATTCATGGCAGAGCTGCTATAGTAAAACCTCTGGTGAATGCACAGTGGCGACAGCAGTGGTGCCAGGAGCATACAACGTGGACTGCCTGTACGTGGAAGCGCATAATGTGGTCAGATGAATACACATTCACACTATTCCCCACTGCAGGACCTGTTTACATGTGGAGAACATCACCAGAAGCGTACAACCCAGTGTGTCTGCTCCCAACAGTGCAGCACGATTGTGGTCCTGTCATGCTCTGGGCAGTCATATCATGGTTTTCAGCAGGTCCCCTGATCACCATAAAAGGATGAATAACTGGAAGGGCGTTTTGTTTGTTTGTTTGTTTGTTTGGAGGTTTAACGACCACCGTGAGCAACTCAATGGGCTATAAGCAGTCGCCCGTCCCTAATTTAGGGTCACTGGTTCCAGGGAAGGGAGAGAGCCAGTGCCGTAAGACAAACACAACATCCATGCCTCACCGGGATTCGAACCCGGACCCCGTTCGGACGAATGATCAGAGGCCATCACTTAGACCACTGCGCCACCGGGGCGGCACTGGAAGGGCGTATGAAACCATTTTGGCCGACCAAGTCCATCCAATGGCTGAGGCATTGTTTCCTGCAGGGGATGCCATCTATCAAGATGATAACGACCATATTCACAGAGCTCAAAATGTCCAATCATGGTTTGAGGAACATGAGGACGAACTTTCACACCTTCCTTGGCCTCCTCAAACACCAGACTTAAAGATCATCAAGCAACTGTGGTTTGTGTTGGAAAACAGAGTAAGATTCCCTTATCCTCCTCCTGCATCTTTCAAGAACCTGGAGTAATTTCTGCATGAAGAATGGTGTAACATCCACTAACTGCCATCCAGGATTTGTATGCGTCCATTCCAAGGAGGATTCAGGCGGTTTTGAATGCCAAAGGTGGTCCCACATCCTATTGGTTACGTAAAACCTTCTTTCATCATGAAGAATGGTGTAACATCTCACTAACCACCATCCAAGATTTCTATGCGTCCATTCCAAGGAGGATTCAGGCGGTTTTGAATGCCAAAGGTGGTCCCACACCATACTAGGTACGTAAAACCTTCTTTCTGCATGAAGAATGGTGTAACATCCCACTAACCACCATCCAGGATTTCTATGCGTCCATTCCAAGGAGGATTCAGGCGGTTTTGAATGCCAAAGGTGGTCCCACACCCTATTAGGTACGTAAAACCTTCTTTCTGCATGAAGAATGGTGTAACATCCCACTAACCACCATCCAGGATTTCTATGCGTCCATTCCAAGGAGGATTCAGGCGGTTTTGAATGCCAAAGGTGGTTCCACACTCTATTAGGTATGTAAAACCTTCTTTCTGCATGAAGAATAGTGTAACATCCCACGAACCACCATCCAGGATTTCTATGCGTCCATTCCAAGGAGGATTCAGGCGGTTTTGAATGCCAAAGGTGGTCCCACACCCTATTAGGTACGTAAAACCTTCTTTCTGCATGAAGAATGGTGTAACATCCCACTAACCACCATCCAGGATTTGTATGTATCCATTCCAAGAAGGATACAGGCAGTTTTGAATGCCAAAGGTGGTCCCACAGCCTATTAGGTACGTGAAACCTTCTTGACCTAGGTGTTCACATTATTCTGTCCAACCCTGTATATTCCCAAACACTTTTACACATGACTTAACTATGCCGATTGAGTTTGCAATATTTTTCTATATAAGTTAGAGGATATAATAAAGTTGAACTTGTGCAATTTAAAGGAGAGTTCTGCAGGTCAAGTCAGTTTTCCTGTGTGAGAGAATAATCGCACATGCAATAAAGGATGTGTAACTTATAAAACTGTGGTTAAAGTTATGGGTTCAAGATTTGAATTTTGCACTTAATCATCTCATAGTTTAAATTGCAAAACCAGTCAAATGTAGGAGTTGAAGATTTCAATTTTGCACTTAATTTTCTCTTGATATAACTGAATAATTGTTACTTGCACATACCTGCCAACATTGGCAAGAGCCTTGTCAGTAGTAATTAGTATTATTGCATGGCACACATAGATGCCTTTATATGAAATGATCCATCTTTTTGTGAAAAAGAAATATGTGCAACAACAAAGCATCATGACAAACAAAGATACTAATGAAAAAAACTTAACACGTGCGAAACACAAAGTTGATTCCCCTGGTGAAGGCACGATAGGTAACATTGCGATATTTAAGTTCAAAAATCGGTCAGATGGGTTCAGAATTCCACAATGCTCGACAGACGGGAAATCTAAAATTTGTAAAAAATACGTCAATTATTACAAATTTTTCAACTTTGTCACTTCTGTTTTCGGGAATTTCCCCCTCTCACATCAAGCTTAAATGCAAAAACTTATGGGAAGGGGAATATTTAACAATACAGGAGAGTCGGAACATCACAGGGAGGGAGGGGGTTGCGATTACGGGGGAAAACTTTGCTCTGTCCGACTTTCAGTTTTGGAAATTTTCCCCGTATTTTCAAATATTTATACAGTAAAATATTTTTAAAAAAATAATACTGGACAGATGAAACATCGCGAGAAAAAGAAACTACCATTATGAAAAAAACCTGAACTCCATCAACCTTCCGTTTTAAAAAGTTTCATAAAGATGGAATTCAGTTATCGGACAAACCCCCCCCCCGCCCTTCCTGAATGTCAGTTCACTTGTGCATTGATCTCCTGAATGACCAATATAATAACGAAAATGGCGGAATTCCTCAAATTCATGGAAGAATCTTAAGCCTGAACATTTAGGGGAAATTTTTGTGGCATCTAACTTCCGTTTTCGCAAATTGTTGCCCACAGTTTCAAGGCTGAAATGCAAACATTTATGCAATAAAATGATATTTGACAATCGAAATATCGCCCCCAGATGGGAAACGACACTCCACCACCCAAATTCTCCTCAGTTTTGCATTGATCTTGAGAAATGTCTAAATGACAAAAAAAAAAATAAATAAATAAATTCGGCAAATCTGCTTAAGAATCTTATGTAATGCTATTATAAAATAGAGAAAAAAATCGTAGGATCCATAGTTTCGACCGTGAGTTCCGTAGTTCAGTAGTCAGACAAAAAAATTCATAGAAACTACGGACATTCCATAGTAGCTGGCAGGTAAGCTTGCAAATTCAAAAAGGGAAAATGCAAAAAGTGAGTTGTCAATTCCAAGAGATTGTGATGGGACCTGAACAAAAAACAATATCCAGAACCTGCTGGCTGGATTTACAGATTCCATGGTCCTTCACTTTTTTTTTTTTTTTTTGATAAATTACTCATCTCATACTGCCTTGTGCTTTTCCACGAACTTTCAGTTGACATCATGTAACATCGCCATAGCTAATCGACACTCCGCCCCCAAATCCTCTTCAGTTTTGCATCGATCTTGAGAAATATCAAAATGATGGCCAAAATAAACAAAAAAAAAAAAAAACCATGATAGGCACTACATCATGATTTCTGGGATTTCATACAGACCGTTATCAAAAATGAGTATTTTTTAAGTACCTTTAGGAATTTTTGTCAAAAATTAAGAACTTTTAAAAAAGCACCTTGAAAAAAAATTAAGGGCTTTTAAGGTTTCATAAGGACCATGGGAATCCTGCCACTCTATTCCAAGTGTGAAGAAAAAGTAAAATCAGATTCCAAAACTTTTTCAGGATTCCTGGGGTCATATGAATTCTGTTTCACCCTTGTCAGGAGCCGGAAAATATTAGGCTTGTTACAACATAAGCATTATTACAAAAAACAGAGATGAGACATGTTGCTTTTACTTTGCAGATGCAGATACTAAGGCTTCAGCTTGGATGTTGATAGCATCAGCTTCAACTGCAGCACAGGATGCAGGCTGGCCAGGAGTGATCGAAGGAGCAGGAATGGAAGCTGCAACTGCCGCTGCTATGGAAGGCGCTGAAGGTCCTGGCTGATTATTGCTTGGTGTCGTGGAAGGTCCAATAAGAGGCGTGTGAAGCATGTGAGCTGCCTGTGCAGATGCTGCGGCGGCTGCTGCTGTTACTGGAGGCACTGTTGGTGTGCTCCCTGTTGGAGTGATGCTAGGGCTTGGATCAGGGCAGATATAAAATGTGGGAGGAGGAGCATGACTCTGACTTTCTATATACTGTTGCAAGGCCATAGCTTCCTGATGCCTGACAAAAATTCAAAGAAAACATAAGAGTGAGAAACAGAAAATCAGCAAGAGTGTGTAATTATCAATGAAGGATACAACCAACATGAATCATTGAAAATTAAAATTTGGTAGTAATATTAAACATGAAATTTGTTCAAAAAACTTCAATAAAGAAATTTATTAACTTTCGTAAGCCACAATACTTTGAAACAATTGCTATGTGACGAAGAGGTTACTCTAGTAATCAAAGAACACTTAGAAGTCACTTTTAGTTATTTTTCTTTTTCCTACTGGCGTTCAAAATTAAAGCAACAATTTACTCATTGTCCAAAATCTATAAATTGAACCACACTGCATGGCTATGTAAGTCATTCAAGCTCATACAACAATTGTGCTGTATTGTTAGTTACTGTTTCACACGTTATTAAATAGTTTTAGCTACGCCGAAGTACGGGGTCTCCGAGAATTATTGGACACATTACAAAGTTATATAAAACAAAACATTAAACAGATAGAAAGAAACTGACTGTACTAACTTGCAATGCAACTGTTGCATACCTGCCAACATTGGCAAGAACCTTATCAGTAGTAACTAGTATTATTGCGCGGCACAGAGACACTTTCTTACAAAACCATCACGTCTTTGTGAAAAAGAAATACGCACCACAACAAAATGTTACAACAAACAAGGACTCTAATGAAACAAACTTAACTCGTGTGAAACGCAAAGTTGATTCCCCTGCTGGCAAGGGCAAGATAGGTAACATTGCAAGATTTAAGTTCAAAACTTCCACCAGTAAAAATCAGTCTGATGTGTTCAGAATTCCACAACGCTTGATAGACAGAAAATCCAAAATTTGTAAAAAATGCAACTTTTACAAATTTTCCAACTTCGTTACTTCAGTTCTCGGGAATTTCCCGACTCCATTATCAAGCTTAAAAGCAAAAACTTATGGGACGGGAGTATTTAACAATGCAGCAGAGTTGGAAAATCTCGCGGTGGGGGGTTATGGGAGAAATCTTTGCTACGTCGGACTTCCATTTTTGGAAATTTCCCCCTACTTTTAAGCTGAAATAAAAATATTTACACAGCAAAATGTTACTATTTAACAATAATACTCGACAGAAGCAACATCGCGAGAAAAAAGAAATAACGATTACGGAAAAAATCTGAACTCCGTCAACTTTCCGTTTTAGAAAGTTTCGTGATGGAATTCCGTCCTGCGACGAACATCCCCCCCTCCCCTCCCCAATTTCTGTTCAATTGTACATTGATCTCGTAAATGGCGAAAATGATAACGAAAATAGCAGAATTCCTCGAATTTGTGGAAGAATCTTGTGCCTGAAGATTACAAAGAAATTTCCGCAGCGTCTAAGTTCCGCTTTCGCAAATTGTTGCCTACAGTTTCAAGCTGAAATACAAACATTTATTTAATAAAATGATATTTAACAAGAATACTAGACACAAAGACAACATCGGGAGAAAAAAAAATTATGATTACTGCAAATTTTTTTAAATCTGTTTAACTATCATTTTTGAAACACGAAAATCGTCCCCCAGACAGAGAACGACACATCCCCCCCCACCCCTTTCCAGAAATTATCTTTAGTTTTGCATCGATCTTGACAATAATCTAATGATGACAAGAATCTGCTTACGAATCTCAATGCATATCATAAAATATCAAAATAAAAAAAATTAAAATTCGTAGAATGTGTAGTTTCGACAGTGAGTACCGTAGTCAGTCAACAAAATCCGTAGAAACTACGGACATTCCGTAGTAGTAGGCAGGTATGCTGTTGGAAATTCTAAAAGGTTCGTGTGCGGATATCTCAAATGACGGATTCAACAAACGAAAGAGAATTCTTAAACTCACTGAACGAATGGTTGAAAGCATAAAGAGTACGTACCACCTTTAAATAGATAATCCTTTATCTTTAATCAAATGAATATATTTTCACAACACATCACTGAAACACCGTAGGTTGAAAATCAAAACATCTAATTTTATATTGGTTTTGGAACAACATCCCATACGCAGTACGTTCACACATAACTTCATATTTTATTTGAATAAAGCTCATGTTGAGAAATGGCTTCCTAGTTTAATTGAATTAATAATCTAAAGCAACTTATGGGATTTTACTAGGAAATTTTTTCTTTAATAGCAAATTTTCGGAGAAAACTCTTCTCCTTCTTCAGGCTGTCTTGTTGTCGTCACTTTTTCCTTGTCACTATCACGGTTACGGTTTACCTTGACGGTTTAGGTTATTTTTCAACAAATCCTGCCAGATGTTAGGCAGGGAAAATCCTTTGCAGTCATTGATGATGGAATTTTGATTTTTCTCAATCTCTATTCCTTCTTTCAGTTTTCTTTTTTGGAAATTGCTTTGGAAACTGATTACTTTAAGGGAATTCCAATCCATGCTGTGCCCAGTTTCTCTAACATGCCTATCTAATCCAGTCTTGTTTGAGCAATTTTTTATAGCTGCTTTATGCTCAGCTATACGAGTTTCTAGTCTGCGACCTGTTTCACCTACGTAAGATAGTCCACAACTACACTACTCCTTGCATTTTTAAAATATCTTCTTCTGTTTGAACTATTTTAGGGAAAAAATTTTTAACTTTGTTCTCTAAACTTGGAGCTAGCCTAATATTGTATTTTTTACTAATTCTCTTTAAAGCCTCAAATAAACCTTTGTGATAAGAAATTTTTCTAGTGAATTTTACTTGTTGCTTTTGTGGGTTCTTCGTACCATTAAAATTCAGAAGCTTCTCAATTTCTTCTTTAGGATAGTTATTTTCTGCAAGTATGACTTTAAGCTCTTCTTTTTGGGCTTCTTTTTATCTGCAGTAGAAACTATTTTATTAATTTTTTCTAAAAACTGACTTGCTACATTTTTCTTAATAGAAACTGGGTGATACGAATTGAAATCCAGTAGTCTTTTAGTATTCATTGGTTTTTTATACCAACTAGTGAGGAATTTTTCATCTTCATAATAGATAGTAATATCTAAGAAGTTTATTCTTCTTTCTTTTTGAGGTTCAATAGTGAACTTAAGGGAATCATCTAATTCATTGAATGAGTCTAGAATTCTTTCTGGAATAATTTCTGAGCTATCTATTATAAATAAGATGTCATATTTTAGTTTGGGTTCTCACGGGGACAGTTTTTCTTAGGTCGAAGGTCAGCACATCACGACTTCTTGCCTCGGAGTGAGCTAAGAGTTTTTCTTTTTTAATTCCAAATAAGTTCGCTTAGCGCAGCAACGCCCTCTATTGTCCTGTGTGGAACTTGTACGGACACATCACACTCTTTCTATCAGTAACTACACAAGTTAATAAATTTTGATGTGGGATCCATTGGTTGCTCGTAGTACGTCCAAGCGATACTCAGTTTCATGCCATGTATTGGCAAACATCTGAGGAGTTACGGAATTAATAGCAGCTGTGATACGCTGCTTCAGTTCCAGCAAATCAGTACAAGGCATCTGATAGACACAATCTTTCACATAACCCCACATGAAATAATCCAATGAAGTTAGATCTGGAGGGCGAGGATGCCACGGAATGGGACCACCACACCCAATCTATCTGTTTGGGAGATGCTCATTTAGGCACTTACGTACACACGTTGACCAATGCGGAGGAATTGGTCACAGTTCTCTGCTTGCTTTACAAACGGATTTCCTGGGGCTTCGTCGGAAACTTTCATTAACTTGGGCAACTCTCTCACCACTGACGCCAGGTCTACCGGCTCCTCCACGATGTTCCACATTGCCAGTTTCTTTAAACTGTTTCATCCACCGCTTAATTGAATTCGTTGACGGAGGATAACAACCATACTCTAAATGGTACCGTCTTTTAACTTTAATGACAGACTTTAATTCCGCAAGCCATAACACACACAGCCTTCTGCTGTACAGATGACTACTGTTTGCGCATTTCTCATACATTCCTCATCAGGCCACACCTAGCGTCATCCATCGGATTCTGGGAATAACAATTCTGCAAAACTTATTGCAAATAATAAGTATTATTATTTGCAATAAATAATACTTAGGAGTGGCTAAAACTATTGAATAACATGTCAAACAGTAACTAACAATACAACATAATTGTTGTATAAGCTTGAATGACTTAAAGCTACAAGCACAAAAATTAAATCACCACTAAAAAAGTACATACAGGGGGGGGCAAAAAAACTAAACACCTCTGCACATAGCATCCCACGTGTCACGCCACTATACATGTAACCGGGTGGCCAGCCTGCATCTATTTTGCAGTCTATCAATGAGGAAGGAGTGAGAAGGTTGCATTAGAGAACAGTAGCGCAGCTGGACGTCAAAAAGTGCGATCCACACAACATAATAGGAGACATATCCGAATTTCAAAGACTACAGATTATTGGTGCACATCACGGTCGCTTTTCTTTTTATTTCCTCGGATGACACCAATTTCACATCTATCAGGCTGAAAGTGAGCACCATAAATGCATTATACAGAGATGCCAACATCTGAAGGAAGTCATCAGTAGTCCATATGCGCGGCGCCCATAGTTCTTCCGTAGTGAAGTCAAGTCAAGTTCCCACATTAAAATTTGCAGGGTAGCATGCGTATTTCCCAGAATATACTGCTACATTTTTAGCAATATATTAATCTCGATCGGGGACAATACTTGGATAAATTTTGCGACATATTTAAGTCCCCTTAAAATGGGGAGAAAAAACTTGAGTAAATACACAAAAAATACATACCATTTCAACTCCACCTTTTAATAAATATGTTATGTCATAAGTGTGTGATGCCACATACTTATGGTTATTCCTTCTGTTTTTCAGAGTGAAAATGCCGACCGCAATCGTCTTTTCTGCCGTGTGCGACTGAAAAATCAACAGCACACGGGGAACAAAACCCATGGTTTTCGGATACCCGAGACGATTTTAGACACGGAAATTTTTGCAAATAACTCTCCTTGAATTTTTGACAACTTTTTTTGCGTTTTAGATCCAAGAATATTAGTAGAGACAGGTGGCCCTTTACCCGACGCTATTGCAAGTAAATTCGTACACGACAAACACAATGGGAGCAAAGAAAGAACAATTAACTTTGAAAGATTTCATAGCTTTATTACGCGGATAAATAGAAAATTAGCATTAAATGCTTATGATACGAAAATACTAATCAAAAAGGTATTTTAATTGCATAAATCAATCAATTCTGAAAAAAAAACCGGATAAAATAAAACATCCCTTTGTTTAGCAGAACATTTTTACAAGAGAAAAAAAAAAAAGAACTGCACTTCGTAAATCTGTCAAAGTAACAAACAATTAAGCTCTCTGCCGACAGCGAGGAGCGTGGGAAATAGGTCGCGACTGAGCGCACACACCCAGCAGCTAAGAAACGTCTCATTGCGACTGCTGCTAGACGTTTTCTTTGGTTGGCTGCCAAAGACACATGGAAAGACTTTCTCTTGCTCTGGGCAGAACATACTGCGCGCGAAGAACGAACTCCCGGGGAGGTAACATAAAAACAGGCAATAACAGCCTCCACACATCCAGGTAGCTTAGTTATATGCTCTGCCGGGAAAAAACAAACATTCAGGATTTCTTTGATCCACAATTGTTTCCTTCGATCAATGACTATTTGCTCAGAGCATTTTTTTTTCCTGATACCCCGCCCGCCCGCCCCTTACTTTGGTGAAACAAATATGAAATAGCAATTAACTGTTAAAATTACATTTTAGCAAAAAAAAAAAAAAAAAAAAAAAAACATAATTCACGGAAACACGCGACCGCTGCAAACATGGAAATTCCAACGAATAACATTCCTTGTACTGCTGCGAATTTATATATATTTTTTTTTCACACCACTGGAACTGAAAGCCACTGAAGCACGCTTCATAACTACAGCAATTCACGTCACACCACAACTAATCAACTTAACAACAAGAACAGAAAACGTGGAATCGACTCTAGTCTACCTCCATCCTCCGACAACTTACGTTAGTTCAGGTTTTCCCAAAGTTAACAGACGTCGTGATTACGAACGCCTTTCCACGACAAGCCAGGTACAAAGTCACGTGATCATACAGAACGATCTCCGCTGCAACATTTCCGCTTGCTCGTCGGCCAGCCAAACATGCTTGCTGTGTAACGGCTTCGTGACGTTACCGCAAAAAACACTACGTTTCACTATGCTAGACTTTTTTTTTTCAAATAATTAAAAAAAAAAAAAAAAAACCCGGAAATATCAGATTTCTGGAAAAATCCGTAGTTTTTCACACCTTCTCCGTAGTTTGAACATGATATCCATAGAAACATCCGTAGTACTTGGCATCTCTGCATTATATCAAAGCTTTGACTATTTTAGGTAAATTGTTTATTTTTGAGAGTATAAATACATCTGAACAGCATGCATCAATTAATTCTTACAAGTTTTCCAACTTTGCCACTTCCATTTTCAGAAAGTTTTCCCGTGCTTATCAAGTTGAAATGCAAACATTTATGGGGGAAAATATAATGCTTAACAACAACATAAGACAGAGAGATGGAAGGGGAGGATTTATGATTACAGGAGAAATCTTAGTTTCGTCCAACTTCTGCTTTTGGACCTTTTTCCTCTGCTTTCATGCTGAAATACAAATATTTATGGAATAAAATGATATTAAACAATAATACTGAGCAGGAGGAACATCGCAAGAAAAAAGAATTACGATCAAAGAAGAAATCTTCATTTCATTTAACTTTGGTTTTTGAAAGTTTTGAAAGACAGAAAACAACTCCCCTCACTGCCACCACACCAATCCCCTCAAAATTTCTGTTCAGTTATGGATAGATCTTGAGAATGACCCAAATTATGATAAAAAAAAAAAAAAAAAAGGCAGAATTATACAAATCAGCAGAAGAATCTCATGCGTGAAGATTACAAGGAAATTTTTGTGTCATCTAACTTCCATTTTTTGTTGCTGACGGTTTCGAACTGAAATGCAAATATTATGCAATACAATGAAACTTCCATTAACGGACACTTCTTAATAGCAGGAATCTCTCTATAACAGAGAATTTTTTATTCCCCTGCAAAAATGCACGACTTCTTATGGGGCATTCACTTCTTTATTGTGGACATCTCTCTATAATGGACAATTTTTTATTCCCCTGAAGAAATGCCCGACTTCTTATGGGACATTTACTTCTTAATGGTGGACATCTCTCTATGACGGACAATTTTTTATTCCCATGCAGAAATGCATGGCTTCTTATGGGGCATTCACTTCTTAATAGCGGACATCTCTATATAACGAACAATTTTTTTCCCCTGCAGAAATGCCTGACTTCTTATGGGGCATTCACTTCTTAATAGTGGACATCTCTCTATAATGGACAATTTTTTATTCCCCTGAAGAAATGCCCGACTTCTTATGGGGCATTCACTTTTTAATAGTGGACATCTCTCTATAACGGACAATTTTTTATTCCCCTGCAGAAATGCATGGCTTTTTATGAAGCATTCACTTCTTAATAGCGGACATTCTAAATAATGGACGCGGACACACTTAAAGTACAATATAACAGACAATTTGCTTTCGATTCTAGGATTTCTAGGGGTATGATTCGCCCAAACTCGCAAAATTTTTCCTTTTTGTTAGTTTACCCTTCATTATTCTCTATCTTAACCATTTTGTTCTCGAGGCGTAGTGAATTTTAAGGTGCCAAGGGCTATATACCCCGGGTAAGTGGCCGAAATCGTTGAAAAAGGATTAGCGTGAGACGTCAGAAACAGGGACCAGCGCCGGAGGCCAGCTAATTCGGGAATGGTAATCAGAATGAAAGACGTGCAAACCCAATTTTGGGTGGGAGGGACACACCTTTGGTTGTTTGGTAAGATCATGGTCAGTACACAGGGATCAATTGCAAGTCCAGATTACTAGAAATCACATTTGTCTGCAGCAATCATGTAGGTTTTTCTCATCAAGCGAGCTGTGAAGCAAAGATTTCTCAAACATAGATTTTTAAATGTCGCACAAACATAAGTGCTTGACTTTTAAAGAAAAAGTTGAGTGAAAAGGAAAGATTAAGTGTGCACATTTTTAAAGATAAACTGGGCACTGGAAAAACACAAGTGAGTGAAATCTTCAGTCTTGGCAAGATTGTAATGGCAATCAGAAAATTAAGAGAGCTTTCCCTTAAAACTGATGGTTTAGCTGTGAGAATATGATTGGTTTTGCCATGCTAGAGCCAACAACATTCCTTTATCAGGGACTTTAATTCATCAAAAGGCTTCAGAAATCACAAATTAATTTGGATTCACAGAATTCAAAGCTTCAGGTGGCTGGCCAGAAATTCATTTAAAAAACGAAATTTCACAAGAATGTAATAGATAAATATTAATACTTGATTATTTTGCTTCTTAGGTTTTGATGGATATTTTTTTTAATAAATGTTAGCACGAGTTTGCTCTATAATGCATTTGCATACTCATATTTACTTATAGTTATACCGTTAGTATAGTTATACCGATGGTATAGTTATACCGCTTATAGTTATACCGCCAATAGCGGTATAACTATACCATCGGGATTAGAGGAAATTCTATCCCACACTCACCAACCCGCTTGGCCAGCGTGTGGTGAGTTATGGCCAAACCCCTCCAAAATCATTCCACAACTTAAATCTTGGCCCTCAGTCTCCGGCAGCTGGAATGTACCTGGCCAAGGCAGCGGCCAGTGCGACATGAAGGCAGAGGGTGCTAAGAATCCCCGGAGGACCGGACTAGGCTGCCATCTGATGCTGACCTTGGCTACGTATAATGGACGCTCCCTATCTTCTGATTCAAGGCTTCCTGAATTGGAAGAGGAACTACAAAGGATCAAGTGGGACATCGTGGGGCTAAGTGAGGTAAGGAGAAAAGGAGAAGATCTCATCGAACTGAAAAGTGGACATCTCTTCTACTATCGTGGGACAGATACTGGCAGAACTAGTGGTGTTGGATTTATAATAAACAAGAAACTGAAGGATAAAGTTGTAGAAGTTGAAAGTTCCTCTGACAGAGCTGCACGACTTGTTATCCAACTCTCGAAAAGATACCAGGCTCAGATTATTCAAACTTATGCACCCACCACAAGTCATCCTGAAGAAGAAATTGAAGAATTTTATGAGGAAATTTGTCATCTAAATAATAAAGGTAAGCAGCACTTGAAAATAATTATGGGAGATTTCAATGCAAAAATAGGGCAACGGCAACAGAATGAAACTTCAGTAGGTAAATTCGGTCACGGCAACAGAAACCAGCGTGGAAATACTCTCGTTGAGTTTGCAGAGGCAGAAGGGTTTTTCATCTTGAACTCCTCCTTCAAGAAAAAGCCACACAGGAAATGGACATGGAGACATCCAAATGGGACGACAAGTGAAATTGATTTTATTATGTGTAACAAAAAATTCGTCATAGAAGACTGCAGTGTGCTAAACAAGTTCAACACAGGTAGTGGCCATAGATTGGTGAGATGTAAGATGCACCTCAACACTAAACTTGAACGTGGCAAGCTCATAAGACAAACAAAATCTATTGACATAACCAACCTTAAAAAACACCATAATACCTTCAAGTTGGAACTGAAGAACAGGTTCTCTGCTTTGGAAGGCCTAACATCGGAAGAAGTGGACATCTCTGAAGTTAACAGAAAAGTAACCAAAGCTCTTATGGAAACAGCAACAAAATTAGCTGGGTCTAAGAACAAGTTGCATGTAAACAAATTATCAGGAAAAACGAAAATGTTGATGCAAAAAAGAAGAGAGATGAGGACAACTCAAGAAGATGTGACTTCCAAAGTGGAATATATAGAGCTATGCAAGACAGTAAGAAAAAGTATCACTGAAGACGTAAGAAAATTCAACTGTGAACTAGTGAGGAAAGCAATTGAAAACAACCAAAGCCTAAAGATAGCAAAGGGACATCTCAGTAAGGGAAGAAAACAGATTATGGCACTGAGAAAAGAAGATTGTTCTGAAACAAGAAATAGAGGCGAAATTTTGACAAGAGTAAAAGATTTCTACTCCAAATTATATGAAAGGGATGATACATGCACTCCAGACATCATGAAAGATACCAGTACCAGAGTTCCTCCAGTCCTTCCAGCAGAAGTTGCACATGCAATCAAGAACATGAAGCGGGGAAAAGCTCCAGGAGAAGATGGAATTACTGTAGACATCATACAAGAAGCAAGTGGAGAAATCGAAACAGTACTCGCCCAAATTTTCACTCGATGCCTTAATGAAGGAAAGATTCCTGAGGATTGGAACACCGCTACAATGATCCTGCTACATAAGAAAGGTGACATTGAGGATCTCGGAAACTACAGACCTATCAGCCTCCTATCAGTAGTTTATAAAATCTTCACTAAAGTTCTTTCACACCGCTTGAAGGTGACACTGGACATGGCTCAACCGAGAGAACAAGCTGGATTCAGGAGTGGCTACAGCACAATAGATCATATCCACGTACTGAGAGAACTAATTGAAAGAGCGAGGGAATATGAACTTCCATTGTGCATGGCTTTTATCGATTATGAAAAAGCCTTTGATTCGGTGAAACCATCAGCAGTTGCAATGGCTCTGAAATCCTGCGGTATTGAAGATGCATACATTAATATTATTAATAACATCTATGAAAATGCAAGTGCAAAGATTCTGCTGTTTGAAAATACAACACACATAAAAATTGAAAAGGAGTGAGACAAGGTGACACCATATCTCCGAAGCTCTTTAATGCCACATTGGAAAATGTCTTTCAATCACTGAACTGGGAAAACAAAGGGATAAAGATTAATGGAGATTATCTAACCCAGCTTCGTTTTGCTGATGACATAGTCATTTTTGCAACTACCCCATGTATGCGGGAGTGACATGGAGGAGACTGGCACAAGACAGACCGTTGTGGAGGAAACTTGGGAGACCTTCGTCCAGCAGTGGATTGATAATGGTTGACAATGATGATGATGACATGTACTACGTTTATAACGTAAAAGCAGTTTAAAATATAAGTAAATCATCATCATCATCATCAACCATTATCAATCCACTGCTGGACGAAGGTCTCCCCAAAATTCCTCCACAACGGTCTGTCTTGTGCCAGTCTCCTCCATGTCACTCCCGCATACTTTCGAATTTCATCCACCCATGGTCTTCTTCTGGGTCTTTTCCTGTGCCTTGGAATCCAATCTAAAATTTTGGCTGTCCATCGATGATCTGTCCTTCTGGCAGTATGTCCAGCCCATTGCCATTTCAGGGATTTAACTCTGATCATGATGTCTTCCACTCTTGTCATTTTTCGGATCCACGAGTTCCTCTTCTTATCTCTCCTGGTTACACCAAGCATGCAGCTCTCCATACTGCTTTGAGTTGTCTGCAGCCTTTGTATGTCTCTTTTAGTTAGGGTCCACGTCTCTGCACCATACGTAAGCACTGGAAGGATGCATTGATCAAACACTTTTCTTTTAAGACATAATGGCATATTGCTCTTGAAAATTATGCTGTTTCTTCCAAAAGCTCTCCAGGCAAGTTTTGTACGCCGATTAATTTCTTCATCAATGTGACCCTGACTTGATATCTGCTGTCCAAGATAAACGTACGTGTCTGTTATCTCCAGCTTTTCTCCATCAATCGATAAATCTTCATTTCTTGTAAAAGCATTGAACATCACTTTTGTCTTCTGAAAGTTCATTTTTAAACCCACTTCTTTACTCTTGTCAGCAAGTTCCTGGATCATACTCTGCAGCTCTGATGGGGTAGTTGCAAAAATGACTACGTCATCAGCAAAACGAAGGTGGGTTAGATAATCTCCATTAATCTTTATCCCTTTGTTTTCCCAGCTCAGCGACTGAAAAACACCCTCCAATGTGGCATTAAAGAGCTTCGGAGATATGGTGTCACCTTGTCTCACTCCCTTTCCAATTTTTATGTGTGTTGTATTTTCAAACAGCCGAATCTTTGCACTTGCATTTCCATAGATGTTATTAATAATATTAATGTATGCATCTTCAATATCGCAGGATTTCAGAGCCATTGTAACTGCTGATGGTTTCACCGAATCAAAGGCTTTTTCATAATCGATAAAAGCCATGCACAATGGAAGTTCATATTCCCTCGCTCTTTCAATTAGTTCTCTCAGTACGTGGATATGATCTATTGTGCTGTAGCCACTCCTGAATCCAGCTTGTTCTCTCGGTTGATCCATGTCCAGTGTCACCTTCAAGCGGTGTGAAAGAACTTTAGTGAAGATTTTATAAACCACTGAGTATAGTACATGTATACTGTCATAAAGCATGATTTTCCCAATAGCGAACACTTCTAAAATAATGGACAGTTTTTCTTTCCCCTTCGACGTCCACTATTCGGACGTTTTACTGTAAAATGACATTTAACAATATTGGACAAAGGCAACATTGTGAGAAAAAAGAATTATGATTACGGGAAAAATCTTGACACCATTTAACTTCCATTTTTGAAAGACTAGAAAGGCAGAATACCATCTCCAAACAAAACAACTTATTATTTCACAAGTCAGCTTTCATTTTGTGAGACAAATCCCTTATATTTAATCCAGGAACAAAATGCTAAACTTTCCAAGCATAGGACCAGCACAACCCTTGAATTGGTTTGTTATTGTTGTCTTTGGCTCGATGATACGAAGTCAAAGACACCTAAAAACAGTTTTTTAGGCAATTATAACGTGCTGAAAGGAATTTAACATAAGTAAATTAATGTGTAAAATATACAGTACATATACTCACACTACAATCATTGTAGAACTTACACTATTTTTATAGCACATTTCTTGTTTTGCCAATTTGCGATAAGAACCATATGTACTTCGTCTTTGTTTGATATTAAATAATAAATATTTAGAAGGATCAAATAGTAATACTTTATTATATTGTAATCAAAATAATATTAAGTTTATGGTAAATACTGTTACTATTGATATAAATTTAAATTTAACTTCTCTTAAAACCACAAGGTTTTAAAATTAAAGTTAAATCAATTTCCGACCAGTATCGTACAATAATAATCCATTAAAGTTAAATTAAATCAATTTTCTGATCGATATTGAACTCAACAGAAGACGCTTGTTGTGAGAATATCTCATATAATATGCACATGCTATTGCTTGGTAAAGCTTAAGAACAAAGCTGAAGGTGTCAAGAGAAGCACCAAAAACTTGGGTTACAAGATTATAAGCTGCATTTGCGATTGAACTTACTCTGTACCACATCTACCAGTTTTATAGGTTAAAATTTATTAAAAAAATTACTAATATATATATAAAAAACATCTTTGAGCATTAATAACACAACTAACCACCCTATAACCATGTGATTTTAAGGTAAGTTAAATTTAAATTCTTATCAATAGTAACAGTATTTTCCGTAAGCCAAATATTTTGATTACAATATAATAAAGTATGGTATTTGATCCTTCTAAATATTTATTTTTATAATCAAACAAAGACGAAGTACACATCTCATATCGCGAATTGACAAAACAAAAAATGTGCTATAAAAATAGTGTTAGTAATACTATGATTGTAGCGTGAGTATATGTATATTTCGCATATTAATTTACTTGCCAATGTTAAAAACACTTTAATTTTTAACCGAAGTGGTGAAAAAAAAAAAGCCTGGCCTACACAACTCTATTTTAAAGGCCTAAAATAATGGGGCATGGAAATCTTGAAAATTCTATGGAATTCTCCTAAGAATTCAACAAGTCTACATATTCAAAATAATATTCAATACGTTCTATTATCCAGTTTGTAGTTATGCGCACTTTGCAGGAGTTTAATACCTTAAAAGTGCAAATATAATAATATTCAAAATAGTTTAACTATATTAAAAATCTGAAAATTCTTGGCGTAGAATAAAGATAATATTTCCCAAGCTTTCGCACATCAACAAGATGGCTTTCTCAAGGAAGGTAGAACATTTCAACACTTTTGAACGCGGTGACTTGACTAGACAATAAATGATTGAACACAATGGTACCTTATCTTGACGTTTCAGTGAGCAAATCGCATGACAACCGCCTTCATACGGAAGTCTATTATAAGACCACCTTTATTCCCAACCTGTTGCTCCACAGTTCATTCTGCCCTGATGTTTACAAGACTGCCTTATTCCGTTCTCGAATTAGAAGAGCCTTCGCTGTCTCATCTGATGTTCGTTCTAAACAATCCGAACTAAGAAACATCATCGAATTGGCCACTGAGGCAGGATATACTTCGAACCAGATGCACAACTTTATCGAGAAAGCCAGAACTAACAGTGCTAATAAACATTTATATGCCGTAACTTCGCTACCTAGGCTCTATTCCCTACATACCAAATATTTCCTATCAACTCAAAAATACGCTCAGGTGGATGAACTTCGGTGTCAGCATAAGGTCTCCGGCATCTTTATACACGATGCTTAAGAGAAATATTGACAAGCCCCCTCTTCTCAATGAGGCAGGTGTTTATGCCATCCCACTACAATATACGGACGGCTCTAGGCGATACTACATCGGAATGACCAAACGTTCGTTTGGAATTAGAATCAGCGAACATAAAAGGGATACAAGAGACAGGAAAATAACCACTGCCCTATCAACAGAAGTCAAGTTCAAGCCCGCCGATCCTATATGGAGTGATGTAAAGAAATTAGCTTCATACTCCACACCCAAATCTACCGCCATTCGCGAAACCTTGGAAATCTTGACCAGCTGCAAGGCTTGCAATGATAGCGTTTCTCTGGAGTTGCCACGTATTTGGAATCAGTTCTTCAAATAATGCTGAGTTCTCTACCATTGTACCGCGTGCCCAACCAACGTGACCTCGTTTCTTCAAAATATCACGTTTGCTCCTAATAATTGATTGTCTAGTCAAGTCACCGCATTCAAAAGTGTTGAAACGTTCTATTATCCAGTTTGTAGTTAGCTGTCTACCTTCCTTGAGAAAGCCATCTGGTTGATGTGCAAAAGCTTGGAAAATTTTATCTTTATTCTATGCCAAGAATTTTCGGATTTTTAGTATAGTTATACTATTTTGAGTATAATTTGGTGTACAGTTCCTACTCTTTGAAGTCTTCATATACACAACACATAAATCTGCTGGTTTATTTCTACATACTGATATCAACATTATTAAAAGAATAATCTATGTACAAAAACTAAATAAATACCTTTGCAACAGAATGCTATGTTGGTACATACGTCTTCTGTTGATTTCTTGCATTCTCTGGTGCATCTACAAAAGAAAACATAAAAGCTGATAAGACAAGATGAAAAATCCAATTCTTTCATTAAAAGATATTGCAAAGACAATCTCTTAACAAATGCTACATAACTTTAAATCGCAATTACAGAATAAGAATTATGCTTGCTCTTCAAGTGTTTAAGAGTTCTAACTCAAATGGAATATTAAAAAAAAAAAAAACTAGTTTATATTGAAAAAATCAGAATATATAGTTTGCATCTTAAACTAATTTGCATTTTATACACACTCTTTTAGCAGTGTAGTATACAGTAAAACTTCGAGTTAACGAACTTCAAGGGACGAACAATCTTGTACGTAAAATCGCGGAATTCGCTAAATCGAGGAAACCTTTCAAATGAAACATTCAATTAAGCTAGTGTTCATAATAGAATAAGTAAGCAGCTATGTTCTCTTTCTTTCAGTGACTAACGTTTCTAGTGCTACCTGTGTTCATCAAAACTTTGTCCATAAACGAGCTGGGTTGTTTAATTTGAGTTGTAGATTTAATACTGAAAAGAAAAAAAAAAAGCATGATTTGTCAAAGAATTCCAGAAGTTCAGGAATGGGTACGTACCATGTGTGTCCCTGACTTCACAGAGTGCTATTGTTCTGTCTGTAGCTGAAAACAAGAATCCCCAGGGTACTCTAGATTTCCTTCCCCATACCGCCTTTCATTTTCCAGATTCCCACCCATGCAAGGAAACTTTGTGCTCCTTTGGAACTTGTTGGTCCTTTGCTTCGCCCTGTAGGAAGCTCACACTTGATAGTCGGAGGAAAGGCGAACTGATTTATGATTCCGTCAAGCTGTGTCACAGATGTTCTTTGAAATGCTGGTTAACAGCATGCGTTAAATTTTCCTGTTACGCGAAGGTCTTTCTAGCTGACTTTTAACGTGAAAATGCTGGTTAACATAGTTTGGTGGTTTAAAAAGAAAAAAAAAGTTCACTAAATTGAGAAACTGTGTTCGTTAAATTGGGAAACACCAAGCATTAATTTTAATGTGGTTCTGTCCGGACCACAAAAAATGTATGTAAAATCGCGGAATTCATTAAATCGCAGTCCGTTAAATAGGAGTTTGACATTAATATGTTTGGAATACAGGAATACAATTAAAAAATAAATAAATCTCAGTTTCTTATGTTCACAATATACAGACAACCCTTCATGTACCACCACTTTTT
The DNA here is from genome assembly GCA_039090855.1 of Macrothele yani. Classification (NCBI taxonomy): domain Eukaryota; kingdom Metazoa; phylum Arthropoda; class Arachnida; order Araneae; family Macrothelidae; genus Macrothele; species Macrothele yani. The sequence goes on along the minus strand of CM076999.1, from coordinate 6,970,588 downwards.
GTCAAGTTACATTGTGGGGTAATATCAGATTTCCTATTATTTTTAAGTAACCCACATTTTGCTAATTATGGTTCATCAAAAATCACAATCGACATTCAGTTAAAAATAAGTTAATTGGAAAAAAGATGTAGTTAATTTAGAGCACACTGTAGTTCAATGTGTCAGTTTTCATCATGGAAACTTCTGTTTTGCATTAAATGTCAAAATTTAATTTGCATAGTAGGAAGAAGAAAGTTAACAGTTTAACTATATGCACGGTCAAGTCACATTCTTGTGACCACCAGCTAATATCCAGAGTAACCGCCATGTGCAGCGTGGACATCAGCTAGACGGGCTGGGAGTGACTCAATAAGGTGCTGGAAGGTCTTCACAGGTATGTGGATCCATGCTGAATGCAGTGCATCTGACAGCTACTGGAGGGTGCGTGGTGGAGGATCCATTCAGCAAACAACACGGTCGAGGAGGTCCCACAGATGCTCAATTGGGTTTCAGTCTGGGGAATTACGGGGCCAGGGAAGTATTTTGAAGTCTTCATCGTGCTCTTCCAACCACTCTTCCACATTTCTAGCTGTGCGACACATTGCGTTGTCGTGCTGGAAGATCCCATCTGCCCCAGGAAAGACAATCAGCATGTATGGGTGTACGTAGTCTGCAAGGATGAATTCATAATGAATTCGGTCCACAGTGCCTTCCACAGGTATGATTGGGCCCAGGGAATGCCACGAAAACATTCCGTAGACCATAACGCTGCCCCCACCAGCTGATGTTCTGCCAGCAATGGTTGAAGAGTTTGTTTCTCACCATATACGCCAAAGCCCATCCATTCAACGAAGCAGAAAACATGACTCATGGAGAAGGCAATCCTTTGCCAATCGGCGGAGGTCCAATTCCGATAATGCCGTGCAAATGTAAGCCTTTTATGTCGATGCACCTTCGTTAGCATAGGTGCAGTGACCATTCGTCTGCATCGGAGCCCCATGCGTAGCAGGGTTCGCTAACCTGTCATTTCGCCGCCCCGGTGGCGCAGTGGTCTAAGGCGTTGGCCTCTGATCATTCGTCCGTAAGGGGTCCGGGTTCGAATCCCGGTCAGGCATGGATGTTGTGTTTGTCTTACGGCACTGGCTCTCTCCCTTCCCTGGAACCAGTGACCCTAAATTAGGGACGGGCGACTGCTTATAGCCCATTGAGTTGCTCACGGTGGTCGTTAAACCTCCAATCAAAAAAAAAAAAAAAAAAAAAAAAAAAACCTGTCATTTCAGACACACTTCCGGCAGCTCCATGGTTCATTCGGCCAGTGAGTTGTAGAGTGTCGATTGGCCCTCACACACCTTTGCAGTCTACGTTCTCTTCTCACATCAATCGCAAGTGGTGCTCCGCAGTTTCTATGTCGCTTATTCGTAATGGTGCCATTTCTCCAATCACAATACACTTTAACCACTGCAGCACGCGAACAGTTCACAAACTGCTCCATTTCAGAAATACTGCCATCCTTGGCCCAAAAGCCGATAATCATACCTTTTTGCAAATCTGAAAATCGCTCCTTTTATCCATGACAGCAACGAGTGATATGTTTTCAGAATGCCTGCAGCACACCTTATACACCCTCCAACATGTGCTCTCTTTCATTAGCTACGCACTGTTGACGTCAAAAATAGGAGGTGGTCACGATAATGTGATGACTGTGTATAAAAAATGAATAAAAAAATCATGTTATGGTACTAAAACTTAATCAAGTAAAAATTAATAGCATTACACAAAACGCCTCATGAACCTTAATTTCTTCTAAAAACCTCATTTATTTTGAATTTGTGTTTTACATTTTAATTCAATTATTGGGTTGATGCATAAGTTGATACCATTTCATTTCACAAGTGTTTCCCAAATCAGTAGTGACGGTGCAGATGGCCAGTTGTATATCAAAATGTAGCCAGTAATATCGTGTATCTAAATCATATTGCGTTGTGTCATTGTGGCTAATGTTTTTTTTGGTTTTCAGATCCGGAAGTATGGAGTGTCAAGAAGAGAGGAATGAACATTTCCAACATTTGCTCCTCTACGAGTTTAAGAAAGGAACCACAGCCACTGAGGATACTCGGGAAATTTATGCTATTGCTCCTAGGACAGCCCACAAATGGTTTGAGCAGTTCCGAGGTGGCAATTTTGACCTCAACGACTCTTCATGCTCAGGTTGTCCATCTCACTTTGACGAGGATCGTTTGAACCATCTCATCCACTTGGATCCGAATCAAACCACACGTGAATTAGCCACTGAGATGGACTGATCTGGCCACAGTGGTGCGACACCTGGAACGTACGGGAAAGGTCCAGAAATTGGGGTATTGGGTGCCTCACACTCTTACCGAGGACAACAAGAAGCAGCCTGTTGCCATATGTGGTTACTTGCTCGCCCATTATTGCGAATGTTCTCAGCAACACAAACCCTTTCTGACACGTATTGTTATTGGAAATGAAAAGTGGTGCCTGTATGTGTATTTCAGGCATGAGAGGGAATGGTTTAGCCAAAACAAGTTGTCCACACCACGTCCAAAACATGACCTTCATCCTACGAAGATCATGTGTGTCTGGTGTGACATGGAAGGCATTATTCACTGGGAAATGCTGCAGAGGAATCGGACCATCAATTCTGCACTCTATTGTGAGCAACTCCACCAGGTGGAGGGAGCAATTCAGCAGAAATGGGCGCATTGGTGCCATGGTGTCCTCCAACATGATAATGCACACCCTCACAGTGCAAACATGACCAAAATGGCCATTCAGGACATGAAATGGGAGATCCTTCTACATCCGGTCTATTCGACAAATGTCACCCCTTCAGACCATCACCTGTTCCGGTCTCTGTCGAATGCACACCATGGTAGAACGTTCGACAATAATGTTGATCTCCAGAATTGCCTTGATTATTTCTTCGCAGCAAAAACCTGCATGGTTTTTTTAAAAATGACGTTGCAGACCTATTCAGACGTTGGCACACCATCGTAAACGATGGAAGGGGGGATACATAGTTGATTGATTCCGTTTTCCTTTCTGATGCAACACATTCCTATACTGCAGTGAAAAAAGGCATAAACTTATGTATCAACCCAATATTTGCAGAGCACAATCTAATTTAACAAGTGAGTTTGAAATATCGTCGTCCTGCGTGTTTACTTCAAAGAGCCTTCTTAATGTAAAAAGCCACTGATTTGCATCAGGGTAATTCCATGTCAAGTGGACCAATAGTCCCCACCTGACCATCTCCAATTTTGCTGAAATTTGGCACACGGCTTCCTTATGCTATAAAACTAAGACTAGACGAAACCCATCAGAATCAACAGTAATTTGTCGGGTTTTTTTGTTTTTTTTTAATGATAAACTCATATGAAACAACAAATGTAAACTTTATTTCATTGACAAATTCGTTCAATCACTTCAGTAAAGACAATACAGGATCACGATTTTTTTTTGTGCCTGAAGATTTAACAACCACCATGAGCAACTCAATGGGCTATAAGCAGTCGCCCGTCCCTAATTTATTGTCATTGGTTCCAGGGAAGGGGAAAAGCCAGTAGCGTAAGACAAACGCAACATCCACGGCTCCCTGGGATTTGAACCCGGACCCTTCACAAACGAATTATCATAAGCCAACGCTTGGGCTATAAGCAGTCGCCCGTCCCTAATGTAAAATCACTGGTTTCAGGGAAGAGAGAGAGCCAGTGCCGTAAGACAAACAACATCCATGCCCCACAGGATTCGAACCCGGTAGACAAAACCCGTCGGAACCGACGATAAGTTTTTTCTTTTTTTTTTTTGAAAAGAATAAACTCATATGAAACATTTATTTACATCTTTACATAATGGGAAACATCTTACGTGAATAAACTGGATCGAATGAATGTTAAATTGTATATATATTGAGTATATAAATAAGTTTTGAGGGATTTCTGTTCGGTGTCGTACTTATTACTGCTCGCATGTATTTTTAGGTGGCAACACTACGATATCACAGTATGAAACGCCAGCTGTCAGAGTCAGTATAGGACATTCGATTGAGGTGCGAAGACGTATTTGTTTTACTCGATGGAAAATGGCAACTTTCATCCCGACAAAACAGCATTTGCGGGAAGTGTTAGGGCATTACTTTATTGTCAAGAAAAGTGCTGCCTACAGCTATCGCTTAATGTCACAAATCTGTGGTGAACATTCCCCATCCATAAAAACATGTGAGTATTGGTTTAGACGATTCAAAAAGAACGATTTCGATGTCAGAGATAAAGAACGTTCTGGACCACCCAAAAAAATTGCTGATGCCGAATTGGAAGCTTTACTCGACGAGGATCCGTGCCAGACCCAAAAAGAACTAGCAGCAGCATTAAATGTTAGTCAACCATGCACTTCTCAACGTTTAGCTGCCATGGGAATGGTGCAAAAAGAAGGGAATTGGGTTCCACATGCTTTGTGGGAAAGAGACCTTGAACGTCGAAAAACCATTTGTGAATTGCTGCTTCAAAGGCAAAAAGAAAGTTTTTTTTGGCATCATATTATTACTGCCGACGAAAACTGGATATGGTACGATAACCCTAAACGGCAGAAAGCATGGGTGAAGCCAGGTGAACCAGGTCCTTCAATGCCGAAATGCAATATCCATGGTTCAAAGGTAATGCTGTGTATCTGGTGGGACCAGAAGGGTGTGATCCACTATGAACTGCTGAAACCGTCAAACTATTACTGGTGATCGGCATCGAACCCAATTAATGCGTTTAAAATGAGCTCTCACGCAAAAACGGCCAGAATGGAAGAATAGACACAATAAAGTCATCTTACAGCATGACAACGCAAGACCACATGTTTCTCAGCCTGTGAAAAAGTACTTAGAAGGATCCCACTGGGAAGTTTTACCCCATGCGCCATATTCGTCAGATATTGCGCCATCAGATTACCATTTGTTCCGGTCGAAGCAGTCAGCACTTTCAGGAGAATGGTTTAGTTCTTATGAAGACATCAATAATTGGCTGGACAACTGGACGTCTTCCAAAGAACTGGAATTCTTCCTTCGGGGCATAACGTTCGCTGCCCGAAAGATGGGGTAAAGTTGTAGCTTCCGAGGGAGCATACTTCGATTAATATTAAAATATTGTTTATGTTCTTCAACAATGTGTTTTGTTCACCTCAAATCTTATTTATATACCCAATACATCACACAGTCCAATGGCACAACGCAATCAGGTCTTCGAGTGTTCGCTGTTCCGATAAGAACTTTCAAACAAATTCCTGTTAGCATTGTTTTGTACAACGGTTCGCTGAGAACAGAGACTTCAGACTATCTGAGTCCCTCCATACTTTCGCCTTCAACAATGCGTGAGTGAACCGCACGCTTCTCCCATAGACTTTACAGGGGAACTTTACCACCCCACAATGCCGGAACATTTGCCCCAATCTCATTTTTCTCTTCGACTGACACATCTACATGGTAAGACCTTTATTTTGATACCCCAACTATATGTTTACGTTCAGCCGTTCTCTCACAACTGGTCTTACAGTAAAAAACCTTATAGAATTAATATATAGATGTGCAAAGTTTTACATCCTAAGAACAAAAATTGAAGGAATTTTGGGTTGCACGCAGTACACCCCAAAATGCCGTGCACACAGTACGAAACAAAATGCCAAGTTGCATGTGCTGTGAAGTGAAACTATAACTAGTAAAGAGACGGGATATGGGGTAACTGCACAACTTTTGGACCTCAAACCACTGACCAATTTTTAGAGGTCTAGATTTGATAGTTTTCAGATGGCACGAGGTCAAAGTTGAGAGTAAATTCAGTGCTGCAAATTTTTTGGCATATTGAGACTCATATTTTCAATACAAAATAATTTTAGAAATTGCCCTTTGGTAGATCAACTAAACAGTTGGTTGTTATGAGGTCTGCCAAGTTGTAGGGCTTATTATTAATTAGTTAAAAAAATATTGCTGTATAAACGTACTAACAAAAATTTATATGTATAATTCTGACCCTCTCTGATAACTTATATCTCAATTTTCTCACCTCCAATTATATTTCTTTTTGTGCCATTAGAAAGAGCAAATCTTTTTCTATAAGAATGTGTTTTTTTTATTTTGGAGACTTTCCATATCAGGAATGAAAAATCATCTTCAAAATTATGACCTACTATTCGCACACAACCATTTGACGAACCATCAATTACTACTATTACCTTTGGTAATATTTCCTTAAAATTGATTCAAAAAATTAGCAGCCTTAATTCTGTTTGCAGAAGTTTTTTTATACCTTTGAAGCCTTTAACCTCAGATTTCATGAGTTGCATTTTATTCAGTAACACCAACACAAAATGTTTTTATAGTATTCCATAAATCTATTTAAGAATTTGCATCAACATCGTGAAACAGTTGTATTCATAACATGAAGACAAATAATCACTAACAGAATTATTACATATTTTGTGTGGAATGCATTTACACTAACACATTTTTGGGTTTCTTATAGATCCCAAGCCAAAAAACTGGTAAAGGTTCCCAAGCCTAAGGTGGGTTTCTTAATGGTTCCCACACCGTAGTAAAGTACAGTATTATTGTTTGAATATTTAGAGTTTTTCATTAACAAGTTGAACAGTGGATTCTGAAAATGCGTATTGTCATCCCCAGGGTAGCAGGATGTAGACGTATGTGCATACACTACACGGATAGTTTCAAAATTATTAGCAGATTTTGCAGATAGATTTGCTTGTAGATCAAAAAATAAAAATGTTATATACAGCAATTATAATACTAAAGGCTTTACTCAGATTAATTACTTAATTCGATTTTTAATTGAACTTCAATTAATTTTCACATCTTCTGAGTTTTATTTTTACAGACATTTCTGGCCTCTAGACTTTATCAAGGCCTGTTTCTCAATGTATAGAAACTTTATCAAAGTTTCATTTACACGGAATTTAAATTTTGTTGCCAGATTCCTCTTGCAGTTACCAGTTATTCAATGAACATTTTTTCCTTATGTATTTTGTAAGTCCACTATTTTTGAATTAAGTTCTTGTAAATGTTATTTATAAATGTTGAAGGTTCATTAATGGAACTGTTTCTGGATAGAAATACAGTAAAACCTTGAAAATCCGGCACTGATGGAACCAGACGAGTGCCGGATTTATGAAGCTATCCAAAAATTACGTAACCTGTGCTACGTAAAGTATGTACTTACATGTAACAGGTCACTTTAACGAAAATTTGTGCTTCTACACCGTATAAATAAGCAGGGGTCGCACTACTGATTGCATTCTTCGCAATTTCCAAAAAAAAAAAAAAAAAAAAATCGTTTTGGCAATGGGACAAAGGTTTTGGCAAAAATATAGGCGATTATCTTTTTGTACTATTTATTATAAAACTCTGTTGAAAAAAAAAAAAAATTTGCAAATCGTTAGGCGAAACCTTGAAAAAAGCCAGAGCAACCGCCACGGGCTGGGCGATGCAATACATCGCAAAAACCCGATGTTAATTTTACATCGATATTACGGTTTTTCGACAGATGAAACTACACGGCTGGCCACCCAAAATACAACACCAAGAAGTGGAAGTGTGTTGTGCTGCCGGATCTGTGCGTGGGAAGCTTCCTGGTGCCTTGTCGCAGAATACAGCAGTCATTCCAGCACGTTTCGGAGTTCGACAGAGGACGAATACTGGCTTATCACGACAGCGGTTTATTGTACCGAGACATTGGTGCCCATGTGGGACGACATCCAGCCATAGTGAGGCGAATATGGATTCGGTGGGTGCAGGAGGGACGGATGGACCGACGTGAGCGATTGCCGCCGCTGCGGCACACCGCCGAACAAGAGGACCGCCACGTTGTGCGGCGGGCATTGACGGCTCTCACCGCCACATCACAGACGTTAGTGCAGGAATTAGGGTGTCTTGCTCAGCAAATTGTGCCAGCACGCACCGTTGGACGTCGTCTGCAGGAGCGGGGACTTGTCGCACGGCGCCCATTGCTCCGATTACCATTGACGTTACACCACCGGCGAGTGCGGCGGCAGTGGCCCGTTGAACGCCGCACCTGGACTACGGAATGGTACGAAATTGTCTTCTCTGACAAATCCTGCTTCTCCGTGCAACACCACGATGGTCAGATCTGCGTGCGGCAGCACCGCTGCGAGAGACTGTATGACGCCTGCATTATGCATCGCCATACCGGTCCGTCGCCTGGTGTTATGGTTTGGGGCGCAATTGAATATGACAGCCGTACCCCTCTGATACGCATCGCCGGTACACTCAACAGCCACTGCTACATCTCCGAAGTTTTGAACAATGCGCGCTCGCACGTGTCACGCATCGTGCAACAATTCTTCATGGCCCACCACGTGTCACTACTGCCGTGGCCCGCCTGATCTCCCGATATGTCACCCATCGAACACATCTGGCCACTGATCAGCAAGCACCACCCGCGGCTACGCCTGATGAACTGTGGCAACGTGTGGAAGCAGCCTCGACCGACATACCCCAAGCCCACATCCAAAGCCTCTTTCGTTTGATGCTGCGGCGTGTAGCGGCCGTTATTGCCAGCCATGGGGGCCACGCGAACTATTGATGTCTGCGTGTTCCGCAAGTCGCACGGGCCTGTAAGCTCAATCGTTTTATCTTTATATCTGTTGTCATGCGTCCAGTAAATCTGGCTTTGCTATCTCATGTCCTTCTTGGTGTTGCATTTTGGGTGGCCAGCAGTGTACAATCATGGAATAACAAATGGTGTTGCCAAACTGGAAATGTGGTATGTTACAAATAATTATATGTAAATTAAACTCACGTATCTGGAGATCCAACAGATGAAGCATTTAACTGGTTCAGCAGCAAAATCCAAGAGCAAGGTATAATTACAGGCAAATCGTCATTACAACACTTGGAGGAAAACTGTGTAATACGCAAACTTTCAGCAAGCAACAAAGAATGTTTATCAGGTGCAGAGGCAATCAGTGTGGTACGACTCCAGTCTGGGTAATGTTCACCTTGGGCCACTGTGCGGGCTAAGGCAGAAGAGGTAGAGCCAACACGAACTGCATATTTGTGCTCCGCCGCCCGTACTTGCATTGAACATAGGGTAGAGCCTATAAAGGAAGTGTCTTCAGAATCCGGTGAATGAGAAACGAGCGGAATGTTACAAACACCAGCTCTATGTAGTGGGTGAATCTTGTCACGGTCCTTGCGCAGCAAATTGAATAAATTGAAGGTGTGTATTCCAAAGGAGTTATGAAACCTAGCGCAGACATTCCCAAGGATGATGACAATGGTTGGGTTGTAGTCAATCGTACCCACATATCGCACAGTTTGCGACTCCCGTTGCAATGCTGTGAACTGAAGACAATTCATCCTTCTGTCCAGGCGGGATATGTCGTCGTCAGAGTAGCCAAACGTGGAAGCAACTGTCAAAATCTTCTGAAATTCTGCACGTTGTAAAGAGGGGTTCGAAGAATGGGAATAGGAGTGTTTGAGTAGAAATCTAAACGCAGCTAGCTTATGGCTCCATGGGTGTGAAGAGTTGCGAGGAATAAGTATGGGACACGCAGAAAGCTTCCTGTACACAGAATATTGTAAACTTGTAGAACTATGTGAAAGTAGGAAGTCTAAAAAAGGTAGGGAGCCTTGTTGCTCCAACTCAATGGTTAATTGACAGAATTGGAAGATAGTTTTTCTACAGATGGAGTAATTCCCTTTTGCAAAGGGTGTGAAGTTAAAAGTTGCAGCAGAGAAAAGATTTACTATCACACAACATGTTGGAAGTGACAAACATATAAGAGATCTTGAGATGACAAACAAAAAGTCACAAGCACTTCAAGTTTTGTTTGCGCAATGCAGCTAATCAACACCATCCCCAAGAAGTCATCATTCTACAAAGAGATGTGTGATGCTCTAGTACAGTGGTTCCCAAAGTGCGCGATACCGCCCCCTGGGGGCGCTGGAAGGATCCAAGGGGGCAGCAGTAGCCTCGAGTGCAATTGAGGGGGGGGGCTTGAGTAGAAATAAGGGGACGGTGGAAGCATAAAGGAAGAAGAGAAGAGAAAAAAATTGTAAAACCGTTCGTACATGTTTCAATCATGTATTCTATTCCTATTTTGTAACAGTAAAATAAGGTCATAGTGATTACTTTATTTTCAAAATAAACACAAAATGAAAGTTATAACAGATAACTTGCATTTTTGGCACACGAGCGTCATTCATCGATTGCTTTCTCTGATGCACGAGCTGTTGCAAATGAAAAGGTCATATCCAATGAACAAGAGTCTCACTTCCGACTCTAGCCTTCCCACAAAGTTGGGGTTGTGACGTCACGCCAGACTCTGGCTTGACACCAGAGGAATCCGTAGCATCTGTCAGAGTGCCAGCATCTCTGCGCATTACAAATGCTGGAACGGAAAGGATCACGTGGCGTCTTTTCACAGCCGGCATCTCTCTGGCTAGCTACCTCGGGATCTGTAAATACCTGTTTTCAGCAAATAAATGAAAGCTGACAAATCTTTGTACTACCTACTTCTATCTGGATTAGATTATTCATTATTGGATACATATTTTGACGACGAAAAGGTTAGCGTTAAAGTTGTTTATCATGGCTGAATTTATGAAAAAATGTAGGAAGTATAGCATTGAATATTTGTAACATGGCTTCATCAAGTCACCTATGAACATTACATTACTGATGTGCCCGATTTTCCAAAACGTTTTTTCAAATGAAGCTATGAAGCCTTCAAGACTGCAAGAACATTTGCGAGTAGTTCATGAGGATAAGAAAAGTAAGGATCTATCTTATTTTCAAGCACTTAAAGAAAACTTTTTGAGGCAGCCGACATTGTCAAAGCTCTTTTCAACAGCTTCCAAACAAAACGATGATGGGTTGCGTGCTTCCCACAATATTGCGTTAATGATTGCTCAATCGGGAAAACCGCATACTATTGGCGAAGAACTAATTCTACCAGCTATAAGTGAGGTAATACGTACTAAGCTACACATGCCAGTGTCTGATATTACCAAGAAAAATTCGAGTAATAACACAGTGCAAAGAAGAATTGATGAAATGGCTCAAGATGTTGAAGACTCATTATGTAAATATTTAAAAACATGCCACTTCTCTGTACAGCTTGAGGAGTCAACTTTGCCAGGAAATGAAGCCTTACTTTTAGCATATGTGCGTTTTATAAAAGAACAAATTTGCCAAGAATTATTATTTGCTAAAAATTTGCAAACTGATACTAAAGGAGAATCGATATTTCATGCACTGGAAGAGTTTTTTAAAGAAAAAGAAATCCCCCTGAGTAATATCTTGTCAATTGCTACTGATGGTGCTCCAGAGATGATAGGACGCTACAGGGGTTTTGTTGCATATTTAAAAAAAGCGGTTCCTGAATACATTTGCTGAACACTGTCATTCATCGTCAACATTTAGTTGCCAAAAATTTGAGTGAACACCTACATAAATCATTACATTATGCCATACAGCAATCAACAAAATCAGAAGCAATTCATTGAATGACAGATTGTTTGGAAAACTTTGTATTGAAAACGATGACTAATTATATCGCTTGCTGCTTCATACAGAAGTTCGCTGGCTATCAAAAGGTGCCAGAGTTTGAATCGGTTTTTTAAACTCCTTGACTCAGTGCTGGAGTTCCTAGAAAACAAAGATGATGCTTAACGATCCAACTTGATCGATTCCAAAAATGACATAGCTTATTTAACAGACTAGTTTCATAATGTTAATGAAACAAAGCTACAGCTCCAAGGCGATGAGTTGAATTTAATCAAAACCAAAGGTGTTATTTCCACGTTTATGGCCAAACTTGTTCTGTGCAAACAAAATTTTGGACGAGGGGAATTCAGCCAGTTTCCAAATTTATCAACAGTAGAAAAACATGATGAAGACGTGCTTACCTATTGTCAGCACTTGGAGGTTCTCCATTCCGACTTCAACGATTTGAAGATATTCTTGATATGAACATACCCGATTGGGTTTTGGACCCTTTTTCAAGTACAAACACAGAAGTATCTCTAAAACTACAAGAATTGATAGAGGTAACAACAAATGAGGAATTGAAATTCAAAGACGGCTACCAACAGTTCTGGCTGCAAAAGCAGATACCTACACTTTATCCTGGATTATGGGCTGTAGTACAAAAGTTCTTGATTGCATTTCCTTCATCATATTTAGTGGAACGAGGGTTCAGTGCAGTCACAAATCTGATAACTAAAAAAAGAAACCGACTGCAAATAGCTAATCGCGGTGATTTAAGAATGCTGCTGACAAAAATAGAGCTGAACATTAATAAATTGATAGCAGCGCACTAGGTTCATCCTTCTCATTAGGATCATTTTCAATGTCATTCGTAGTTTTTATTTTAATATGTTTTTCGTTATCTTAATTTTCTGTAAATGTCAATGTTACTATGATTGATTTCAATAATTTTGTAAGTTCAAAGTTACTATGTTGTGGGATTAGGTAGAAATATAGATAAAATACATTAAATAACTGAAATTTGTCACTGCATCTTTCTGTTTGTTCGCTTAAAGATGGTAGATTTTCAGAAGGGCCGTGAGTATGTTTTTTTTTTTTTTTTCTGCAAAGGGATCAGTAGGCCGAATAAGTTTGGGAACCTCTGCTCTAGTAACAGCAAATATACCATTCGAAAAGCTGAATAATCTGAAATTCAGAAATTTCTTGGGGAAACACACTGGACACATTATACCTGACAAATAAACACTTCAAAAAAAAAAAAAAAAAAAAAAACTATCTGCAGAAGTGTTATGAAACAATGAACAAAATAAGGAACCATGTAAAAGAAAAGAAATTAAGTCAATTGACAAAACAAATGATGTTGACGTGTTGCCAAAATCTTGATAAGGATACTTGAGCCAGATTATCCTGGTAAAATATTTTTACTGAATTTGATGGTGCTCAGCCTTCGAATTACCCAGGGGTCCAAGCACAAAGTTGATTCCCCTGGTGAGGGCATGATAGGTAATATTGTGAGATTCAATTTCAAAACTACCATCAGTAAAAATCAGTCACATGCGTTCAGAATTTCACACTTGACAGATGGGAAATCCAAGCAAGTGAATGCACAGTGCGCAAACCTCCACTTACCATATAATCATACTGCCTCTGACATTGCAGTTTATAACAAGATGAGACCAAAGAAGGAAAAAAAGTTGAACATTTTTAACTGGGTGAAAAATCAAAGTCAACAAAAGACAAACTGACAGTAGTAGAACGCAGACTACTGTCAGTTTGTCTTTTGTTGACTCTGTAGCTGCACAGTATCCATTGCTTAATTTTTCTTTCTGCTATCTTTCTCTCCCTATTTCTCCATTGTCGCTTTTCTTTCTTCCCCCTTTTTTTTATGCCCTCTGAAAATAATAATTTCCTCCATCATGCTGAAAGAACTTTCAGCCTGAGGACCATGAATGAGTGCATGATATCAAAGCTTTAATTTAACTATTTTAAATAAATGGTGTAACTTTAAGAAGATTAATACTTTTGAACACCATGCATCAATTTTCACAAATATTCCAACTTCGTCACTTCCGTTTTGGGGAATTTCCACCTTCCTTACCAAGCTTGAATGCAAAAACTTATGGGACGAGGGTTATTTAACAACACAGGAGAGCGGGAACACCGGGGGGAAAGGGGGTGTGTGTTACGGAAGAACTCTTTGCTCTGCCAAACTTCCGGTTTTGAAAATTCCCCCCCCCCTATTTTCAAGCTATAATATAAATATTTATGAAATAAAATTCTATTCAACAATAATAATACACAGAGGCAACATTGCGAGAAAAAAGAAATTACGATTACGAAAAAAATCTGAACTCCGTCGACCTTCCATTTCCGAAAGACGTTTCGTAAAAATGAATTCCGTCCCCTGACGAAAACCCCCGTCACCCCAGACTCCCCAAAAATTTATGTTCACTTGTACATCGATCTTGTAAATGACCAAAATAATAACGAAAAAGGCGGAATTCCTCAAATTCGCGAAAGATAACGAGGAAATTTTAGCACCGTCTGACTTCCGTTTCGCAAATTTTTGCCTACAGTTTCAAGATGAAATACAAGCATTTGTGCAATAAAATTATATTTAACAAGACTACTGGACACAAAGACAACATCGGGGAAAAAAAAAAATAACGATTACAGTAAAAATTTTTTACTCTGTTTAACTACCCTTTTCGGAAGTTTCGAACACGAAATACCGTCAGCTGACGGAAAACGATCTTTATCCCCAAATTCTCTTCAGTTTTACACCGATTTAAAATGACATTTAACAAGAATATTGGACACAAACGCAACATCAGGAGAAAAAGTTGCGGTTACGGCAAAATCTTATACTCCGTTTAACTACGATTTTCGAAAGTTCTGAAATACGAAATACCGTCCCCAGGCGGTATTTTGTGTTATTTCGTAATATCAAAAATAAAAAATAATAAAAATGAAAATTCGTAGAATCTATAGTTTCGACAGTGAGTTCCGTGTGTAGTCAAAAACTGAATCCATAGTAGTTCGAAGGTATGCTGTCAGACCACTGAACTATTGATTTTACTCGCCCAGATGGTCAGTAAGTTTCTTTTTCCCCCAATTTGTCACAAGTCAAAAAATGAAGTTCTATTTCTTTTACCTTGCTGTGTGGCTTTCTTTTTAGGCTGCAAACTAATGATAGGTTTGAAAACAAATATTGGAAGTGCTTCCATTAAAATGAGATATGATTTTCTTCATATCATCATCATCAACCATTATCAATCCACTGCTGGACGAAGGTCTCCCCAAATTTCCTCCACAACGGTCTGTCTTGTGCCAATCTCCTCCATGTCACTCCTGCATACTTTTGAATTTCATCCACCCATCTCCAATGTGGTCTTCTTCTGGGTCTTTTCCTGTCCCTTGGAATCCATTCTAAAATTTCGGCTGTCCATCGATGGTCTGCCCTTCTGGCAGCATGCCCAGCCCATTGCCATTTCAGGGATTTAACTCTGATCATGATGTCTTTCACTCTTGTCATTTTTCAGATCCAAGAGTTCCTCTTCTTATCTCTCCTTGTTACACCAAGCATGCACCTCTCCATGCTACTTTGAGTTGTTTGCAGCCTTTGTATGTCTCTTTTAGTTAAGGTCCACGTCTCTGCACCATACGTAAGCACTGGAAGAATGCATTGATCAAACGCTTTTCTTTTAAGACATAATGGCATATTGCTCTTGAAAATTATGCTGTTTCTTCCAAAAGCTCTCCAGGCAAGTTTTGTACGCCGATTAATTTATTCATCAATATGACCCTCACTTGATATCTGCTGTCCAAGATAAACGTACGTGTCTGTTATCTCCAGCTTTTCTCCATCAATCGATAAATCTTCATTTCTTGAAAAAGCATTGTACATCACTTTTGTCTTCTGAAAGTTCATTTTTAATCCCACTTCTTTACAGTTCCTGGATCATACTCTGCAGCTCTGATGGGGTAGTTGCAAAAATGACTATGTCATCAGCAAAACGAAGGTGAGTTAGATAATCTCCATTAATCTTTATCCCCTTGTTTTTCCCAGCTCAGCGACTGAAAGACACCCTCCGATGTACTATTACAGAGCTTCGGAGATATGGTGTCACCTTGTCTCACTCCCTTTCCTACTTTTATGTGTGCTCTATTCTCAAACACCAGAATCTTTGCACTTGCATTTTCATAGATGTTATTAATAATATTAATGTATGCATCTTTATTACCGCAGGATTTCAGTGCCATTGTAACTGCTGATGGTTTCACCGAATCAAAGGCTTTTTCATAATAGATAAAAGCCATGCAAAATGGAAGTTCATATTCCCTCGCTCTTTCAATTAGTTCTCTCAGTACGCGGATATGATCTATTGTGCTGTAGCCACTCCTGAATCCAGCATGTTCTCTCGGCTAAGCCATGTCCAGTGTTACTTTCAAGTGGTGTGAAAGAACTTTAGTGAAGATTTTATAAATCACTGATAAGAGGCTGATAGGTCAGTAGTTCCTGAGATCCTCAATGTCACCTTTTTTATGTAGCAGGATCATTGTAGCGTTGTTCCAATCCTCAGGAATCTTCCCTTCATTAAGGCATCGAGTGAAAATTTGGGCGAGTACTGTTTCGATTTCTCCACTTGCTTCTTGTATGATGTCTACAGTAATTCCATCTTCTCCTGGAGCTTTTCCCCGCTTCATGTTCTTGATTGCATGTGCAACTTCTGCTGGGAGGACTGGAAGAACTCTGGTACCTTTCCTGATGTCTGGAGTACATGTATCATCCCTTTCATATAATTTGGAGTAGAAATCTTTCACTCTTGTCAAAATTTCGCCTCTATTTCTTGTTACAGAACCATCTTCTTTTCTCAGTGCCATAATCTGTTTTTTCCCCTTACTGAGATGTCCCTTTGCTATCTTTAGGCTTTGGTTGTTTCCAATTGCTTTCCTTACTAGTTCACAGTTGAATTTCCTTACGTCTTCAGTGATACTTTTTCGTACTGTCTTGCATAGCTCTATATATTCCACTTTGGAAGTCACATCTTCTTTAGTTGTCCTCATCTCTTTTCTTTTTTGCATCAACATTTTGGTTTTTCCTGATAATTTGTTCATATGCAACTTGTTCTTAGACCCAGCTAATTTTGTTGCTGTTTCTATAAGAGCTTTGGTTACTTTTTTGTTAACTTCAGAAATATCCACTTCTTCCGATGTTAGGCCTTCTAAAGCGGAGAATCTGTTCTTCAGTTCCAACTTGAAGGTATTATGGTGTTTTTTAAGGTTGGTTATGTCAATACATTTTGTTTGTCTTATGAGCTTGCCACGTTCAAGTTTAGCATTGAGATACATTTTACATCTCACCAATCTATGGTCACTAACTGTGTTGAACTTGTTTAGCACACTGCAGTCTTCTATGACGAATTTTTTGTTACACATAATAAAATCAATTTCACTTGTCGTTCCATTTGGATGTCTCCATGTCCATTTCCCGTGTGGCTTTTTCTTGAAAAAGGAGTTCAAGATGAAAAACCCTTCTGCCTCTGCAAACTCAAAGAGAGTATTTCCACGCTGGTTTCTGTTGCCATGACCGAATTTACCTACTGAAGTTTCATTCTGTTGCAGTTGCCCTATTTTTGCATTGAAATCTCCCATAATTATCTTCACATGCTGCTTACCTTTATTATTTAGATGACGAATTTCCTCATAAAATTCTTCAATTTCTTCTTCAGGATGACTTGTGGTGTGTGCATAAGTTTGAATTATCTGAGCCTGGTATCTTCTCGAGAGTTGGATAACGAGTCGTCCAACTCTGTCAGAGGAACTTTCAACTTCTACAACTTTATCCTTCAGTTTCTTGTTTATTATAAATCCAACACCACTAGCTCTGCCAGTATCTGTCCCACGATAGTAGAAGAGATTTCCACTTTTCAGTTCAATTAGATCTTCATCTTTTCTCCTTACCTCACTTAGCCCGACGATGTCCCACTTGATCCTTTGTAGTTCCTCTTCCAATTCAAGAAGACTTGAATCAGAAGATAGGATGCGTCCGTTATACGTTGCAAATGTCAGCATCAGATGGCAGCCTAGTCCGGTCCTCCGGGATTCTTAGCACCCTCTGCCTTCATGTCGCACTGGCCGCTGCCTTGGCCAGGTACATTCCAGCTGCCAGGGACTGAGGGCCAAGATTTAAGTTGTGGAGTCATTTTGGAGGGGTTTTGGCCATAACTCACCACGCTGGCCAAGGGGGTTGGCGAGTGTGGAATAGCATTTCCTCTAATCCCGATGGTATAGTTATACCACTATTGGCGGTCGTCAGAGCCCCTTTAGAGGGAACAGGATGTACCACGAGAAGGCGGGGTTGACATTTGTCAAGGAGAGGCTGTGATGTTACGCAGCACCTGACCTTACATCCCTTTCTTCATATATACGTAAATAAATATCTGGTAGTTTGTATTTCTTTTTGGAGCTAACCTCTGAATCTCAGAGAACAGCTTAGTGATATGTATGTATGTAATATATACGTAAATGTCTTTATTATTTTTTTACAGACCAGCGGGCATTTTGGTGGATAAGTGGTTTGCAAATTCTAGTGGTCTGCTGGGCCAGTAAAAGGTTTATTTCTAATTCTAACACTGGTACTATAAAAATATATAATACAAGTATCAAGTCACACAAAGCAACACTATAATAAGCTGACTGCCCTTTAAAGAGGCAAGCCAAAAGCAACGAAATGTGGCTAAGAAGAAAATACACATACCTGCCATAGCCTCTGGTGAGTAGGATTCATTCTCACCAATCCAGGAGGAGGATGGCATACCTGCATAGCAGCCTGATCATGAGTAGGAGGTGCAGTTCCGGTAACTGAAGTGTAGATATGATTTAAGCTAGGTGGCGGTGGTGGAGCTGGCTGAGCTGGTGTAGGTGGAGGATGTGGTGGAGCTTGGTTGTGCAGAGCCGAGGGTGAATAACTGAGTAGAGGACTGGAAGAATCTGAAAGAGCACACAATGCATTTTTCAAACTAAAAACATTTAAACTATTTTCAGGAATACTAATTAAGTACTGTTTCAAACAATACAACTGGGCTTACACAATGATAAAACTCCCACTCCATCATTCAGTAAGCCTGATCAGGCACAGATTTAGCAATAAGACATAATCTACAAGGTTTGTCAGGAAAGTAATGAGACAATTTTTCCTGGGCCAATCAGAAGGGCCGGAGAGTGGAATCTCCAGGCGCGACTGGTGGCGGGGTATGCTAGGTAAACAATCAATGTCTCATCAGTTGGCTCTGAGCTTTTACAGAGTGAGGATCGCTTGCGAAGTGGACAGCTGTGTGAGCGTCGCGCAACGGTCAAAATGCAGAAGAGTGTCGAACAGCGATGTGCGGTAAAGTTTTGTGTTAAACTTGAAAAATCTGCGACTGAGACGCTTGCTATGATACAGAAAGCCTACGGGAAGGATGCTTTATCGAAAGTACAAGTGTTTTGGTGGCACAAAACGTTGACAGAGGGAAGAGAGAGAGCGTCGAGGATGAGCCACGCCCAGGGCGCCCTTCAAAGTCTCACACTTCGGACAATGTGGAAAAGGTGACAAGGACTCTGACCAACGTCTGAGTGTTAGATTGGTAGCAGAGCATGTGGGGCTCGCAAAATCCATTGTGCATGAAATCATCACGCAAGAATTGCAGATGCGGAAAGTCTGCGCCAAATTGGTTCCTAAGGTTTTGACCAACGAACAGAGGAACAACTGTGTGTCAATTTTTCGTGAGTTTGTGGACCGCGTGAGGAGCTAACCTGGTTTTTTCAAGAAAGTGATAACAGGTGATGAAACGTGGGTCTTAGAGTACGATCCGGAGACGAAAAGACAGAACTCAGAGTGGCACACTCTTGAGTCTCCTCGACCAAAGACGGCTCGAACGTGCAAATCGAAGATGAAATCGATGCTCATTGTCTTCCTTGACTGTAAAGGTGTTGACCATAAGGAGTACGTACCACCCGGACAAACGGTCAACGCTGCATTTTACGTGGAAGTGCTTCAACAGCTGAAGAACAGAGTTGTGCGCATCCGCCCGGAGATCCCCAACACTCGGGATCTTCACCACGATAATGTGCCTAGCCAAGCGTCGCTGAGAGTGAGCGAGTTTCTGGCAAAACACAGCATGGCAATGCTGCCCCAACTCCCCTACAGTCCAGACTTTGCCCCGGCTGACTTCTTTTTGTTTCCCGGCTCAAATCCAGCCTGAAAGGACACCATTTTGGGACTGTTACAAACGTTCAAACTGTTGCGACGAGTGCTTTGAAAGCGATCACTGTTCCTGACTTCCAGGCAAGCTACGCAGCATGGCAGAACCGCTGGCAGTGGTGTATTGATGTTCAAGGATGATATTTCAAGAAATTTTAATGTTATGTAAGTATAACTTTAACTAAACGTCTGTTATTGAATGAGTCATTACTTTCCGGACAGACCTTGTATGATGGAATGACGTGGACTACATGATATAGCCATATTCATGTTAGCATTCCTGAATCCAGAGAAAACCATGGACTATAAAGCTGACAAAAGAGACCTCAAAGTCCTCCAAAAAAAAAAAGAGACTTAAAGAATACAGAGATTTTTTATATGATTACCACTCAGGTCACTGTGACTATCATAGCTGCCAACCTTGAAGGGTCAAAAGTATTGAGATTTTCTGATTACCACTCAGATCACTGGGACTACTATAGCTGCCAAGCTTGAAGGGTCAAAGGTATCGAGATTTTCAAGGTACACTCGTGGCGCTGTGACTACCATAGCACACAACCATGGAGGGTCAAAAATAGGGCAATCTTCTGGGTATTACTCAGGTCACTGTGACTACCATAAAAGCCAACCATGAAGTGTCAAAAACAGGGAGATTTTCTGGGTGTCACTCAGATCACTGTGGCTACCACAGTTGCCAACCTCGAAAGGTCAAAAATTGGGAGAATTTCTGAGTACCACTCAGATCACTGGGACTACCATAGATAGCTGCCAACCTCGAAGGGTCAAAAATTGGGAGAATTTCTGAATACCACTCAGATCATTGAGACTACCATAGCTGCCAAGCTTGAAGGGTCAAAGGTATAGAGATTTTCAGGGTACTTTCATGGCACTGTGACTACCATAGCAGACAACCATGGAGGGTCAAACATAGGGCAATTTTCTGGGTATCACTCAGGTCACTGTGACTACCATAAAAGCCAACCATGAAGTGTCAAAAACAGGGAGATTTTCTGGGTGTCATGCAGATCACTGTGGCTACCACAGTTGCCAACCTCGAAGGGTCAAAAATTGGGAGAATTTCTGAGTACCACTCAGATCACTGGGACTACCATAGCTGCCAAACTTGAAGGGTCAAAAATTGGGAGATTTTCTAAGTACAGCTCAGGTCACTGTGACTACTATAACAGCCAACCATGAAGAGTCAAAAACTGGGAGATTTTCTGAGTACCACTCAAGTCACCTTGACTACCATAGCAGCCAACCATGAAGGGTGAAATATAGGAATTTTCTGGGTATCACTCAGGTCAAAGTGACTACCATAGCTGCAACCTTGAAGGGTCAAAAATTAGAATTTCTGAGTACCACTCAGGGCAATCTTGATTACCATAGCAGTCGACCGTGAAGGATAAAAGAATTTGGAGATTTTCTGGGTATCACTCAGGTTGCTGTGACAATCATAGCTGCCAACCCTGAAGGGTCAAAAATAGTGAGATTTTCTGAGTACCTTCTATGTACAAATGAAGTTAGAAATTCTTGAGATGCTTTTGTGTATAATTTAGAGGGAAATTGTACTGGTGTTAGATATCTTATTATTTACATAAAACAGTGACAGTTACAATAAAATTATTGGGTATATAAATAAGTTTTGAGGGATTTCCATTCGGTGTCTTACTTATTACTGCTCGCATGTATTTTAAGGTGGCAACACTGCGATATCGCAGTACGAGATGCCAGCTGTCAGAGTCAGTATACGATGTTCGATTGAGGTGCGAAGATGTATTTGTTTTACTCGATGGAAAATGGCAACTTTCGTCCTGACAAAACAGCATTTGCGGGAAGTGTTAGTACATTATTTTATTGTCAAGAAAAGTGCTGCCGACAGCTATCACTTTGTGTCAGAAATCTATAGTGAACATTCCCCATCCATAAAAACCTGTGAGTATTGGTTTAGACGATTCAAAAGGAACGATTTTGATGTCAGAGATAAAGAATGTTCTGGACCACCCAAAAAGATTGCTGATTCCGAATTGGAAGCTTTACTCGACGAGGATCCGTGCCAGACCCAAAAGAACTTGCAGCAGCATTAAATGTTAGTCAACCATGCATTTCACAACATTTAGCTGCCATGTGAATGGTGCAAAAAGAAGGGAATTAGTTTCCACATGCTTTGCGGAAAAGAGACCTTGAACGTCGAAAAACCATTTGCAAATTGCTGCTTCAAAGGCAAAAAGAAAGGGTTTTTTTGCATCGTATTATTACTGCTGACGAGAAATGGATATGATACGATAACCCTAAATGGCAGAAAGCATGGGTGAAGCCAGGTGAACCAAGTTCTTCAACGCCAAAACGCAATATCCATGGTTCAAAGGCAATACTGTGTATCTGGTGGGATCAGAAGGGTGTGATCCACTATGAACTGCTGAAACCATCAAACTATTACTGGTGATCGGTATCAAACATAATTAATGCGTTTAAAATGAGCTCTCATGCAAAAACGGCCGGAATGGGAAAACAGACACAAAAAAGTCATCTTACAGCATGACAACGCAAGACCACATGTTTCTCGACCTGTGAAAAAGTACTTAGAAGGATCCTACTGGGAAGTTCTACCCCACCCACCATATTTGTCAGATATTGCACTATCGGATTACCATGTGTTCCGGTCGATGCGGTCAGCACTTTCTGGAAAACGGTTTAGTTCTTATGAAGACATCGAAAATTGGCTGGACAACTTCCAAGGAACCGAAATTCTTCCTTCGGGGCATAACGTTCACTGCCCGAAAGATGGAGTAAAGTTGTAGCTTCAGAGGGAGCATACTTCGATTAATATTAAAATATTGTTTCTGTTCAACAACATGTTTTGTTCACCTCAAATCCCTCAAAACTTATTTATGTACCCGATAATTTTACCTGTCACAAAGAAACTCAGTGCTATGAAGATGTGATGATTTCTCTTTTGCAAGAAATTTTGAGTTGTGAGCAATTTTGAAGCACTTCTGGCCCTGACAGCACAGCTTTGTTATGATTTTTTCTAGTAAGTCATCATTGTTTGATTATCTAAACTGGGATCTGATATTTTTTTAATAACTTGGTTGAATGAATACTGTCACACTTTGCATTTGCGTGAGGAAGAGTTAAAATCGATAGTATTAGTCTTGACAGACTATGAAGTTTTCTGAAAAAAGAAAACTATGACTCACTGCACAATGAGAGAAAGAAATTTCAAAAAGTTCACAAAAACAACAACAAAAATGAAACAATTATCAGTCATCTAGTAATTCATACAATCCTTAGGTGTCTCATATGCAAGAAATTTATGCACTTTCAATAACCTTGAAAAACTGAAAACAAACTTATGCAAGTTCCTACCGTGAGTTTTTCACAACTTTACTTCTGAGATCTTCTTCCCCAAAATTAAAATCACTTAAAATACGAGGGTTGTACCAAAAGTAATGCAAAAGTGGGCAAAACTCTTATTAACTGACAGAGGTCGTTCACATTGCACATGTTGGTAGAGTAACTTCCTCTATAGTAACCCTTCTTCATTGCAGGTAAATACGAGGGTTGTGCCAAAAGTAATGCAAAAGTGGGCATAGCTTTTTATTAACTAACAGAGGTCGTTCAAATTGCACATGTTAACTCTTCCTCTATAGTAACCCTTCTTAATTGCAGGTAAATACGAGAGTTGTACCGAAAGTAATGCAAAAGTGGGCATAACATTTTTATTAACTGGCAGAGGTCATTCACATTGCACATGTTGGTAAAGTAACTCCTCTATACAAAGGTACATACTACTCAACATAGTCTCCATCACAAATGATACGTTTGCACCATCGTCGAATACAACACTCGAATCCTCGTTGAAAAAATTCAGGTGTGGACTATTGTACCAACTTCTTCTCAGGCACTTTCACCTCCTTTGTGTCATCAAATCATTGTCCCTGGAGGCTGTTCTTCATTGGACCGAACGGGTGAAAGTCGGAGGGTGCCAGATCTGGGCTGTGTGGTGGATGGGGGACCACCAAACAGCCTAATTTGCTGATCACCTGATTTGTTGCCAATGATGTGTGTGGTCTTGCATTATCATGGTGAATGTGGATCCTTTTCAGATTCTTGTTTGGTCTCTTCCTCCTTATGGCTTCTCTAACCTTCTCGAGTGTCTCAATGTACTGGTCACGGTATGGTCACATTCCAGAAAATCAAGGAGAATGACACCCCTGTCATCCCAAAAAACAGTTACCATGACTTTCTGTGCAGATCACTGGCTCTTAAAACTTCTTAGGTTTTGATAAAGAGGTGTGACAGTTCCGTGGATTGATTCTTCACTTCCGGATCGTAAAGATATGCCCACATTTCATCCCCTGTCAACAGATCAGAGAAAAACATGCCTTCACTGGCTTCAAATACTTCCAGCACATCAGAGCAGACTTCCACCCTTCTGTCCTTCAAATAAGGTGTCAACTGCCGAGGTACCCACTTTGCACACACTTTCCGATACCCTAAGTTTTCCATCATCTTCTGTATGGCATTGTGACCACAGTCCAGTTGTGCAACAAGCTCATGGATTGTGACTCGTCTCTCCGCGTGAATCAATTCTTCCACTCGCTGACTATTGGTGTCAGTGGTTGCAGATGGTCTCCCACTGCGTGGTTTGTCTTAAATGCTGGTTTTCCCTTCTTTAAATTTCTTCATCCATCTGTGCACATTGCTCTTGTCAATGGTGTCATTTCCGTAAAGATTCTGTAGCCTTCTGTGGATGTCAGACAGCCTGCACCCTTCCTTCATCAAGAGCTCAATGACGGCACTTTGCTTCAGCTTGGAATCCATTATTTACCTGCAATGAAGAAGGGTTACTATAACCTAGGTCTAAGTTTGTTTACAGCTTTTCAAGGTTATTGAAAGTACATTTATAAATTTCTTCCCTCAGACACTTTAACCAAAACATTTGTTTGATGGCCTGAAAGTGTTCCCCATGTCCAGTCAGGATATGATACAGTGAGCATCTTTTCATCATGACAAATGGAAATTACTTTTCTTTTTTTTCATTGGAGGTTTAACGACCACCGTGAGCAACTCAATGGGCTATAAGCAGTCGCCCGCCCTAATTTAGGGTCACTGGTTCCAGGGAAGGGAGAGAGCCAGTGCCGTAAGACAAACACAACATCCATGCCTGACTGGGATTCAAACCCGGACCCCTTACGGATGAATGATCAGAGGCCAGCGCCTTAGACCACTGCGCCACCGGGGCGGCTTACTTTACTTCATAATAAATAATGGGTGAAAATATTTTCTTCATTATTGGTTACTTCATATTACATGAAATGGCCTTTATACCAATATCTGATCCTTTTTTTCATACACAGAATAAACTAAATTTGCAAACTTGAAAAATGATTTTTTTTTTTCTGGATTACCATGAAAAATGCTCATCTAGAAGAACTGCTTCACCTCTTACACATACAAAGAACAACCACATGTAATCAGAACAATCCTACTAATTTACAGATTCAGATAGCATGCATAACTACAGTTTTATTTTCTTTCTTACTGGGATATAAATGAGAATACACACAACGAGAACCAACTCCATGTGAATGACCAACGCAGTTATTAAAGGAATGGCATGTATTTTCAGAAGAAGTTCCTGGCCCCTACAGAGAGAAAGAGAAAAATTAAGAAAAGGATCACATAATATGTTAATCATGAACCTTTGAACATCTACATAACATTGCATGAGATGAGGCACAACAAAAGATTATCACTCTTTATTTTTCTATTGCATATTATAATAAAAATTACAGGGAAAATATAATATACACGAGGCAAATATCAGATTATTTAAATGATACATACATGCATATCACTAAGCTGTTCTCTGAGATTCAGAGGTTAGTTCCACAAAGAAATACAAACTACCAGATAATCTGTAAATGAAACTCATCTTTGTTATGTGGCATCCTAGATTATTATATTCAAACTAGTTAACTTTTTTATAAGATTTATCTAGGTAAATTCTTAAAATTTCTGCAAATTTTCGGCAAGAACTCCTCTCCTTTGTCAGGCAGTCTTTCGTTCAATCTCAGTCATGGTTTTCGGTTATGGTTAACCTTGATGGCTACGACGATTCTGCAAAATGTCTTCCTAGATATGTTAGGCAGCGAAAATCCTTTACAGTCATTAATGATGAAGTTCTGGTATTTTCCAATTTCAAGTCCCTCTTTCAATTTTCACTTCAGGAAGTTGGATTGATGTCCAATGGCAGTCAGAGTCTCAAGTTCATGTGGTGTCCTGTTTCTTTAACGTGTCTGTCTAATCCTATCTTATTTGAACAATTTTTTATTGCTGCCTTGTGCTCCATGATGCAAGTTTCCAGTCTATGACCTGTTTCTCCTATGTAGTATTTTTCACAGCTGCAGGTTACTTTATAAATGACTCCTTGCATTTTTAACAAGTTTTCTTCTTTTTGAATCAAGCTAGGGCAATATTTTTTAACTTTGTTGTCCAAACTGGGAGCTAATCTTAGGAGCTTATCTTGCTAATCTATCTGGGAGCTAAACTGGGAGCTATCGCGGAGCACAAGGCAGCAATAAAAAATTGTTCAAACAAGACAGGACAGACACGTTAGAGAAACAGGACACTGCAACACTTTTTGAATGTCATTGGACATCAATCCAACCTCCTGAAGAGAAAATTGAAAGAGGGACTTGAAATTGGAAAATGTCAGAACTTCATTATTAATGACTGTGTTCATACCCTTTTCTGTGAGAAAAAAATAAGGACTTTCTAAGGACCTACACTACAATTGATATTTTGCGTCATTGGAATATCACCAGGTGTGAGTGTGTGTGTGTACATATCATCATTGTCAACCATTATCAATCCACTGCTGGACGAAGGTCTCCCCAAGTTTCCTCCACAACGGTCTGTCTTGTGCCAGTCTCCTCCATGTCACTCCCGCATACTTTCGAATTTCATCCACCCATCTCCCATGTGGTCTTCTTCTGGGTCTTTTCCTGTCCCTTGGAATCCAATCTAAAATTTCGGCTGTCTATCGATGGTCTGTCCTTCTGGCAGCATGCCCAGCCCATTGCCATTTCAGGGATTTAACTCTGATCATGATGTCTTCCACTCTTGTCATTTTTCGGATCCACGAGCTCCTCTTCTTATCTCTCCTGGTTACACCAAGCATGCACCTCTCCATGCTACTTTGAGTTGTCTGCAGCCTTTGTATGTCTCTTTTAGTTAAGGTCCATGTCTCTGCACCATACGTAAGCACTGGAAGGATGCATTGATCAAACACTTTTCTTTTAAGACATAATGGCATATTGCTCTTGAAAATTATGCTGTTTCTTCCAAAAGCTCTCCAGGCAAGTTTTGTACACCGATTAATTTCTTCATCAATGTGACCCTCACTTGATATCTGCTGTCCAAGATAAACATACGTGTCTGTTATCTCCAGCTTTTCTCCATCAATCGATAAATCTTCATTTCTTGTAAAAGCATTGAACATCACTTTTGTCTTCTGAAAGTTCATTTTTAATCCCACTTCTTTACTCTTGCCAGCAAGTTCCTGGATCATACTTTGCAGCTCTGATGGGGTAGTTGCAAAAATGACTACGTCATCAGGAAAACGAAGGTGGGTTGGATAATCTCCATTAATCTTTATCCCTTTGTTTTCCCAGTTCAGTGATTGAAAGACATTTTCCAATGTGGCATTAAAGAGCTTCGGAGATATGGTGTCACCTTGTCTCACTCCCTTTCCAATTTTTATGTGTGTTGTATTTTCAAACAGCCGAATCTTTGCACTTGCATTTTCATAGATGTTATTAATAATATTAATGTACGCATCTTCAATACCGCAGGATTTCAGAGCCATTGTAACTGCCGATGGTTTCACCGAATCAAAGGCTTTTTCATAATCGATAAAAGCCATGCACAATGGAAGTTCATATTCCCTCGCTCTTTCAATTAGTTCTCTCAGTACGTGGATATTATCTATTGTGCTGTAGCCACTCCTGAATCCAGCTTGTTCTCTCGGTTGAGCCATGTCCAGTGTCGCCTTCAAGCGGTGTGAAAGAACTTTAGTGAAGATTTTATAAACCACTGATAGGAGGCTGATCAGTGGTTTATAAACTATACATATATAGGAGATTAAACAGTGCTAGTGGCCGTTTACCAGGCATATTGCCCCAAATATAAACTACTTTGCCTACAAAGAACAAAATTAATACGTGCCCCCCCCCCCCCCAAAGGACAAGCAGGAGACACAGCGACAATGAAGCAAGGTGAGTAGAGTAGATAGGAGACACTAGATAGATCAGACCACATGAGACAACTGACACCATAAATTGTGATTCTGAAGCAACACTTGATTGTTTTCCAATGTTGGCCGCTCGGCCCTGATATGTTGTGCAAGTTTTCTCGGTGTCTTCACACAAGCCTTCGCATTTATTGTTTCATTTTTTGCCAAGTACTCAACCAGAAGGATACAGTGTTAGCCCCAGAAAACAGTAGCCATGATCTTGGACGCAAAGGAACAACTTTGAACTTCTTTGATGGGGGCAAATTCGGATGATGCCATTGCATGCTTTGTGGTTTTGTCCCTGGTTTGAACTGGTGAATCCACATTTCATCACCAGTGATTATGCATCCCAGGAATTTGTCCCCCTTCTCATCATAGCGCTGTACCAGTTTATTGCAAATGTCTAGCCTTTGGCATTTATGCACCGCTGTAAGCATTCAGGGTACCCATCTGGCACAGATCTTCCTATAGTTGAGTTCTTCATCAATAATTAAGACGTGCCAACCTTCAAAATCTAAAAATCAGGAGATTTTTTACAGCTCATAAAATCACATGAGCGCTATTTTTTATCGACATTTTTCAAATGCAGGAGCAATTTTCAAGAAGTAGTATTATTTGTACATTGCATTTTTAATGTTAAAAAAAAACTTATTCTAAATGCAGACTGTATGTTTATATGCAAAATAAAAAGCACAGTGAAAATAGTTGTCAACCAGATACAATTAATAGCATTTTTTCTTTTCTTTTTTTCGCCCTAGAATTTCAGTTTTCAGAAATTTTTCCTCCATTTTCAGACTGAAATATAAATATTTACGGAATAAAATGATATATAACAACAATACTGGACAGAGGCAACATCACAGGATAAAGAAATTACAATTCAGGAAAAAATCTTTATTTCGATTACTTCTGTCTTTGAAAGACGAAATACCGTCCCAATGTGTATTTTCACGAATTAGTAAAATTCTTCGATGAGTAGTTTTACGTGCCGAGAAAAATTCACATTGAGTATTTTTTATGCCCCCAGAAAAAATTCTTGACGTGTACTTTTATGCGGGGAGAAAATTTCCAGATGCACATTTTTACGCGTCGAGAAAAATTCCCAATGTGTATTTTTATGCGTCGAGAAAAATTCCTGATGCGTATTTTTATGCGTTGATAAAATTTCGATGCGTACTAGACGCGCAATTAAATTACGCATTTTGGAGAACTCTGGTCGGCACGTCACTTGAGCACTCCCGTGGAGAGAGAGAGAGAGCCACCGGATGACGCGGAGCCAACGTTATACTTGATGGCTCCGCACGAAGCCGGCGAGTCAAAGACATCAAGTAACACGCCGTTCGTAAGGTCCAGTAGAAAATCTAAATGGATGGTTGCAGCCCGCAGGGGATTGAAATATTTCGATTGAGCAATCGAAATCTTAAAAAATCTGTAAAAAAAAAAAAAAAAGACTTCTAACCGTAAATCAGTAAAATTAAGCAGAAATCCGTAAAAGTTAGCAAGTATGCAACATCCATGCCCCACTGCGATTCACAATTTATTGTATCAGTTGTCTCATGTGGTCTGATCTATCTAGTGTCACCTGTTCTACTATATATGGTGTATATACACACACACACACACACACACACACACACACACACACACACACACACACACACACACACACCTGGTGATATTCCAATGATGCAAAATATCAATTGTAGTGTAGGTCCTTAGAAAGTCCTTATTTTTTTCTCACAGAAAAAAATAATAATGAAGTTCTGGTATTTTCCAATTTCAAGTCCCTCTTTCAATTTTCTCTTCAGGAAATTGGATTGATGTCCAATGACAGTGAAAGAGTGTCGCGGTGTCCCGTTTCTCTAACGTGTCTGTCTAATCCTGTCTTGTTTGAACAATTTTTTATTGCCGGCGCTCAGTTTCACAACTTTATTATGCAGCAAAGACAATAACAGCTAATATGTAAAGAAGAAATAAATTGCCAAAGGTATGACTCCCGCAAAAAGTAAGCGAAAGGAATGAGAAAAAAAAACAAATTAACAAACTAAGTGTACACAAAATGCTACAATAGAAGATAAAACAAAGGTGACAATAACAGATTTGCAATTAGAGATAAACAAAGGAGCACATTAATCTTCTACAAAATGTGACAAAGAAGGGAAAAAGAGACAAATATGGTGCAAAACAAGAAATAAAAATCTCCACAGTAAAGCAAAACCGAAAAGCACTCCTCAAAACTCTGAAGAAAACATAAACACAGCTCACAGCTAAGAGCGGGGAGACGTGAAACGACAAGTAGGTCACAGCTGGCGCGCGAGTGTTTTTGTAACCAACATAAAATAGACCACTGCGCCACCGGGGGTGGCTTTCTTTTTGCAGATATGAGGAGAGGAAAAGTACGATACTGATGACTGTAAATTCCATCTTGAATCGACGTAGAAAGAGAAAGATTTCACAAGCGGTTCGAAACCTTTTTCTTCTGCGTCGATCCAAGACGGTGGTTGATGGAATTTCGTTATTTCGACCATCATAACAGCTAATTATCGGCAAAAATCGGGATAATTTGGCATTTATCCGGAGGGCAGGAAGAATGGCTGAAAGTCGGGATTCTCCCGCCTAAATCCGGAGAGTTGGCACGTCTGATAATTTCTCCAACAGAATATTTACTGATATCCAATTCCATGGCAATATCCCGAACATGAATGCATCTGTCACCTTTAATCAAGTTGTCAATCCGTTTAATCGTTTCATCAGTCACCACTGTGTTAGGACTCCCTGACCGTGCCTCATCTTCAAGGCTCTCGTGGCCAGCTTTGAACTTCATAACCCATTCATAAACACTGGAACGAGATATAGCCGCATCACCATACACTAGCGGAAGTCTTCGAGAGTAATATCAATGGCCTTTACGCCTTCTTTCGTTAAAAATTTCACTAATGCTCGCTGCTCAGACTGAACACTTAATGTAGCAGCCATTGTTTTTGATCGCCAGTGTCACCTAACATCAGTATCAAGCTGCTCTGCTTTTATGACACTTCACAGAAAGTAGTCATAACAGTTTCATGCATACATACAGTTTTGTATTGATCGGAATAAAAATCCGGATACTTATCGGACACCCCTCATAATAATATCACACATAAGTACGAGAGTATTTTTCAAGACCAGACCTGCCAATCTCTCAGAACCAAAAAACATAACACTCAAATAGAAAAATCGTAACATGATGCATGCTGATAATTTTTTAAGCCTATTTCAGCTATATAAATTCTCAATGGTGTGTGTGAGGCATAGCTAAATAAATTCTTGATGGTTGCAGGTGTAAGGGAAGGGAGGTTGCTTCAAATAAACAGACACTTGTCCACATTCCAGCGTCGACCAACCAGCAGCTTCAAGTATGACAAAGAGTCGAAAATCAGAATCAGTCTCTAACGTTATATACGAAACAAGTCGAAATTCGTCAATTGGTTCTGGATTGCACTTGACTTGACTTACTTTATTTCTATTGGAAAACTAGAGGCAGAGGAATTTGTTAACAGAAATTGGAAACCCCTCTGAGAAAAAAATCTTTTGAAGGGGGGAAAAACAGATTACATGTAAATTTTTCCCAACTTCTGTCTGAAAAGAAGAAAACGATTTTTTTAAAAAAAATCATATTTTTGGCAGCAAAATCATATTATTGTACTGCAGTATTATGATTTATCATCCTAAATATGATAAGATCATAACAGTTGTGAAGTCTGCTAGACTCGTGAATACAAAAAACATCAATTACAATGATTGATTACACCTGATCAATTACACTGAATTTATTTAAACTCCCCACAGTTGTCTTAAACTCATAACTATGGCTTAGTGGCTTATTTTCTTTGTATTGATAGGAATAAAAATCCGGATACTTATCGGACACCCCTCATAATAATGTCGCACATGATAAGTATGAGAGTATTTTTCAAGACTCATCAATACAAAAAGCATCAATTACACTGATTGATTACACCTCATCAATTACACTGAATTTATTTAAACTCCCCACAGCTGTCTCAAACTCATACTATGGCTATAGTGGCATTTTTTCAGCAGAATGCAAATATGGCAATACAAATGTACATTGCTGGCTAAAAGCAGATGGGTCATTTCACACCAAATTGTCCGGAATTTAAAAATTTCCCACTAATGATTTTTGTTTTATATCCAAATCATCCGAAATTTAATAATATCATATGTGAGACTGACTAAGAGAAAAAAAAAGCTGAACTTTTCAACCAGGTAAAAAAAAAATCAGAATGCGTGGCAATACAGTGTGATAAAACACAGCCATGAGCAACAAAAAATTGTTCATGTTAATTTACTTGTATAAACCTTAAACTGGACCACATCACTCTATTCAAAATATAAAATTATTAACATTTAACAACACAGGAAAGAGGAAACATTGCGGAGAGAGAGGGGAATAACGATTATAGGCAAAATCTTGGTACCGCCTGACTTCCATTTCCAAGATGAAATGCACATATCTATTCAATAATATGATATTTAACAGCAATACTGAGCAGAAGGATATTACAAGCAAAAAATAAAATAAAATAGGATTACAGAAGAAATCTTCACTCCGTCTAACTTCCGATTTCGAAATTCATAATTCCGTCCTCCGACAGAAAATGATTATCCCCAAATTCTGTTCAGTAGCGTAGCGACCTCAAAAACCACACAAATGATAATGGAAAGGGTGAAATACCTTGAATTTGCCGAACAATATCATGCCTAAAGATCACAGGGAAATTTCTGCACCGTCTAACTTACGTTTTTGGAAAATTTTCCCACTGTTTTTAAGCTGAAATACAAATATTTATGGAACAAAATGATATTTAACAACAATACTGGGCAGAAAAAAAGCTTAATGTTTTAACTGGGTGAAACATCAAAACACACAAAAGAATGTACACTACTGTCAATTTCTTTTGTTGACTCTGTAGCTACACAGCATTCCTTGCTTAATTCATAGCTGCCAAGTTGTACGAATCATCCGTACAATGTACGAATTTTGACCGTATTGTACGATTGTACGGAATACTTGATAAATGTACGAATTTTCCTGAAAATGTTAAAAAGTAAAAATAACATGTAATTTCTGTGAGTGTGTGAAAATTTCATGCATGAAAAATGTTACTCATCCAGAGGTGCCGACTATTACGGATTGTCCGTAATTATTACGGTTAACGGGTCTCGACTGTCAGATTACGGAATAACGGACAGGTTGGAAGAATTACGGATTTCAGTGCGTTTTTGGAGAATCTCAATTTTGTATCCTTTTTTGTTTTCCCTTTTAGTCCGACGCGGCCGATTCGTCGGCGTTCGATTTTGATCCGAGTATTTTCCGTATCAGACGGCAGTATCAGTGTCGATGATTATCAATCATATCGTTTTGATATGGAATCTCCATGAATCATATCGCGAAATAGCGATATTATCGAAAGAATCGTAATATGCCGTAAGAGTCGTATCGTGAAATAGTTTGCGCTTGCTATCGGGCTTCCCACGCGCTTTTTTCCGTGTGACGGGAGAAAGGCTACTTTAGCCAAAAGTTTTCCTACTTTAGTTGAGGCAGGGCTGTTCACTTGGCCTTGTTGGTGAATTACGTATAAAAACGTCGTACTATCGGAAATCACTTTTTCCAGGCCCGTTCGAAGGGCAATAACGCGCAACTCGTCGTAACCCATGGTGATGGCGGGTGGTGTTTTTTTTTTTTTTTTTTTTCTTTTTTGCGGACTTTCGCCGCGCGGCAAAAAACGAAATGCGCTGTTTTATTACTAGAAGCTCTTCACATTATTCATTTCTTTTTTTCCCAAACAGACACAATCGCAAAACTCCTTGAATTACGAATCCTCCTCTTTTTCCAAACTAGTGTTAGCGAAGGATGACTTTTTTGACAGATTGTTCCTCAGACTAGCAGACGTGCTTTTTCCTACTGCGTGAAATGTTTTTGTAAGGTTATTTGAAATGGCTTGTTGTAGTGAAAGTTTGCCAAGTGATAGTAATGATTTTGAATCATCTGAGAGTGTGGCCAAGCAACATCAAGCCAGAAAACTAGCCACCGTGCCACGCACACAATATTCTTCCGAAAGTGAAGATCTTGATAGTGAATCTTCACAGGTCATGAAAGCGAATGGGAGGATGTAATAGACTGCATACCTGCCAACTCTTCCGATTTTGGCAGAAGTCTTTCGTTTTTTTATACATTCTTCCGACCAAAACTCGCGTTCTTCTGCCGTTCGAAAAATTTCTGTGTTTTTTGCAAAAAATAACCTGTTTTAATAATTTTTGTAAGTCAAAAAAAAAAAAAAAAAAAGTTGAAAAGCGCAGCAATAACTTACTAGTCTTAATCAGTCAGGGCTGCCAAACCTGCGCCAATTACGCCAGCCCGCGCCAAAACATTGTTCTTCCACCATTCCGCTAAAAAATTGCGATTTTGACAAATCTGCGCTAATTTTGCGCTCAAAAGTTAAAATTTACCGGTTATCGATATTTTGGCATAATCTTACGCCATTCGAAATCGATTCAGCGGTTAATAAATCGTACGTGACATTCTTCCGTGGATTCGCGGAGTCCCCCCCCCCCCCCCCTTTTTTTTTGTCATTTTCGAGATCGATGCAAAAATGAAGAAATTCTCGGGTTATTAGTTAGGGAGAGAGGTTCGTATTCCGTCTGGGAACGTTGTTTTGTCTTTTTAAACGTTCGTAAACGGAAGCTAAACGGAGTGCAGATCTTTCCCTTAATCGTATTTTTTCTCTCGCGCGATGTTGCTTCTGTTCAGTATTGTTAAATATAATTTCATTGCACAATTTTAGCTTGAAATTGTAGGCAACGATTTCCGAAAACGAAATTAGGCCGCCCAAAAATTTCCCCGTAAGGAGTAATCAGTAGCCCACGTAGGACGAGATGATTGCCGAAGGCATATCCAGTCAAAAAAAAAAAACACGAAGATTATGTAAAATGAAAGACTCAATAAAAGCCTTTGGATAATTTTTTTGCAAAAAAGAATGAAAATAGTGTGATAAATGCTGAATTGCTGTTTACTACATTCGTTGTGGAGCATAACCTACCTATAGCAAGCTGTGATCATGCTGGTCCCTTGTTTCATGCTATATTCCCAGACTATGATATTGATGAAGCTGGATATCCTAGAGCAGATATGGCATTGAATGAAATATCTAAGATGAAGGATTCATCTGGCCTTCCCTAAGTATTCTGCATTGCCAAAACTAATGTTGGCAATATTGACTATCCCTCACAGCAATTCCCCTACAGAGAAAATATTTAGTATAGTAAGGAAAAACCTCACAAATTACTGCCGAATAATGAGCACCAAAACATTAAGTGCCCTTCTTGTTAATGTACAGAAAAATAAAGCAATTTCCTCAGGTGAGCCGTGTTATAAAAAGAAGTTTTCTGAAAAAGAATATACCAGTCTGAAACCATCTTAACTGGAGCAGAAAGGATATTTATGTTCCTTTCATCAGACACTAATAAGGCATATTGTCTTTTTCTGGATTTTGTGATACCCACTTTTGAAAGTACAAATGTAACTTTGCAGTCAACAACTCCTAAAATCCACATCTTAAGATCACTGTTAATGGGCATGTTCAAAGATCTACTTGTTAAATTCATTAAACCACAGATTATTAAAAACTGTTCATTGTTGAAAATCAGATATAGTGACAAATGTAATCAAAATGATGATTCTGAATTGCTCATAGGTAATGCTGCATCTAAGGTAATTAATGGTTTAAAGGCTTTAGAAAAACCAACATTTCACTCTGCTGTAAGAACATATTTTATCACTTGCTGTGACTACATTCTGCACAAATTCCCCTTCAATGATGAGTTTCTGAAACATGCACAGGTTGCTAACATTTCTTCTTTTGAAAACCAGGTGTTCACAGATGTTAAATATTTTATTAATAAATTTCCCAAAATGTTGCCTATTAAAGATGGAGAGAGCCAAGAGGAAGCAATAGACAAGCTCCAGTCTGAATTTTGTGCCCTTCAGATAGATGATTTGCCTGCAAATATTGTTAACGAAGAAGGAATTGATACGAAGTGGGCCCTTTTAAGTGAATTAAAGGCACTGGATGAAGGTTTGAAATATAACAGACTAGCAACAGTTATGCTATCTATCATAACCATTCCTCATGGAAATGCAGAATGTGAACTAATTTTTAGTCAAGTTAAAAAAACAAGGACACAATTCCGCAGTTCATTGTCAGACTCCAACTTGCAGAATTTATTGATTGTGAAAAGTATGCAAAAAGGAAACTGCTATGAGCAAAAGTACGATAAAATATTCCTAAAAAAGGCAAAGTCTGCTGCATCTAACTTCCTGATGCACTAGCAGCCAAGTGTAGCTGTAATTCAATAATGAATATGATGTTGCAATGAAAAGTATATAAATTCATTTAAAAATTGTGTGAAAATTTTGATATTCCAGAATTCATTTATTGTATCTCATAACAATAAAAAAGTTACTTGTATATAAAATTGTGCCTTAGGTTCCAAAACACTATGCCCTAGATTCCCAGGCTATTTAAATTATTGGCCTGTGCGAAAAGGAAAAAAAGGTGCCCAGTCAGGCATCTAAATGAATTATTAAAAAAAGCATTGTGAATTTGTTTTTATTTTTTTATTTTGTAAATATGTTCTTAAGCAGATAAAATGTGTAAAGAGAAATATGAAGTGTTTGAATAGTAATCAAAATAGTTAGAAAACTTCAATACCTTGGAATCTCCACATAAGACGTTTTCATCATATGTTCCAAATGAATAGTAGGAATATTCTGTGTGATGAAAATTCTATTTGAACAAGAGAAAAAAAGGCTAAAGAATATTCTCATTTATGCTTTCCTACTTCAACTACTGTATGTTTGTGATTATTTCATTTGCCTAGAAAACAGGAAATATTTTGATTTTATGAATGTGCTAATATCAATGGCATTTATTTCAAATACCATTTCAGCACCATTTATTAAAAAGCTTCTAGATAAGCTACTGTGCATAGAAATAAATTTTTGGTGTAGGTACTTAAAATATTATAGCAGAAAATTCAGAATGCCCTTTTACAGCTTTTAGTTTTAAACATAATTTACCTATTCAGTAGGTAAATACTGTACTAATTTTAACGTTAAGAATTATACTAATTTGTACTAATTTTAATGAAGAATTGTACTAATTTCAACATTCGTAAGTTGGCAGGTATGTTAATTGTTCTTTCTATCTTGCTCTCCCTATTTCTCCATTGTCACTGCTTCCTTTTTTTTTTTTTTTTTTTTTTTTTTATTATGCCCTCCAATAATAATTTCATCAACCATGCTGAAAGAACTTTCAGCCTGAGGATCATGAATGAATGCATGCATGATAAGCTTTAATTATTTTAGATAAATGGTGTAACTTTGAGAATATTAATACTTTTAACACCATGCATCAAATTTTACAAATATTCCAACTTTGTTACTTAAAAATAGCTAAGAAATGTAGTTTCACTGTGTATATGTTTTGTTTAGCCCATCAATAAAACTGTTGCCCCCCCCAAATAGTGTTACTTTTCGATCCACCCTCGTACTTCCAGAATCTGATTATTCCATTTGATTTGTTCTTTAGCATTTTTTTTGTTCAACCACTTATTAAGGTCATTTACATCATCTATTTTTCACTCCTATTCATGTCAGTGTCTTATTAAAAAAAAAAAAGAAAAAAAAGCAGTGAGAAAAGCAGCATGTACCATGACTCAAATCTAAATCAGGATGTTTAAAAACTTCACTTTATATCCTTTTACATTTTGTTTTTCAGTTACATATTGCATCCTCCACAAGCTAAGTACAATGGAAGCCAGATATAATGCAGTTGGTTAGACAGCACAATTAAAAATAATGTGGGCACAGTCATGTCCCCCAAACAAAATACATACATAGACAAATACAGAGGTTGTCTAAAATAACGTAAGCACCTTTGAACAACAGGTGTTACGCACCTAATAAGATGTGGGAGCACCCTTGGCATTTAAAACTGCTTGAATCCTCATTGGAATGGACGCATACAAGTCCTGGATGGTGGTAAATGGTCTGTTGCACCATTCTTCCTGCAGAAAGACCCTGGAGAAGGATAACGAGATTGCACTCTGTTTTCCAACACAGACCACAGGGGCTCAATGATGTTTAAGTCCGGTGATTGTGCAGGCCAGGAAAGGTGTGCAACTTCATCCTCATGTTCCTCAAACTACGATTGAACACTTCGACATCTGTGAATTGGGGCATTATCATCTTGAAAGGTGCAATCCCCTGACGGAAATAATGTCTGCGCCATTGAATGCACATGGTCGGCCAAAAGGGTGACATAGTCACCGCTAGTGATCCGTCCGTGTAAGGTGATAATGGGACCTGCTGCAAACCACGAGATCATGACCCAAACCATTACGGAACCGCCCCCATGCTTCACTGTAGGAAGGAGACAGTCTGGGTTGTAGGCTTCTGCGGGGGCTTTCCACACATAAACCACGTCCTGCGGTGGGGAATAGTGAGAAACCTGATTCATTGGAAAACAAGACATTACCCGCAGCCCACGTTTTATGTTCTGGGCACCACTGCAGTCTCGATTTCACATTCATCTGCGACACCAGGGGTTTTGCAATCGCAGCTCTGCCGTAAATATTGTGCTTATGCAATTCCCTTCACATGGTATGGGGTCGACACTGGATTTTGGAGATGTGCATTAAGCTCAGCAGTCACTTTCATCGCCGTGGTCTTCCTCCTTGTGGTCACAATCCTCTTTGATGTCTCTCGCAGTGAGTTTGGTTTTCCGTCCACAGTTGTGTCTCGCAGATGATGTTGTGCCATGAACATTGTATGCTGTCATGATTTTCGACACAGTACCTCTCGATACCCCCAATACCTGTACCACTGTGGTTATCGACGCACCAACCAGACGGGCTCCTACAATCTGCCATCTTTGGAACTCCGACAGGTCACTCATTGTGCCTTCACATGGAACGAAATTACGTAAACACCGATTTACAGTGCAATCACACAGACCCTTGAGACTGTAAGCAACACTTTTTTACAACATGATAATTAACACAGCAATCGGACATCACCGAATTGACTGTAATTACTGTTTCACATGTGAATTCAATCACATCAGATAACTTGAAAATTTCATCACCGTGGAGCGGGAATCTCCATGGCGATGAAATTTTTAAGTTTTCTGATGTGATTTGATTCCTGCGTGAAACAATAATTAGTCAATTCGGTGATGTCCGATTGCGGTGTTAATTATTATGACGTAATTACCACGTGTTATGAGAAGAATATTTCTTCAACTCTGAATACCTTTTTACAAAAAAATTTGTAGCTACATGTTCGTTTTACTCAAACAGCAGCACATACCAAAGTCACTGTTTTCAGCGAAGTGATTCCATTATTTTGGACAACCCCTGTACATAGTACCCAGATACGGATATACCACGGGTATCTCTATAATGTGGTTATTGCCTTGTCCCTGTATACCTGTGTTATAGCAGGCTTCCACTGTACTATAGAATTTAAACATGAGTAACGGAATTAACAGTGATAAATAACATTTTACTGCTTCTGCTACAAACACAAATATGCCTTGAAGATTCTGTCTGCAAGCAAGTGCTTCGTAAATGCGCCAAAAGTAATGCAAAAGTGAGAAAGTAAAAAGTAGTGAAAGTGAATGTACCGAAAGTAATGCAAAAGTGGGCGTAACTTTTATATTAACAGACAGAGGTCGTTCAAATCGCAAATGTTGGTAGAGTAACTCTTCCTCTGTAGCAACTCTTCTTCGTTGCAGGCTAATAATGGATTCCAAGCAGAAGCAATGTGCCGTCATTGAGTTCTTGACGAAGGAAGGGCACAGGCTGTCCAACATCCACAGAAGGCTACAGAATTTTTATGGAAATGACACCATTGAAGAGAGTAATGTGCACAGATGGATGAAGTTTAAAGAAAGGGAAACTAGCATTGAAGACAAATCACGCAGTGGGAGACCATCATCTGCAACCACTGACATGAATTGATTCGCATAGAGAGACGAGTCACAATCTGTGAGCTTGTTGCACAACTGGACTGTGGTCACAATGCCATACAGAAGATGGTGGAAGACTTGGGGTATCGGAAAGTGGGAGCAAAATGGGTACCTCAGCAGTTGACACCTGATTTGAAGGAGAGAAGGGTGGAAGTCTGCTCTGATCTGCTGGATGCATTTGAAGCCATTGAAGACATGTTTTTTTCCAACCTGGTGACAGGGGATGAAATATGGGCGTATCTTTACAATCGGGAAACGAAGAATCAATCCATGGAATGGCGTCACGCCTCTTCACCAATGCCTAAGAAGTTCAAGAGCCAGCAATCAACACAAAGTCTCGGTGACTGTTTTTTGGGATGACAGGGGCATCATTCTCCTTGATTTTCCAGAACGTGGCCGTACCGTGACCAGTGAGCGACACATTGAGACACTCAAGAAGCTTAGAGAAACCATAAGGAGGAAGAGACTGAACAAAAATCTGAAAAGGAACCACATTCACCATGATAACGCGAGACCACACACATCTTTGGCAACAAATCAGGCAGGTCCTCAATCCACCATACAGCCCAGATCTGGAGCCCTCCGACTTACACCTGTTCTGTCCAATGAAGGACAGTCTTCGGGGACATGATCTGATGACACACGAGATGAAAGTAGCTGTGAAGAAGTGGGTACAACAATCCACATCTGAATTTTTTCAAAGAGGATTCGAGAGTTGATTTCAACGATAGTGCAAATGTATCGTTTGCGTTGGAGACTATGTTGAATAGTACCTTTGTATAGAGAAAGAGTTGCTCTACGAACATGTGCAATTTGAACGACTACTGTCAGTTAATAAAAAAGTTATGCCCACTTTTGCATTACTTCTGGTACAACTCTTGAAAATCCAGAAGCAGTTCCATTACATCAAATTCCAGGTGACAACTTGGCATACTTGACACTGAAAGCTATCACACTTAAAGACTCTGTTTCAGGGGCAGGAAGACAGACACTTAAAAGACTCGTTTTCAGGGGCAGGAAGACAGACACATAAAAAAACTATTTTGAAATTCCATTTCAAAATGGCATGACTTACCATGTTCCTTGGGCAATTTTCTGGAACATCGTGAACTGGAGCAAGCTGTTGACTGCCATGATATCTACAACTGCTAGGATAATTTGCTTGAAGGCAGGGGTGTTGTTCATAAGAGCTGTTGCCTAGGAAATTTTCCATGTACGAAGCACGCCCTGACGCTTGACTGGGATTGCTAACAGGATCGGAACTGATAAGGAAGAAACAAAATATTTTTCCTCAGAAGGAAATGATTTTTAAAAAACAATCGACAAAAAGTTTGAAATTACAGTAAAACAACCTATCAAACAGCTTGGAACAGACATAAATCTTTGCTAAATCTGTTTTGGGGTGAAAATATACATATATCAGAGGTGACTGTGAGATGAAACCAAAAAAAAAAAAAAAAAAAAAAAAAAAACCCTGACCACAGGGCAACATATATAAACCATGCATATAATTTATACATATATTGAATAAAGTGATGTATAATACTGGTACATACATTGTTAATCTACGCATAGTATAAAATAAAGTCCCCGGTATGCGTCTGTTTGTTTGGACTAATATCAAGAATCGCTGGACAGAATTTGATGTGGTTTTCACCATTCCGTAGAGCATTTGTCGAGGAAGGTTTAGGTGTACGAAACATTAATCTATGACAAAAGTAAGGGAGCCGAACAGTAACGATTTTAGTGACAAGTTAAAGAAAAAAAACCGCCGTTTGCATTCTTTCGTGGCTTCCACTGCCTAAACAACGACGCGCGGCGATCGGTTTACGAAACTTTTTGCTCATTGGGGAAAAAGACTCGAGGCGCATGTGTGGCGGCCGGTCCGACAGCTTGTAAGGCCACAGACTAAATGCGCAGTTACATCAGACACTGAAAGAGAATTGGTTTATCGGCATTCGCACAGACTAAATGCGTAGTTGTTTTCGTCCACGCGAATGTATCTCTTTGAGTAGCTCTTTAATTAAATTTAAATATTGCATTAACATTACGCCAAGACGAAAATCGAATATAGGTCATAGTACATCGGATGCTAAAAGAATTTGTTTTATCTCATCATAATGAAGCTTTCCAAGAAACAGAATCTCAACTGGCAAATGACAAAGAATGGCTTTACAAGCTTAGAATGGATTTACATGCTTTGACAAAGAATGGCTTTACAAAGAGAAAGGCAGTCGCCTGTTGAACGTAATAATAGTCTAGATTCGCCGTAAATTCTAAATTGCTACCCTGCAAAGCCGGGCTGGGTCGCTAGTATATTATATTACACATATTGCACATTAACTAGCTACATAACAATTAACCTCTAGTGCCTGTGAAATTTAACTTCGAACCGACCTTTTAGTACTAATTTTTCTCCAGTATGTTAGAAAGATTTCAAAAATTTCATTTTTGAATTTTATATGCGATGTTAGTGATAGAGATCTCTCAAAAACTGAAATTCGACTTCAAAAATTGCAGTTTTGAAGTCAAATTTTGCACTTCAAATTATGGATATCAGTTCAGCTCTGGATGCTTTTAAGTCCTGCTTCTATAACATCCTACAGTGGTTCCTGTCAATTCTGCATTTAGCTCATTGGATACATTGAACCTTATGTAATGAAAATAATTTTTTATACTCTAGATACAGCTGCCAAAATGATAGAAATGTAGCTTTCCTTTCAGCGTGCACAATAGTTTTGAATCTGAAAAGGCACTTTTATTTAATTACCACTTGATAGCATTTTCAGAAATTATATAATTGAGGATTCCCAAATTCCTACATAAAACTTGAAAACTCGGATTACCCAGTTTGGAATTTTATGAAAACCCAGAATTCCAGGCTACATCCGGATGACAAACAGGCCTGATATATGTTTGTTTTGTCATAACAATTGCATATACCTGAAAGATTTCATTAATTTACAGGGTTCCTATTCTCCCCCCCCCTCTTTTTAAGGACCTTCTCAATGATGTGCCCAAATACTTTTACATAAGATATAACTATGCAAATTGAAGTATGCTGATGAAGTCTGCAATATTTTCCCACAAAATTTAAGTTTGTGGATGTAATAAATTAGAATTTATGTAATTAAAAAAAGACAGTTCTGCAAGTCTAATCAGTTTTATTATCTCAGAGAACAATCACATATACAATAAAGAGTATGTAAACTATAAAACTGTAGTTAAAGATACATGTTTAAGATTTGAATTTTGCACATAATCATCCCATGGTTTTGTATTGTTAAGTCAAGGCCAAAATTATGTGTTCAAGATTTCAATTTGCACTTAATTTTCACATTGTACAACAACTGATTAATATTTGCATAAGAGAAAATTTTGGAAACTGCCATTTTGCATGAATACCCTTCCTTCCATAGTCAAAAACCTAATCACTTGTTATGAATTTAGGTTTAAAATTAGTGGTCTCCAGCAAACCCCCTTGAAAATCTGC
The DNA here is from genome assembly GCA_039090855.1 of Macrothele yani. Taxonomy (NCBI): domain Eukaryota; kingdom Metazoa; phylum Arthropoda; class Arachnida; order Araneae; family Macrothelidae; genus Macrothele; species Macrothele yani. The sequence continues at coordinate 6,926,946 of CM076999.1, read as the reverse complement.
ACTTCTATGGATCTCTCTCTTACCATCTTGCTCGTCTACCAGAGCTGAGTTCGGGCTCAATTTCAAGAGCCCGAGCCTCTCCGAGCCCGAATATTATATTACAAGATAGAGCCCGGACCTGAAAACTATGATTAACCTGTTTTGGCATTAAAAAAATATTCTCTCCCAGACTTCCACTGTTTCCTCTCTGTGCAATTAACCGATGTCTTTCTCAACTGCGGAGTGGGGAAGTGTTGTTTATTTATTTCTATTGTTTCTTTGACCATTCATTTCTTCCTGAAATGTGTCTTTCTCAACTGTGGAGTGGGGAAGGGATTATCTACACTGGTGTTCAAAATTAAGAGAATTTGCACATTTTGTCAATTTTCACAAAAAGTACGGAACCAAAGGTACAAAATTATGCTGCCAAATAAGAATGCAAAATTTGCAGTATCGAATACGTAAGCATACATGTGCGTGTGGGCAGAGCTGTGACAGTGGATGGCATGAAAAGCACACGTGGCTTTTTCCATGATTAGTTCGCTCGTACTTCTTGGTGACATTCGTTGTGCTTCTTACAGGAGTTGGTTCAACTTCATAAGCAATCAGGTGAAATGAGTTGCCATGAACATATTGATGACAGGATGAGGTGGAGAATCGTCAGTAGATTGGAGGCAGGGCAATCGCAGGTTGCTACAGAGCTCAATGTAACGCCCAGTGTCGTCTGAAATTTATGGAAACAGTTTAAGGACACCGGATCCATATCGAGAAGGCCTGGGCAAGGTCATCCAAGAGCCACGACGGCCAATGAAGATCATTATTTGGCACTTTCAGCGAGGTGCCACAGGACTGCTACAGCTATCTCGTGAGCTGCATACCGCCACTGGAACCAGAGTTTCAAGGGTTACTGTTTCCCGAAGGCTTCACGAGAGAGGGCTTTTTGCCAGAAGACCCGCTGTTTGCATCCCGCTCACTTCAGCACACAAGAGAGTGCATTTAGCATGGTGCAGGCAACATCAGCCTTGGACCAGACTTCATTGGAGTAACATTCTCTTCACAGGCTAGGCGCGATTCAGCCTGGACACTGATTCTCGACGTACCTTCATCTGGAGAGAACGTGGGACCCAATACCTTTCCTCCAACATCCGAGAAAGGGACCGCTATGGCAGCGGAGGTGCCGTGGTCTGGGCAGTCATCATGTTGGACGAGCGCACACCTCTTCATGTGTTTGACAGAGGCTCCCTGACTGCTGAGAGGTATAGGGATGAGATCTTACAGCCCTATGTTCCACTTTTCAGGGGCGCAGTTGGCCCTCGGTTCCTTTTTATGGACGACAACGCTCGTCCACATACGGCTCACCCGGTTGATGATTATCTTGAAAGTGAGGATATTCGCCAGATGGATTGGCCAGCCAGATCGCCAGACCTAAACCCTTTCCAACATGTCTGGGATGCTCTTGGGAGGGCAATTGCAGCTCGCCATCCCCTCCGAGAACCATCCAGGAGCTGAAAACTGCGCTGCTGCAGGAATGGGACTGACTGCCACAGGGACTCATCCACTGCCTCATTTCCAGTATGATGTCGTGCTGTATGACTGTGAGAGGGGACCATACCCCATATTAGTCATTTTACATTCGATCTTGCAATGGGGATTTTCGACATTCCTGCGCTAATGAGCTTTTCTGATGATCATGAGTGTGTACCATGACTGTTTTATGGCATAATTTTTTTTCTTATGTAACTGTGTATCCATACCAAATTTCATTAAAAAGTGTCCATTAGTTTTTCATAAATTCGACAAAATGTGCAAATTCTCTTAATTTTGAACATCAGTGTATTTCTATAGTTTCTTTGACCATTCACTTCTTCCTGAAATGTGTCTTTCTCAGCTGTGGAGTGGGGAAGGGATGTCTATCTATTTCTATAGAAATCATTTCTTCCTGAAATATGTCTTTCTCAACTGTGGAGTGGGGAAGGGATATCTATCTATTCCTATAGAAATCATTTCTTCCTGAAATATGTCTCTCTCAACTGTGGAGTGGGGAAGGGTTGTCTATCTATTTCTATAGTTTCTTAGACCATTCATTTCTTCCTGAAATGTGTCTTTCTCAGCTGTGGAGTGGGGAAGGGATGTCTATTTCTATAGTTTCTTTGAACATTCATTTCTTCCTGAAATGTGTCTTTCTCAACTGTGGAGTTTGGAAGGGATGTCTATTTCTATAGTTTCTTTAACGTTCATTTCTTCCTGAAATGTGTCTTTCTCAGCTGTGGAGTGGAGAAGTAATGTCTATTTTTATTTCTTTGACCATTCATTTCTTTTTGAAATGTTTTGGCAGGCCAGTCATAAGGAAAAAGGAAAAAATTGGGAGGCACAACAATCTACGTCTTACATTGCTCAATAGAATTAGCAGGGAGCTGCCCCGTTGACATAGGGAGCAAAATTTAGTCAGTTTGCTATCTAGTATCTATAGTTCTTTAAGAAACTTTCCCTTCACAGAAATTCAATTATTCATGGTGTATGGTATTTGTTACCCAAGCCCGGAATGAATAGCCCTGCCGAGTTCTCACTCCCCATTTCCAATAAGTTGCTGACAAATTCTATTTAAGAACTAGAAAGTGTAAAAAAGTATTGTGTGCTAAATAAATACAAAACCGCATTAAAATAGAAAGGCAGAAAATTCTCTCCCTCTCTCAGAGCCAGCGCCCGAACTCCAGTAAGTATTATGCAGCCAGAGCCCAATTTGAGCCCAGGCTCGACTTCAGGCTTGGCTCGTCTCAGCATTGTTGCCTACAAGCCCAAAAATTTTCAAGATGTTTGGATATCATCCGGCCATCAGTTCCAACCCTTCTATCATCAAATAAATTTTTGATGAAAGAGGCAAAGTTACCCCCTTAATCTTCCTGGAGTTCACCTCATCCTGATCTCAACAACTTCTAGTGAAAATTTCTACACTGGAAGAACTTTTTCTGCAGCATCAACAGCCATTTATTGGAGTATAAAAACAATGCCCATAAAGGAAATTCTGAAACTTCAATGGCACCTCTGACTTTGGATAACACTTCTGCTGAACCTCTTTGGAGTGACACTAAACGAATTGCCCCCACTCGTTAATTCTTTTTTGTTAAGCTATCGGGAAAGTTAGGAATTTTTTCTCAACTCCAAAAACTGCAATTCTGATTCCCCTTTCATCATACTATTAATATGGAAATCAATTTTTAAAAAGAAATAATGTATAACCCGATAGCAGAATCGTGACAAAGTACGCCACAGAATTTATTTTGGTTCTGCACACAAACCATATCCCCTGAACCAAATGAAATCGTTTCCCGATTATGGGAGCAAGTTTTTGCGTTTGGACGAAATTCAGTCTTTCAAAACTTACCGAATGTGGAAGTCAGACAATGATTTCTCTCGTAATATTTTTTCTCGTGATGTTCCCATTTTCCAGTATTGTTGTAAAATATAATTTTATTTCATTGAGTTTCTCGTGTTATGTCGTGTGATGGATGTCAGTGAAGTTCAAACTGTGTGTCAAGATCGCCGTAAATGGAGAAGTTTGATACGGCAACAGTAAGTAAATACTCAGTTAAACATTTATCTGGTGGATTTTCTTTTCTTCTTGGAGCTAACCTCTGAATATCAGAGGACAGCTTAGTATGATTGTTGTTGTATAAGGACTGTGGGAACCCCCCGATTAACTACAGTAATACAAATTAAAATAAAATAAGCACTTATGTGAACACATAGTAGCAATGAATCCTGAAGCAGATATCACGTGGAAACATTTCTGAAAAAAAAGAATGTTTTTGTTGTTTTTTATATTTTTATGTTCCCTTGATTTTTTTCTTTTTCTGGATAACACTTTGTGTATTGAACACCTTGTCATAGCAGTAGTCAGTCCCCCCCCCACCCCACACACACACACCAAAAAAAACATTGGAGATTTTCCACACAATCAGTGGCTGTTACATGTCCGGGGGGGGGGCAAGCGTTCCCATCTCCTCTCCGCTTTCTCCATGGACCATCATTTACAGCTTTTTGAGGTTATTGAAAGTACATTTATAAATTTATAAATCTCTTCCCTGTGACACCTTAAAACATTTGTTTGATGGCCCAAAACTGTTCCCACATCCAGTCAAGATATGATGCTTGTACAGTGAGTACTTTTCATTTCACAACGTTAAGTGGAAATTATTGATCTGCTTGAGATAACAGCAACAAGTCGGTTTACTTAGGCTTTACTCCGCTGAAAGTGAATTACAAAAATCTTCTACAAAAAAAAAAAAAAAAAAAAAAGTGTCAGCCTTACATGAAAAATGAAACTCAAAAATTACATCATCGTCGAAACAAAATTTCGGAGTGTGGGTTTGGTTCCCACTAACAGACAGCCCTTGCAAAACTGGTGAAGTTTCTACTAGTCAAATTACAAAATCTACTGGCCATGCAAAGTAAAAAAAAATAATAATTCAGTAATTTCTCTACATACGTTTCTATGAAATTATATGGGCGATATTTTTTTCTAATGAGAGATGCCTCGGTGTCGCATAATTTGTCAAATAACGATTGGTCGACCATAACGCCGACTAGTCGACAGTAACGATGGGTCGACCGTAATGACTGGTCGACAGCACAATTGGTCGAGATAACCATTGGTTCAGAGTACATATTCGCAGTGGTACCTCTCAGAACGTACTGACCTCTCAAAACGTAACGTTCCTTTTTGGAAATTATATCTTTTAGAATTTAGTCCTCAGAACGTACAGCATTATAACATATTATTTCCAAATAGGCCCCCATGTCATCTTTTGTACTCTAAGTGAAATCTATATAGAGGGCCTTCTGAACAATGTTATTTCCGAAAGGGCCCCGGGGCACTTTAGGTAAATTCCATATTTCTTTGTGTGTTCAAATAATCTCAACTGAGTAATTCCATATTTCTTTGTGTGTTCAAATAATCTCAACTGAGTAATTCCACATTTCTTTGTGTGTTCAAATAATCTCAACTGAGTAATGCCATATTTCTTTGTGTGTTCAAATAAGTGTTCCCTGTAACTGAACTGTATAATTCTATAGACAATTTAATTAATACAATTTATACGTAATTTTATTAGATTAAATTTTGAAACTGCGCGTAGTTAAATTAGTGGGAAAAAGGTGAATTTCAAATCATCGAGAATAGCCACCCATAGACATTAATGCGCATTTGATGCAATTACCACCAAACTGTTTGCTTGGCCATTTTTTTTATGTCAACCAATGTAGACTAATCATTATATCGACCAGTCGTTAATGTCGACCAGTGGTTATGTCGAACAATCATTACTGTCAACCAATCGTTACTGTCGACCAGTGGTTATGTCGAACAATCATTACTGTCAACCAATCGTTACTGTCGACGAATCGTTACTTTCGACCAATCGTTACTTTCGACCAATCGTTATGTCGACTAATAATTTCTGTCAACCAATCGTTACTTTCGACCAATCGTTATGTCGACTAATAATTTCTGTCGACCAATCGTTACTGTCGACCAATCATTATGCCGACCAATCGATACGTCGACCAACCGTTTGTGGACCAATCGTTACATACCTGAGACGCCTTCCCCATTAATTTCATAAAAACAGATACAGAGCAGTTACTGCATAGGATCATTAGATTCACTGCAAATATTGCATACGCTTTTGTTCTAAATTGATCGATTTTTTGACAATTTATTTTCAGTGCTGTAATATCATTACTCTTACTATCTTAATTTACACATACATAATTCACTTTTGAGATGGCATTGAAGTTAGATGTCTAATTTCTTTAATGATATTTAAAACAAAGGGACAAAAGATAGGATATAAACGCATAAAGTGGCAATTATAATGTTGATACAATTTTTCGCTGATATGTAGTGCGTGTGATCTTACCATCAGAGGTATCTCCCCACTACAATTGAATAGCATTTTGAGGATCAAAATCTTCAACTGAAGGGCCATTGCATCTAATCATCATTAAAGTCATTTAAAGTGTCACTATTCAGGCATGCCCAATCACTCGTTTTTATGAGGTTCACTGCTGAAATGCCACGCTCACAAGGAGCAGTACTACATGGCATGAGATGCAGCAGCTGCATCATCTTAAAAACACTTTCTTTTTGTTCGGCACATGTGCGGCTAAACAGAGGTTCAAAGATAATTCTTTTACTTGTAGATCACATTATACTTTGTGCAAGGTATACCATGGCAAAGGTTGGGCACTGCAAAGATACATTAACCATGGCAAAGTTCAAATATACCATGTCAAAGGTTGCTTTAGTAAGTAACCTTGACCCTTTGGTCGCTCCAGGCTAATCTGTCAATAGATTAAGTTTCTCTCAAAGCCCACCTTTACTTCCATTCATTTTCAAAGCAGCTGCAGAGACACGGGCGAGAAAACTGAACTCGATATTCATTCACAAGTGGGGGAAAGTTGGACAAAGTAGTTGCTCACTTGGGGGGGATCTACTTGCCATTTTTGGCTACTAAACTGGCGTGAAAAAATTAAGGACGAGACGGTTTTTCGAATGTAACGTCGTGCAGAAGTGCTCCACATCGACTCAAATCATACCATAAGATCCCCAAGATGTAAGAATATGGGACAAGTGAGCAAAACCGTCCAAACAAGGAATCCAAAGGATACAAAGGCACTTTATTGAAAAGGTAGCTTCGAGCACAACTGGACAGAAGACAGAAACGTCCATGTGACAGGCGGCGGCAAAGAAAAATTCAGTCTTTAGTAGGGGATATGATCACCCCTGACTGCGTTGCAGGATTTACAACGTCTGTCCATGCTGAGGACGAGGTTGTCAAGGAGCTGTTGAGGCATCGCAGCCCATTCCTCTTGTATCACCAATCGCAGCTGCAGAATCGTTGCTGGCAGCTGGTGACGTGCTGCCAAGCGTCTCCCGAGAAAGTCCCACACGTGCTCGATTGGATTTAGGTCTGGGGAGCTTGCAGGCCAATCCATGCGTTGAATATCTTCACTCTCCAACAGCTCTGCGACAGCCACTGTACGATGAGGTGTAGTGTTGTCGTCCATGAACTCAGGACCCACAGCACCTCTAAACAGACTCATGCGAGGCAAAAGAACCTCGGTACAATAGCGGACACCAGTGACTGAACCTCCTTGGAAGATGTGGAAGTCAGTACGGCTACCAAGCATGATACCGTCCCAAACAAGTACTCCGCACCTCCAAACTGGTCCCTTTCGATGATTTTGGAGGTATGATTGAGTGTCCCCTGCTCTCTCCAGATGTTTATATATGCCCAGAATCGCTCGTCAGACTAAATCGACTCTCATCCGTAACGAGAACTTGACCCCATTGCTGATGTGTCCAGTTCTTATGTTCCTGGCACCACAGAAACTGCCGTCTCCGATGAGCAGGCGTTAACGGCACACACCATACTGGTAGTCGTGCAAATAGACCACCTTTGTGCAGCCTCCTGGCCACTGTAAAACACGATAATGGACTTACAGTTGTCTGTTGCATGTGCCTTGCAATTTCTCCCGCTGTCTGCCGTCTGTCTCTTCCCCGCCTGTAGGACAATATACCAGTCGTCCGCCGCTGTGGTTGCTCGTGGACGGCTACTGCTAAACTCTCGGACAGTTGTTCCTGTCGTTTGAAATGCTCTCCAAGCTCGTGAAATGATGCTGTAAGCGATCCCGAACTCCTCGGCCACACTAGTCACACTTCGACCTTCTTCCAACATCCCAATGACGCGAGGTAAAGTCATCCAGATGTCGTCTACTGGATTGCCCGTTGGCCATATCACACGGTGGCAGCAACTCGACGTCGTTCAAACCGATGTACACCGTGCAATAGCTTTCACCAAATTGCTGAGCGTACACCGCCTGTGTGCTTTATACCCTTCCAATACCCCCCCCCCACACACACACACACACTTACGTCATGCTGCATATATGCACATGCCCTACCGTACCGGACCCTAGTCTATCTCCTGAGTGGTCTTTCGGTCCATTCTGCCAGCCCGTTCTGCTGTTATGCTAATTTCTCCTCTTCGTCCTTAATTTTTGCACACCAGTGAATATTAAAAATTTACTAGCCACTACAAAATATCTGGTTGCCAAACCACCATCATTGACAACGGATGCTTCCAGGAGACTTAATTTCAAAAAAATTAAAAGATGGCTGCAACAGAAAACAGTGAAATAAAGTGATTTAGTGAACACATTGAGTGATGTGCAGCCGTTTAAGATAATGCCACTCCACACAAGCAGACCAGTCTCTGAAGGGGTCTTTGTTCATGGACATTTCAAACGATTGTTACAGGCTCCCTGTTCCCTTGAAATGCTGACGAGAATCCATTTAAAGACTGAACCTAGACTCATCTATAAACAGAACACTACACCCCTTGTCTGGGCTCCACAAACCGTGTTGTCTGCACCAGTTTGAGTGAGCTCTCCTGTGAGATGCGAATATCGAGGACACAAACCATGGGTCTCCTGACATAAAGGCCAACTGCACTAAGCCTTCAACATATCATTTGCCTTGATACCCTGCTCCCAGTGGCAGCAGAGAACTCCAAAAGTAACTCCTGCCAATCTGATAGGACCTATGACACAGAGCAGTTAAAGCAGCATAACAGTCCTCATGGGGTGTTGTGCACCTAAAATGACTTTCGCCACACTTTCATGACACCCTACCCGCGTTGCTGAATTGCTGCCATAACCATGAAACGAAACCACTCTGGGTTGAATACGAGGCCATTTCAAAAGTTTCGCACTGTGGGTAATATTTTTAAAAACATATTATTTCACAACATACCTTTACAGGCCTTCAAAGTAATCTCCATGTTTCTTTATAACAGCTGCCAAACGTTTGGGTAAGTCTTGTATTCCAGTCACAACACCTCCATGGTTGAGGTGTCGGATTACTCGGGTCACCTCATTAGAAACATCCTGAATTGTTTCCCGCAGAGTGGCTTCTTCAGTTTTGGGAACAAATCATAGTCTAGTGGGCTCATGGCTAGACATGTTTGCTTCATATGCAATCTCTGGACATGTTTTCCATCGATCTTTTTCCAAAATGCTGTTGGCGATAAATACAGAAGAGTCATCCGTTGCATCTGATGGCTGACCGCTTCTTAGGTCATTTTCAATGCTTTCTCGATCTTGGCGGAAACGAGAAGCCCACCGTGACACTGTGCTACAATCCACTACACTAACCTCACAAACTTCAATCAAAGCTTTATGAATTTCGGTAGGAGATTTTCCTAGCAAAGTTTCAATTTTAATGGAGGAAACGAGAAGCCCACTGTGACACTGTGCTACGATCCACTACACTAACACCACAAACTTCACACAAAGCTTTATGAATTTCGGTAGAGATTTTCCTAGCAAAGTTTCAATTTTAATGGAGGAAACGAGAAGCCCACCATGACATAGCATACTTCTGGAAAATTTTAGGTAGGAATTTTAGGAATTTTTAGAAAAATTTTAGGAAAATTTTAGGAGTGTATTTCAATAAAAATTAGATGTATATTTGTATACATCTAGTAAAACAACTTTGTATACATTGTAAAGAGTTTGCTTCACACCCTTCAACCATATATACTGATAGACTGCGCATGACATCAAAATTTCTGGCTCCAACATAAAATCACATGACAACAGTCAAAAAGATGGGTTACACCTGCTGTGCTTATGGTTGCTCTGAGCGATATAGTAAAGAAAGTTCTATGATTTTTCATGGGTAAGAAACGAATTAAATACCTAAGTCAATAAAGTTCAATTACTTAACCAGAAACTTGCAGCTATTGATATAAAAATATAGTAACTTAAGAAAAAAATGGAATGCATGTTCCAAATTCTTCGCAAATGTTCATCACATTATAAATCACAAAATGTAAACAACCCGATCATGCATGTATATAGCTCATAAGTAAACTTGCCTGAAGAGTTTTCATTATATATGAGGCGCATTCACATAATACACCGAAAACACTGAAGTTCTGCAGCGTAAATTAGTAATCATAACAGCATTTTTACACGAAATTTGGAGTCTGATGATGACGTGCCCAATGTTTGAGCCATGGCGGCTTTGATGCAGCTATTGCCAATGTGCAGTCCATTAGTATATATGGTCGAAGTTAACACCCAAATGTTTTGCATAACGTCTAATGTCTAAAGTTTAAGTATGATTTACTTCTAATGTTCAGTTCTTATCTTTTCACGTGTTATTATCATATTCAAGTATATTTACCACATTCAAGTTTCACTTTGAACATTAATATGCTGTTGAACCAGAAGCAATTCACGATTTTCACAGTAAAGTTTTCAGGTTTCACATTAAATTATAATATCCTAAAAAGGTAATTGAAAACCAAGAACTATGTACAATTGTTCACTGAATTACTTTTTTCATATTATTGTTTTAACCTTTTCCTGATTAGCCTATCTTTTTCTGCTTCTACCACAACTAATTTACTTTCAGTTTTCTTTATTTCAGCTGAACCTTGTATGATCAAGTTAGAGGCAACTGCTATTTCAACAGTATTTTGTTTTTCTACAGCTTTTCTCATTCTTTCTGTTCCCTCTTGAATTATTGCTAGGGAGGCTTCTTTATCGTTTTTAAGTCTATTTATTTCTGCATCATTTTCTTTTATTTTGTCATCAAACTCAGCTTTTCTTTT